>CM076676.1:79961763-80684263 GCA_038501925.1 Xenopus petersii | reverse complement strand
ATTTTAGATGTCTTCCAGTGTTTATCAGTTACTCCAGTTGATACCTGGAGATAAAGCATGTATTTAAATCACTAAAGATTAGAGTGGGTTATTGCTGTTTTTGTATAGCCTGTTTTTATAGCCTTTTTTGTATAACTACGAAGGAAACATAAATTAATTGGTGATGCCAGATGTTAGGCACCACCACACTGATTGTAATTGCTTACCTGAAACCTCAGAGTGATGCTTCTGTTAGCAGAAACCTGTGAGCACCACTGAGCGATCCTCTTCTTCATACTGCCTCTTTAAATTTTTCTCTCACAAGGTCATTTTCAAAGGGTATTTTCTGTTTTCACAGTGTTCCCTTATTGCTACTGTGAGGAGCAAAACTGTGAACCTGTGGTGTTTACACAGACTTTGTCTATAGTGAGTTTTTGTGGTTGCCTTATAATTCCACCTTTGATTAAGTAAACATTATGAGGTTTGACAGATTGCACATATAAACCATATACCATATAAGTCGACACGACATTTGTGTTACCTGTCATATTGCTTCAGTTATATGTGCCTGTTGCCTGGCACCCCTCTAGTTGGTTATATGGGACACTTACTATTTCACAGTTGAAGTCAGTGGAAAATGCTTCCAAAATTCTATTGTAATTCAAAATATATTTGTTTTACAGGCCAGAATCTGTAGAAGCTAGCCCTGTCGTCGTTGATAAGTCAAGTAGTTATCCACATCAGTTATATACCAGCAGTTCTCATCATTCGCACAGTTATATTGGATTGCCTTATGCTGTAAGTATGCTTTCATAATTAGTTCTTAAATTCTAACCCAAACAGACACTGCAAAACATAAAAGTTAATTTTACATTCTTAAGGGCTTTTAGCACACAGGCAAATTCGGGGAGACTAATCGCCTTTTCTTCGGTGTGACCGTTTCCTCCTGAGGCAACTCCGGGCGACTTTGGAAATTAAAGCGCCGCGAGTGCATTGCCGCAGGCGATTTTTCATTATAGCAGCGGGGAGGCAGTTCGGGGAGATTGTCGAAAAATAGGCCAGGCGACTAAACCGCTCCCTCCCCCCCCCCCCGAATCTGCCCGTGGGCCAAAGCCCTAAAGGGGTTGTTCACCTAGTTGTTTTTAGATGGTTCACCAGAAATAACAACTTTTTTCCAATTACTTTCTATTTGCTATGTGTGACAGTTTTTATTGAAGTGTGACGTGCCATTTTTCTGGGAGGTGGGTCACCAACCCTGTAAACTGTTTTAAGTTGATACCTTTAGTTGATGCATTTCTTATCTTTAGCCCTGCTGAGTAGAATCCCTGAATTTCTTTACAGGCTGCTGAATTGATACAATAGTTGCTAATACTCCAGAGATCCTACTGAAAAATGTATCAACTAAGTGTTGCAAAATTATAACCATTTAAGTCTAGCAGCTCAGTAATTCAGGTGCAGACTCTAAACACCAGAGACATGAACATTAAACTTTAAACTTCGATTTTGAAAAAAACGTAAAAAATAAATAATGGAAAGTAAATGGAAAAAAGTCTTTATTTCTGAGGAACAATCTGAAAATAATTGAACTGGAAAAAAGTGTTTGGAAGATGAACAACCCCTTTAATATGATATACATAGCTGAAGAGATTCTTGTATTGGTCTTAAATGGCTTTATTTATCTTTTATAATGTTAATTATGATGAAGGTTACAGGCGGTTGTGTTTAGTCCTTAAATTCAATTGCTCTCTTGTGTTTGCTAAAGCATTACTTTAATCTTTAATTATAAATCAATAGGATCATAACTATGGTGCTCGCCCTCCACCAACACCTCCAGCATCTCCTCCTCCTGTTCTTAGTAAGAACGAAGTAAACATATTTACTGCTCCTAATTTTGATGAGACCTCCAGTGCTACAACAATCAGTACTTCAGAAGATGGGAGCTATGGTACTGATGTCACTAGATGTATCTGCGGTTTTACACATGATGATGGATACATGATTTGTTGTGACAAATGCAGGTAAAATATGCTGTGCTTAAGTTTTGATTTCACATATTTGAATAGTCAGTGTTTACTTTTCACTTATAATACTAAATGTATGGTTCAGATTTATCAATGTGGAATAATTTTCCCCGTGGAAGCTTTTGAAGTTTTCTGGGAACGGGCACTCGCTAATTGGTTGTTCCTCAAATTTTCTCTTAGTTTTTCAATCTGTATAGTTGTCTGCCATCTTTAGAAACAGTACAAGAAAGTAGTGTCACATTAACATCTAATCCACCCAAGACTTCTTACCATGTAGTTCAGGGTCTTTATAACCTGTGTGCCAGGGTCAAAAATGGTTTCCCTTGCTGTTTTGTTACGGTCTTCATAAGCAGATACAATAATGTTATCCTATAATATTCATTTAAAAATGTAAATATTTAGATGTTATCTGGATCTGTTAAAGTTAAATGGATACTGTCATGGGCAAACATGCTGTTTACAAAATGTGTTGATTAATAATTAACTTCAGGATATCAGGCAAGCCGTTCCTTTATTTTCCCAGGATTCCCTCAGTCTCCTGAATTGTGCTTTGATAAGCTGCAGTCTTTCTTTAATGCTGGCCAGCAAGTTGATATCGGTACCCCAAGCTGATTTTAAAGGGGTGGTTCACCTTTGAGGTAACTAGTGTGTTCTAGAATGTCCTATTCCTAGCAAATTTACATTTTAATTATCTATATTTTATAGTTTTCCTGTTATTTGCCTTGCTGTCTTTCCAGCTATCAAATGGGGTCACTGACCCCATCTAAAAAACAAATGCTCTGTAGAGCTACAAATGTATTGTTACTTTTGTTTATCACTCATATTTCCATTCAGTCCCTCTCCTATTCATATTCCAGTCTCTTATTCAAATCAGTGCATGGTTGCTAGGGTAATGTGGACCCTAGCAATTGAAATTGCAAACTGGAGAGCTGCTAAATAAATCAAAAATAATAAAAACATGGAAACCAATTGAACATTGTCTCAGAATATCTGCATCATACTAAAAGTTAATCTGAAGGTGAACAACCCCTTTAAGCAGAGCCTGGCCATAGAACAGTGGACAAGATAAAAGCCTGATCTGATAATGCCATGTGTCTGTGCTGCTACCACTGCTATGCATAAGGTTACTAGCACATGCCAGTCGAGAACTATCCAGTATTTTATTTAGCGAGTGGAAAAACCAGCCAAATCTAGCCATGCTTTTCCTTTCAGTTTAACACCTACTGCACATTAAAATCATGACTGTATCCCTTTAAGAAATACTGTTGTAGAATTGGAGTAAAATGTACTGTTGCAAAATTGTCTAATGCAGATGATTTTTTTCCCTCAGTGTCTGGCAACATATCGATTGTATGGGTATTGACAGGCAAAATATACCAGACATCTACTTGTGTGAGCGTTGTCAGCCTCGGTAAGTAATTCTGTCCTGTAAAATGTTTGTTTCAAGGCATTAAATATACAGTATACAAGTGACTTAAGTTTACAGAAATGGCAACATCATATTAAAGGAGAAGGAAAGGTTAAAACTAAGTAAGCCTTATCAGAAAGGTCCATCTAAATATACCAGTAAACCCCCAAAGTAGTGCTGCTCTGAGTCCCCTGTCAAAAGAAACACTGCATTTCTTTCCTTCTATTGTGTACTCATGGGCTTCTGTGTCAGACTTCCTGCCTTCAGCTTAAACCTCATTGCCCTGGGCAAGAGCATGCTCAGTTTGTTCCTCTCCCCCCACCCCTCCCTTCTCTACTGTAATCTGAGCCCAGAGCAGGGAGAGACTCATGCAGGAAGTGATGTCACACCATCTTAATACTGCAGCTCCTATCCTAAACAAACAGAGAGTTTTTAGAGCTTTTTACTCAGGTATGGTAAAACATTCCACAGAATAAATATAGCATTGTAGCTTGCCCTATTGCAGCTAATCTATTGGCAATAAAATGCCTCTGTAGCTTTCCTTCTCCTTTAAAGCAGACCTGTCGCCTATACATTAAAAAGCTGAAAAATGAAAATCCTTTGCAAATTAAACATGAATCTCAAATTATTTTTTTCATTAAAACATACTTCTTATAAAGCGGTTTAAATATTTGAGCTGTCAATTAAATATTATCTGCCCGCCTCTATGCCTGAGGCATAGAGGTGGGGCAGTCTTTTACTTTCACTTTCCATTCAGAACTTTCTATATGCCGCTGCACTTTTCACATTGTTCCTTCCCTCCTCAGGCTCTTTAATTATGTAGGTGCATACACAAGATTTTGGGGTGATACTATTCCTTTAAGACAAATTGTGTATCACCAAAAAATTTAAGTGTTTTAAAGTAATGAAAATATAATGTAGTGTTGCCCTGCACTGGTAAAACTGATCTGTTTGCTTCAGAAACACTACTATAGTTCATATAAACAAGCTTCTGTGTAGCAATGGCGGAAATTGAAAAAAGGCTATATGGCACAGGTTAAATAATAGATAACAGATAACACCATTAGACAGACAGCACTTATCTGCTATCTGATATGTAACCTGAGCCTTTTCTCTTTTGAATGGCTGCCCCCATTGCTACGCAGCAGCTTATTTATACAAATAGTAGTGTTTCTAAAGCAAACACAGCAGTTTTACCAGTGCAAGACAACACTGCATTATATTTTTATTACTTTAAAACACTTATTTTTTGACGTTACTGTTCCTTTAATAACAGTGTCTACAAAATGGCTCCTGCCAGCTTGCTTTGATTTGTGTAATTCCAAGACTAAAGGAAACAAATTTTAAATAATAAATATAGTAAAGTTTATTTTGCTCAATTAACGTGATAGAAAATAATTTGGAATTATTTCTTAAGGTCCCCTTTAAATAACAGATATTGCTTGTTTTATAAAGCAAGCTTTATGTCACACAGTGGGTTTGGCAGCAAATACTGCTGATTAAAGCTTACAATTTTCAGCTATGTACTACATCAATGCTAGAATGACAACTGTCATTTATGGAATGTTTATTCTTCGATGTAAATATACTACACCTCATGAATTTCAAGCATGCATCTGGTCTGTTGTTTGTATCGGTGTGGTGGCGCCATTTTTCTACTGCCCCATTCACGTGTTGCAGCACCTTGGCTTCTATGCATGCCTAGCATATTACTACTTAGGATCTGTACTGTACACGTGCCCAACCCAAGCTACCAGGAAGGATACATAAAACTACAGAAAAGATGTCACTGGGACCGAAATGTCTGATATGATGCTGTGTTAACAATAAAAACATTTAATTCACTAGCATAAAGAGTGTGCTGATCCTTCATCACTTTATATTACAAATATTGATCTTGCACCTCTGCTTCATGAAGGTTTGAGCACGGACACCCTGAGTGTATGTGTATATATATATATATATATATATATATATATATATATATATATATATATATATATATATATATATATATATATATATATATAGTAAAAGTTTTCAGACCAGCACTCCCTTTTGGTGAAAATCAGCAATCTTTTATTGTGACATGGTATCTTATTCCAACGTTTCGATATATATATCTGAAAGCTGAATCTTTTTTTACCTTCTTAGGGCTCTTACACATGAGCGTTCCGACCTGCGCTCCCCTGCGTTCCGTTTTTTGGCGTTCAGCCGCAGGGGCGCGCAGGAATAGACGCAAGTCATTATTTGAAATGGGGCTGTACTCACTCAGGCGCGTGTAGGCACCGAACGCAGGTTCAGACGCAACATGCTGCATTTTTCCTGCGTTCGGCGCCTACACGCGCCTGAGTGAGTACAGCCCCATTTCAAATAATGACTTGCGTCTATTCCTGTGCTCCCCTGCGGCTGAACGCCAAAAAACGGAACGCAGGGGAGCGCAGGTCGGAACGCTCATGTGTAAGAGCCCTTAGTCTGCTTTGATTGTATGGCATACATCTGATGAATGAAAAATTTTACTTGTTAATTGACAGGGCTTTGGATAAAGAGAGAGCAGTTTTACTTCAGCAGAAAAAGCGAGAACATTTGTCAGGTGGGTTTAAAGTGTTATTTTTTTTTTTGAATAAGGAAAATACTATATATATATATATATATATATATATATATATATATATATATATATATATATATATATATATATATATATATATATATATATATATATATATATATATATATATATATATATATAGCATGTCAAATGACTTCAGTCTTTGAGAACTCTCCCTAGTTTTTAATTTATGGCATATTAGGTGCTAAAATTATTACCCTTGCTTTAGAGTTTAACGGTTGCCATAGACGTAACAATTACAATCTTTCCTAAAAAGATCTTTCCAAGAAAGATTTTGTTTCAATACACACGTGTAGAGCTCAATTGTCAGATATACAGGTAGAAACTATAGAATTCTACCTTTATCTGATGAATCGGCAAAGGCATTCCATCCAAATATTCAGCCTGGGCCGATCGATGAACAAATCCATATCCAAGTCTTCTGGTGATATCGGTCAGCTCTTTTACCACCATACACTCACCGAATATTGTATGAAAATTAGTTTCTTAGCGTTATATTGGTGCTTGTTTGGCCACCTTAAGGTTAATTTGGCTAAGATAGCTCAAGATAAGGCGAAAGCATAAGGTCCATGGTACACAGGCCTAGTAATCACCCCAGTCTTTGTAGGGAGAACTGTGGACATTTATACCACTAGCAGCTTCCCAATCACTGAAATACAAAACACACAAGCGTTAATTTAAAAAAAAAAAAAAAAAAACACAAAGCAGATTTGCACCTGATCAGTAACCAATCAGTAATTAGTATGTTTTTTTTGCCAGCTTCAGGCAGAACACTAAGGGAGTTATTTAATAAAACTCATATTTATCTAATTTTTTTTATCTTATTTATCAATAAAATAACTCGAGAAAGTTTGGAAAAACCTAAATTTAGACCTGAGTTGTGCTTTTTTTCGGGTTATCGCCCGGAAATGCTGCAATTTTGGGATTATCGGACGAAACCCAGCACAGACTATGATATCTTTAATTGTAGAAGGGACATTACCCATTCACTTATACAGGACCTTGACCAGTTTGAGATGGTGGATTTTCGGATTCTGACTTTTTTGACTTCAGGTTATAATAAATTTCAATTTTTATTTTTTTTTTTTTTTTAATCTAAAAATTTGATCTTTGACCTGAAAAAAAAATCGAGGTTTAGTAAATAATCCCCTAAAAGTCGAGGTTTGATCATTGTTACGGGTTACTGACGAGGTACCAATTTGCTGACATAATAAATGAGCCCCACTATCTTACAGACTGCCACTCTATGGGGTTTCCTTAAAAATCATTTGAAATATTTAGTTCTCCATCAGTAGGTACAAAGAAAATGGTTGCTATTGGTTACTGCTTTAGAGAATCTTTTACAGTTCTTTCTGCATGACACTATTTTTAAAGGAGAACCAAACCCTTGTTAAAATCCCCTACCCTACATAGACCCCCTCCCGCCCCCCCCCCCAGCCTAGGTGGTACCTTTTCTAAATGCCCCTAACTCTACTTACCCCTCAGTGCAGATTCAGGGCATCAGAGTTCACAGCAGCCATCTTCTTCTCTTCTGTAATCTTTTGGAATAGAGTGGCATATCGGCGCATGCGCAGTTGGAGCAATTTTCGCGACAACTGCACATTTGCAGAAAGTCACGGAAATTGCCGAAGTCCTGGAAGAAGACCCGGGGGTAACCAAAGCGGCTGAAGATGGCACCCGTGAACTCCGCTGGACAGAATCTGCACCCACCTAGGCTGGGGGGGGCAGGCAGGGGGTCTATGTAGGGTATGGGATTTTAGTAGCAAGGGTACTTGTTTTGACAGTTGAATGGGTTCATGCAGTTGGGCAAATGTTCTCTTCTATTGCTTAACAGTTTTTAAAGGGGCAGTATACCCCTTGTTCAGCATGTGCTCAGTGATTTAGGCTTTTGCTGAGCATAAAGTATTCCTATTGTTTTAACCCCAACACATCTGTTTTTTGTAATTTCAAGCTAAAAAGGAACTGAAGTTATTCCAAGTTTGCTCCTTGTTAATAGGCAACAAAATGCTCTGCACAAGCCCTGTTCATTGAATGTTGTATTTGCCCCTTTAAATCATGGAGACTATGGCCTTTATTTCCTGATTTACCTCTGTTATTAAGACTTTTATGATGGGGGTTATTTTAAAGCCTCATCCAATGAGTGACTGATTAACTTTTTCAATTAAGAGTGCCATACAATTCAGTAATGTCTGGCAAGATTGTGTGACCATTGATCTGTGGGTCCCTGAATGATAATTGTAAGTTATCACATGAGTTAACTGCTCAGAACATATTGTAAGGTTGATGACCCCAAATGTAATGTATTTACTAGTCACCCTGGTATAGTAAGCATCTGCATATTTAATATAAAAATATTTTATATATTTCTAATCATCTGTTTTAATTCAGGGTCTTACCTTTCCACTTTCAGGGTTGTCTTATAGCAGCGAGGAACCGCTCAAAAGAAAATGTATACCAAATACGAAAATCACATATTGAAATTTCTATTATGATAAATACAATGAATCAAATACATGTAGCAAATAGGCAAATTTACCTTCATCTAATGCTAAAACATTTTTTCTAGTATTTTTGAATTACACAGCTGCATAGATCATCTCCATGGTTGGGACAATAGTGAAGCCTATTAAGGAGGCATGACATTCTTTGCCAGTGGGATCTAGTATTTACTTGATCTTGCTCAGAGGCAGAGACTGTTGATGCGATAATGAGTTAATAAATCCTAATGCCCCACATACCTTTAGGCTTTAACTTTTGTGACTCTAATGCAGATGATCTTCAAACCTGCTACAATGGTAGAGGCAACAGCGGAAGTCTTTTGTCTGGTAGGTACCATCTCAAGTGTGACCTTTACAAGCCTAAATTACCCAGAATCTTTCTGTATAAGGAATAGCGCTAAATTTCCTCCTACATTTGAGTCCTATAAACAAACCATTCCAAATCATCCATTATGCATAGCTAAATAACTACATGTTCTGTTTGCATACATATATGAAAGCAAGCAGAATTGTATCCGAAAGCTTTCTGATGCCAGCTAATTTCATATTGTCTGTGATTTTGACACATGATTTTAAATTTGAGATATAAATATACAACTCCAAGTTTGTAAAGACCTATTTCACTGTTACTTTATTTAATGTCCTTTGCAAAAATTACTTTATAATCACAAGTTTATTTGATAAATTCAGTTGATCTTATTGGAATGATATGAAACAATCCTTTTTAATTATGTGTTTCAGTCTAGATTATAGTCTGTATCCCAGTCTAAGCAATGCCTGCTAATGCGCTTTGTACATATACTACACTGATTGGGCATCCCAGCTATTATTATTATACTGTTTATTTTTAATTAACGCTGGTTTAACTGTGAAGAGCTGTCAAAAACTTTGACTAAAGTCAAGAACCTGCTATTCTTTTAAATGTACAGTCATATGAAAAAGTTTGTGAACCCCTCTCAGCCTCCATAAAAATTTACTCAACTTTCAACAAAAAAGATAACAGTGGTATGTCTTTCATTTCCCAGGAACATCTGAGTACTGGGGTGTTTTCTGAACAAATATTTTTAGAGAAGCAGTATTCAGTTGTATGAAATTAAATCAAATGTGAAAAACTGGCTGTGCAAAAATTTGGGTACCCTTGTAATTTTGCTAAATTTCTTTTCTATAATGTTTTTATTTCTTTATGCTTTACACATAAATTGACATGTTACAAATAAAGTAAAATAACTATCAAGTACAAATCAAGTATTTATGAAATCAGAAATAGTGATTAGCATTTATACATTTTACCAAAATGACCATCATACAGTACAGGTGTATCTCTATTTTCAAAAAAGAGTAAACAACTTTATCAGTTTGTTTTATGTAGGTAGTGTGCCAGGTTACTAGTATTATTTATGGTTGAGGTAGATGACCTGTCAACAGTATGTTGAGGTAATGACTCCTGGGGGGTTTCATTGTATTTTGTAGATGTAGATTTTCATACCATGTGGTATATTGAAATGTTTGTATAGTTAGCTGTCTAGTGATTAACGGTAGAGTATTTATGTATGTTAACCAGGTGTCAAATGTTTTCTTATCTTTATTTGTCAGGGTTTCCACCCAGTCCAGGTGAAAGATATATTGTAATATTTGTTGTACTAGAGATATAGGTGGGGTGTATTGGGATAACCACTTAACCACTGGCTGCTGCTGCTAAACATTCAGTTAGGGCTTTTTCTGGTTTAGAAATATTTGCATTGTTTTCCAAGATAAATCTTTCCAATAACTGGCGATTTCCTCCCAGAGTAACTGCTCAATACTGATTACTGGTAACACCAAATGGGTTAGATTGGTTTGTCTTGAACTTCATAGGCAGGTGTGTCAAATCATGAGAAAATTTATTTAAGTTGACCAATTGCAAGTTGTGCTTCTGTTTGACTCGCCTCTTTAGAGTGACAGCATGGGATTCTCAAAGCAACTCTCAAAAGATCTGAAAACAAACATTGTTCAGTATCACGGTTTAGGGGAAGGCTACAAAAAGCTATCTCAGAGGTTTAAACTGTCTGTTTTCGACTGTAAGGAATGGAATCAGGAAATGGAAGGCCACAGGCACAGTTGCTGTAAAACCCAGGTCTGGCAGGCCAAGAAAAATACAGGAGCGGCATATGCAGAGGATTGTGAGTGGTTACAGACAACCCAAAGATCACCTCCAAAGACCTGCAAGAACATTTTGCTGCAGATGATTTATCTGTACATCGTTCTACAATTCAGCACAATTTGCACAAAGAACATCTGTATGGCAGAGTGATGAGAAAGAAGCCCTTTCTGCACTCACGCCACAAACAGAGTCGCTTGTTGTATGCAAAAGCTCATTTATACAAGCCACAGTCATTTTGGAACAAAGTGGTTTGGACTGATGAGACAAAAATTTAGTTATTTGGTCATAACAAAAAGCGATTTGCATGGCGGAAGAAGAAAACCGCATTCCAAGAAAAACACCTGCTACCTTGTGTCAAATTTGGTGGAGGTTCCATCATGCTGTGGGGCTGTGTGGCTAGTTCAGGGACTTGGGCCCTTGTTAAAGTCGAGGGTCGGATGAATTCAACCCAATATCAACAAATTCTTCAGGATAATGTTCAAGCAGTAGTCACAAAGTTGAAGTTAGTCAAATACAAGAGTCCTCTGCACTCAAGCCATTATCAATATATTTAAGACGGCGACATTTTGTGCATACTGCTACTAAAAAATGCCTTACCCTTTAAACAAAACAGGGATTGTTTGTACATATATTGCAATATATTCAAGCTGGCCAACTACGTCAAAGTCATCCCATATCTGGCCAGTCCTATGCTCAGTTTTATCTGATTCATTAAGAATTCTATTGCTTCATTATACATTTTACAAAGGGACTAGGTTTTACCTGCAACTTACTTGCTGCTTTCAAAGTAAACCTCCATACTTGGCTGCCCTTTTATTTGACGCCAGTGGGATCACCTGACTATAGCTGGGAAGGGTGGGAGCTATAAAGTTGAAGTTACACAGGGGTTGGATATTCCAACATGACCATAACCCTTAAGACACTTTGAAATCTACAAAGGCATTTATGCAGAGGGAGAAGTACAATATTCTGGAATGGCCATCACAGTTACCCGACTTGAAAACCTATGGGATGATTTGAAGCAGGCTGTCCATGCTCGGCAACCATCAAATTTAACTGAACTGGAGAGATTTTGTATTGACAAATGGTCAAAAATACTGCCATCCAGAAAGACTATAGGAGACGTCTAGAGGCTGTTGCATTTGCAAAAGGAGGCTCAACTAAGTATTGATGTAATATCCATGTTGGAGTGCCCACATGTATGCACCTTTATAATTTTGTTATGATGCATATTGCATATTTTCTGTTAATCCAATAAACTTTCTCTGCTGAAATACTACTGTTTCCATAAGGCATGTTATATATTAAAAGGAAGTTGCTACTTTGAAAGCTGAGCTAATGATAAACAAAACTCCAAAGAATTAAGCGGGGTTCCCAAACTTTTTCATATGACTGTATGCTTCCCGATAAGATAATCCTCATGTTCATGTATGGGATCAGTTATTCGAAAACCCATTATCCAGAAAGTTCCAAATTATGGAATGGCTGTCTCTCAGACTCCAATATAATGAAATAATTCATTAATAAAACAGTACCTTGTACTTGATCCTAACTAAGGTATAATTAAGCAAAACCAGCCTATTGTTTTTTTTTTTTTTTAAAGTTTACATGATCTTCTAGTAGATTTAAGGTATGAAGAGCCAAATTACAAAAAGATCCATTATCCAAAAAACCCCAGGTCCCCAGCATTTTGGATAACCGGTCCCATACCTGTACTATAGATTACATTTTTTATACTTCATGCACTGCTTTTTTTATAATATGCTGCTTGTCATTTTATGTATTTTTGCAGATGGCGACACCAGTGCTACAGAAAGTTGTGATGAAGTTCCCATGGAACTGTACACTGCTTTCCAGCACACTCCAACAACCCTTACTCTCACTGCCACTAGAGTTAATAAGGTTAATGACAAAAAGAGGAAAAAAAGTGGTGAGAAGGACCAGAATAATTCTAAAGTTAAGAAGGCAAGTGTAAAAAATCTATTTTTTTTTTCAAGTATCTTCTGTATAAAGCAACATGGCAACAGAAATTCTCTTGAGGAAATCTGGAATACATTTACAAAAAATGCGATTGTAATTCATACTGATGGTTTACATATTTTAGCACTTGTTTTAGCTTCTGAAAAGTATATGGTCCATATTTTCACTCTATATCTTGATATAGTACTTCCTTTCAAAACAAGTAGAATGTTTGGGTGTAGCCATGGAGCTTCTATTGATATTTAATTAAATAATAGTGTAAGACCTGTTTTGAGCTCAATGTTTGTGAAGATCACTCCATAGATTCCAGTTGTTCTTCACCATTTCACAGTCCAGCTATCCATTCAGCAATTCATTGGCTACATTTGTAAATCACGAGAGATGTTAAACAGGGCACATACAATGCAGTAATTTTGTTTTGTATGTAGACTGTGAGTACACTCATTCAAGTACATTGTGGGCTAAGGGGTTTATTTGAGGCAGTAAGGGGAAACCTGTTATTGAGACACTATTCAAGTACAACGATCTTTTTATTTTTTTTTTGAGATCACAATACCGTGATGATGCTTTGTGCTTGTTTGTATTTATAGTTGGAGGCTTCATAGGAATTGACAGCTATGCAATCCTGTGTACCAAGATTAGCATATGTTACTGTTGTAGTTGGTCCCATGGGGTACAGTGTGGACTGTAATTGATTTTAATTTATAGCACAGTGATTTATATGACAGCACTGGATTTGGGTTGGAATTTAACTGGCTAAGAGCCTCATAGGTATTGATTCTTGGAAGTGACTAAAGGTGGCCATACATGGGTGATAAAAGCTGCCAACAGACCAAGTGGGCAGCTTATTGGCCCGTGTATGGCCCCCCCCCCCCCGACGGGCTTCCCCGATCGAGAGATCTCGATCAAATGGGACAAAAAATCCCGTCGGATCGTGGCCGCATCTGTTCTCAAGGTGGGCATATCGTAGAGAGATCAGCTCGTTTGGCGACATCGCCAAACGAGCGGATCGCTCTGTGTATGGCCACCTTTAGTTAAGCTTACTATATAATCATGTTAAGAATGGACAGCTCTATAATAAATAGGCCATGTAGTTGATTAGCAAAGCTTAGTGCTTTTCCAGCCTTAATTTTTTTTTCTGTTTAAAACATCTGTACCACAGTTTATTTTTTCCAAATGCTTAATTTTAAAGGGATAATTTGTAAGCCCTAATTGTTACAGTTGGACAGCCCATCGGCTACCCTATAAAATAAGAGTATGAAATCTGTCAACTTTCTTTCTGATTAAAAAATAATGCTTAATTTTTCAGGGGGAATTCAGGCCGCATCAGGCAGCTGTTTCAAAAACATAAAAAATAACTATCTTCATTCAATCAAAATAGTTTAGCTGCCCTGGCTGATTTGCCAAAAAAGGGACTATATGCTATAAATGTAGTCTGCCTTTTTCAATAAAAAAAACCAATCTTTTACCCTCCCTAGCACTCTTTCCATCCTCTGGAATTTTGTACTTTTTATCTATTTGGTGAATTAATTGTATTCTATGGAGTCTAAATCTACCATGTAGCTTTTTAAGACGCATGAAACTTGAGTTTGGGTACATTTTTTTTAGGCAACCGAAAGAATTAAAGACACTGTTGTCGTTTCAGTAAATCTGTTAGATAACTTTTTAATCTTAATCCAAGTACAGTTGGCATTGGCCAATACTGATTAAACATCTCCGAATCTGTACTTTTACTTGTCTCTTATGATCTACTTGAAACCATGATTTCTTTCAGACATATTTGCAAATTTGAAGTTCACAATATTGCTTATAATGGGTTATCAAGTTCCTATAATAACATAAAATAGATTGAATCACATCATAAAGGTGGTGTAGCCAATGAAGGCATTCAGCAGGAAAAAACTGTTGTAATAAGAGTGCTTGTTTTCGGATACTAGACATTGTCCAATATATAGAAAATTGTATGTTGCTTCTTGTTTCCACATATTTTACTAAGATATGTCAATAGCTTGATGTCTTTATTTTTTTTTTTTTGTCTCCTTTAGGCTTTTCGTGAAGGATCAAGAAAATCATCACGTGTTAAGGTACAGTTTGGTGTTATTTTTATGTGCATCTTTAAAGGGATAGTATAACCATAAAAATGTGTTGCACCAAAGGGTTGTAGAACTTTGACTATGGCACTGTTGCAATCCGAGCTATGAGTCCATTTATTTCTCTCATCCAGTTCATACTTGTGCTTCTCAGAGTAAAATGTAGGCACATGTAGCCTGCACCCCTAATATGCAACAAAGATGAACAAGAGTCTGTTGTGCCAAACAGAAGTTTGACTCTAATGAATGATACATTCTAGAATCACAGACAGCCTAAAAAAAACACTGCCTCCTTCCTATAAGACTATACACAACAATGCACACAGGTCAGTAGTTAGCACTGACACAAGGTGACTTAATGGAGACCTACATAGCATGAGTATGCAGATTAATTTTCTGCTTTTCATTCTCGTTTCTATAGATGGTTAAAAGGAGACATTTATTTCACAAACAGTCCTAACACGTGAAGTATATTTCTCCTTTTAACCTTCTATACACGGGTCCTGTTCTCTTAATCTGAGCCAGTTGGAACCTACGAGTAAAAAAAAAAATAAATAAATAAATGGAGGTCTTGCTTCTGTCACAAGTCCTAAAAGTAGTTCTGTCTCCTGTGCTCTTTAGTTGGAAGAGCACATTCTTTATGGTAGAATCAGTGTTCACAAGCTTGTAGCATTCATGCTTTTTTATGCTTCTATGAGAGTTCACTTCATGTTAGTCCCTTGTTGGAGATTGAATTTTCTTACCTAAGGTTTTAGAAAAAAAAACAAAACAAAAAAAAAACTTTTGATCACTTGGCTTTGCCATATATTTGCAATTCGTTGGATGTAGAAAGTACAGTCTTACTGGAATAAGTCAATATATTTTTGATGTGTTCAGCTTTTGTGGTGTGATCAATATCCATAGGTCCTTTTTCTCTCTACCAAAAAAAAGCTAAAGAGAAGTTTGTGTCTAAAATCCCTTTCTGCTGGCTGTTAAATTTGAATTTGTAATACTCATTCACATTTTTAGGGCTCTGCTCCAGAAATGGATCCCTTAGACAATTATGCTTTTGGATGGGAGAATAAAATCAAGACATGGATGGACCACTATGAAGAAGCAAGCAACAACCAATATAGTGAAGGAGTTCAAAAAGAGGCACAAAGGATTTCTTTGAGACTCCGTAATGAAAATGATAAAAAAGAACCGATAAAGTCCAGCTTTGACACCAGCAATCTAAGTTTCAAACCACCAGTAGAGGTGAGCTCTTTGCTTTTCACAGAGTACTTTGTTCAACATACACCTTCAATGTCTTGCATTTTGTTAAATCAATTTTTTGGGGAATACTACAAAAATGATGTAATATAGACAAAATGGAAATAGGTTGTATTTAGAAAATGTGATTTGTTCAATAATCAAATTGCTCTTCAGTATTCTGTTATCAGCTTTCTGTCTCTCTTCATCCTCTCTTCATGAAGTAGTCAGATTTTGATTGAGGGATAACTAAGACAGTTGGCTCTAATACATTATCTAGGCAAGGTAAGTGAACATGTATAATAAATAGGGACCGCACCTCTAATCCATCCAGACTCTTACACCATCCAAGCATAAATACAGCATGAGGTGGTGCTCCACTGGAAAACAAAAAAAGGTTACTATAATGGACAATTTTTTCTTTTGTTTTTTTTTTCAACTACCAGCACTCAGGTTAATGGTAATAATTCTGGCTAGAAAAAAACTAATTTAAAAAACAAAAACTGAGCCCGGGATGCAAGTTATCACACAAATGTGTCCTCCAAAAATATGGTTAAAACACATATTTCTTTATGTACATAAATAAGTTATAACCACTGACCTGAGTGACAGTAGTTTGACTGAATCTTTTTTTTTTTCTTTCGTTTTTACCTTAAGGTTAGTGAACACCAGTAATGTATTAGAGCTGTCAATTAAAATCCTCATTTAGATTTCCACATGTAGAAGAAACGGGTTGCTGAGAGGGCAGTACTTGAGTATCAGAATTTGTAATTGATTATATTTGGAACATTTCTTATTTCCAGTTCTTCCATAGACATTTCCTATTTAATTCTTTAATGTATTGACCTCCAGTTATCTCAACATTTTATTGTTGTAAGCCCTTACTACCTATTACTTTGGTGCATAGACACAATTACTGCCCTAATAATACCTTCTTCTCTTGGAGAAAACTGCAAATGTTAGCTATGACGGAGGTAAAATGGAATGGGAGGGCATGATCTGGCATACTAACCCTAACTGAGGCAGGCAAGGCCACACTTGAATTTGATGCACCAGCAATACATATTGTGAATTTTATGCAGTAAAATAATGTCTTGTCCCTACAGAGCTATCTACAAAAGAATAAAAAAATTTTAAAGGCTGCCAAAGACTTGCTTCCTGAAACACTAATTATAGAATACAGGGGGAAATTTATGCTCCGGGAGCAGTTTGAAGCAAATGGGTATTTCTTCAAAAGGTATGTGTGTTTTGTATTTGAATTACTAAGCTTTATTCAACATAAGCCTAATACATAAATCATACGCTTAAATCAAATGTGTAGCCAAAGTTATTTGCGGCTTCATTAGGTGTCACTGACAAAAAAAATTAGAAATTCAGCCATTGGAGAAGTTGCTCAACTACAGATACCCCTATGCAATTAGAATTACCTTTTATGTACTGTCCATGAACCAATTCACGCCTCTCGCCTCTTCAACAAAATGAGGGTACTACACTGACTTTTTGGTCAACAGTTAATGTGTATATATGTGCCACAGAAAACTTTCCATAGTGGAGTGATAGATGTGCTTGTTCAGCAGCCTTACTGTTATTAGTTATTTATATAGCGCTGACTTATTCCTCCACTGTGTGCAGAGATAATACATCATTCACAAATGACAAACAAATTTATCTGCCTGCGGAGCATCGTCTGTGTTGACATCGTCTGGCCCTAGCCTAAAAGTGCATACAATGTGACCTTATTTGTGTGGGTAGATAAAAGCATTTACTTGCTGGATCTTAAAAGTCAAAATGTATTGGCAAAATTAACCAAAGTAGTTAGGAAAAATTGTGCAATTGTGTCGATTCTATTGCTTTGTTATTAAAAGCGGTAAAACAAAAGTATAATTTACTCTTATACACTTAAACTTGTTTGGTTTATCTTTTTTTTTTTGTTTTGTTTTTTTTTTCCTTTTTATGCTCTCCATAGGCCATACCCTTTTATTTTGTTTTATTCTAAATTTCATGGATTAGAAATGTGTGTTGATGCAAGGACATTTGGAAATGAGGCTCGATTTATACGACGTTCCTGTACCCCTAATGCGGAGGTATGTTTCGGACAATTTATATGGTATTTAAGTTAAACGTTTATGTTTTGAAATTCTTGAACAACTTTCCTGTTGGTACAGGTATGGGATCAATTTTTCGGAAACCATTTATCCAGGAAGCTCCAAATTACGTAAAGGCCATCTCCCAAAGACTCCATGTTATCCAAATATCCAAATCTTTTTAATGATTTCCTTTTTCTCTGTGATGATAAAACAGTACCTTGTACTTGATCCAAATCTGTTATCCAGAAACTCCCAGTTCCTAAATATTCTGGATAACAGGTCCCATACCTGTGTAGCTAGCAGAGATTACCCTGGCAACCAGGCAATGTTTGAATGAGCGTTCTGAAGATTAATAGGAAAGGGCCTAAATAGAATGTGTCATAAAAGTAACATTGTTCTTGCGATTTTAAGACTTTTTGTCCAGGCACCCATTTTGGTCTGAAATATCGTAACAGACCCCTTTAGCATATAATATGGCTACATATAGAAAACAAAACATTGCTATAACATACTATACTATAACTGGTACGGTTCCACAGATATCTAATGCTTTCAATAAGCATTTCCACCATGTACTCTATGGCTGGCTTCCCCTTCCATACAATTATTATTGCCATCCTTTCTTTTTTTTTTTTCTCATATATTTGTGGGTCAATTCAGATTTCATTACATTAACTTTTGTTACCCTTAATTCAGCAAAGGAACAACTTGCCTGCTTTTTGAGACATTACAGTAGCAGAAGGTGCATGGCAACCGTAAGTGGAAAGACGCTATCCATCAAGTTCAACCTTTTATGTCTATAAATAACCTGCCTAACTGCTAGTTGATCCAGAGGAAGACAAAAAAACCCCATCTGAAGCCTCTTCAATTTGCTTCAGACGGGATAAATTCCCAAGATGGCAATCTGACTAGTCCAACCCCTTCTTAAAGCTATCTAATGTATCAGCCTGTATGACTGATTCCACATCTTCACAGCACTCACTGTAAAAAAAAAAAAAATATTTAGAAGGAACCTCCTTTCTTCTAATCCGAATGAGTGCCCACGTGTCTGCTGGAAGGACCTACTGCAAAATAAAGCATTCAAAAAATTATTATATGATCCTCTTAAATAGTTATACCTAGTTATCATATCCCTCCTTAAGCGCCTCTTCAGTGTGAACAACCCAATTTTCTTTCCTCTGAGACCAAAACTATATGGCTTTTTCTAGATGGGGCCTTACCAGTGCTCTGTACAGTGGAAGAAGAACCCCTTCCTCCCACTAATTTATGCCCCTTTTAATACAGCTCAAGACCTTGTTTAACTTTGAAGCTGCTGACTGTCATTGCTTGCTACAGCCAAGTTTAGTTTCTACAAAGAATCCAAGGTCCTTTTCCATTATGGATTTGCCTAGTGCAGTTCCATCAAGGGTATAAGTGGCTTGGATATTTTTACAACCCAGGTGCATAACTTTAAATTAATCAACATTGGATCTCATCTGCCACGTAGCCACCCAGATTGCCAGTTTGTCAAGATCCTGTTGCAAGGATGCTGAATTGTGGATGGAATTAATTGGGCTGCATAGTTGTGTTATCTGCAAACACGGATACATTACTTACAATACCCTCCCCTAAGTCACGTGAACAAGTTAATTAAAACTAGACCCAATACAGAGCCCTGAGGGACCCAACTAAGAACCTTACACCAAGCAGAGAATGTACCATTAACAACCACCCTCTGTAACCGATCCTGTAGCCAGTTTCCTATCCATGTGCAAACACTTCATTAAGCCCAACAGACCTTAGTTTAGAAAGTAGTCGTTTGTGGGGCACTGTATTGAATGCTTTCCCCAACCGTCCGACATCTTACTTACCTCATCAAAAAAAAACAATCGAGTTTGTCTGACATGATCTATCCTCAATAAAGCCATGCAGATTAATGCCCATAATGTCATTCTCCATAACATAATTGTGAATGTGATCCCTTAACAAGCCTTCAAATAATTTGCCCACCACAAATGTCAAACTTACTGGCCTATACAGACAATACCTTCTCCTTTCTACTGCCTCTGTCCCTCCGAAACTAAGGGAAATGTGAATTAGGGGAAATGTTTAGTTGATTCTTTTGATATCCATGGAGCTGTACCAGAGTTTATATTAGTCATGTATTCTTACGTACTGGACACCATGGTTAGAGCTTAAAGGAAAACTATACCCCCAAAATGAACACTTAAGCAACAGATAGTTCATATCATATTAAGTGGCATATTAAAGAATCTTACCAAACTGGAATATATATTTAAGTAAATATTGGCCTGTTACATCTCTTGCCTTGACCCACCATTTCGTGATGGTCTCTGTGCTGCCTCAGAGATCACCTGACCAGAAATACTTCAACTCTAACTGTAACAGGAAGAAGTGAGAAAGCAAAAGACACAACTCTGTCTGTTAATTGGCTCATGTGACCTAACCTGTATGGTTTGTTGGTATGGTTGTGAGTACAGTGAATCCTACGATCCCAGGGGGCGGCCCTTATTTTTTAAAATGGCAATTTTCTATTTATGATTACCCAATGGCACATACTACTAGAAAAGTATATTATTATGAAAATGGTTTATATCCATGAAGACGGATTTTACATATGAGCTGTTTTATGCAATATCTTTTTATAGAGACCTACATTGTTTGGGGGGTATAGTTTTCCTTTAAGGCGTTCATGGCCATTTGGCCCACAAATGTGTTCTTGGACAACATGTCATCAACATAGACAACAAGTCTGCTATAATTCAAATTAAATTTAAAGTTTTGCTATAAGCCAAATAGTATTGATTCAGCAGTGCTAACCAAGATCAGTGCATCTTGGCTTTGCCTGCTTCGGCCCTGGTCTCAAACTTCATTCTTGCACCCTGTTTGACCTTTTTTGTGAAACTTGGGTGACTTTTAGTGCGTTTCAGTGTAGCCGTTAAAGCAAGGATTTGGGTGCGAATTAGTAAAGGCAGGTCAGGGATCTGTTATGGGTAAAACGCTGAGACATGTTTAAATTAGGGTACAATGCAGGTGAGTTGACATGTTTGTAGATTATATTGTACATAGTTTATCTGCATACCTGAAACCGGTTATACCAATAAGCTTTGATGGCCAAACTGTGATAAATGTTGCTTTGAGAGTTTTGAACTAATCCGCTCTGAACATACAACCAGAATTAGTAGTTTCCCAGATTAGAAATGTATAAAATCCATACCAAACAACAAGAGTGCATCCTAATGTTACATAGTGCCCATGCTCCCTGCCAATTTGAGGCTGCTCTGTTAAACCTTCATATTGTTAAAAAAATTGAGTCCTGCCATCTTTTTTTTTCATAGGTGCGGCATGTTATCGAAGAAGGAACTATTCACCTATATATATACTCCATTTCAAGCGTTCCAAAAGGGGCAGAAATCACTATTGCTTTTGATTTTGATTATGCAAATTGGTGAGTAAGGGAGAATGGAATTCATATTTTTTTTTCTTTGTTTTTCTGAAACCTACAAGTAAATAAGTGGCCCAATAGTATTATTGTATAAGATGTTGAGCCTTGGACCAACCATTGTAGGAAACCAAGTTACTATAACAATATTAACTCTATAGAGTGAATGACTGTCTGTTATTAATAGTAAATAGCACACCTGTCAGGTCTTTCTTCTGCAATGCTATGATCACTCTGCCAGCTAGAGAGTTAAGTATTTTCCACAATATGACTGTGACCTAGGAACATACAAGTTAGAAACACATAATCAGAATGTCCAAGCAAACCACCTACTGCCTCATAAATCTACTATAGACTATGAATTTTCCAATTAAATGATGAGAAAGTGGTTATTAGCAGTCAAATGCTTTAATTTGTCACTTAATTTTTAGTGTTCAGATTTGGTTTGGCTAGGTACTTAGATTCAACTGAATAGGAATTCTGCAATTCTGCAATTCCGGCTATCTCTTGTAATTGGTGCTTCCCTAGAATACAACAAGACCTTTTTGGGTTTTTTTGTATTTTTAAACACAAATACCTCCCAAAAATGCTTTTAATAATGTGGAAATTTGTTATGACTACTTTTTTTATTTCTAAATCACAGTAAATATAAGGTGGACTGTGCATGCCTGAAAGACAATCCAGATTGCCCAGTTCTCCGATGCGGTACAGAGCCAACAGAAAATAGCAGTGGCTATGAAACTAGAAGAAAAAAGGGAAGAAAAGAGAAAGAACTTTCAAAAGAACGAGAATCTCAAAACCAGAATATTGTAATAGATTCAGATGGCGCAATTAGCAAATTTAAAACATCAGATAATAAGCAAAGAAAGCTCTCCCCTCTTAGACTGTCAATATCAAACAACCAGGTAAGAATTTACATTTCTGTCATGATCGCTATTGACTTTGCAAAGTGCACAAGCTAAAATACTTTTCTTCCACAACATTTTAGCAGCCATAGCCAACAAACAAGTGAAGAGTGTTAACAGGTTTACCACATAAGTAATCTTCCGTTTAGTTCAGGTTTGAATGCATAACTTTTCTTGTAGATGGTTGTCCTTTCAAAGGTGAGTATTCCCAGGACAAATCTAGGGAAAATATTCCTTTAAGAATGCAAATAAATGTTCTGCTTGTCAGGTTTGGTATATACAGTAGCTTTATGCTATGAAAGTCTATTGAAACCATCATATGTACCCAAGGAGGCAATTTTTTCTGTAACAACTACATATTTAAAGGAGTATTACCTAAAAGCAAGCTGGCCAAATTTGGGAATGGGGGTGCATTTCACGCTATTTTCAGCAGGCTGGAAGATGCTATGTCTACCATCAGCCTTTATTTAGCTTGGAAAAACGACTGCTTGTTAGACTTAAAAATTAACATTACATAATGAAGCCATTGCAGTGCCCCTGACAAATTTTAAATCATTGAATATAATTCTGTGCTCTGTACCCTCAAACAGCTCTGAGCAGTATTCAGTAGGTACCACTTGGAACTGTTAACATCAGGACTGGTTTCCCCATAGTAATTTGCTGTTGCTTTTGCAAATTTGAGCTTTGACATTTGAAGCTAAATGTATTTTAGCCATAGTAGTTGTAATTTTTTATCCCTTTTTTCTTTTTTTTTTTTTAATAAAAATAAATGTACATGTCTGATTTCCCCTCACTTGAATACTTTATTGTAAAGTTAACACTAATGTTCAGATGTGTAACACCACTGAAGGCTAGTCTTCAAAAAAAAAAAAAAAAACAATTCTGGGGTGTATTTCTTGTTGTATTTAATAGAAAATACTTTTTTTAAGGGGGCAATTCATTCTCTTTCAAAACATTAGGGTTTGCAGTAGAATTTTTCTTTTTGTTTTCCTCCAGCCAAACCATGTTTTTATTAGAGTGACTGTGTGATGTGCATGTTGTGGTCCATCACTAAAATGCTATGTTATTTACGGAGGAATATTGTGATATCAATAACCCGAGGTTCTTTGGAGCAGTTTTAGCCTGCATTTTTAGGGCTTTTTATAAATACACACTTTACTGGTACAACGATAGCCTGGTTAAGTGGAGGAGCCATTTGAAAGGATTATTTTGGATTTGGTTTTAACACTGATTGATCCTCTGTTCATATGTAAATTGCACAGAAGCACCTTTGTTCAAAGATATAATTCAAGTCTTTGGTCTGGGTTTGCTAGGTTTAGTATCCCTTGAGTAAATAGCGCAGCAGAGCTTCTATAAAGCAGTCATTTCCATCCCATCTTTCAGGAGCCAGATAATAATGATGATATAGAAGACAAAACTCCTCTTAGCATTGACGTAGAAATGGAAACAGAGGAGCAGATTGCAGAAAGGAAAAGGAAGATGGTAAGTCGGGGAAGATAGTTTCTAGTTAAAGCTGTCACTTGGCCTTGGTGACAACTGCTCTTCCCATGCTGACTGTTGCTTCCTCTTAGGCTTTAGACAAAGATATAATAATTGCTTCCTGTCTGCATCGTTCTCTAATACAAGGCTTGCTTAATGCATTCATTTTACTTGGCTCTATAAATGGCTCTTTGTTGATTTTTGTTCAATGGCTTTATGTGGTTATGGTAAATAAATTTTCTGCATATTTGCACTGCTTTAAAGGCTTTCCCGCTGCTACTCATTGAATCATAAAACCTATTTGATATGCTTGATTTTGTACAGTATATATTTCAAAACTGTTTGAAAGTAAATGTTCTCGCACATTCTGCAGTTAACGTCGGTACAATTAAAAAATGTACTCAAATTTCCTGTTGATAATCAAATCAACTTGTAACACCTTATTTGAAGCTTTTATTATCCATACTGCCATAGTCTCTAGAAGCCGTGAGTAAAAAATGGGTGTGGGTAAAAAAATTTTTTTTTTTTGGGTGTTTTTTTTTTATAAATAAAGCACAATATTTTTTTATAGGTTCAGACCATTTTATGCAGCACATTTTAGCAATTCCTCAATCACTCCTAAGTTTAATATCACATTCATGCATGTCACTTTACAGACCGTTTCGCTGAGAGCCCTCAAAGCAGGAGTGGCTATAGGAAACCCACACAGAGGTGAGGAGAACATATTAAATCCTTGCAGATTAGGATTACCAGATCACTTGAAAATTCAGGCACACATCTAAAAAATCCAGCTAGAAGAGCTGCACTAATTGCAGTTAAATGTAACTACTTCTATTTATTAGACATGTCCCCCAATTTTGAAGTGATCTGGCAACCCTATTGCAGATAGTTACCTATTCAGGATTGAATTCAGGGTGCAGTTCTGGTGGGCAGCAGTGCTAAACACTGAGCAATAGTACATCCTTATTTACAGTGTAGCAAATATCATAGAACGTTGGAATTCTCAACCAGTGATCCCCAACCAGTGGCTCATGAGCAACATGTTGCCCTTGGATTAGAGAAAAGACTCACATGTCAGTGCCCAAGAGGCCACTCCTCCATTGTGCCCATTCTCAACAGTGCGTAGATTTCCTTGTGCTGGTCTCCATTCCAGTAGACATCATGTATGGGGGGTATAGTGGTAGAGAAAACCATTCCACACGTGTAGAATAAAATCAAAATATCCTGCTGTATTGGGGTGATTAAAACAACAAACAGGCATCCATTACAGATGTACTCCTGCCCTATGACATGTTGGGTCACCTGACACATTTCATGCCTCTTTCTGGCACTTCATCAGAGGCCTCCCAGTAGCCTCAAAGCAGGTGCTTGTTTTTTAATCCCATCCATAAGAGCAACACGTGTACTGCCAAACAGAGCCCCCTTTTGGATGCAAGTCCAGATAGGAACTGCCAATAGCCAATTAGAGACCATATTTGGCTCCCCCAGAAATTTTTTGCATGCTTGTGTTGCTCTCCAACTTCTTTTTTTTTATACTTGAATGTGGCTCACGGGTAAAAAAAGGTTGGGGTCCCCTGCCCTATACTGACCAGAAATGTAAATTTAATTTGACAGTGTCCTGTCCATATTTTACAATTCTTCATGATCCAAACTTAATATATAGTATCAGCCGCAGCTGTGATTAAAAAAAATGTCTGGTACATTCCTAGCATATGTTGTACAATCTTATCTTTCCATTATAGTAACAATATGTTGTCACTTTATAAATATAAAATCTGTATAATTATGCCCTGAGGAGTCCTTTCAGACATCTTGGGCCTCAGACCCCAGCATTACACTGGTAGCAACAGGCGCTTAGAACATTTCCATGTTTCTGCTTGAGTATCTTCTCGGGTCTAAACAGAAAGCATCCTTTTTAACAAAGTTGTTCTGTGATGACACACTTTTCTGTGGAACCAGAGAGGACAGAATACCTAACTGTTAACCTAAAACTTTAGCTGATTTAAGCTTATGTTCATGCATTTTAAAAGGTGTGAAGAAGAATTAATAATGTTACTTCTACTCCATATTTACTATATTGTACAGTGACAATGTATCGCTTCTTTTCCATAAGCCCGTCTCAAGAACATATGTGAACAAAGAAAATGTGCTGTTTAAAATGCATTTAGTACATAACCTATTACTAAAACATCAACCTGTGATACGTGATAAAAAGCTTGTCTCTTATCAGAAGCGTAACTGGAGGGGGCGGGCCCTGGCGCAGGACGCGCAGCCGGACCCCTGCCCCCCTTCGTACACCTGGAACTTTCCCCCCTGTGTTTCTAGACACCAGTGAAATGCTAGAATTTTCTCTTGCTTCATTTTAATCAAGCTCACAGAATCAACTTGCCTGGTCCTTTAAAGCATCGCTGCTTTTTATAAAGATTCTGCACTACATATTTAGCTGAGGTAGCCTTTCCCATGTTAATTCACCTGAGGATGGCTATTCCAGGTGCATCTTCTTTAATGAAAATTCTTTAAAGAACTGTTGTTCTTTTTTACCTTATTTATGTACGAAACACACAGTGCCAGATTTGCCTGTTGACCTTCTAAATTCTAAAATGACCTTCTTTGTCTCATATGGGTGTTAATCCGTATGGAAAGACTTTTTTTTTTTTTTTTTTTATAATCCACAGATTTCCAAAATTGCCTGATGACTCAAGCACTATTGTTTCAAATGGCAAGTTATTGAATTTTTGGGGCCATAATTATGTCATTTCCAAATGAAGTTTAGATAGGGTCTGGCCAGATATCGGGCTGACTAGAAAACCTATACCTAGAGTACTTCATTGGGCAGTGAGTGTGCACAGATTCCCATGTGGTCCAGTTTACCTGGGTGTTTAAATCCATTTGTTTGTCCAGCTTAAAAGCTCTATCCTTGCTGACCAGTGGAACTGGGATATTGACCAGCAGTCTCTCCATTTTTTTAAAAAATATATTTTCTTTATTTCCTTGTTGGTGATTTTATTTATATTCTGCATTGTTCTGGATTACTTGTTAGCTCTCTAATATTTTGTGTGAGAAATTTCATCTTGTAGCCTCTGCTTGCCACATACTTGGTAATGCTATGAATATTGGAAATCAAACTGACACCAGGAAATAGCCTTTTTTATCATAATTTTGTATTTGTATACTATATATAATTTTGTCATAAACCTATTTGCTAGATGCTTTTACATTACCTTTATTACGCCCATGTTCCTGTATGAGGGGGCTGCCATATTTGTGCAGCAGGAGTCCGTTAGCATTAGAAACTCTAACAAATTGAGAAGGGACAGTCAGGTTGGCAAAACAGTCGGGTTTAGGAACTTCAAGTAACAATTACTTACAAAAGCAGAACTAGCAATAAAAAATGATCAACAAGACCTATTGGTAACTTTTAATGTACATTCATATTTTGAAAATAAAATTTTTAGCGTCCGTATCACTTTAAAAGATACCAGCATTCCAGCATTCTTATTTATCTTTGTACCTAAGAACACATGGGATATAACAGTCTGTAAAGTCCAAGCTTTAAAGCAATTCCACACATTCATAAATGCTCAATTCAGATTATTTATCATTCCTGAAAATCCATACTTTACAAAAAAATATATATATATTTTTTTGAGGTCAGCTGTTAGGGGCTCAAACAAAATGCAGGCAATGGGTTTGTTTTGCAGCAGCCAAAATGCTAGCAATTATTATGGAATATTTTTGTTCTGTTTCCTGTGGGAAATTGCGGTGGAAAAAGCTTGGTGCATCCCAGGTTCTGAAAACAACAAATCTTTGTGTTAACAGAGTGTAAAATGCAAGCTTTGAGGCAAGTTTTCTGAAATCCATAGAACATTTTCATCAGTTATCCTTGGAAATTTGTTGAAGAGTAACTGTGTTGGTTTTGTATATTTTTAGTCAATTAGAGCAGTGATGGAATTTTTTTTTAATTTGAAAAATTAAGATACTGTTCTGTCTTCACAATTCCTGTGCTTTTTTCCTCAGGGCCTGATTGTAGCTGAGTTTTGCTTAAAGGAACAGTAACATCAAAAAATTAGTATTTTAAAGTAATAAAAATATAATACAGTCTTGCCCTGCACTGGTAAAACTGCTGTGTTTGCATCAGAAACACTACTACTGTTTATTTAAATAAGATGCTGTGTAGCCATGGGCGCAGCCATTCAAAAGAGAAAAGACTCAAGTTACACAGCAGATGGCAGTTAAGCTCTGTAGAACATAATGGTTTTATCTGTTGTCCACTATTTAACCTGTGCCATATAGCCTTTTTTCAATTTCCGCTATTGCTACACAGCAGCTTGTTTATATGAACTATAGTGGTGTTTCTGAAGGAAACAGATCAGTTTTACCAGTGCAGAGCAACACTACGTGATATTTTCATTACTTTAATTTTTTGGTGTTAATGTTCCTCTAAAAACACACTTCAGCGGGCAGCAAACAAAATGCCCAAAATCACTCTCTGTTCAGATGTAATCTCCAACACTTGTGGGTTTCATTTGAGAGATTAGGCTGTAGTTGCTCAGAACTGCTGGTTGACACATTTAATATGGACCTGTCACCCAGACACAAAAATATGTATAATAAAAGTGCTGTTCAAATTAACCTGAAATCCAATTTATATTTTTTATAAAAGCATTCATAGCTGCTGTAAGCTCATTTTAAAAATCTCAGCTGTCAATCAAATATTGTCTGCCCCTCCTCTATGCCCGTGGCATGGAGGCGGGGCAGACAATTACTTTCACTTTCCATTCAGCCCTTCTTAGATGTCACTGCTCTCCACACATTCCCCTGTTCTAGTCACCATTTAATTGTGTAATCAGGGCATGGGGATGGACATTGGGTCCCCCATTCTGGTGCACAAACGAGATTCAGAGATGATGCAAGGCTTGTCTTAATAACAGTTTCCACAAAATGGCTGCTGCCTGCCTGCTATCATTCCCAGACCGAAGGAAACAAGATTCAAATAATTTATATAGTGTAATTAAAGTTCATTTTGCTTGACTAATGTGATAAAATAGGTTTTTGAATATTTTTTTTGGGTGACGGGCCTTTAAGCCACATTTTAGAGCAACTTTCATATGGCCTGTAAGTGCAACAATGACTACAGAGTATTTATCAAATAAATGTGGAGTTGTTCTAGTGTCCCAGTTGCTCTAATCTGTATTCCACCTATCACAACTTGTAACTGCATGAGTTGCTGACAGGAGAAAAGATTTAGAGAAGCACATAATTACGCTTATTTCAAGGTGTTTCTGAGTCTGCAAAGAATCTCCCAAACCTGGTAGTGCTCTAATGGATTCCTGCTGTCATGATGAGGTGGATTTTGGGGCCAAAATCTGCAGTGACACATGGAATCCATTCATTCAAATGACACTCTTCCTCTGAATTAAAAAAAGCTATAAGATACACATTGTGCATGATATAAAGAGAATGGTATGTACCTTGTCTTATGGCTTTTCTTACAATTAAATATTTTCAGTTCTTATATTTAAAACTTTTTAATTACGTTTTGCTGACAGCAGATACCATGTCGTGGGATCTCTTTTTCTCCCCTTCTGTCTCTTTCTTGTGCTCCCTCCACTTCCATTGTTCCCCAGGGTCATCAAAAAAATTGGAAGAGAATGCTCTGCAGCAAAGGGCTTTCCTCCAGTATTATCCAGACCATGCTCGCTGCCTGGAAACTAGTATCATTGTGCATGTATCAGGGCTTTCCTTTGCTTCTCTGTCAGGCCCAGATTTGTGGCGAGGCCTGTGGTGGCATGCCTCACAGCTGCTTTATGGGGAGCTGTTCGTCCCCAGTTTGCCGGTGCTCAGGGCAGTGAGGGTAGTGTAGGCGGGTGCTAGGACTTCACAGCCTTGTGATTGGACCGCGTGGCCTAGAGGCACCTGCCACAGAAATCGGGCCCTGCTCTCAGTCACAAGTTTTCACACTGTCTTTTTCCAGAAAAAAGTAAGCCAATCTCCCATGTATGCACATTCCTTCAAGGTGTGGCGCACGTACCTCCTTACAGAGCGCTTTTATCCCCATGGGGCCTTAACTTGGTCCTTAAGGCATTACAGAATGCTCATTTTAAGCCCTTTGCTACTATTGCAATCCTATGGCATTCCTGAAACTTCCTACAATGCACCATACCTTAATTTTTGACCATAGTAGTGTCTGGATTTGTAAAACTTGGTGAACAAGTGTACGGATGACCCAGTTATTTCCAGCAGATGTCGTTCATTTTGGGAGGAAAGTACTGCAGGCTGCAGTGATTTCAGTTCAGGCCTCTCTTTCTTCCGTCCCTAGTTGTGCACTTTAGTATGTCCCCATGATCCCTGTGTTACTTACCAGTACTCACCGGTTGTTTTATATAGTTCGGTTCGTTATCGTGGTTACCTTTTTGTTGTTGGACATTACTAAGCCTCTTATGCATATAGCTGGGAGGTATAGCATCAGAGGGTGTTTTTTTTTCCTAGTGTCCTGCCTCCTAGTGTTGGGTGCTATACTTCATGGTTCCTGTGTCCCATATACTTGGAGAAATGGATTTAACCATGAGTAACACAAAATCCCTTTTTCCAACGCTAACCAGTGTAACTTGATATGGATTTTAGGTGTAGGATTTTTCTCGATTATATCTATTTTAAAAAGTTCAACTTCTGAACTTTTGTTAGATGTATTAGAAATTCTAAAAAGATTTTACATATTTTTGAGCTTATTTGAAATGTATTAATTAAGGGTTGTTTGTTTTGTTTTGTTTTTTTTTTTTTAAAAGGGTTAAACACACTTCTGTAACACAAATATCTGTGTTATTTTCTTAGACTAGAGAAGAAAGAAAAATGGAAGCTATTCTGCAAGCTTTTGCAAGACTGGAAAAAAGAGAAAAAAGAAGAGAACAAGCTTTAGAGAGAATCGGCACATCTAAACCAGATGTGGAAATAAAGGGCAAGGACTTGCAGATGATCTGTGAACCAGAGCTCCCTCAGGTATTTTATGTTGAGTAAATATGACTAACAGAAAATCTTTGTGACACGGATTTCTTAATAAACTGATGAAATATTAGTTATCGTGGTACAGGTATGGGACCTGGTATCTAGAATTCTCGGTACCTGGCGTTTCCCGGATCATGGATCTTGCTGGATCACACCTTATGCCTACTAGAAAATCATGTAAACATTACATAAACCCAATAGGCTGGTTTGCTTCCAGTAAGGATTAATTATATCTTAGTTTGGATCAAGTTCAACATACTATTTATTATTACGGAGAAAAATAAAATTGCGTTTTAAAATCTGGATTATTTGGATAAAAAGGAGCCGATGGCAGACAATCATTCCGTAATAAGAACTTTCTGGATAACGAGTTTCCAGATAACATATCCCATACCTGTACTTCTAAGTCAAACAAAATAAGATATTTAAAGAGGCAGTATACCCCTGTTCAACAATTCAGTGTTCAAGTTCAATAAATAGGGATGTGCCTATTTTTAAAAAAAAAATCGGGGGAAAAATCTAGTGTTTTTGTTGTTACTTAATCTAAAGAGGAAAATTGAAGCTACTACATGTTTGTTTCTTATGAGGTTGATAATTAGATACAAGGGCAGTGATGTAACTAGAGTGTGCCTGGCCCCCCTGCAAAAAAAATCTTCAGAGGGGTCCAGCACCTTATCTCCATCCTCCTGCCCACTTCCCACCTCCACATAGTCTATAGTTACTCCACTGTACATGGACACAGATTATGCCCAAGCATAACGGACTGCTTGTGGAAACAGCCACAACAAAGGGTGAGTGTGGGAACTGTTTGCATAGAGCTCAGTATCTCTCGTTAAACTAACTGCTAATTAAAGGTAAAATACTGCTTTATTATAAAAAAATAACTACAAAAATATGCATTTAGATTACCAGTGCACAGACAATCACCCTGCATAATAGACTTCAGCTTATCTGTGCAAGGACGAAACATGGAGAAACTTGAATGTCTGTTTGCCCTCTTTAAGACAATGAAATAACAATAATCATAGATATTTTTTGTGATAAAAACACAATACTGCCTCTTTAAAAGAGAAGGCAAAATGTATTTTCAGCTAAAGATTTTGCTTGTTTAATTTGCTTATGTTTCACTAAGTTAGATGTACTATAGCCTGCTGCTTATTATGATTCTGTGTTTGCCTTAGGAGCACTAACAGCTTTGATAAAGCAGCATTGTTCTTCAGTGGTGTGAAGAGTCAAATATAGTTCCTAGTCTTCTCTACCTATCAAAATAAAATGGTTTTAATCTAAACAAAAAGGTAGTATACATTGGATAATAGCCAGGTTGCCTGACCAATTTTCTTAAAATGTAAAACACCTCTCACCATTTTCTTTTCCCACATTTTCTGAACTAGGAACCAGTTAAGGAAGAACCTGTCAGCAAACCTACTCCTGCCAAAATAAATCGCACAAAGCAGAGAAAGAGTTTTACAAGAAGTAGGACTCATATTGGACAACAGCGTCGCCGGCACCGGACTATAAGTTCCTGCTCAGATATCCAGCCATCTTCCCCAGATGTTGAGGTTGTACCGCAGCAGAGTGAACCAGAAAATATTGCTGTCACAGAAGAACCTCCTAATAAAAGCAGCACTGCTGATACTGAAGAAGTTACAGAGACAGAATCTTGTGCTCAGAAAATGTGTTCTATAAAGTACCCAAAAACAAAAAAGGTATGTGTTCACAGAAAAGTGTTCATCCCCAAAGGCACTGACCAAAGCCAAAGTAAACACAATTTAAACAGCCAGCCCTTTCCTCCATTGCCCACAGTCAGGATGGCGTTATTTGGCTTTCACTGACTTCTCTTGCTAAACCACTTTTGCATTTTTTCCTGATATATTTCAGGGATATACATTTATATTTATAAATGTATAGGAAGACATACTGAATATGGCAAAATGAGTCCTCATACATTCAGATCGTTTTTAGTTGAAGGCTAGTTAAATAAATTTATAGAAGATATACCATTATTTTCTTAAATTATGCCCATTGATAGTAAATAACCTGAAATAAAGACTTGTTATGCCTTTTTTTAATCCTTTCAAGTTTTTCTTTACAAAAAAAAAAAAGTTCTCATGTTCCGTCCCTTTCCCTTACTTCTGGTATTAAACTCTTCAATACATCTGTGAGTGGCCACCAGCACTTCCATTTAGACTCTAAGGACGTTTGGGAGATGCTTTCGAGTGATGCAAGTCTGGCCCTTTCTTTAGTCCTGCCGCCCTGATTGCAGCATATACTGGGAGTAAACAATACAGGTATGGGATCCCTTATCCGGAAACCCATTATCCAGAAAGCTCTGAATTATGGGAAGGCCATCTCCCATAGACTCCATTATAAGCAAATAACTCCAATATTACAAAGTGATTTCCTTTTTTTTCATTCTAATAAAAGTTAAAAAAACAGTTTAGAGTTTCAGGACTAAAAGGATGCTTTCCTAAATATAAATAAATGTAAAGGAAACATGTTTATTTTTTTTCCCTCAGCATTTGGTAAATGAGTGGTTAAATGAAAAGCATGACAAAGCTGGCAAACCTGGAGAGCCCATGTTGGAAAGACCTTTAAGAATAACCACAGATCCTGAAGTCCTTGCAACTCAGCTGAATTCCTTACCAGGACTAATCTATAGTCCTCATGCATACACCACCCCTAAGCATTATATTCGATTTACATCACCATTCCTTTCTGAAAAAAAGAAGAAGAAAAATGAAGAAAATGTTTCCAGTTGTTGCAAAAAGGTATTTAAATTTTTTTTTATTATTATTTTTCATTGTACATGAAATGGGTCATCCGCAGGTTGCGCTACTCCGTTATCAATGTATACATATTAATACATAACTAATAAATAAAGAAATAAAAAGGAAAGAAAGGGAAAGAAAATAAAAAAGGGGGAATAGAGTACATATTATTAGCATATGTTAAAGATAACAATAGTTCTATGGTGGTGCGGTATTTAAAATATGTTTTTATCTACCAGGATGTGTTTACATTAAAACTTACCTGATTCTCATCTTCCCAGGCGCCTCCCTAAAAATAGTTGTTTACCAAGCTATTCTCAAGTGAATATCTGAGAGGCAGATTTTTGCTGTTCAGGTGCCATTCTCATGCTTTCAGCCTCAAATGCATCATTACACATCATATATTTTCAGACATAACAACTGATGACAAGATGTGGTTAGATTCTTCTTTAGCTAGAGCTTGCTTTGTCCTATTGATAACAGGACCTGATATTTAACAGGAAACTTGTATGTTTTCCCTGTGTCTGTGTGGGTTTCCTCGCGCAAAAAAAAAAAAATACAAGCGGCTTAAAGGGCAACTAAAGTCTAAAATAGAATAATGTTAGAAATGCTGTATTATGTATACTAAATATAAACATGAACTTACTGCACCAGCAGCCTAATAAGACAAATGATTTATGCTTTCAAAGTTGGCGCAGGGGGCTGTCATCTTGTAACTTTGTTAGACATTTCTGCAATATCAAGACTCGCACATGCTCAGTGTGGTCTGGGCTTCAGTTGGGAGGTTAAGCTTAGGGATCGTCATAAATTATCAAAACAGCACAAGTCAAATAATATCAGCTTCTATAGAAGCCAATACAGCAAGGCTGATAAATAATCATAATATAGAGACTGCACTGCGTCTCTGGATACAAATCTCTACAGGGAATCCAACAATGCTGCTCGAGTTCTGGGAAGTAAGGTGGGGGGGCCCCGGGGGGCCCCCCTGCCATTTGAAAGTATGATCGTTTGCCTGCACAGCAGTTGGGGACCATCTGACAATTCCTATCCACAGCAGTAAAAGAAGGGGGAATTGCACTGCATACAGTCAGGTTTATGATAAAAACTGTACTTTTAATTAAAGTATATTGGAGATAGATTTCTTTTTCATTAAAGAAAGTAAAAATGGGATTTTATATTTTTGCCTTTACATGCCCTTTAATTGCATCCTGATAAAACAAGGACTGATGTTAATCTCTGTAAAGCGCTGTGTAAATGCATTCGTGCTCTATAAATAACAGTAGATTTAGCTGTGTAGAGCTGGAGGGACGTAACGGCTTATTATTAAGGTTACTGACACATGGGGAGGTTAGACTTGTTTTGCTGCTCCGATTTGACACCCCTATCCTATGATTCAGTGGTAATTACCTGGACCTGTGCTGCACTCACAGGCCAGACCAACATCAGATCAAGGTGCCAATGGGCAAAATTCAAAGCAGTGCAAGGAGCGCTGTGTGGATCATTTTTTTTATTGAAGATGTCACCTGCACATTCAGTTAACCCTAGTGCTGCCAACAGCTACTCTGAATGGCTGATGTGCCAAAAACCTGGGATTTACAAGCTAAAATGGATAATATCTCAGGAACCCCTGAAAAGGAGAGTTAGTCAATGGCAGAAGTGATCGAAGAGGGTGCCGAGTAAGTCTTTCCTTTTCTACTTGACTTTAGGTTCAATTTAAAGGACAAAGAAAGGTAACCTTATGGGGAGTACTGATTTGTTAGGCCATTCCTTGTATTTTAACAATAACTGGAATCCTCTTGCTTTAAAGTAATACTTCTTTTAAGAAAAAATGGATACTTCCGTTACAAATCTTTCCTTTGTTTTTTTTTTTTTGTTTTTTTTAAACTCCAGCGTTGGTTGAAGAAAGCTCTGGAAGAAGAAAATGCTTCACCAGTTAATCCACTTGGTTCTCCTTCTCAGGACCGATCCCAAAGTCCTGTTACAATATATGAAAACAAATGCCATCTAATAATGAATGGCAGCTCTCCACTGACAGGTGAGATTAAAAAAAATAATCCTTAGTTACTGCTAATCTATACTGTGGGAGAGGAAAATAGTTTGCAAATTGTGTATTATTACTGCTATTTCCCTTTAAAAGTAAAGTGAAATTAAAACAACAGAGGACCTGAGTTGCATTGCCTTTTAAAGATGAATACTTTAATGCTGCTGGATGCCTGTGATAGAATAAAGGTTACATTACCAGCTAATTGTTCATAGTACAATGTACTTTAAGGAGACCTCTAAGGCAGTATGATTTCATTGGTAACCCCTGATGAAAATGGGCACAATGAATAGGATTTTGTTAAACTTCATTCTAACTATTCTTTTCATTAAAAGAAAATCCATATTTTCTGACATTTTGTTTACTATTGTAAAGCACTAATTAAAACTGGATTTTTTCACTGAACTGCACAGTAAAACTGGTTTCTCAATTAGTGCCAGATATGAGCAAAACCATAGATGCCCTGACCCCATCAACCAAATGTAGGAGATAAACGACTTTTAGATTTGGATTCATGTTTAGAGTTTTCTTATTTTTCTATACAATATGCAGGTTAGAGTCAATCTGTTTGCACAAGCAGTGATGCAGTTGCTAATGTTTATGTTCCATTAACTTTTTTTCATTCTGTATTATTTTACTTTTGTAGATTTTACAACTCCATTGAAGAAACGAAGGTTGTATAATTTTCTGGATTGCGATTATTCTGAAAATTCAACACCAGTTGCATCTCCTTATGCTACCCCTACACATACGGATATTGCTTTTATGGATACATTTACTACTCCACCCAGAGTAAAAGCAGAAGAGGACATTTGTCGCAACAGTTGCAAGCAAACCTATTCACCAGTTACTCCAGTTTCGTCCTGCCTGCGTGGGAGCAACATGCATTTTGAGGTAATGTATAGAGAACACTGGCAATGACAAACCAAAGTGTATATACATGACCCACAGCCTAAAAATGTGTTACTGTAATTTAAACCGTTGTAGTCTAGAATCCTTTACTTACTAAAGCTTCAGCTGCAAAACAAAGGACATTTTTTGATTGGATCTTTTCTTTACAGAGTATTTCTTCACCTGATAGTTCGCCAGAAGTGAATCGAAGATCTTTTTGTCAGGAAGTAAGGGCATTTTTTTAATAATATATATTTCTTAATAGCAGAAGCCATGCTGAGTGGGGGGCTAAATAAATGTTGAATTTTTTTTTTTAACCTTTTGCAGGGAAACGAGCGGACATCTGCAGCAAATACCAGTTTGTCTGAAGTGGGGCTGCAAGAAATAAAGACTTTTGGCTACTGCAGCCCTAGGAATAGGACAGACATTTCTGGTCAGTGTCCTGGTGAAACTGACGCTGGAGCAGAGGTCCATTTTGGAGTAGACATAAATGAACATAGTTCTCTGCAAAAGGTCATGGAGCCTCCACAGGAGAGGACTGAATTAAATAGCCTGCAGGAAACTGCTCACATTGGACAAGGCACCATGTATCCAACTTGGATTAAAAGTCCAAACAGGACAGGGGTGAACTTCTTATCCGGGAATTCTAATTTAAGAGATTTAACCCCTTCTCACCAGCTTGAAGTTGGTGGTGGTTTCAGAATGAATGAGTCCAAATGCCTGATTCCAGAAGACTCTCGGGGTGTTTTTATAGATGGGGCCATCTTCTGTTCTGCAGAAGAAGGAATTGTGGCTGGATTTGGAAGGTCTCTTAGTTGCGACGGCATCTTAGATGGAAATGGGACACCCCTTATTCCTCCGCAAAAGAAAAAGGTTAGTGGGGGTTATTTTGTTGTTTTTCTTTTTTAAAGAACCTGCAATATATCTTCTTTCTAGCATACTTTCCTCAATAATATTCTTCTACTGCAGCTGCAGTAATCTTTTTAACATTTATTTTTTGTCATGTTTTTTTTTTTTTTTTTAATCATAAAGCAAAATCATATGTTGAATTATACTAGTGATGTGCAGGCCGGCCTGATACCTGTGGGTCGGTCGGGTTCGGGCTGACCTCGCATCCCACATTCAACTTTTCGGCTTTATAGCCGCGTGCCTGCTCATCCTGCCCCTTTTGTGATGGCATTGGTCGGTGCGGGTCAGCTGGGTGGGGGTCGGGTATACCTGACACGCACATCACTAATTCATACTTAATAACAGCAGAACGACAGTCTGTTAAATCTCAGTGATAGTAATTCCCTGCCTGCTTGCTGTAATTATGAGTTCCCAGACTGAAGGAAGCAAAATTCGAATAATTTGTATAGCTTAATTTTGCTTGACCTATGTGATAAAATAGAATTTTGAATAACTTTTTTTGGGTGACGGCTCCCCTTTAGCACCATATAGACAAAATCCAATAATTTATGGGAAAGCTACCAATTAAGTATTCCTGTACATAATTATCTGGGGGTATTATGCCAGCCCACATCTCAAATGTCAATCAAAAGAATATAGGAAGAGTCCGAAGTATATGACAAAGGCCATCACTTTATGACACAATAAATACAAGTTTAATAGTCACCTTATTGAAACCAAAGGGCAAAAAACACCACAGCACTGAGTGGCCGTTCAGTGACAAATGACTGCAAGTTCATTAGGAGTTACACACCTGACAGTAATTGTAGACGTTCATCATTTTTGCCACAAATGCATCTAGAAAGTTACTGCCCCCAGTTAGGGCTCTAAATATTATTTATGGATGGTATGTGAACATGGCCTCTTTGATAATTGATAATTGATTCATGGGCTTTTGAATGTGATTGAATGCTGTCCAGTTGTTAGGGGTCCTGGCACCTGTAGCCAAAATAAAAAAACAGTGACTGCAAGGGTTTAATTTTTTTTTTTTTTTATTGCTTATATTTGTATCCTCCATTCTGTACTCTTCCACCATGTTTCAGAGCTCTAAACCCAATCAAGCTAATAATTCTGCTTTCCTTTCTATTTGTTTAGGTGTCATTGCTGGAATACAGAAAAAGACAGAGAGAAGCCAGAAAAAGTGGCTCTAAACAGGAGAATTTATCTCTGCTCACTTTGTCTCCCCATCCGGATGGTCTTGCTGGCAACTGCACCCCTTCTGAAAGCTGTAGTCTTGTGTCAGAGAGTATTGATCACAATGATGGTAGCACTTGTCTAACAATGACACCTGAAGTCCAGTGTGTTCCTTCTGAAGAACCCGAGCAGTCGCCTCTAGTAACTGACCCCTCGTCCACTGAAAAAACTGATCCTGAGGTCCAATGGTAAGGACTCTAGTAGTATCTTACTTGATACTATATCAAGTCTGTTCAAATAGGACTTAAAGGAATTGTTCAGTGTGAAAATAAAAACTGTGTAAATAGACAGGCTGTGCAAAATAAAAAATGCTTCTAATATAGTTAGTTAGCCAAAAATGTAATGTATAAAGGCTGGAGTGACTGGATGTCTAACTTGTCAGTCAGCACCCAACTTCCTGCTTTTCAGCTCTCTTGGTTTACACTGACTGGTTACCCTGGTTACCAGACAGTAACCAATCAGAGACTTGAGGGGGGGCCACATGGGTCATATCTGTTGCTTTTGAATCTGAGCTGAATGCTGAGGGTCAATTACAAACTCACTGAACAGAAATGTACCATGTGGCCCCCCTTCAAGTCGCTGACTAACTCAGAGTTATAGAGCTGAAAAGCAGGAAGTTGGATTCTGGCTGTTTTATTAGACATCTGTTCACTCCAGCCTTTATACATTACATTTTTGGCTAACTAACTATATTAGAAACATTTTTTATTTTGCACAGCCTGTCTATTTACACAGTTTTTATTTTCACACTGAACTATTCCTTTAAAAGGAGAAAATCTCCATCATAGGATTTATTTTATACCACCTAGTCTGCTTAAAGGGGTTGTTCACCTTCCAAACACTTTCACCATAAAAAAAAAAAGACTTTTTTTGAATTGCTTTCCCAAAATGTAAGGTTAAAGTTTAATGTTCCTGTCTCCAGTGTTTCAGTCTAGCAGCTTGGTAATCCAGGGGCATCTGAACTGTTACAATTTGCTACATTTAGTTCATATAGTAGTTGATACATTTCTCAGCAGCATCTGTGCAATATTAGCAACTATTGTATCAATTTTAACAGCTGCCTTTAAAGGGGTTGTTCACTTTTGAATTAACGGTTAGTATGATGTAGAGAGGGATATTCTGAGACAATTTGCAATTTGTTTTCATTTTTTATTATTTAAGATTTTTGAGTTAAGCTTTTTATTCAGCAGCTCTTCAATTTGCATTATAAACAATCTGGTTGTTAGGGTCTAGGGATGCACCGAATCCAGTATTCGGCTCGGGATTCGGCCTTTTTCAGCAGGTTTCGGCTTCGGCTGTATCTTTGTGTCAGGCCAAACTGAATACTAATTTGCATATGTAAATTAGGGGTAGGTAGGGAAATCACGTGACTTTTCATCACAAATGAAGAATTTTTTCCACTTTTTCCTTTCCTACCCCTAATTTGCAAATTAGGGTTCCGATTCTGTTCGGTATTCGGCCGAATCTTTCACAAAGGATTCGGGGATTTGGCCAAATCGCAAATAGTGGATTTGGTGCATCCCTACTAGGGTCCAAATTACCCTAGCAACCATGTATTTATTTGAATAAGAGACTGGAATATGACTAAGAGAGGACCTTACTAGAAAGAAGAGTAATACAAATTAGCAATAGCAATTAGGGATGCACCGAATCCAGGATTTGGTTCGGGATTCGGGCAGGATTTGGATTCGGCCGTATCCTTCTGCCGAATGAACCAAACCGGATTCCCGTGGGGAGGGAAATCGCATGACTTTTTGTCACAAAACAAGGAAGTAAAAAATGGTTTCCCAAGCCCTAATTTGCATTTGCAAATTAGGATTCGGTTCAGTATTTGGCCGAATCTTTTGTGTCGGATTCGGGGGTTCGGCTGAATCCAAAGTAGTGGAATTGGTGCATCTCTAATAGCAATTCATTTGTAGCCCTACAGAGCATTTGCTTTTTAGATGGGGGTCAGCGATGCCCATTTGAAAGCTGAATAGAGTCAGAAGAAAAAGGCAAATAATTAAAAAAACTATGAACAATAAATAATGAAGACCTATTGAAAAGTTGCTTAGATTTGGTCATTCTATAACAGTGATCCCCAACCAGTAGCTCGTGAGTAACATGTTGCTCTCAAAGTCCTTGGATGTTGCTCCCAGTGGCCTCAAAGCAGCTGCTTATTTTTGAATTCCAGATTTGGAGGCAAGTTTTGGTTGCATAAAAATCCGGTGCACTGCCAAACAGAGCCTCAATGTAGGTTGACAATCCACATAGGGGCTACCAAATGGCCAATCAAAGCACTTATTTGGCACCCCAAGAACATTTTTCATGCTTGTGTTGCTTCCCAACTCATTTTACTTCTGAATGTTGCTCAAAAGGTTGGGGATCCCTGTTCTATAACATACGAAAAGTTAACTTAAGGGTGAACCACCCCTTTAATCAAACTCTGAGATTCTGCTCAGCATGGACAGAGATAACAAATGTATCAACTATGTGTCCATTTAAAACAGTTAGTCGGCGACCCCCCCCAAGAACTGCTTTATAAGGTGAATAATACTCTTCAATATTAGACAAACGGTTCAAATAAAAAATAATCTGAAAAAGTCTTTATTTCTGGTGAGAAATCTGAAACCAACTGAACTGAAAAAGTGTTTGAAGGTGAGCAACCCTTTTAAAGGAATAAAATACCCCATTGTTATGTTATATTTAGTTGGGTTTATGTACCTGCCAATAATAAATATATATTCTGTTCAGTTTTACACATGTACACGATTCCTCAAAGTGAGAGGAAACATGTTTGACTGACCTGAGCCATTTGCCCACACCCATTAGTCTGTCAAGAGTATTTCAGCCCCTCCCTCACCTTGTTCCATTTTGAAGTGATAGATTCTGGGAATTGAAGTCCATTTGCATTGCACTGAACAACCCTGCTAGCAAAACAAATTATTTGTATCATTAAATTCCCATTCTGTCCAATGTGTTTTTCCTTAGTGTATAAACAAACCCTAAACTGCTGCCTTAGCCCTATCTACTTTAAATAAATAACTTTCTTTACAGTTGAGAGAGCTTGAGGAAAATTACAATTTCTTTATAATGAAAGCATATTTGTCTATTCTACCTGTAAGCCTGTATGTATAGATTTGCAATCCCTGTGGAGATTTTGTGACTGTATTTCTATGTGTTTCTCAGGACTGCATCAACATGTGTAGAACAAGTCAGGGAGAGAAGTTATCAAAGAGCATTACTACTCAGTGACCACAGAAAGGACAAAGATGGTAAGTGATTTGGATGCGCCTCATATATTCAGTCGTTTCTTTTGGCTCACTGAATGCTTTTTCCCCAGATTAAAAAAGAAAAATGCTGTTTTTAATACCCCTGTGATGGGGTAATGGAGGAGCAGTAACACAAATATGCAAATGATTTGAACTGGGTTATTATTTATATCCAGTTTCAGTAGAAATAGTTATAAAGTAGAATAACTCATTGTGACTACAGTGAGATTGTCTCCTTTTTTTGCTCATGTGCATTGTTGTTAAAGGGGCAATATATGCTCTTTTTCAACAAAAGCTCAACAAACATGGGTCCTACTGTAATTAAGTTATATCCTTTTAATACCTTGCGTCAAGCACTTTCTAACTTCCCATGTCACTATAGCAGGGAGGGTTTGTTTACACACAATTCATTATCTGCATTTGAACAAAATACCCTGTTTATAGAAGGTAAGAGTGAAGTGGAGCGCAGACATCACTCTATTTCTTTCTCTGCTGTATAATCATTGGAGTGTACTTGACCTGGCCAGTGTAATATTCACTTAAGTATCTGTACTTCATTACTAAACCCAGACCTAACTTACACTCCCATGACTCAGCTCCAAGCAAACTGTTAGTCTGATCTTTATAGCTGATGCATGTGACACATGTTGGCAAAAGAATGAAGAGTGAGATGGAGTTTGGTATTGCTGGAAAGAGAAAAAAAGATTGAACTAGAGATTATTACCTACTTCGGGACCAGTGCAGAAAATAAAGCAATATACATAAATATGTAAGAAGCTTTTCAGTCAACGCCCATGCCATTCTACGCACACTAGCTGACAGTTTATTTTGTTTAAAGATGCTGACATAGAAAGTGGGGGCCCTGCTATTGCCAAGGAATGCCAGTCGCCAGACATATCCAATAAGAATTGCAGAAGTCCTAAACAGAATAAGGTAAGGCTTTGCACCTTCTAAAGGGACACTCTGTTTTTCATTTATTTTTTATTTTGTAAAGACCTGCTGTCACCTTTTTGTTATTTAAAGTTCAATTTGCATTAGCAACCACACATTTTCCCAATCGTATATCTGTCTATATGCACGTGTATACAGATAGACATAAAATAGGTAAAATATCATAATTCCACATGTGCCCCATACCTACATTATATTGCACATATAATTCTGTATTTGCTTCTTGCTTGGGTGATATGCTGTTTCCCTACTAAAGGTTAAAAAAGAAGTAGGCTAGATCTACTGCACATGCTCTGTGCTGCTGTCACTTACTGAGCAAAGGGACCCACTCACAATATACAGTACACATAAAATAGAAATGTCACAATATAAGGCTGATTAGCAAATTCAGATTCCCGCAGCAGCTCAGAAGCCAGTGCAATTACAATCACAATATCGGCCCTGTAGCATCTGCTCCTAAGTCAGGCAAACCTCTGCCTAATGATTCTGTCATGAGGAAACATGGGGGGGGGGGGGTTCAGTACTCATTGAAAAGATTTCTCTACTGAAATACTTTTTTCAAAAAAAGCAAAAAATGTTTTTACATTTTTTATTTAATTCTGACTTGAGACAAGTTCCCTCAGCCGTTAGACTTGTGCTCTAAGCTTCAGTGTTTGCGGGTCCCAATGCTAATAGAGCATATTAATATGCATCTGCACTGGCAGTGTTAGGCAGCTTCTAATGTGTGTATTTGCTGTGTCAGGCATCTGATATTTACAGTAGAAGGAAGTAGCTGGGGTGGATTCAGGCATTTCTCTGACAACTAAAATACACTTGACCTGCCATTAGCCTCAGACTCTCTGAATTTACTTGTATAAAATATATACACATGCACTTGTAAATAATGGTATGTGAGTTCCAGGACCAGATCTGAAATATATTATATATAGTGAGAGAGACACTCCTAAACCCCTCCTTACTGTTCCAAAAAGACATGTTACCTGAAGGCTGGAGAATGTTTGAGCAATGTCTAGAGCAAAAGCAACTCAGAAATTGCTAAAAATGCTCCACATAGTGGTAGATTTGAGAATATCACCAAGGCAAGTAAAGTAGGAGCAAATACAGAGTTGTTGTTCACTATGGGGAGGATTTAATTGGTGAGAGCTGTCTCTGAAAGCACAGGATCCTGCATAATAAGCAGAGCTGGCTGCCTACACACCATTATTACAACTAAAACAAATACATTTGTTGGTTCACAAACACAGTTTTAAATGGTGGAATGAATTATTTGCAATGTACATAGTGTAAACTGGAATCAACCGAAGATGTCAATTGATTAATTCATTTTCCTCTTTTTTTTTTTAATGCAGTCCTGTACTTTGGTGCCGAATTCATCTCATGGAAAGACACCCTCAAAGCTAGATCCTGCCCAAGAAACCATGGGGAATGTATCAAGTGTTGATGTTAATTTGTGTAACACAGACTCTCAGAAAGGAACTGTTTCTGCTAAGTGTCACATGCCTCATTCACAGAAGCTACCTTCTACACCTTTACAGTTGCATTGTCCATCATCTCCTCATCTGGAACACCCTCCAAAATCTTCAACACCAGTACAACATGGTTATCTTTCACCAAAGCCTCAGTCACAAAAAATGGGTTCTCCATATAGGCCACATCATTCCCAACAGATTCAGGTGGGAAAACCACAAAGAGATACTCATACAAACTTTTACCCTGTAGTGCAAAGCCTTCAGCCTGCGAATCCCCAGCCAGCCAGTGGCCAGTTGTTTTCCCAGGCCGGACAGTGCCCTACTGTTTATACTCCCTTTACTCAACAGACCGTCGGCAGTCCTGCTCCTCCTCCACCACCCCCACCTCCAACAGCAACTTACTATCAAAACCAGCAGCCCTCACAAAACTTCCAGAACTACAATCAGATAAAAGGAGTGGTTGCCCAACAAACTGTGTTTACACCTGGTCCAAATCCAGGTCATCCTACTGCAGCAGCGGGACAAGCAGCAATTCAAGGACACCATGTGAATTCAGGACATTATTTGCCTTCTCAGAGCCCGAACATACATCTCCAAGCTGCAGGGGTTCCACCACCCCCACCACCACCTCTTCCAAACTGCCATCAGCAGCAGCTGCAACACTCTGTTCAACATGTTACAAGTCCAGTTCATACAGTTCCAGTAGCCAGTAGCTCACTTATTCATTCTCACACATCAGGGCATCATTTACCTCCACCGCCCCCTCCACCTCCTGCTCCAAGTCCGCATCATTCTCATGTTCAGCATGTAGCAGCGGGGCACCAAAGCCTGCAAGCACAGCACCAGCATGTTTTAAATACAGTTCCTGCCCCACCCCCGCCTCCACCCCCTCCGCAAGCAACAAATGTTTTAGCTGGTGCTGCAAATCACACGGCATTGGCACAAGGCATGCATATGCAAACTCATCAAGGACCTCCTATTTTTTCTTCAGGAGCTCATCCTAGTGTAGCACCATATTCAACACAAGCTGCACTTCATAACCAGGTTGGACCTGTACCTGGCCACAACTCTCATATTCAGACACAAGGACCAAACAGTATTGGAACACCTGCAGCTTTTTGTCCACATCCTGGCTCTGTCCTTGTCCATGGAGTTCAAGGATCTCCTCAGGCATCAGCAGTGCCCGGCCAGGTTCCCATTCATAGGCCACAGGTACCTCCAACCTTCCAAAATAATTACCATGGCTCAGGATGGCATTAGAATTGGACAACCTGTGTGTTAACATTTTTAAATGTTCTGTAAAATAAACTGTATATTTTATATGTACCTTATAAAGGTACTTTTTATGGCCTGTATATGAATCTTTGTACAAATTCGGTGCGTTTTCATTGTACTTTTCCCCTTCTGATTTTGTTTTTAAAGTCTGAGAACTGTGTGCTTTTTAAGCCAGTATTGAGTAAACATTCCAGTTTTGTTTCCATTGGGTTTCCTTTACGGCAGTAGCGCGATTACTGCAGAACTTGTACATTTGCTCGTCTCGACGTCGAGTTGATCTCCACTGTGTTTTTCTACATGTGGCACTAACAGGCCTCCCTTCAGCCTCCTCTTGTGCTACGTGTGCGAGGATGTAAGATTAGAAATATGCACCTGTTCAGTTTCAATGTTGCACCAAACATGTTTCCATTAGTTCTATACAACATTGTAAATTAATGTATAGTTCTGTTTTAACAACTTGACTTCATTAGAAGTTCTGTAAATACTGTATTTTGCTTGTATATGGCTGAAAGCTTCCACCTCATTTGATAAAACATTGTACATATATATATTTTTTTTCGCAAACTATAATCTTTGTGGAAGTAGTACAGTATATAACATGTAATTTTTGTAATATACTGTCACATTACAGCACTGGTTGGGCATTTTAATTCATGTTAATAAATCACGATTGTCAGTTTTATCAGGTTAGTCCTTTCATACATTTTACAAAAGCAAATTGATGCATAAATACAGCACTTAAAATGTATATTAAAATTACGCCTCAGCACTTTTTTTCCTTATGATTCTAAGCCTTGTTTCTGTTGTATTCATTTATATAGCAGCACAAACCTATATACAGTGCTTGACAAGGTAATAAATACAAAAAGAGGGGTACATTTCTAATAAACAGTGATATGTAAGTGCTGGGAGTTTCAATAACTTTGGTATGAGGACTCTGACCCAAAGAGCTTTCAATCTGAGGAAAGTGAGCTAGAAATAAAATGGAGAATATTTCCCAAGCCACCAATGGCAGCGCTTCACCAACGTGAGTATTCCCCGCCCCTCAGGTCACTGGACAGGAACGGGTTAATTCAACCCTCTATAATATCCTCCCTCCACCGCTTCCTCCTTGTCTTTTTCCTGCCCAGGTCACTACAGGATGGCTTACCGAGTTTCATGGGGTGGTAATCTCCCTCTATTCCCTGATGCCTCCCGAATGCTCCCCGGAGGGGATAGCTGAGGAGAAGGACCGTAGGCTGGGTCAACTTTCCACCTGTTTGGCGCATAGCTGAGGCTTGCCGGTGTTTTGGTGGTAGTATGCGGCTTCTAGTTTAACCGCTAGCTTCCGAGCGCACTACAGCAGTGGATAATGGCGCAGATGCGCGTCAATTCCCAGAAGTGCGTCACAGGAAGATCCCCTCCCAGAGCCAGAAGACGGACGCGTACGTTGCGTTCCAGCGATAGGATGTTCCTTCCGCTCACCTTATTTACATGCGACTGTTAAGGTCGCACTGACGTCATACGCGCGTCCCAGATTGAACGAGGAGCGGTGAATTTTGCTGGTGAACGGAGACAGGAGGAAAGTTCTTTTTGCTTTCAGGTGCAGTTGCTGATTATTTATTTTGGATTAATAGGTTACAGGCCCGGCTCTGGGAAGGGAGTGCAGCCTAAAAGTTCTAGGTAAGCTGAAGAATGCTTAAGCTAGTATGGGAGAGAGAGTTTAAGGCTTATGGTGTTTATTTTCCATTTTAGCCTCTCTGCCTCTACGGAAACACAGAAGGGGGAAGGTCAGCAATCAAGAAAACAGTCTGACTGAACAATCTTCTGCGGAGCCTCAAGCCCCTCCTTCACCTCAACTAGATGCTTTGGTGTCATTGATAAAGCAGGCTGTTGTGCAGGGAATGCAGGAAGCATCATCTTCAGTCAAAAGACCTAAGAGCTCTAGGGAAATGATTTATGAATCGTAGTCAGAAATCTCGGAAGATGAATTCTATGATCCGGCGGATGGTCAGTCTGATCTGTCTGAAGAAGGAGAGGTTCTTTCTGAGGAAGAATCTACATTTGATTCTTCTACTGTGGATGGCTTAGTTAAAGCAATAAGGAAAACATTAAGCTTGACTGAAGAATTGCCTAGAAGTTCTTTGGCTGACAAATTGTTTCCGTCAGTAAAGAAACGTTTGTCTACTTTTCCAGTCCATGGCTTGATTAAGGAGCTAATTTATTCAGAATGGAAAAAAACAGAAAAAAGAGTTGTTATACAAGGGAAGTTTGCAAAGAAATATCCGACGGATGAGGCGAACGCAAAGCTGTGGGATAACCCACCGAAGGTGGATGCAGCGGTAGTGCGGTTAGCTCGTAAGACGACTTTACCGGTTGATGACGCAGTAGCATTTAAAGAACCCATGGAAAAACGCATGGAGTTTGATCTAAAAAAATCTTTTGTCTCAGCAGGGGCATCTTGAAGGTTGGCAGTTGCATTGACGTCAACCTCAAGAGCAATGAAAATCTGGGTGAATAATCTTGGAAGAGGCTATTTCTACAAATGTGAAAAGGTCGACGTTACGAGATATGTTATTGGATATGAAAGTGGCAACTGATTTTGTGGCCGAAGCATGCCTTGATCTTGTTCGTTTGGCAGCCAGGTCCATGTCTCTGCCAGTGGCGGCTAGAAGGGCATTATGGCTGAAACCTTGGCTGGCTGATTCTGCTTCCAAAGCTAATTTGTGTCAGTTGCCTTTTGAAGGGGGCAGACTGTTTGGTGAGAATCTGGATTCTATAATTAAAAAAGTGTCCGGTGGTAAGAGTGTTTTTCTTCCACAAGAGAGAAGGTTCAGACGACAGGGGTCAAGAGCAGAATCACCGGGAAATAGAAATTTTCGAGGCTCAAGACAGTACAGACCTGGAAGAACACAGAGTAGACAATCATCTTGGAGACCCGCAAAAGGAGAGCCCCGCCAGGTGCCGAGAAAGACAACTTCTTTTGGTGCCACCTCTTCAGGTAGAACACAATGAGATTTGGCCAGCCCAACCCTGTGGTGTAGGAGCGCGTCTGGCACTCTTCAAAAAGGTTTGGGTCGAGAATATACGGGATTGCTGGGTCCTAGAGGTTATAACAGAATGTTATCGTTTAGAGTTTTCCAGAATCCCAAGACACAACGTATTTCGGATATCTTCACTTCCAAGAATTGAAGGGGTGAGAGAAGTATTTCAAGAATACATAGATCAATTGTTAGAGATTGGAGCAGTAGAACCCGTACCTCTAGCACAGCAGCAAAAAGGGTTCTACTCCAAGCTTTTTCTCGTCAAGAAAGCCTCGGGAATGTACAGACCAGTATTGGATCTTCGACCCTTGAATTGCTTCATTCATTGCAGAAAGTTCAAAATGGAGTCCCTGGCCTCTATAATTGCAGCAATTCCTCCTCCGGCATTGCTAGTAAACCTGGATCTCAAGGATGCATACTTCCATGTTCCAGTGTACAGCCCGCACAGGAAATATCTCTGGTTTGTATTTCAAGGGCAACACGTGCAGTTCACTTGTCTCCCATTCGGTCTGTCTACCTCCCCAAGAACTTTCTCAAAGGTCTTAGTGACAGTGATAGCCTTCTTGAGAGTGGAGGGAGTAACAGCCTTTCACTATCTAGACGATCTACTTCTGGTATCCAGCTCAGAGGAGGAGGCGATAAAGAGCAGGGACAAAACCGTGGCAGTGCTACAACAATTCGGATGGGTAGTGAATTGGCAGAAAAGTCACTTAATTCCGACACAGGAGCTTGTTTTTCTGGGGGCCGTTTTGGACACTGTTCAGGGGACAGTGTCTCTGCCAGAACGGAAGATATCTCGGATTATAGATCGAGTGAATTCCTTTCTGAAAGTTACCCAGTGTTCCCGTCAGAGACTGCATGTCGCTCCTGGGATTGTTCTCCTCTATCATACAGATGGTGCGTTGAGCGAGGTGGCATATGAGGCCTCTTCAAATCTTCTTCCTAAGGTCAGGGGCGGCCAACGCTTTGAATCTCAAGAAACACCTTCATATTCCGGAGCAGCTAATCTTGAGTCTAGATTGGTGGCTAGTTCCAGAAAATTTGTCAAGGGGAATGCCGTTAACAGAGCCGGATTATGTGACAATAACAACAGATGCCTCACAAACAGGTTGGGGAGCAATGTTGGACGAGTCGTCTGCCCAAGGACAATGGGACTTGTCTCTTCTTCCTTCCAATGTGTTGGAGCTGAGAGCTATAAAAATGGCCCTGTTAGTGTTCGCAGAAAGAATAGACCACAGATGGGTAAAGATCCGATTAGACAATGCCACTGCGGTGGCTTACATACGCAAGCAACGCGGTACCAGAAGTGGACAGCTGATCGAGGAAGTGTCGACAATCATGGCATGGGTAGAAATAAACCTAGAGGGTTTAGTAGCCTTTCATGTGCCAGGCAAATTAAATGTGCAAGCGGATTTTCTAAGCAGAAATGCGCTAGATCCAGGAGAGTGGTGCCTGAATGCCGCTGGGTTCCATAACTCAAAGATTTGGCAGTCCAGAAATAGACCTTATGGCCTCGGATCACAATCACAAGTGCGAAAAGTTTTTCTCAAGGTACCCGTCTCGGATGTCCAGCGGAGTAGATTCTCTGAATCAGAATTGAGGGAGATGTTCGACTATGTCTTTCCACCCTTTCCATTAATTTGGAGAGTGCTAAAGAAGATAGACAAAGAGGGGGCACGAGAAATTGCCATAATTCCATTTTGGCCCAGACGTCCCTGGTTTCCTCTCTTGAGACAGATGGCGGTAGAAGTGCCAATGAAACTACCTGCAGTCAAAGACCTTCTGATGCAGGGTCCAGTACCGTTTCAAAATGTCTTCCACCTGTCGCTGATGGCATGGAAACTGAGAGGCAGATGCTTTCAGATGTAGGTCTGGGGAAGGAGTTGGTGGATTTTTTATTAAAATCCAGGAAGAGGTTGACATCGACTCAATACTATCGTGTATGGTCGTGTTTTGCCAAGTTTGCAGAAGATTAAGGGTTTGACCCTAGGAGTCCTTGTGCGACAGCGGTAGTGCAGTTTCTATTTATGGCTGACTCCGCTAGTCCCGAGCTTAGATTAAGAACTGGGAGAGACCACATGGGGAGATAGGGGCAGATATACAGCAGTGAAAATAAACATTGAACACCTCTGCGGTTTTCTCAGTAAATATATTTCTAATGGGGCTACTGCCATGAAATTTACACTGGATGTCCGTAACAACCCAAGTAATATATACACATACAAAGAAGTCCATCAATTACGTTATGTGTAATAAAGTGGAATACCACAGGCACTGTGTATTGACCACATGAAAAGGAGGTGCAAAAAGCCATGGAAAGCCAAGAAAGCTGCTGAAATCTGACAGTACAGGTATTGGAGCCTTTAGCCGGAAACTCATTATTCAGAAAGTTCCAAATTTCGGAAAAGCTGTCTCACTCCATTTTATCCAATTTTTTAAAAATGTTTTTTTTTTCCTCTAATAATAAAACAGTACCTTGTACTTGATCCAAATTAAGATATAAAAAAATCCATATCGGAAGCAAACCCAGTCTATTGGGTTTATGTTTACATGATTTTCTAGTAGACTTAGGTATGAAAACCCAAATTACAGAAAGATCCGTTATCTGAAAAAACCCAGGTCCTGGGCATTCTGGATAACAGATTCCATGATGGCCTATAAAAAGGTTTCTCATTACCAAGCTATCACAAAAGAAGCACCTCCTGAAGTAACAAGCTCTCCAAGACCTTATTGTTGCAAAACATACTGATGGCATTGGTTACAGACGTATTTCTAAGCTTCTGAATGTTCCAGTGAGCACAGTAGGGGCCATAATCCGGAAGTGACAAATACATCATTTCACCCTAAACTCTGGCCATGACCAGGTAGTCCTCACAAGATTTATGGCAGAAGAGTCAAAAGAATAATTAAAAGAGTTGTCCAAGAGCCAATGATCACTTGTGGAGAGCTTCACTGCTCAAGTCTCCACTGCTGAAGAAACAGCATCTTGAAGCTCGTTGTGCAGTATATATGCTGCACAACATTTGGACAAGCCAATGAAATTGTGGGAGAATATAGTCTGGTCAGATGAGACTAAAATTAAACTCTTTGGATGGCGTTGCACACACCATATTTGGAAGAGAAATGAAACTGCACATCACCCCAAAAACAACAACTGAAGTTTGGAAGTGGGAACATCATGGTGTGGGGCTGTTTTTCAGCATATGATTCTGAACTGAAGGAAAGATGAATGGATAAATGTACCTGGACATTCTTGATAAGTATCTGCTGCCTGATGCTACAGATAAATGAGGGTGGACATTTCAGCAAGACAATGAGCCCAAACACACAGCCAAGGAAACTCGGTTTCAGAGAAGGAAAGGCTGTTAGAATGGCCCAGTCAATCACCTGACTTGAATCCAATTAAAAATCTATGGAAAGAACTGAAGATCAGAATTCATAGAAGAGGCTCCAGGAACCTTCAAGATTTGAAGACAGTTTGTGTGGAAGAATGGGCCAAATTCCCACCTGAGCAATGCATGTGACTAGTATTAAATACTGTACATTTCAATGTGTGTGTTCAATACTTATTCCCTGTGTCATGCCACATCATTTATGGACTAACTTGTTCTGATTTCTTTGGGTGGATTATTTGGGTTGTTATCGACATCTGGTGTAAATTTCATTAGCCCCATTAGAAATATATTTAATGAGAAAACCGTTGACTTGTTCAATACTTATTTTCCCTGCTGTGTAAAGAAGCGCAAGGGGGGAAAAAATCCAGGACAGGAGAAAACTTTTTTTTTTTAATGTGCCGCTCAACAGGGAGCCAGGAGGAGCCTATAGTAATAAAGGTGGTGGATAAAGGTTTAAATGAGATGTTCCCGATTTTATTTTATTTTGAAAATGTTTTATTTGATTTTCATATTAAACAAGTAATAACATTATGACAGCAAATATTATGCAGATGAAGAAAGACCTAATTTTAAATCTCCTGGTGAGGAATCCTCTCTGGGCTGAGAAGGTGAGGATGGGGGGATTAAGAGACACATGCTTAGAAACTTGGATTTAGAGTAATGTTGTTTACTGGAATGTTAATTGGAGGGATGGGTTAAGGCTGTTGCCTTTGTACCCCACTCCACTGAAATCACACCGATTCCCCCCCCCCCCTCCAACAATTTTCCATCAGGACTAAAGACCCTGGGATCTATCATTCTCATCCATTATAGGCCTGGATGGTCATACATCTCCAGATGGCCAGGGAGTTTTTTATTCAATTGGGAATACGTTTAAAAAAAATTAAAAAAAAAAAAGATTCCTGACTTCATTCAGGAGTTGGGTGTCAGATTTCCATTGGCTGATCCAATATATCTTTTGGGGAAGGGGTGGAGCAGATGTATTAGAGCTCACTCGAATAATTTATTCCAGCACAAAGATATTTAGCTTTTTATTCAGAAGCTCCCCAATTTGCATTCCAGCAACCTGGTTGCTAGGGTCCAAGTTACTATAGCAACCATGCATTGATTTAAATACAAGACTGGAATTTGAACAGGAGAGATCTTAATAGAAAGATCAGTTATAAAATGTAGCAATAACAATAAATGTGAAGCCTTATAGAGCATTTGATTTTAGATGGGGTCAGTGACCCCTATTGGACAGCTATAAAGAGTCTGCATAAAATAAATAGCAAGTATACGCTACACTGCTTTAGAGGATGTGATGGGGAGGGTAATGTTTATCACACAGGGTGGCAATGACCAAATGTAAGAATTCTGATGTAGAATATATGCTCTTACCAACCCATACAACACATTTGAAAAAAAAAAAAACCTCAGTGGATTTTGATAAAAAAGATTGTCAAGCCTAGTAGTTGACAAGCAAGAGACCTTACAAAAAATATATAAATAGATTGCCCCAACAAATAAGAGTGACATTATATAAACGTACCCTTACTGTTAAAGGGTAAGGAAAGGCTAAACACAACAATGGCTCTATACCTTCTTCATGTGATACTGACACTAAAAAAGGACATTTTAAAATATGAATGTACATTAAAAGTTACCTATAGGTCATGTCACCCCTTCCTAATTAAATAACGCATTCTTGCAAGAAAAAAAGCCTTTCCTTGGGGCATGTTTACTAACATTGGAGATAAATATCTGTAGACATTTCTGGAGATGTTGTCCATGGAAACCAACCAGCAATTGAGGCCCCATACACGGGCCGATAAAAGCTGCCCACAGAGTGTGTGGGGCTGTCCCCGATTAATATCTGGCCAAAAGTCGGCGAGATCTCGATCGAGCGGGTTAAAAAATCCCGTTGGATTGCGGCCACATCTATTCGTGTTTGCGGACCTGCAATCTGACCGCCCATATCGGATCCATTGTGATCCAATCTTTGGGCCCTAAGGCCCATTGTCGGATCAGCCTATCACCCACTTCAATGTGAGCATATCGGGGAGTGATCCGCTCGTTTGGAGACACTGCCAAACGAGCGGATCTCTAAATCTATGGCCACCATTTAAACAGTCACCTGCAAGTTAAAGCAAAGATCTGATTGGTTGCTATGGGCAACATCTCCAGAAATCTCTCCAACAGCAGAAAAGGAGCTAATGGGAAATAGATAAAAAAAGAAAAGTATGCCGATATTGAACAGAAAATGAACTAATAGAGAAGAAAATGGAAGTGTACAGAATTATGGACCAGAAAAAAACAACAGGCTATGGAATATGTGGGCGCTATAATATATAAAGATAAGCAACACCTATATATCCAGCACAGTGTTGCAGCATATATGTTTACCATAACTGCACATAGACACAGGTGGGAAGGAAGCTTCCATGGTGTTCTATTTGAACAATCCTATTGAATCCTATAAGCCAGAAATAGCTTTTTATGTGCTCAGTCTATCCAAATGTAAAACTCACTGAAGAAGGTCCAGGGTTTTCTGTGAATAAAGGACCGCAACAGGTTTGAGGTTGGTATCTGCAAAAAGCCAGCAACAGTCTTTTCAGTTAGAAAATGGAACATGACAGATAAAAGCATAATGTTGCAACTTTATAAATCTTTTTTTAAAATGTCTTGCGAATGCCATCTTGATTTGGGCAGCAATTCATAAGACTCATTTAAATCTGTACAGTACTATAGGTTGAATAATTAGCTTATTTTATCTGTGCAGGCTATAACGTATGTAAAATTAGAACTTTGGCAACATTTTGTACAAACACAGCTACATCTTAGCCAGTGTTATATTGGAGAATAATGACAATATAAATGATTTATTTACTTTAAATTTCAATAAATCACAGCAGCCAGAAGACGCACAAACAAACTAAAAAATCCATAAAACACTGTGAAATACAGCTGTTGCTACCCAAAGGAAAATACAGTACACTGTATATGTGTTTATATATATCCCCCTATATTATGGACGTCTGCTTACCTGTGTATTATCTGCCTCACAAGGTACCTTCAATTTGCCCTGTTTAGCTCAAGAAATAACAAAAAAACTGATTGAAACAATAGGAGTATGTTCAAGGCAAGGGCTTTTACATTGAACTAATGTTGAACAAGGGGTGTACTGTCTATTTAATGGCAGGTGTACAATTCTGTCATGAAAAGAGATGATAGTGTGAAAAAAGCTGGAGAAAATAACAGGACAGACCCTTTTCTTTGAATATAAAGCCAAGTTTTAATTCATCTGTGCTTTATAAATGGGCGTTATAAGACAATTTATTATACACCACTTTTTTTTAGAACATAGTAAGTTACATTTTAAAGAGTGCACTCTTGACATGTAATGTCCATACCCCCTGCAGTCAAATGTGCTTGTAGGGATCCATTGCTCTAAGCAAGACCCCAAAGTATCCCTGGGCTGTGGGTAGTGTAAGGGAGGTTTTAACAACGTAAAACTAGATATGGATTACACACCTAGCAAATATATCAATTCTGTCACTACTTTAGACTCTTTAGCTCTAAGACAGTGAATGTGGTTCTTCTGCATGTTCATTTTAGCACAATTCTTTATACAAGGAAAATCACATTCCAGGAGAAAAATGTATATCCTGGATTATCCCATAAAAATATCCTTTGGAGAATTCCGGAGCTGAATTAGGAGATAAGGTGTCCTCAGGCCATTCATGTTCTAAAAATAAATAAGTTGCTAATATGCAGCCTTGGGTCACTTTACTCGCTGCCTTCCCTGTAGCAGATTTTCCTTTCACCGTGTGAAGCTATTTTCACACTCCCCCTCTCAGCATGTCTCGCTTCAATCTCTTTCCATAGAGGAGTTGGAGATGCAGTGTCCATTACAGCTTTATTACTTTTAGTACAGTATAGATTGACTTGTTCGAAGCAGCTTTTCCACTGGTCTTTAGTTTGGAATTATAAACCTTCCTATTCTGGCTCTTTCCAGCCTGCAACAGGGAAGTAATACCTGGTGGTCAGGGGGCCGTGACATGGAGGCTTCGATAGTATTATCCTTTTTTAACTTCATCTTTTATTTTGATTTTGCAACACTATCCCAAAAGTTAATTTTAACGTAAGCAATCTCTTTAATACCTTCTCTTATAGCAAATACTCATGGCCTGATGATATATGGTTTGATCTTAAGCATGGTGTCATACAAAGTTCCTGCTTTGGGTACGCAGAGTTTGCCTTTTTACCATGGTTCATATTTATGAGATTCCATGTTCAATATGTTTTTCTTTATTCTATGCAGCTGAATCTTCTCTCAGTTTTGATTGTCTGCTCTCTTATTTTTCAGTACTGATGAATATATATTTTCCTCTCCAGGTTGCCATAATTCATCTGATCCATTGCCTCTGATCAAAGCCAATTCAAGACAGTTAGGCCTTGGTTACCTATTAGTCTGTAATCTCCTGATGGATTTATAAATTGAGCCAATTTGGTACATGGGAGTTATAGAGGGTACAGGGAGTTATAGAGGGGAGTTATAAAATGCTAAAAAAGCAGATGCCTGCAGAAATACTATTGTCAAGTATTGCATTTTTCACCTTGTGGCAGAATGCAGAATATATTAATTATGAATGTACATAAGTTTGGTATTCATTATAAGAAGGCAACCAAGTTTATATTTCTTGCCATTTTTTGCAACATCGAATATATTGAATATATAGATTGTAACAGGTAGGAAAGAACTGCAACAATGTTTACACAGACACTATTGTAACTATGGCCTCAAGTTGTCGTGTACTTCTGGAGTAGGCCCCTGGAGGGCAGTACTGCATTTGAATTTGTTAATGTAATATATGATGTCTGGCCACATTGTGGAACCGACAGTCTTGTTGGTTTAGTCTTGTGTTTAAATTTTGGGCTATTGGGTTATGCACATTGTGAACACTGGCACCCGAGGAAGGATCAGTTAGATCCGAAACATGTAGTGCAACCAAATAAATGATCACTGATGACATTGGTTCTCCAGAGTGATTGATTCGGATTCTTGCCATTTTAACAAATGTTAACCTACAATATGTGCATTTTTTCACTTTAGATTTTATTAACCAATTAAAATTAACTAGTATGGTACAGGCAATAGCATTGAGAGATAACCATCTTAATTTTAGGGACCATTTCATTATCTCTAGTCTTAAATCAAAAAAGTCCCTATCATAAACACAGGAGTATTAGAAGTAACTGAGCCATAGGCAACGGTATTGGAGCAATAGGACTATGCCGATTTTCATTCATCCTGGTCATGGTATGTCTAGTATAAGTAACTCTAAAACAACTGGACTTGCCAAGTAATCATTGAAGATGTTTCACTACTCATCTGTGCAGCTTCTTCAGTTCAACTGACTGGAATTGGAAATCCTTGCCATATAATCTCCTCCACTAATCCAATCACAATGGTACATTGTAACTCTTTAGATAGGCGACATCTGAAACTCACAGGAATGTGATTTTGTGGGGTTACAGTAATAGGATTACCAACTCCTAAAAACAGGTGTTACTTGTGAGAGTTGCATGAATGGATGTGTGAAGTGTTCTGAAACTGCGGAGGTACAGATGTTAGGACAGCATTGTATGTAGCAGACACCTGTTCAGGGATAGTTTCTCCACCTTTAAATGCACCTAGGCAGGGTTGAACTGGGCCTCTAAAAAAAACCCAGTGGGCTCTGGCCTAAACCTGCTTCCCCCATCAGCTGCTGCAGTACATCTTTCATGAAGCAAAAGTTTGGAGGCCAGGAGGGGAGCCCCCGCGGACTGCCAGGAGAGCCTTTCATTTTGCAACCCTGGTGGGCCGGGCCCCCAAATGAAAACCCAGCAATGCTTCAGTCCGAACCTGCACCTATGTTAGTAAATGATATCTTGGACTTTTCCAAAGAAAAGCTGCAAAACACCAGTTGGCTCATTTATTTGCATCTGGGCAGTAACCCATGGTAACCAGTGATTAGTAGGTAGAACAACAAAGGCAGCAAAAAATTACTGCATGTAGAACAATAAAGCAGCATCTGATCGGTTGCCAGTGGTGTAACTATAGAGGAAGCAGAGAATCTGCTTTCTCTATAGTGTTCGAATACCCCTCCCTAACGCTCTTTTTCTTCTTCTTCTTCTAATTGACGCACTTGCGCTAGTGCAAGTTTGGGACAGGGAGAGGGGTTTGCTAACGGGGGTTGGTTGAAGGCAATAGCAGCTGTACGCACTGGGCCCTCCTAAAGACAAGCTTGTTACGCCTCTGTTGGTTGCCATTTGTTACTTCCCAGGTGCAAATTCATTGAGTGTTGAATGAGCCACCTGGGATTATTAATCGATCACTTCATCATAATAGCAGTAATTAAATAAGACTTGGTTAAAACTTTCAACATACAAAAAATGTTTGTGTCTGTATGCATTGCATGAAATATTTGCAAGTGTTTTCTAAAATGACACGGATAGTGGTGTGGCTGCAGCTACAAAGAACTCTACGGATACCTGAAAATCAGAAACCATAATAAACATATTTCAGTCATCATATTATCTGGAAAAACATACATTTTATTGGACAAATGCAAGCACCTTAAACCACAACTGGTTACGGTTACAATACGGGGCATTTTTACATCTAATTATTATTGCAAAGGCTTGTGATTAAAATGAGACTCTTAAGAGAAAAGTGGCACCATCATTTGTAAAAACAGAAATTTATATTCATTCCAATGACTAAAAGAGGTTTAACAGACCTCTACAAACATCCTAAAATCTGTATTCCCTAGAATATTTTTATTTCTATAATTTTGAATTGAACCAGGAATGCGCCTGAATGAAAATTAACGTCAAAAGGTAAAAGGAATTACTAAATAGTATGTATATCCAAAATACATATAGCCAGTGCAATTAGTTATAAAAAAATAATGCTGAATTATATGTACTGTACACCTAAGCAATTGTGAAATTGGCTATTTAACGTTCAGAATGCTACACCAGAAAGAGCTACATTGTCCACGGCACTACACACTGTGGAGCAAAATCATTTTATTAACATCTTTATTCTTTGCTGTTATTTATTTTTTTTATTTTTTTTGCATTTCTGCAAACATATAATACATGTTACCTTACACATTATACACACTAAATGTTATTGTGGTCTTTTTGATGTTAATGCAATAAACACCTTATGTTTGTTGTTTGATGGTATTACAGATCATTTACACTAGAATTTAAGTTCAGTCAGTATATACAGTATTTACTCCTGGCCTGTCCATCACACAAGATGGTCTATGGCACAAGAGATAATTTCAGGTGTTTTGTCCTGATGTGAAAAGGTGCCATAAACTTCCTCTACTGCCGGCCACAGAGTTAAAGGGCAATTGCCTGAAAACAGTAGCACTGCCACTTTACTGGCAATTAAGGAATGGAAACTGGAGTATTTCCACTCAGCATCTGGCCTACCAGCACCAGTTCTGGCACTTTAAGGTGACTGCCATTTTTCCATATGAAAAGCAGCAAGGGGCTATTTTGGGCGTTGTCCCACACCCAAAACACCCAAGGGGTGCACATGGGAAAATGTTTCCTGTATGCCATAAGCCAAAGTTCAAATGATGCACCATCACACTCCTAAAGCATAAAACAAATATCCTTGAGTATAAACTCCCACTGACAAAACACCATTCAGTGTAAATAACATGTACAAAATTGGAAAATGACTACACACAAATTTACACTAAAATAAGAATGAAGCATAGTGGTTAGAGATGAACTGCCCTGTTAACTCAGAGCGGCATGAAGGGCAAGGATTTATGTACCAATAATCAGATTTGTTAAATATGACAGGAAAATTCACGTAGAGAGGGTCGACTAAGTCTGTAATTTAAATTTCTGTACAGTTTAAGAAGGAAATGGAAATGCTGCTACACACATTTTAAAAATCTAAAAAAAATTTTTAGCATTGTTGTAAAAGTGCTTTATACTTTAAATAATACAGCATCCCTAAAGTGTCATTCAAATCAATTGTTTCAGAAGAAAGGGCATTACTTTGCAAATCAAATTCAAAAGACCATATTTACCCTCAGGAAACAGAGATAACATGCATGCTGCTAAACTGAACAGGTTAACCTAGGCTGGCTTTGGAATTCAAATCTCCTTTCTTGTAATTAACCGTCAAGAGTACCAGAAGGGTGCTGCGTCATACGTCTGCTCTCTCGTAGCACTGCGAAGATCTTAATGAAATTACACATTTACAAAGTGAATGTACATACAATATAATACAAGAATGGTAATATTTTCCAAACAATACAAATGTATAGTGCCCATAGCTTGGGCCCCTTTTTTTTTTTTTTTTTGTTTTTTTGAATTTCAAAAGCAAAGATTTACCCAAACATCACCTAAAATGTATCTTCATAAATAGTTACAAAATCTTGTAGACATGGAAAAAAGGTCTATTCACTCTAATATTAGACATCTGAACAGCACATAATATGGAAAACCATGGTCAGAAACTAATTGTTTCCCCTACCCATTACAGATCGGATAAGTTTATAGCAGACACAGAGGTTAACAGTTCCAACAAATACTAAACAAGCCAAAAAAAAAAATTTAAATAACAAAAAGTAAAATGGGTTAAATCAATGGGACTGAGATGAAACCACCTCAAATATTATGCTGCTGTTAACATTTTGTCACAGTCAGCGAGTAGTTATGTAGCAACAGAGCAAAGCTTCAAGCCTACAGTATTTGCTAAGAACTTAACCAAGGATGTCTGAGACACTCGCCAGCAGATGCACGCTTCTCCGGAACCATTTCCAGCATTGGTGTCAGGAAATCTGTAAACTGAGCAGCATCTTCTTGAGGCCAGCCATACTTCTCCACAAGAACATCAAAGAGACTCCAAGGCTTTAATTTAGTGATGTGTCGCAGTTCTCCTGTACAAAAAAATCAGTGTATTAATACTCCAAAATACTATTTTGTAACTGTCTTTATACAGTAAACATCAATAATTAAATGCAAGAATATTTTATCCATCAAATTGACGGATAAAAAGTTTAAGCTGTTTTTATTATGTTGGCAGTTTTTAATTGTTAATTTGTTTTTGGTTCAGAAGTTCTGTCAGTGCCAGTGGCATTGGTTTTTATAAGCTACCCTTGGATTTTAGCAGTGTTGACTGCTGTTAGGGGAGAAAGCTGTTTTCTTCCAGCTTTGTAAATCACCTCTAATTAACTGTAGAAAATATGAAATGGACAGGAAGTTATCAATAGTTTACCTCAGGATATTCAATGAACTCTTGAGCCTGATAAGAGCAGTAAAACTGACAATATATTTAAATGTTTAGAATGGAAAAGAGAGCTCCCATGAGCACTTTATGCAAGTCTGATTGATGACAATCATGTTTTCACAATACCATCTCCGCAACCATTTTTGTGCAGACCAATATTTGTGCATATTGGCATTACTGTGCTGAACAGCATAATGATGTGCACAACAATAGGTCTTACTGTGCTGAACAGCAAAGCTTAAAAGGAAATAGCATTCTCAAAGTATTCAAATAGTCAAGAATGTTGTACACTAGGGTTATGTTTTGCTTTCACTGGAGCCAGGGGCCCTAGCCATGAAAAACCGTACCACACAATTATTCCCCCCCAACAAAACTTTACAATCAGCATTACACATTCACACAGGTAGAATTCTCCAGGCATGGCCAAATTTAAAATCATCTAGAAGACTGGTAAGCTTGGTTATCAATTCAAAGAACATGTTTCACTGTAGCAGAGTCAAATAACAACAGAGTTCAAACCTCTTCAGCTGATGTTATGGGATGCTAAGCTTGTTTGCAGCAGCCCCCTCTCCATTAAAAAAAGGGGAATATAAATTGTTCTATAAATTGTCTTACGCTACTGTGGATTTCAGAGATAATTTGGAATTGTGAAGAGAGTGTTCGAGATGAGGCACATCAGTATGTGGCCCAGATTTTTTTGGGGGCATACAGTGCATTTAAACTTGGCATTCTACCCACTGTTACTTCTATAAAATAAACCCCATACCCTACATTTCTTAATGGCATAATGATCTTATTATGATCATTATGCCTTAAATAAACAGGATTTTCTATTATACAGTGGTGTGCAAAACTATTTGCCCCCTTCCTGATCTCTTATTCTTTTCCATGTTTGGCACACAAAATGTTTCTGATCATCAAACACATTTAACTATTAGTCAAAGATAACACAAGTAAACACAAAATGCAGTTTTTAAATGAGGGCTTTTATTATTTAGGGAGAAAAAAAATCCAAATCTACATTTTCATGTGTGAAAAAGTAATTGCCCCCTGAACCTAATAACTGGTTGGGCCACCCTTAGCAGCAATAACTGCAATCAAGCGTTTGCGATAACTTGCAACGAGTCTTTTACAGCGCTCTGGAGGAATTTTGGCCCACTCATCTTTGCAGAATTGTTGTAATTCAGCTTTATTTGAGGGTTTTCTAGCATGAACCGCCTTTTTAAGGTCATGCCACAACAGATTCAGGTCAGGACTTTGACTAGGCCACTCCAAAGTCTTCATTTTGTTTTTCTTCAGCCATTCAGAGGTGGATTTGCTGGTGTGTTTTGGGTCATTGTCCTGCTGCAGCACCCAAGATCGCATCAGCTTGAGTTGACGAACAGATGGCCGGACATTCTCCTTCAGGATTTTTTGGTAGACAGTAGAATTCATGGTTCCATCTATCACAGCAAGTCTTCCAGGTCCTGAAGCAGTAAAACAACCCCAGACCATCACACTACCACCACCATATTTTACTGTTGGTATGATGTTCATTTTCTGAAATGCTGTGTTACTTTTACGCCAGATGTAACGGGACGCGCACCTTCCAAAAAGTTCAACTTTTGGCTCGTCGGTCCACAAGGTATTTTCCCAATCATTGAGATGTTTTTTAGCAAAATTGAGACGAGCCTTAATGTTCTTTTTGCTTAAAAGTGGTTTGCGCCTTGGAAATCTGCCATGCAGGCCGTTTTTGCCCAGTCTCTTTCTTATGGTGGAGTCGTGAACACTGACCTTAATTGAGGCAAGTGAGGCCTGCAGTTCTTTAGATGTTGTCCTGGGGTCTTTTGTGGCCTCTCGGATGAGTTGTCTCTGCGCTCTTGGGGTAATTTTGGTCGGCCGGCCACTCCTGGGAAGGTTCACCACTGTTCCATGTTTTTGCCATTTGTGGATAATGGCTCTCACTGTGGTTCGCTGGAGTCCCAAAGCTTTAGAAATGGCTTTATCACCTTTGAAATTGAACTCAGGTGTAATAAACCACAGTTAAGTTATTTTTTAACAAGGGGGGGCAATCACTTTTTCACACAGGCCCATGTAGATTTGGAGTTTTTTTTCTCCCTTAATAACGTAAACCTTCATTTAAAAACTGCATTTTGTGTTCAATTATGTTATCTTTGACTAATAGTTAACGGTTTTTGATGAGCAGAAACATTTAAGTGTGACAAACATGCAAAAGAATAAGAAATCAGGAAGGGGGCAAATAGTTTTGCACACCACTGTATACAAGTCCCTGGAGTGCGCTACCAACTTTTTTGTTTCTATATATATATATATATATATATATATATATAGTGGCCTTACAATATGTACAGCATTAATATGTGTAGACTAACAACTAGGATATGCGCCACTTCACCGGCCCAGCCCACCCACTACAGCATTTTGGAGGCCCGTCTGCACAAAATCAGTGACCCTTGAAGCATGCAAAATTTCACATCACCTAAAGTTTTTGCATGCACTGTGGGTCATCTGCAACCCCACCTTGCAAACTACCTGTTCCTTTATAATTTTATGGGAAGCCAGTTATGCCCAGGTAACAACAAAAGGCAATCTTTTATTTCCAAGTTGTTTTGACATTTTAAAAAAAATGATACTTTATTTAATGTTTTGCTAAGACACACATGGTTATTTGATAGATGTGGTCCCTTCAGAAAGAACTATAGCAATGAAAATGTACTCATTGCTTCCCATTCAAAAAAACAAGAAATAATCTAAGGCCTTATCCAAAGTAACAGAGGGAACCATTCATTGAAACAGGCACACACTAAAGAAGAACAGAGGCAAAAAAGACTTTACATAAAGGCAAAAATAAGTACACTGTCCCTCTAAGAATCATACAATAAATATACACGTAAAGGTGGCCATAGACGTTAAAATTCTTCGGGCAATTTCATGCGATCTGACAAATCTGTCAAATTATCGTGAGGTTAGTGGGCACCAAACAATTGTGCATCTAATGATTTTCTACAATGGTCAGAAAATCTATCAGTCAGGTTAGAACATTTTCATCGGTCACAGTGATATCTATCCATTGACCAATTGTTTGCAGGGCCCAGCAGGCAACTGGCCACAGTTTCCTAACTTCAACTAGACAATATTGCTAAAAATTTCTGTTTTTGTTGATGGACAAATTGTACATTTAAAAACAATCAGGTTCTACTACAACAAAAAGATATTTTAAAAATCTTAACATCTATGGCCACCTTAAATAAATAAATAAATATAAATAAATAAATAAATATAAATAAATAAATAAATATATATATATATATATATATATATATATATATATATATATATATATACACATTCCTATACACACAGATATTGATGGTTTATCTGATACAACATGAACAAGTATTCAGAGCACAAAGTTTAAACATAGTAAAATCATCAAGTGTTTCATTACCAGTTGATTTGGATAAATTGTGGTAAGATGTTTTCTATGAGACAGAAGTACAGTTACCTTTCTTGGTGAAAAAATCCTTGGAATATTTCCCCAATATACCAAATTTTCGAGGGATTTTTCCCAGCAGTTCAGTGATCAATGCTATGTGATCTGTGTTTGGAGAACATTGCCAGCAAAACAGAAACATACAACTATAATCAGTACAATTCACGTGTTCAGAAACGGGCCCGGCACAGACAGAATCAATCAAATTGCTGCATTATACAGAAATTAAGCATGACCTGTTGCTGTGTGCAGAATTTACAGATCCCTTTGTATTCACCTAACCAAAAGTCCCAATCCTGTAAACAAGAAATATAATTTTCAATTACAACACACAAAACTTTTTTATGAAGCTGATTTTACTTCTTTTTTTTTTTTTTTATTTAGGACTGGCATAAAATTTCTCAAAAAACATGAAAAGGACTGATACTAAATTAAGTAGGCAAAACAGCCCAGCTTTTCTCAAAAACGGAGAAAAGTACCGATACTAAATTAAGTAGGCAAAACAGCCCAGCATATAGGGAATCAAAAAAGATTTCACTTCTGCCTCATGTTCATTAATTTAAATGAAGACTAAAAAATATGCCTATTTATATCTGTGATTACATTATTCAACAATGGCAGCAAAGATGTTCATTCTGTCTGCATCACGGTGCCTTTCAAAAAGAAGAGGCACTACCTCTGCGATTGAAGAATTCCCGAGAATATTTTCCAGACAGAGCAAAGTGTCTTGGGATATTGCCTAGAAGCTCAATGATGTGTGCTATGTGGTCTATGAAGGAGAGAAAAAGTAGTGAAGAGTGAAAAAGAAGAAGAAAAAAACGAGATAAGAAAATATATGAAGAAAGTGGAATTAATCATAAATGAATATTGAAAGTCAAAATCGCGCTGTGAACAAAAAAAGTAGAAAACAAACAGGTGGTAAGCCCATGCAGAGGTAGCGAGGTCAGCACATCATTATTAGAAATATGTATGACCAATGCATATGTAGTCTATAAATCACCCAAGAAATAGTAACAAATAAAAAGGTACATATAATACAAAAGCCTTGTTTTGCAAGTTAGAAAGGATTAGTCTTTATGTCTTAGATTTAAGCCTGATGAAAAAAAAAACGAAGGTGAAAATGAATGTTTTTTCGTTATATTTAATTCAGCAAAATTATGTAAAAACAACAGAAATAGAAAACGTGGATTTAAAATAAAAACAAAATAAAAGTTGGCTGCATGATTTGCTGTGGTTACATACAAGAAATGCACATGCAGTGCATTTAAAATATATGCATGTTACAAGAGCAACCGTTACAATAATGCCTATGGATGCATTATAAATCTGTTCCACAAATAGTAATTTTTCCTATGGTTGCTATCGTTACATAGAAGAAAATGCTCAGCTTTTGGCCAAAAAAAAAAAAAAGTAATTTACATAAAAAACCTTCTATATGTATATTTATGTTGTAACCAGAAAAGTATATAAAATGAACAGTATCATGTATGTATGTATGTATGTTTTAGAAGAAAAATTAAACTGTTAATTGCATTGGTAACCTATATGTATTAATTGTTAATATCATCACTGGAAGCAGACACATACTGATAACTGTTTTATCAGCAAGCCAAATAAATGTAACCCATGCTAGAGGTTATTAAGTAATATACGTGTAAATGTTTAAACTGTCAAGATGTCTGGTACCAAGACACTTTTTTACATTTTGTATAATCATGCAATGCAAATACCACAAAGATTGTGTGTTGCTCAAAAGCTTGAAGAAGCCTGTTTACATGGGTAAAAAAAAATTAAGAATTAAGAATTACATATCTTGAAAAAATCCCCTTATAAACCAATAAAAATGGAAATGTAGCTCTCATCATGGATTTTCCTGGTGTAACAAATAGGAAGGCATAATCCCTAATAATAACAACAAAGCAAAAACCAAGACAAAATCAATGCTGAGATCTACAAGATGCTACAAATACATTTTTACATATTCAGGTTTATACTGAGGTATAACTTACCTGATGCACTTAGTGCAATGAAATGTTGGAAAAGGGAGAGGGATGAATAGGGCTTGCAGCCTGAAGGTCAGCTAGAGTGAGTTTTGAGGAGAATGCCTATGCACTCTTCTAGATACTACAGGAAGTCCAGCTTGTGGGTCACTTAGGTTTTTTATTTGGAAAGATGTCTATTTACTTCCCTTAACACACCTGGAAGTTTAGCTTTGAATGAGACTTGGTGTAAACCCTTAGATATTTCTGGAACTGCGATGGCAATACATTAGTGTTTTCATGTATCTAAAATCCTGCTCCCTTGAGAATGGAGCTCATATTCTTTACCTTATTCAGGCAATATTAACGTAAGCCTGGGCTTTGGAGCAAAGCAAGGGGAAACTTGAAAACACTACTGTATAGTAATGGATTGAGTTTTTTTCCTTGAATGTGCAGTTCACCTTAAAATTTAAATTGTAGTATAACTGTGATATTCTAAGACAAACTGCAATTTTTAATTCATTGATTATACTATTTTTTTCTAATTATTTTCATGCTTTGTTGTGCAACCATCAACCACTTTTCCTAGCAACCAGGTAACTATTGGAAATTAAGAATGGAATGGAAGTTGAGTAGCAGAGCTCCTTCACATAAATAAAAGCAATGAGAAAATAAGTATATTTATAGAATTGAAGCTTCACAGCTTGTTTTTGGTTGCTGGGTCAGTGACTGACAATCTGCTAGGAAATGGGAGCCTTCCCTAAAAGTTGTGTTAATAATAATCTGATTCAGACTCCTGCATAAATGAAAATGAAGACAGATTGCAAAGAGGTAGATAGTGAAGATTAGTTAGATTATTTAGAATTTAGAATGTTTCCTATTTCCCTGAGATGAATCTTATATTACATTTTCATTTTTGCAATCGTTCCCCTTAAACTTACACCCGATAGTCAGGCTGTAAAGCTTTTTTCCTCCCTCATCAATGAAACTTTCTTAGCAACCTACACTACTTGCAGCACAGTAGCACAAATCCCTGCATAACTGTATATGTTTAAGACTTGAAGTACCTAAGTGTATGGAAAAGATGCTGGGGATGAAAAAAAAAGTTATTGAACCACTGCCCTCATTGTTCTAGTATTCTATTTATAAAAAACTAGAATACACCTACAGAGTAGACTTTAATTGTGCATTTGTTATATCACTGTGCAACATGATATAATCATTTTTCACTGTAGTTACTGGCATTTCTCAAAATACTGCAGCTAAAACATTATTAAACCTGGATCCATCTGCAGTTGTTCAATATATATATATATTTCAATAATAAAAAGTATCTATATTTTTTAATCTGATTCAATTGCTCACAAAAACCAGGAAGCTGGTTTCAAATTCTCAGTTTATTAATTAAAATAGGCACAATTCCTTTTCACTGGACTCATGTTGAAGAAGACACTATAATTTAAATAGTTTGTTCTTCCTGGCAATTTATACCGCTATCTGGATGCTAGAAAGTAATTACCCTAACAACCATTTTGGAATTCACAACCAAAAACGTAGGTTAATGATTTGGAGGGGAGATTTGTCACACGCTTAAAAAAAATCTCCCAGAAAATGGCATTACCATGTAATTGTTGCAACTAAATTATATTACTTGTGACAATTCAGTTTATCGTGGGAAAATGCACAAGCAGGGAGGATTTGTTGCATATGGTAGCGATATTTTAACGTGGGCAAGTAATCTCCTCATGTGTCATTGCACTACGTCAAAGGAATACAAAGATAACAATTAAAACAAACTAAAAACAAATGTAAACCTTGCAGAATTTCTACTTGCTCTAGAATAGAGCTGTAAAATACTAAAGTTGACTTCAGCAAGCTCAAAAAAAGCTCACATTAAGAACAAATGTATATAAATTATACACTCTTCTTAGTTGATCTATCAGTTGAACTAAACCTCTCTCTGACAAAGAGCTATACAATAGTACCGATTATTTTTCTCCTAATCTATCTACATACTCACCTTCATCTCGTGAATAATCTTCTCCAGAATGAGGTTCAAACAAATAGTCACCAGTTGCCAGTTCAAATGCCTAGTAAAACACAGAAGAAATGAAGTCTTAATTTTGGTGGGAAAAAAAATCCAAATAATGGAAGTTGCTTTTTTTTTTTTATTGTTCTCAGGAGCACAGAACCATTTAACCTGTATAAAGGCTTGACTATTTTTTCAGTTATAAAATTTTTTATAAGGTAGGTCAAAATTATTTATTTTAAACATTAAGGGGCACATTTACTTAGGGTCGAATATCAAGGGTTAATTAACCCTCGATATTCAACTGTTGAAGTTAAATGCTTCGACTTCGAATATCGAAGTCGAAGGATTTACTGCAATTCGTTCGATCGAACGATCGAACGATTAAATCCTTCAATTCGAACGTTTCGAAGGATTTTAATCCATCGATCGAATGATTTTCCTTCATACAAAAATGTGTTAGAAAGCCTATGGGGACCTTCCCCATAGGCTAACATAGAGGTTCGGTAGGTTTTACTTGGCGAAGTAGGGGGTCAAAGTTTTTTTTAAAGAGACAGTACTTCGACTATCTAATGGTTGAATAGTCAAACGATTTTTAATTCGAATCGTTCAATTTGAAGTTGAAGTCGTAGTCGAAGGTCGAAGTAGCCAATTCGATGGTTGAAGTAGCCAAAAAAATCATTCGAAATTCAACTTTTTTTTATTCGATTCCTTCACTCGAGCCAAGTAAATGTGCCCCTAAGACATGACCAAGTGGTGTAAGGTGACTTGCCCAGGCCAACAGCAAAAAAATTTTGGCAAACTTCCCTCCCATGTGCACACTTATGCATCTGTGCAGTGCAATTGGAAAGAGCAGGGGATTTGTTCTTAACAAAAAATTTAAATATATTTAAAATATAATATACTGTTGTGTCCTCCACTGGTAAAACTGACCTATTTCTTCAGAAACCCTACTATAGTTTATACAAAAACGCTGCTGTGTAACAATGGAGTCAATTAAATTAGGTATAAATAGAACAGGTTAAACAGCGTATAACAGATTATATTTCACATATCTTATCTGCTGTCTTCTATGTAACCTGAGCCTTTTCTCCTTAAAATAGCTGCCACCATGGCTACATAGCATCTTATTTTTATACTACAATACAATGATAGTAGCGTCTTTGAAGCAAATACACCAGTTTTACTTGTGCAGGGAAACAGTAGATTGTATTTTATTTCGTTTAAAACACTTTTTTTTGGTGTTACTGTTCCTTAAACAGAAAACCCCTCCTCCAACTTCCCTTCAGCTGCAGTGTCTACTACTGTATTGTAATTATGCGACTGACTCACCATACATGCTGTACTCCAGATATCTGCGGGTGTGCTATAACCTGCTCCTATCAGAACTTCTATTGATCTGTATTGCCTAGTTTGGATATCTTCGGTGAAATGTTTATGCTGCAAATTGAGAAAAACAGAATAAGTGGAAATTACAAAGCAAAGTATCTATACATTGAAAAAATATATATTCACATACCACCCAGCAGGCATTTCCAAGGTCTGCAATTTTAACTCTTATTTTATCAGCATTTCTAGGATCCAGTGGATTCACCAGCAGGTCTGCAGCTCGAATTTTAGATGCTGAAAATCAAGCAACAGAATTAATTTATATTTTGCCAATTATAATGTAGGTAATACAGGTATGGGATCCCTTATCTAGATAGGTTATACAGAAAGCTCAAAAGTAACCAAATTAGTCTAATTTTTAAAAAATACTTTTTTTCTCTGGAATACTAAAATAGTACATTGTACTTGAGCATAACTAGACTAGCACAAATGCATACTGGTAGCGCAACTGGTTTATTTAATGTTTAAATAATTTTAGCAGACATAAGATCCCTTATCTGAAAAACTCCAGGTCCCAAACATTCTGGATAATAGACCCAATATCTGTCCAAACAACATACAGTGTGGATAAGATTTATGAACACTGGTGCACTTGGATGAGGACCTTAAATGAGGAAATACGCCCAATTGTTTTGCAAAAATTTACTGTAATGTGTTCAACACTGTACTTCTCCTTTAATATTAAACACATATATGTATTTTTGCATTTCCAAAATTCAAGGGGTTATATAATAAAAAGGGGCAAAATACAGTAATATACAGCAAAGAATCAGATGTTTAGAAATATACAGCTGACCAGCAACTGCTAACTGGTGATGGCCCTCTCTCATACAAAATATTATTGCTACAAAGTAATATTTACCTGCAGTTTCTGAATATATCTCTAAACATATCTATATTTTCACTTAGTCTTGTTACTGGTTAGGCATTGAATACAGTAAACCATTAATTGTGCCTAGCAAAGGGGATAAAGATATTACAGAGGTCTCACGTTTTTACTGCCTATAAGAAAACAGAGGTGAGGGAAATTTTGGAAAAGAACAATGGCTACTGCAGACAAGACTAAAACGGAGAACAAATTATATTCAGTATTCAGTTAGTATTTTTGTTAAATAAATGAAGTGAAATAATAATAGAATAAGGCGAGGGTGCCCTCAAATACAACTTGCAAAAAGAATACCTTCTTAACTATCAGGACCATTAACAAGTTTAAAAGTTATACATTATGTTCCCGAATGCTCGTAAGTTCTATGTTATACCTACTTCCCTGAAAGAATAAATAAACATTTTGTCTTGAAACCTTCATGTACAATGTAATACGTACTTTTTGACAAATCTCCAGTACTCGATGCTGAAACTGTCCTGCTCCTGTCATGACAAGAGCTACTTTCATCCCTGTCTGTGAGAGCAGAATCTTCAGAAATGGCTAAACCACATGCTGCAGATTCCAAAGCCTCAGAGAACACAGAGGCTGAAAACTCAGAAAATTGCAATTCTGAATTTTTATGCTGTCCATTTGGCAATTCACCATTAAATTGTTCATATGAGCTGCTATACGTATAATCACTTTCTACATTTGATTCATCCAAATTGAATTCCTCTGGGTTAAGACAATCATCGTCTTCTTCCTCCTCATCTTCCAACTGTGGTTCAATGCAGAAAGGGCCATTTTCCAAATGACCGTTTGTTTTAGGAGATTCAATCCATGTCTGATCTGTGTCAACCAGTTCAGGCTCAGCATCATCATCGTCGTCATCTTCATCATCTTTTTCAACATTTTCCTTTTCGGTGTCTTCTTTTTCATCGTTATCTCCTCTTTCTGAGGAAACAATACCCGATATATTTACAAAGTCAAAGGCTTAAAACTGCATGTAAATGAAGTTAATAACAACAGACCAATGTGCCATTACACTTAAAAGAAATATAGAAACACAAACATTTAGTGGAAACATGGGGAGAACAGAGCAAAAGAGGCCACAGGCAAATATGGAAGGCGAAAGCACTAAATAAGAAAAACTATGTCAAGAAAATGATTACAGGGAAGCAGCAGAAGTATGTGAGAGAAGTGAAGAACATTAAATAATAGGAAAAAATAGGAAATAAAAGCAATAAAAGTAAAAGATGAAAAGGGCTAGACAGGGAAGGGGAGCAGACACATTTTGAAAGTGTATATTGTCAAAGGAAATACACAAAATGTGAACGAGCCCAACATGTTGAAAATGCGCTTATACACAAAGGATCATCTGGTAAGAAAAAGGTTAAAGCAGTTTATGAAAATTTCATCAGCTTTGACTATACAAACCATATTCATTAACAGGCTCCTCATCAGCTGTATCCTCAAGACATACGGTTTTCATCTTGGCTTCAGGATGATCTTCCAAATCCTGCTCATTTAAAAGAATTGTTGAGGATACTGTTTCTTCAGTCTTTTTTTGCTCTGCCTCTCGTTCTAATTCTTCAATTTCTTGAAGTCGTTTTTCAAGAAGCTCAGCTTGTCTCTTTTGCTTTTTTTTTAGTTTCTTTTTTTTGTTTTTGGAAATTTTGCCAATCTGTAAGCAAGCAGTGACAAATGAATTTTACAACTGCGGCAAATATAGTCTTGGCCTTTTACCATGATTTAAAATAAATATTGAACAAAACTCTTTAACAAATAGTCAACAGTCCATTTACACAAAATACTCTTCTCAAAAACAATTTTCCGAATCTTAATCTGCTGCAGAAAGTTTATTAGTTAACACACGCCTAACAAAAATGAGCACACAGTAGTACCCAAACCACTATTGCTTTAAAGTTTTAGACATGAGAGTGAGACACATCAAACTTAGGGTACATACACAAGAGTTAATTTTCTAATAATGCATTTTTGTGCAGTAATCCATGCAATTTCTTTTAAAATTCATGTGCTTAGCGGTAATCTGATTTTCCATGGGTACTGCACAGGAAATGCAATGAAATAAAACTGTGACCTTATGTATGTACCCTAATTGGTGGAGAAAAGTCCAATCTGCCATCTGTACGTGCACATGGGGTGAAAACAGCATTTTCTGGTTGAAATACCTATTCGTCATTATGTTTTTTTGTCGTTCACGATCATCTTAAAAAGTGAAAAGCCATAGTGTTAATTGGAACACTGGGAAACATATAACTTAAAGGGGTGCTTCACCTTTAAATTAACTTTTTGTATTTTATAGAATAACCAAATCTAATCAACTTTTCAATTGGTCTATTTTTTTATATAGTTTTTGAATTATTTTCCTTCTTCTGTTGACTCTTTCCAGCTTTCAAATGGGGGTCACTGACCTCATCCAAAAACAAATGCTTTTCACTGTACTGCAAATGCACATATCCCTCCCCCAAGGGAACTATAGAATATAGATTACGGCGACATGGAGCAGTAGTATGCATTTATAATCACTAGGAAGTATGAACAAATTTTTATCCCAAGTGATCTTTCTCCTTTAGAAGACAGAAGGTTCCATCACAATATGTTTTTTTTTACCCTGAGAGCTGTACAATTGTGAAATCCTCTCCCTATAGTCGCTGTAACAGTAAATACATTAGATAGCTTTAAAAAAGGCTTGGATGGCTTTTTCGTAAGTGAAAAAATTAGATTGTAGCACAAAGTTAAATCAGAGGCTGGTCTTTTCTCCCTCTGAGGTATCTTGCCTTCCTCTCATCAACTATAGTTATTACACATTTTTGCAAGAATTTTATGAATCTTTTTTTCACAAGAAAAACGCTTTTCACTGTGAATAGTTCAAGTACCTCGTGTGTCAACAATAATTATACATAGGACTATGGCCAGTGGCATGTCACAATACCAGTATATACATATACAGATATACCTATCTGTGCACTCACGTATATAACTCTATATATATATATATATATATATATATATATATATATATATATATATATATATATATATATATATATATATATATATATATATATATACTGTAAATAAGTTTTAGCTTTAGACTTAAAGGGGTGGTTCACCTTTAAGTTAACTTTTAAGGGGTTATTTATCAAACGCTGAGTTTGTGAGGCTTTTTCTATCTCAAATAAACTCATAACTCGAATGTTTGCTTATTTATGAAAAAATCTGAACGTAAAAAACTCAAATCAATGCAATCAGGGGAAACCATGAATACTGAATGAATAAATTATCAGTGAAAAAAACGTGAATAGATTGAATTGATCATGTTTTGATCGTGTTTTCGTGTGTAAACCACAGAAAAAAAAACAAAAATCATGAAAGCTAAAAACGCCCTTAGTATCATCATCATCATCATTTATTTATATAGCGCTGTCAAGATACGCAGTGCTTTAAGTATCTTATAGAATGGCAAATATTTATTTCTTTTATAGATTTTTAAAAATGATTTGCCTACTTCTAACTTTCAAATCGGGGGTCTCTGACCCAAGCAGCTAAAAATTATTGCTTTGTGAGGCTATAATGTTTTTATAGTTACTTTGTATAACTTGGTTTTCTATTCAGGTAATCTCCTATTCATACACCAGTCCCTGATTCGAAGCACTCCCTGATTGCTAAGGTAATTTGATCCTTAGAAACCAGATAACTGCTGACATTCCAAGCTGGAGAGCTGCTGACAAAAAGTAAAATAACTAAAAAATTCAAAATTACAAAAAAATTTAGACCAAATTGCAAATTGTCTTAAAATATTACTCTACATCCTAATACTAAAAGGTAACTCAAAGTTATACAATATTTACAATGAATACGACTCTAAACAAAGACAATGCTGGTAAAATATTTTTTTATAAAAATATACTTACTGGTTTCTGCTGAGGAGCAGTACTCACTAGAAACAAAAGAAAATACATTTTAAACATTTATACACACACAACTAGTTTGCAGTCATGGTATGATTTATTGGAAAGATGGAAAGGATAGCATGACAAATCCGTTTTTGCTCTCCTATTACATAAAACTTAATTGGCAATTCACAGAGAAATAACATTAATATTTATTTTAACCAGATGTTATCCGATAGTTTAATTTTTAAATGATTATTCCTTCTTAAGATTTAAAATTTAACTAGTAGTGGGCCACTACTCTCTGTATTGTTCAATACATGTATGTAATGTATATGCTTGACGTATACTACATCAACCATGAGGAATATGGTGGCACTTAAAAATTTAAAATTTTATTGAATTTAAAAATTAAGTAAGAAGCATTATAATTGAACTCTTAGCTATCTGGATCCTAATTTAAGTGACATTTTTATTGTTAGGACCACTATAAATGGAAGTATGCAAGTTATACACTAAATAAGTGTGTTTGGGCCTCCTTAACATAGATTGATTTGGCTGCTAGAGCGAATGAAATAATTTCTTGAATTTGAGGAATGCAAAAATAAATATACCTTTCACTAGATCACTGGTAAGGCCTGATTTTTGAGCATGCAGTGCATTTTTGGCCTCCAATTCTTAAGAAGGATAGGAATGAGCTGGAAAGACTGCAGAGCCATGCAACTAAATTGGTAAAAGGTATAAAATTAAGCTATGAGGAAACACTATAATCAATATTACTGGGGTTACTTTCTCTGAAGAGAAGGTTATGATTACTCTTCATAACTACATGAGAGCACATTATAAAAAAATAGCGGGGAATCTTTCACACCTTTTCACACAGAAAAGGACTAAGAACCAGCAGCAAAAAGGTTCTTCACAATGAGGGCAAAGAGGTTGTGGAACACCCACCGGGTCAAGTTGAGATGTAAAATTCTATTAATAGATTATATTCATTCTATAAATGCAACCCTTTGTTTGCAAAGAACATATCGCCTACATGCCGACAGGCAAAGGCACTAAATACCAAATATACTAAATTCTTTGGCACTTCTGATTTTTCCCACCAGTTCAGATCCATAGGTTGCATCTTGCTTGTATAACTGTTGATCTTGTTTGTATAATGGTCATTTCACAGTCTGGTTACCAATATTTTGATCACTCTGTCACTGTAACAGTGATTTAGTGATTTTATTGCATTTTCCCTTTGCCGTCGCCGTTTATTACTTGTTTCTGCCCATACAGTACTCATTGCGTAGTGTGACTACTGATCAGAAAGTCTGAACACAAAACAAACTACACTGGTCAGTTGATTTCAGATTAAAGTTTTTGATTGATTGGTATTTTATTTGGCATACATTATAATTTCCAGAGAGTTTAATGGGTAAGGCTCTGTAGTGTGCCAGATTATTAGCTCTTGTGAATAAAGCTAACATTCTGTGGAATTCCTTTCAGGTGCAGGGAGTTTCAAAATGCAAGGGAATTCAGGGAGTGAGGTTCATATCCGTTTTTCATTCTTTGCAATATTTGTTTCTCTCATATTCAGTGTTTCTTTTTCTACAGTCTCTCAAACAAAAGTAAACTGTATTCGCACAGAGCGATACTGTTGATCACTAAAGGCAAATGTGATGGCTAATGATCAAACTTTGAAATCACAGATTACTTGATTGTATATACATGTCCCTCTAATTGTGAGCTGTTTGGATCAGGATGCATCACCCTAAACAACTTTGGGTGACTTCAGAAAGCTGAAGCATCCTGTATGTTTTCCCAACAGCCATTTACATTATTACAGGAGGGAAGGCATTTTCAGGAGAATTGTTGCCACGGTAGCACACATTTAATGGTGGACAATAATCACCCTGTGTGCCATTGCCCTTAGCCCACAGGAAGATGGTGTATGACCATATGTAATGTAACAAGAAGTTTTAAGCCCTGCCATTACCTGCTGAGCCAGAGGGAGGAGGAGCACCGGCTTTTTGCCATTCTGTTGCTTCTGCAGCCATCCTTCGAACATAGGCATCATCAACACACATCAAAATATTCTCTGGTTTAATATCAGTATGGATGATTTTACATTTGCTATGTAAATAATCCAAACCCTGAAGAACCTAGGGAAAACACAATAAACACCTTTTATTCACTGAAAATTCAGGGATCGCAGTTCATGGCAGTCATCTTCCGGGACTGTAATCTGAGACTGAGACCGGCAAATGAGCGCGTGCACAGTTGGAGCAATTTCCCGGTTTGCGACAACTGCGCATGCATTGAAATGGATGGAAATTAACGATGTGCCGGAAGAAGGGGGCAGAGTCATTTTTTAGTTAATGGTTGAATTCTCCTTTAAGGGAGAACTAAACCCCTATGCTAATTAAAAAAAAAAAAACCCTACCCTCCATAGTCCCCCCTCCCTGCTACCCCCACACAAGTTTTCACACAAGTAGATACCCCTAAGCTGGTAATTACCCCTCATTGGAGAGTCAGTGCATAGGAGCTCATGGGCCCCATCTTGCAGCACTTTGGGAATCTTCAGGTCCCTTCTTCCCTTTCTGTGGCTTTCGCTGCATGCGCAGTTGTTTGGGGCGGGACGTTTCTGAAGCTTCCCGAAGAGCTGAAGATGCCCCCCGTGAGCTCCGCTGACTCTGCAGTGAGGGGTAATTACCAGGTATGGGGCAGTTACTTGTGTGAACACCTGTGCGGGGGGGGGGGGAACAGGAAGGGGGAACTATGGAAGGTTGGGGTTTTTATTAGAAAGGGGGTTTAGTTCTCCGTTAGCATCCATACACTGCATAGGCTCCAGATTTGGACAGCAATGGAATATGAGAAAAATGGTACAAAGAAGCAAATAGGAAGCAATGGGGCTCACTGCAGACCACTTCTTGATAACAATAGATGGTGCTTCCCACTGAAATATTTTAAATTGTATTAACCGCCTTGAAATGTACATAATAGAAAGATGAACTGTTCTAATTAAAGAATTTATACAAAAAAATAAGGCATGCACCAAATCCAGTAGTTGGTATCCTATGTGATCAGCCACAGGACCAGTAACATAAAAGAATAAAATAGTTTTTTAAAGTAATACAAATATACTGCAGTGTTGTCCTGAACTAGTAAAACTGCTGTGTTTGCTTCAGAAACACTACTATAGTTTATATAAATAAGCTGCTATGTAGCCATGGGGGCAGGCTCAAGTTACAAAGCAGATAGCAATGTAACAAAGTAATTAGGGATGGGCAAATTTTTTTGCCTCGTTTTGCCGAAAAAATTATGCCCATAGACTTGTGTGGCGGCGTGCATCAAAATAATTTTGCAGTGCGACAAGAATTTTTGGGCGCCCATAGACTTTAATGGGGCCCATACACTTTGTTTGCGACATTTCGCCTGCGGCGAATTTTTGGCGAAATGAAATGCTTCAAATTCATCCATCCCTAAACATAATGTTATCTGTTATCCACTATTTATCCTGTGCCATATAGCCTTTTTTCAATTTCCACCATTGTTTCTCAGCAGCTTGTTTATTTGAACTATAGTAGTGTTTCTGAAGCAAACAGATCGGTTTTACCAGTGCAGGGCGACACTACATGATATTTTCATTACTTTAAAAAACTTTCATTTTTTGGTGTTATTGTTCCTTTAATGTCATTGACTTTGAAGCACCAGAAAGCTTAATGAGAAATGTTCACTGTAATTTTCAACCGATATTTAAAAAAAAAAAAAGAAAAAAAGCCAAATCTTTTGTGTTAGATTTGGTATTTCATTAAATCCAACATTTATTATTTTATATGCACCTTGACTAAACTAGACAGACATCTCAAAAGATATAAAAGACAAATACAAAAATACCTTACCTGGCGGATAATGCTTTTAACACAACGAATAGGAAGACCCTGATAGTTTGATTTAATTATCCATTTTAATAAATGATGTCCAAGAACTTCAAACACCATACAGACATCTACACTTTAAATTAAGGTCAATCAATAAGCTATACACCTAATACAATCATAAAACATTAAGTACAAATATGCTTTAATAATTTGCTTAATAAAGAATTTTAAGACGGTACCAATATCTGTATGCTAGTAAAGGTATGGCATCCGTTATCCAGAAAGCTCCAAATTACGGAAAGGCCCTCTTCCGCAGACTTAATTTTATCCAAATAATCCAAATTTTTAAAAATTATTTGTTTTTCTCTGTAACTAGTACCTTGTACTTGATTCCCTACTGGAAGCATAACCATCTTATTGGATTTATTTAATGTTTACATTATTTTCTAGTAAACAAGGTCTAAAGATCCAAATTATGAAAAGATCTGTTATTTGGAAAACCCCAGGTCCCAAGCATTCTGGATAACATGTACCTGTATTAAAATCAAGTCTGAAATGTATTTCAGCCTATGATTATTTTTTGTAACATGAAACGTGTAAGGCTGAGGACACAATAAATCTTTTCAACTCTATTTCTACAATTTGTTGGAAGATTGCTTTTTTTTTTTTTTTTTTGAGTGCCTGCCACCAGACTTACTCATGTATTTCAGTACTGCCCAGATGCATTGCACTGATGTTGATTTTAACAGACATTAAATATATTCTGTTAGGTCAGATTATAAATTTAGATGTGAGCACATCAAATTATTCTAAAGGATCTAAAGAACCTTAGAAATGGGCTGCTTTAAATATCAATAATAAAAAAAAAGGATACGCATGCCATTCATGCCAGAGATCTTAAAGTCATCAATTAACTGCACAACCATGTCCTTGTTTGGGTCTCTGGGGTCACTTTCTCGCACCTAAAAGAAGAATATATGTAAATAAATAACATAAAAAACATATATTATCCCTTATGTGGAAAACAGGACATAAGAGAGAGCAAAAGAGAGGGGTCAGATGCAACAGAATATTAAAGGCATCGTTAACAAACAGTAATGTACCAGAAAAGAAAGTATATTCTAGGCAAGTTTGTAATATATACATTATAAATAATTCTGAAGGGAGTGATATATTGAAAGCAGTATCTCTCTGTTCTATGCTATTTCTTTCCCACTACTTCTGACCACATGCCATTAAAATAGCGTAGAAGTATTTAGCCATTTATCAACATCTTTAAATTCCCACAATGCCCTGGACACTTCTATTACTCTCCTTCTTTGAAGCCCTGTGAGAACAGGTATTGGGGAGCTGACCACTGCTTCAACGGTACATAAAGTCAGAATGAGAATAGGACAGAATAGCAAAAGTCAGGGAAGTGTAACGTCTCCAAACGAAAAGATCTGAGCCCGAAATGCCCACCAAAAGCGGTGTGATATCAAATTAATCCTTTAATCTACTTTAATATGCCCGTGTATTGGCACCCTACAAAGACCAGTGCATACTGTGCTACATACAGTGACACCGTGCTGGTGCCTCTTTATATGAGATGTGAACAGGTGAACAATGTGGGCACTTTCAGGCTGGGTCTAAGTGTGAACAATACAAGGCTTTAATGGTGTGAACAATAAAGGTGTTACATGTGTGAACAAAGGGGGTATTACATTCTGAATTTGAGGTTTTAACAATGCAGGGGCCAGTTAATCTCAGTACTGATACCTTTTAAATTTTACACAAGGTAAGAAGTCACAGCAGGCAGACTTTCATGTGGGGGCAACAAAAGAGGGACCAAAGGCCGCGAGTTTGACAGCACGAATATATAATATGAACAGGATGCTTATATTTCAGCCTCTAGAATTCATATCCTTACGTAAACCTATGTACATTAAACTGTTCAGCAGACCTTCTGTTATTCAAATTTAGGATGTTTTATGTTGGTACATAAATACACATAGAAAAGAAGATATATAGAAAACTTAAATCATAACTTTAGAATTGATTTGTGATTTGGTAGTTTGGAGAAAAAAAGGCTTTGCAGTAGCTGAATTAACAGCCTGATACCATATAATAACTATATTCATTTTGGAGCCTCTACATTCCACAAATATTGGTAAACCTATGAACACTGGGCATCAAACTGTTCAGTAGCATTCATATTTAGGGTACAGTATGTTGGTACCTAGTGACGTTGGAAATAATGACCTGCAAAAGCACTGCACCTTGGTAGTGTAGTGTAGTGTAGAAAGACTTGTATTCCTCTAATAATGCACAGTTTCATGGTGTGAAACTACTTTTATTATAATGTAAGACCTTAAAATCTGGTATGCTGATTTTTGAAGAGTTTTGAACACAATCAAATACAATGCAATATAATCAATGGTATTTTTGCACACAAAATATGTTGTCAACATGGGTCTCTGGATTATGAAAATATAACTCTTTCATTTTGTAAGTATTTGGAAGCAGGCCTGGACTGGGAGTCAAAATAGGCCCTGCCATTCCAAGTACACAGAGGCCCAAAGAACCCCCTACCAGCCCAAACAGCCCCCTACATGGTAACTTTCTATGCAACCATATAGCAGCCCCTCTGGCATTTGCCAGAACCCACAGATTGCCAGTACGGCCTTTTTGGAAGCCTGTATCTTTTTATGGAAATGGATATACACAAAAATTCAACCAGCTTTTAAAAGCTCAGCTTGTCCTGAAAAAAAAACACATTGTTTTTTCAGGTAAAGTAAAAGTGCCCCCCGCCACACTAAAGCACTACTAAAGTGAAGAGCACAATATTCAAAAATTACCTGGCAACAAGTGCAAATGAAGTGTGAAATTCTTCCTGCAGTGAAACAGTCATATCACTGAAAATTTGTGATTAGCATTTCAAGGAAAGTTGCATAGAATTACACTTGCTTTCATTATGCAAAATGTTATATTTATGTTTACAAGATCAAAACAAAATTTACTCACACATCTGAGTAGCTTTATTTCATCCAAAGCTGTTTCTGTGTAGTGCTGAGCACTTTTTACCACTTTCATCGCCACAAATCTCTTGCCTCTAAAGAGTAAAAACAATATTAAGTTTAGCTTTACAGCAGAAAATAAAGCTTTGATCCAGCATGTTTATGCTTCACACAAATACATTTACAGAAAGAAATATTTTGAGAGATATACCTGTTCATGACATAAAAAAAGATTTAGATTTGTTTGCAACAGAACATATAGAAGAGGTAACCCCACAATTGCAGGCAATTAGGTGGTGGTGCTGAAGCCCCTTGGATACCTAGCACAGTATCACAACCTGGATACAAAGTGAAAAATAAGAGCTGCACACACTGATGAATGGAAGGTATTATCACATTTATTATGGTCACAGAATGTTTAGGAAAGGAATAACGTTATTCCTTTCCTACACACTGTGTAGCCATGGTCAGGCTGGGACGGCAGGAAACCGGGGAAAAACCCAGTGGGCCCCAGCTCTCATGGGCCCCCGCGGGTCCAGACCCGCTCCCCGAGTGGCCCGAACTGAAACAAAAATATGTACCAGTCCGACCCTGTGTGTAGCCCTAATAAATGGGATAATACCTTTCACCATTCAGTATGATTGCGGCTCCTTTTTCACTTTTTATCTGAAAACAGAACATATGCCTTTAAGAGAATAAACTCTTATACGAAAGATATATGCCTCCAATTTTGGCCATAACCTCAATGATTATTTTGTTTGATGCAGGGCTGGAACTAGGGGTAGGAAGAAGAGGCACGTGCATAGGGCGCAAAGCTGGGGGGCGGCAGGCATCTCTACTGCATTCCCCTAGTCTGGTCCCCTGTCTCCACTTTCCTCACTCTTTCTGTGTTATTCCCCCATAGTGGGAGACCGAATGCTTCAGGGGGTTGGAGGTGATGCGACCGGCCAGCCTGGCCCGGCACGGGTTTGAGAATAGGTTAACATTTTAACAAGCACAGCCATGTCAGTAAACAAATATTAACATCAGTACATTTATTTTATTTAAAGTCAGCTTGCTTTCCTGATTAGCTAAATAAATAATAAAAACCATAGCTTTTTCACGAATTAACACAATAGTCAAAATGTATCTTCAGCATCAGACCTATTCTTCAAACAAGGGGGTATGCTGCTCTTTAAGGCATATTTTGCTTCCTGCTGTAAGAAGCTCTGCAAGCAAGCAATGGCAGGTACCCTTTCTTGCACTACGCTAAGCATTTCACATTGCCTTAAATGGGAACTTGTAAAGTGTCCCCCTCCAATCCTCTGTTTTATTCTAGCTCTAATTAATTGGCCTTTACCATTTAAGTGATCAGAAACAAGAAAAGATACCCAGCCAATCACTTTGAGGTTAAACAGATGGTAACACAATCACACTGTAACATGCCTCATGGGACACTAGCCCATGACTCTGCTGACATTCTGAAGTGAAGATGGTTTTTATCCCTGTGAATGAAATTTATCAGCATTTCAGATCTAACCCCACTTTGTTCTGCATATCTTGTTACTGTTTTGCCAAATATGGGACCTAGAGACCCACTGAACCTAAATGGCAAGCTCAGTTGTTACATAGTATCTTAGTTATTTAAACTAGTTACAGTTCTTAAGCAAATTTAATCTGCAGGTTAAGAACAGAAGCACATGGAGCGGATCATGCCCTTTCTTCCTGCGTACTATGCCTATTTGCGAGGGAAATAAGGTAAGTAACAGGAACGTCGGATGGTGGTGCATCGTTAGTCCAACGTGACATGACTGTCGGATGCAGACGCTGCATCTGCATCCGGCAGTCGTGTTGCGTCGGATGAACACTGTGACTTCATCCAACATTTCCATCTCTTACCTTATTTCCGTCGCATCCGACTTGACACCTGAGTTTTAGCGCAGCCTGTCCGATCGCGACGAAATTGCCCGTGGAGTGGGATCTCGCCGCACAATTAATTCATGACAAGGACTTAAAGGGGATGTTCACCTTTTCTAGACATATTGCTAAACATCCATTTTCTTTATATAAAGCATATTTGTAATTTATCATCATTAAAAAAAATGTATAATTTGTAGGTTAGATGTCTAGTTAACTAGCGGATCCCAGTCATTCCGCTCAGAGCACTCTCTCCTAAGTTTGTAACATTAAGGTGCAATTTGATCACCTGTATATATGTGATCTGATTGGCTAAATTGCATCTAATGTTAGCACCCAATCGAATCAACCTCTAACCTGTATCTCTCTTACAAGTTAGTGGTAGCAACTTGAAATGGTGGGGGTCACATGGGGTATAACTGTTCAGTTTGTTTGCTTGAGCACGCAAACAAACAATTAGTCCCCCCCACCTTGCGTCAAGTCGCTGACCACTAACACGTGAGAAATAAGAGGAAAGAAAGGAGGAAATTGTGATCTGGCTCTTTCGGAGGAGGAGAGGAGAAACGAGGCAAAGATCAATGAGATGAATGAGTCTAGCAGCCGCATTTAGAACAGATTGGAGTTGAGAAAGGTGACTTGTTGGAATACCTGCAAGGAGTAGGCTGCAGTAATCAAGGCGGGAGATGATGAGCGACTCGATCAATGTTTTAGTTGATTCTGAACTGAGATATGGTCATATTGGGGCAATGTTGCAGAGTTGAATACGACAAGATTTTGCAAGTGTTTGAATGTGTGGTGAAAAAGACAGATGTGAGTCTAGGACAACTCCTAGGCAGGGTGCCTGTGTGGTGGAATGAAAGGTGGTGTTGTTTACGGTGAGTGATATCTGAGGGACAGGGGAAGATCTTGGAGGAAATATGATGAGTTCTGTTTTTGAAAGGTTCAGTTTCAGGTGGCGCTGTGACATCCAGGAGGAGACAGCAGAGAGACAGTCTGTGACTTGGGAAAGGACAGAATTAGAAAGATCGGGAGTAGACAAGTAGAGTTGGGGGTCATCAGCATAAAGGTGATACTGAAGTCCAAATGACTGAATAAGATTTCCTAGCGAAGTTGTTTCGAGTGAGAACAGCAAGGGGCCAAGAACAGAGCCTTGAGGAACTCCGACAAAGAGAGGGAATGTAGTAGAAGTAGAGTTAGAGAAGGCAACTTTAAAGGAACGGTCAGACAGATAAGATGTAAACCATGCAAGAGCAGTGTATAGAATATAGTAGAGTATAGTATAGAATGTCTAGGAGGATTGGGTGGTCAACTGTGTTAAAGGCTGCAGAGAGATCTAGAAGGATGAGTATGGAATAGTGACCTTTAGACTTTGCCAGTAGAAGATCATTGTTACTTTGGCGAGTGCAGTTTCAGTTGAGTGTGATGGGCGGATGCCAGATTGCAGGGAGTCGAAAAGGGAGTTGTGAGTGAGATGCTGGATCAGGCGTTTGTAAACTAGCCTTTCTTTGGATGTGAATGGAAGAAGGGAAACCGGACAATAGTTAGCGGGAGAGCTGGGATCAAGGGAAGGTTTTTTGAGGATTAGTGCTTGTTTGTATAAGGATGGAAAAGTACCAGTAGAGAGTGAAAGATTAAATAGGTGGGTAAGTACAGGAGACAGTATATCAGAGATTGGATAGAGGAGGCGAGAGGGTATGGGGTCAAGGGAACAGGTTGTGGGTTTTGAGCAGGCTAGAAGAAGTATTGTTCTTTAGTTAAAGGAAAATTATACCCCCCAAACAATGTAGGTCTCTATTAAAAGATACTGAGTAAAACAGCTCATGTGTAAAACCCTGCTTCATGTAAATGAACCATTATCATAATAATATACTTTTTTAGTAGTATGTGCCATTGGGTAATCATAAATAGAAAATTGCCATTTTAAAAAATAAGGGCCGCCCCCTGAGATCGTAAGATTCACTGTGCACACATACAAACCACATGTAAGGTCACATGAGCCAATTAACAGGCAGAGTTCAGCCTTTTGCTTCCTCACTTCTTCCTGTTACAGTTAGTGTTGTAATATTTCTGGTCAGGTGATCTCTGAGGCAGCACAGATAGAGTCACGAAATGGTGGTTCAAGGCAAGAGATGTAAAAGGGCAATATTTATGTAAATATATATTCCTGTTTGGTAAGATTCTTTAATATGTCATTCAATTTGATATAAACTATCTGTTGCTTAAGTATTCATTTTGGGGGTATAGTTTTCCTTTAATGATAGAGCTCGATTGTAGCAGGAGAGCATGAATTTGAAGTGGATGAAGTCAGGATCAGTTTGTGACTTTCTCCACCGTCGTTCAGCTGATCTACTGCATCTTCTGAGGTACCTGGTTACACCAGTGTGCCAGGGTTGGGGTTTAGCTGGTCGGCTGCGACAGGTGGTAGAAGGCGCAAGGGACTCAAGAGCTGTTGAAAGGGCATCGTTGTAGAGAGAATCTGCCATATTTGGTCAGGAAAGATTGTTAATATGAGAGATGGGTTGTGCTGATATTGTTGAAAATTGTTGTGGCGTTAAGGTTTCTGTATGTGTGGGTAGAGAGAGATGGTTGTGATTGTGCCGTTATCTGAAAGGAGAGTAGGTGACGGTCACATAGGGGGTGTCACGAGTGGCAGAATATAAGATCAAGAGCATGACCCTCGGTCCACTGAGAGAGACCAAATTAAGTTGTTAGAGAGAGGAGTTAAGAGGTGGCAGGAGAAGCAGAGTTGTCAATGGGGATGTTGAAGTCACCTAAAATGAGAGCAGGTGTCTCGCTGGAGAGAAAGTATGGAAGCCAAGCAGCAAAGTGATCCAAGAAAGTAGAGTAGGGACCGGGGGGGCGATATATGACAGCAACACGCAGAGAGATTGGAGAGAACAAACGTATGCTGTGGACTTCAAAAGTGAAGGAAAGTCAAGTTGGTGTGGTTAGATTTTGAAACCTACATTTGGGGGAAGAGAAGAAATCCTACCCCACCGCCATGACCCCCATCTGGTCTAGGGGTGTGATTAAGTGAGAAGCCTCCATAGCAGAGGGCAGCATCTGAAGCAGTGTCTGTGGGAGAGAGACACGTTTCAGTGATAGCCAGAAAGTGAAGGGATTTGGATATAAAGAGATCATGGACCGGTGCAAGTTTATTGCAGATTGACCGTGCATTCCAGAGGGCACATGAGAAAGGCAGAGAGGGTGATGACTTCATGTGAATAAGGTTTGCAGGATTAGAAGTGCGTGAAACATTGTCAGATGCCTGAAAGTGGGAATAGGGGAGGGGAGAAATGAGTGAGTGGACCAGGGTTTGGGGAGATGTCCCCAGCTGCAAGTAACAGTAATAATGAAAGGTGTGACCTAGATTTGACAGTGCGAGCATTGTATTGTTTGATGGGTTGAGAGGGGATAAGAGATTTAACAATACAAGACAGGGTGCTTAGATTGAGAGAGGGTGATGGGAGCAATGAGGAGGAGATTACAATTTCAGGATAGTTGGATGGAGGTTGGAGTATAGAGGATAGATGCAGAAAAAGAAAGCAATCAAATTAAACATTGTTAAAGGTATAATCCATATTATCTTGTTAAGGAGAAGCAAACAGTTAGTTTATGCAATATATTATAGTGCAATCTCATACAAAGAAATAAAAATACATTCATGAACTTAAGTTGAGTGTAAGTACTGTATTTTATCCAGCCTCCACCTTCAAATGTTAAAATAATGTACTTAAAATCAAATCTGTGTTTTTCATCAGTAGAGGTCCACGATAAATGATTGCCAGAGATCAAAAACACAGGGGGCAACATACATAGGGAGAGGAGTCTATGTCTAGGTACAGTTTAAAATGGTGAAAAATTATTATCATAAATATTCTAAGATGTGCTGTCATTATATTAAAAAATACCGCAAGACCACACGATCTACATAAGAGATTAATATCAAAAGTTGATATAAACAAAGAAATCTGATAATGAGACAGAATAGGTAGATATAAAAAAAGACTTTGCACTGCAGTATTAAAACGAAGACCATATTTTTATTCTGTTGACATTGGCACTATATCAGAAAAAAATATACAAATCTTACTGCATATCCCAGCAGAGCCATACTGTAGAGAAGTGACCCCATCCCAGCTTCCTAATAACGTGGTAACGGCCATTAAAAAGATCTCCAATTTTCACAGGATGATAACCACCTTAAAGGGAAAAAAAAGAGGATACTTAGAAACTGGTAACCATAATTATTATAATCTGATTTATTATATATTTGTACCAACTGGACAGCAAAACTGACAAAGTTTGCTTACATTTAGAAAATTATATTACCATCTTAGTAAGGACATCATATGGCCAAATGTATTTGGACAGTTTACCTCAAAGGGTTGGTTCACCCTTAAAGGAGAACTAAAGTTTAAATAAAGAAATAGGCTAAAAATGTTGTACATTATTGTTTTGGTCTTCTGTACTAGCCCAAAGCAACCACAGTCATTTAGCAGTAAAGATATGTGTCTCCAAAGATACCCCAGTAGCTCCCCATCTTCTTTTCTGCTCTGTGCTGCTGTCACTTACTGGGCTTAGGGACCAACTCACAATATACATAGAATATAAATGTCACAATATAAGGCTGTTTAGTAATTAATACAGATAATTACTACATGGCAGCACAGAAACCAGTACAACTAGCACCATAATTTAATAATCAGCCTTGTAGCATCAGCTTATATTACAGGCCAACCTTATTTTCTGCTTGACAATTTCTGACACCCCCTAAGCTTAGCTTCTCAACAGCTGCTCAGAGCCCACTGAGCACAGACACTTTCCAAGATGATGACCCCCTGAATTCCTGGATCATTGCTGCTATTGGGAAGCTGAAACTTTAGGCTGGTGCAATAAATTCTTATATAAAATATGACACATTCATTTTTAAGGTTTATTTCTCCTTTAAGTTAATTTAGCACGTTATAGAAGGACCTATTGTTAAAAATGATGAAGTTAAAATTTGCTATTTTTTTGATTTATATGTCTTCCTGTTGTGCCTCTCTTGCACAAGGATGTAACTGACCAAAGAAGTGATAATGTTACTTTGCATTACGTGTGTTACATTCACACCACTACCTGGCTGATAAGGTAAAGTGAACCCTAGCAACCAGATATCTGTCATCCCAAAAGGTACTTAAAGGAACCGTTCAGTGTGACAATAAAAACGGTGTAAATAGATAGGCTGTGCAAAATAAAAAAAAAGTTTCTGAAATAGTTAGCCAAAAATGTAATGTATAAAGGCTGGCGTGACTGGATGTGTAACAGAATAGCCAGAACACTACTTCCTGCTTTTCAGCTCTATAACTCTGAGCTAGTCAGTGACTTGAAGGGGGGCCATGGTACATATCTGTTCAGAGAGCTTGCAATTAATCCTTAGCATGCAGGTCAGAATCAAAAGCAACAGATATGACCTATGAGGCCCCCACCCCTCAAGTCTCTGATTGGTTACTGCCTGGTAACCAGTCAGTGTAAACCAAGAGAGCTAAAAAGCAGGAAGCAGTGTTCTGGCTATTATGTTAGACATCCAGTCACTCCAGCCTTTATACATTACATTTTTGCCTAACTATTTTAGAAACATTTTTTACTTTGTACAGCCTATTTACACCGTTTTTATTTTTACACTGAACAATTCATTTAAAAGTTAACTGCCTCTTTAAATGACATATACTTTGTTGGAACACTCAGTGATGAGTTCCAAATGCCTTCCAGACTAAATTTTAGCACAAGGGCAATTCATGGGGAGCATGGGGTGATCAGAAGCAAGCAAACCTAACATTACTATGCCCAATGGCAAATGTAGGATAAAGTGGCATAAAGGTCACTGCAATCAGACATGGCATTTCACCACCTTGCAGTCTGAGTTTGGGTGTGGGGACTCATGTTCCATTGAAAGCAAACCTTAAAGGGGAAAGTGAACATTTTATTTAAGATCCATCTAGCTGAAAAAATAAACTTTCTAAACATAATCAACATTTCTGTACCATTTTATTGACCGATGGGTCAATAAAAATCTGACCCAGACCTCAGCATGAATAGTGACAGGTTGCAGAGACTGAAGATACTGAAGAGTACCTTGTTTTTTTCTTAAATGATACAGAATTTTTAATTTAAATGTTTCATTTCAGTGCGATGAAGCTTGTATTACAATGTTCCTTTTCACAATAGAGTCCCTTTAAAGGGACTGTTCACCTTCCAAACACTTTTTTCAGCTTAGTTGTTTTCAGATTGTTTAGCAGAAATTACAATTACTATCCATTTTTTACCTTTTTTCCCCAAAATCTAAGTCTAAAGTTTAATGTTCCTGTCTCTGGTGTTTGTCTGGCAGCTCAGTAATTCAGGTGCACCCAGGGATCACCAACCTTTTGAACCTGTGAGCAACATTCAGAAGTAAAAGGAGTTGGGGAGCAACGCAAGCATGTAAAATTTTCTTAGGGTGCCAAGTAAGTGCTGTGATTGGCCATTTGGAAGCCCCTATGTGGATTGTCTATCTTCATTGAGGCTCTGTTTGGCAGTGCACCTGATTTTTATAAAACCAAAACTTGCCTCCAAGCCAGGAATTCAAAAATAAGCACCTGCTTTGAGGAAACTGGGAGCAACACCCAAGGGGTTGGAGAGCAACATGTTGCTCACAGGCTACTGGTTGGGGATCACTGCGCTAACCGGTTACAATTTTGCAACATTTAGTTGATACATTTCTCAGTAGCATCCATGTGATATTAGTAACTATTGTATCAATTGTAACAGTTGCCTTTAATGAAGCCCATGGATTCAGCTCAGCAGTGACAAAGATAAGAAATGTATCAACTAAATTTATCCATTTACAGGGTCGGCAACTCTCCCCCTCCTAGAGCTAATTTAGAAGGTGAAAGATGAAAATCTACACTAAGAAAACTGTCACACATAGAAAATAGAAAGTTATTGTAAAAAGTCTTTATTCAGTTCTGAAACCAACTGAACTGAAAAACTGGAAGGTGAACAACCCCTTTAAAGTTGTAGTATTATATTCTTCTTTGTTTCTGTTTCAGCACAATAGTACCCCCATGCACAAAACACAGTTTGCCCAGAACAGGTTTGGTGAGATGAGAGTGCAAGAACAGGACTGACCAGCACAGAGTCCAAAGATCAAGTAAAATGAACACCTGGGAGATGAGTTGAAAGCCGACTGTAAGCCAGTCCTAACCTCACCAATGCTCTTGTTGCCAAATAGAAACAAATCCCACCAACAAAATTGAAAAACCTAGAAGAAAGACATTGCACAAGAAAAGAGGCTGCTGTAGCAAAAAAGGGAGGACCAACTTGATATGAATACTCTTGGTTTGCTAGTGAGATGTGCCTTGTGCTACTAGCAGGTGCCATAATACTTTTGGCCATATTGTATATCTTATTTATTTGTTTGAGAACTCAATATTAATTTATGCAGAAGATTGACAACCTATAAATAAATGTAGGTGTCTGAAGCATTTTTTTTAATTCTTTTTATTTAAAGCACAGCAAGGAACAAATCAATGATCATTTGACATTACAAAAGTGCCAAGGTATGTTAAAACATGTGTATTACAGCCAAGCAAACATTTATTTTTATTTTTTTCAAAAAACTTTTTGGGCAAAAAACAGTTTACATTTACTTCTTTAAATCTGAAAAAGTATTATATAATTATTATAATTTGCAATCATAATCATTTTCCCTACATATAATATTTATAATTCCGAATGTTTTAGACTAAAAATGGTCATTCCTAAGTCCACCCCTGTTCCACATTCTGTATTTCTCTGACACAATGTGGTCTGTCAGCAATGGATTCCACTGTAAGTGAAGAGCAGGTTAAACCATTCAGGAGAATCTCCTTATCCTCCGTAGATTTCTGCATTCAGCTCTACTGATATTGCAAACATTAACTGCTCTCAAAGAAAGGCTTGTGGCCATCCGAAATGAATACTGTTCTTTTGCTCTGAATATGCAGCCTTCTGTGCAACAGAAGAAAATTACAGCACACTGCCACAACTACTAATTCTTTGATACTTGTATCCACACAAAGCATCAGCTGCTACAACCACCATCCCTTTAGCTCTTTCTGCTAAACATATTTGAAGCCATCACTCCCTGTCGGCAGCCTGACAGAAAAAAAAATGTGTCCCTTTGTCTCCTACGCAAAAAGTCCTATGTTTACTCACTTTTCGCTAAGCTTGGATAAAAAGATTTAATCAGCATTTTAAATGGAAAGTGATTCCGAGAAATGTATATATCCATAATCCAGCACTGATCAAATTCCCTAAAACAAGTAACGTTGTATTACAAAGAGCAGTAATCAGAAGATCCATAAATATGGACCCATATACTTAAAGGAACAGTAACGTCAAAAAATAAAAGTGTTTTAAAGTAATGAAAATATAATGCAGTGTTGCCCTGCACTGGTAAAACTGCTGTGTTTGCTTCAGAAACACTACAATAGTTTATTTAAATAAGCTGCTGTGTAGCAATGGGGGCAGCCATTTAAAGGAGAAAAGGCTCAGGTTACACATCAGATAGCAAATAATCTCTGTCTGTCTAATGGTTTTATCTGTTATCCATTAGTTAACCTGTGCCATATAGCCATTTTTCAATTTCCGCCATTGCTCCACAGCAGCTTGTTTATATGAACTATAGTAGTGTTTCTGAAGCAAACAGATTAGTTTTACCAGTGCAAGGCAACAGTACATAATATTTTCATTACTTTAAAACTTAATATTTTTGGTGTTATTGTTCCTTTAACATGCATGGTTCCACATAAGACTTGTAGTTCCAGCTTACCCCATATCAGGTGAGCTATAACCTTTCTCCAGAAAATTATTGTCTATAAAACAGAATTGTTTTTTTTTTTTGTAAATTTGTTTTTATTAATTTTTTTGTTTTTCACAAATAAAAATAATACATACAAATAAGGAACAATAATAAAAAAAAAAAAAAGAAACCGGAAAACAAAATTAGCATCCTCGTAAGAGAATGACATTGTTCTCAGTTGACTTTGTATTGACAGTACTAAATGTTTGTACAGTAGTAGTAGTAATAGTTGTAGGCATGTTATAATCTGCATAGTTGTGTTACCTTTAAACATAATACCAAAATAATAAGAGTAGAACAACCAAAAATAAGAAAGGGAACAAAAAACAAAGTGGATCCAATTTATACTTTATCACCAAGTACAGTAATCAGGCCGACCAAATAAGGAGAATTATTGATAAGAGATTGGAGGTTTTGAAGGTAGATCCACTGTTGGATAGAGAAGTACTGGGAGGTCTTAAGTATGTATTTAAAAGGAGTAGGACTATTTCAAATGATTTGTCACCTAGTCTATACCAACCTAGGAATAAACAGTTGCAAACAAGTAAAAATTGGTTAGTGAAGCATGGATCGTTCAAATGTGGAAAAAATAGATGCAAAGTGTGTAAACACATATTGGTTCAAAGTTTCTTTAAGAGTACCACATCAGGGGAGATCTATCCCATAAGAAGTTATATAAACTGTGAGTCAAGGGGTCTCATCTACTTAGCGACCTGTAGTTGTGGTGCTCAATATGTGGGCAGAACATACAGGTCACTGAAGGAGAGGGCGAGGGAACATCTTACACCCATAGATTTGGACAGAATGGAAGAAACAAACTTTCCAAATTCAAATTTTTCAAATAAGTGTATATCTGCTGTTAGTAAACATATAATGTGCAGACATGGGGTGATTATTCACACATTAAATTTCAGGGCATAGAACATGTTAAATTGGGACCACGTGGAGGTGACATTAAGAAAATAATTGATCAAAGGGAAATCTTTTGGATTTTCACTTTAAAGACTAGACATCCACATGGTCTCAATAATGACTGGGAAGTGACATGCTTTTTTCAGCCATAATGTCTTTCCCAGCCATAATATGTGAATGGTAACCTGATAATATGATATCATGATGATTTAAAAGTACATAACATCGTGGCTAATTGTAAAATCAATGTGCTGTTCTTATTACATTATGTTGACATTAGCTGTGACCTATATGATATGTAACAAATGAGAAATATTCTTATATTTTTTGTTTGCTTTGTTTTAAATGTGAGATTCTTTTAATGAACACAGGTATATAAGGCACAGGATATCCTGTGACCTCACCTCTGATGAAGTGCCAGAAAGGGGCATGAAACGCGTCAGGTGATTCAACATGCTATAGGGTAGGAGTACAACTGCTAAAGATGCCCGTCTGTTGTTTTAATTCTTCAGTAAAGCTGGACAGTAAATTTTTAACTGAAGTGTGTGGACTGGCTTTCTCACCTACCTAACCCTCTACCTTTAAACATGTAACATTTAAATAAAAGACAACTGGGTGTTAAATTGAACTACTAACTAATAAACCGTTACCCAACAAGTTCTGAGTTTGGTCGTGCCTTGGGTGAGCAAGGGGGAGGGGAAGGATTAGTGGAGAGGGTATTATAAAGTGAGGGAAGTCCGTGTGTGGTTTGCCTAAGCTTAAAAGTGATGGTATGTGTTCTTCTAACCATGCGGTCCAGATTTTGTCAAATTTCTTAGGGCAGCCTCTTTGTATATATAAATATATATATATATATATATATACAGTGGTATTGAGCTGTTCTATCCATTGTTTCTTCTTTGAGGATTTTTCCGATTTTCCCTTCATATCGATCAAATAAATGGATAAATAAATAGCATAACGTTCTGCTACTTTGGGAGTTTCTTCTACTTGGTTAACAGAAGAACCAACTGGTCTAGGGATATTATAAGTGCTAGTAACCTGCTAATCTCCTCTGTTACCTTGATCCAGAAGTTACGTACGTTTGAGCACTGCCACACCACATGAAGATAGTTTGCCGGGGAATATGTGCATTTAGGGCATATATCTGGTATGTTGGGGTTAATCAGATGTAGTTTGTGGGGTGTTAGGTAGGTTCTGTGTAGGTATCTGAATTGAATCATTTTGTCCTTTGCTCTGATCAGCATTAACATATGAGATTCTACAATATCTGTCCAGATTTCTGGAGTAAGGTGGGGGGGCATCTATTAACCATTTGGCATATAGTTTTGTTAGGATAGGGTTCCTGAGTTTGTTTAACAGAGAGTAGAATTTTGATACTGGATTACTTAGGCTAGGTTTGCATGCCAGTTCCTCTAGGCGTAGGGTGGTGGTGTCAATTTTTGAGGTTCCCATTTGGGATCTATGTGCATGGTGTAGCTGAATATATCTGAAGTACATATTATTTGGTAGCTGAAATTTATCCTTCAAGTCATTAAATGAGAGTACATATCATTGGTCAGTTATTTGGCCTAAGTATTTGACTTGATATTTGGCCCATAGTTTGCAGGTGGGGTAGCTGGAGATTGTGCCATAGCGGTGTGCATCCAGAGATATCATTCTCTTTCTAGGGAAAATATTGTAGGGCCATCTTCCATATTTGCACTATAGTTTTCATGAGGGGAGTCATAGTATTGAGACCTCTATAGAATGAATGATTTTTTAAATGCCTCGTAAAAGCCTGCCAGTTGCGCTTCTAGTGTGGTGGCTGCATTATGTGTAGATGGACCGTACCACCACCAGATTTTCACCAGTTTTGTTGCTAAATAATTCATAAATTGGTTTGGGGAGGCCAGTCCTCCTATGTCTGTTGGGAGTTGTAGTGTTGTCATCGCTGTCCTGGGGGGATGGGGCAGCCCAGTAGAATGCAGTGACTTGGGACTTAAGTTTGTGGAAGAAGCTTTTAGGTATTAGAAGTGGGGCCTGGCAGAATAAGTACGTGAATTTGGTGAGTAGTATAATTTTAAATAGGTTTATTCGGCCCAGTAATGTGAGTGGAAGACTGCTCCACACTCTGGTTTTCGTTTCTAGCATTGTTAGTAGAGGTTGTCGATTAAGATCTAGGTATTTTTCTAGGTTCTGATGGACCTGTACTCCTAGATATTTAAATGCTGTGGCCCACTGTAGTAGGGGCTTTATATCGTTGAGGTTATAAGTGGAAAGTGTCAATGGGAAAGATAAGAGATTTATTCCAGTTTACTATCAAGCCAGAGAAGTTAGTGTGATGGTTAATTACATTTAGGACTGAATTTTGGGCTTCATAAGGGTTTTCTAGAAATAATATCATATCATCTGCGTATTTTGCCACCGTTTCAGTGAGGGGTCCCACTTGTAGAACCTTGGCCTCTATGGAGTGCTATTATGATTTTATTATGATTTTACTTTGCATATATAGCAAATACACTAGTCAACCTCTCTGAAAGTTATGTCTCTCTATATCTGCACATTTCATCAGAGGATTTTCTGAAATCAAACCACCTTCTTGTTTTTGCTGGAAGATGATAGTACAGATTTGTATTCCATAGGACTGGCATTATCAATGTGGCTCTACTGTGCCCTTTAAAAATGTACATGAATTAGTGAGCCTCACTATCCCCTATAGCAAGGTAATTTCTGGAGCTTCGTAGCCACACCAAAACACGCTGTGTGATTGCCCTTAATGTTTACTTTCACTGGCACAGTAGACTATACAGAAACTATGAAAAACAGCTCCAGACAATTGTTCATACTCCAGAATTGTTGCCACTACTTAGATTCTAATGGCAGCAAATATTACACGACACCAGCCTGGCATTATGCATAGCGGTACATTTGTGGGTGTGCCAGATTGCCCAATGTATTAACATTAGACTTTGCCAGTCTGTGCTGAAACGTATCCCTTATTAGATATATTTTACATGCACACCTATAAGTGAAGGGGTGAGTAGACAGCTAATTTTTTGGCACACTTCTAAATTAACTCAGCTCAGTAGTAATACACTAACATGCACAAAGCAAATTGGTGCACCACCTGCATGGCAACTAGTACAACTCAGTTACAGTGCATATCTGTTCTCTGAATTTCTTCTGCTTAGAAAAAAAAATAGTAAACTTTCTCAAATCTTTCCTAAATAGAAGAACATCAGAGCGGCCACTTTCTCCTGACAACCTCCTTGACTACTTGGTGGTCAGAATAGTGGAAAAATGACCAGCAGGTGGTGCTGTTGTAACACAATTAATTCATATTAACAGTTTATGTATCCCTTAATATCTTGGAATTAAAAATAAATAATGAATGTGCATTGCAAAAGTGCTTAAAATAGCTCCCTCATCAATTTTACATTCTCTAATTTTAAAGGTGTACTTATCCTTTAAGGATTTTCAGGATTAATGAGAGGGCGTAAAAGAAATGATAAACTTTAAATGTAGGTGTCAGCAAAAAGTAAAAACCATCAGCAATTTCTTCACCCTAACTGTAACTCTTACAGCCCTTCCTCACTCAAGGTGCATATAGAAGCAGGAAAAACTATATTTCCCTTAATTCTTACTGGAAATCCCTCTTTGGCAGCAGCTGGGTGTATATGGCTTGAGCAGCAGAGCACTTAAAAACCCACTGGGGGCCTATGTCTGACTTAAGTGCCTTCTAATTATGAAGTTGGTGAGAGTGATACTTTTACTGCATAAACCACTAACTGCTAAAAGAACAAAGAACAATTCTAATATCTTAAGAAGGAGTTCATATGAAACATACATACTGATAATTGCATTTACTATGTAATGCTGAACTTGTGTGATAAACCAGTGTTCATCTAAGGCTGCATGGATAAAAGCAATTGTAGAACAGAATATTTGAAAGGCACCTATCATAGTTTAAAAAAAACTGTATTATGCCTGTATTATTTTTGCATGAAAATACATCTGGTGAGCACTACTCCTTGTGTCAAAAATGAAAGAGTGCCCCAGCTTGCCGTTTAAGCACATGTGTGTGCACCAACATGGCCACCCACATCAGTAACATCATCCTACTGTGGGCACCGTAGCTCACTCGAGGCATTTCCGTCCAAAAATAGTATTGTTTCCCACAACCTGAATGTGGGCATTATTACTCTGCACCTCTGGTGAGGAAAAAGATTGTATTTGCCTTTTACATACTAGGGAAAATGGTAGGAGAACCACATCATAAGAAAGCAGAGCATGATAAAAGTGTCACGCTTATCTACATTTAGAACCTAAACCAGCCTGAAGGAGGCTATATTCAACCACAAAATGCTGAATTGCACAACTTCATGCATCAAAATGAATAATACAAATGCCCTGCACAATCCTGCTGAATTTCTTCAGCACTTAATTTTTAAAATTGCATAATAACCTTTATAGATTTACTTTCTAGAAATGCTGCATGTGAGCTAGACGTTTGCCACATTTAAAGGAACAGTAACACCAAAAAGTGTATCAAAGTAATGAAAAATGAATATACTGTTGCTCTGCACTGGTAAAACTGTTGCGTTTGTTTCATAAAGACTCCTATAGTTTATACTACATAGTATAAACAAGCTGCTGTGTAGCCATGGGGGCAGCCAATGAAGATGAAAACAGGAGAAAAGGCACAGTTTACATAGCACAAAACAGATAAAACACCATTGTATTGGACAGACAACAGAGCTTATCTATTATGAAAACTGTGCCTTTTAAAAAGCTTTCATTTTTTGGCATTACGGTTCCTTTAAGGCTCTAGCTTACCAGGACTAGAGCGTGCTCAGGAAATTTTTACAAACCTTTACAGTAATCAGCAGGGTCTTCTTGTTCCTCATCGTCAGATCCCAGAATCTCCTCCTCTGCCTCAGGTGGAGATGGCTCTGGAAGTGGAGGAGGTGGTGGAGGGGGTGGAGGAACTGAAGGGACTTTCTGTTGAGCCTCTGGCCTAAAACCAAAAATTATAAAAATTATTTTTGGAAAGTTGCCATTTGCACAGTTTATACAAGTGAGTAATAACCTTAACCCTAACACTTTGCCTCTATAAGAACTGCCACCTATTTCTTCATTTTCAGGGAATATTTCTCTAGCCACACTTTGCTCATTAGCTACACTTTTCTTAATTAAACTACCTAACCATTTTCTACAAAAGCTATGAAATTCACCTTGTTTCAATAATTAACTCTTGCTCCATTCTCTATAAACTACAACAAACTGAAAATTCTTTAAAAGGCACCGATACGGTTTCATATAACTCATTCATAAGTGCCTAACATCTAAATTTGCAGATGTAAAAAGATTATAGAGGGATAAAAGAACAATTTGTAAATGTTTTCAAGATAGATTTCACAATTCAGAACTGTAGTAAGATGCAAAAATGGACCAACTATTTCCAAATTAACCAATATGAAACACACATGATTATTAGAAAGTAACATTCAAAATTATATATTATATGAAGCTAGATATATAAACTCACTAAGAGAGATATATATCAATTTGGGAAATATTGGGTTCAATGGCACCTGTAGTCAGAACCAGAAAGCAGAGAACACTAAAGCAGAGATACATTTACAATATATTTGTAATTGGGTTTACAACAATTTCAATAAACAAAACTGATGGGGAGTTAGTTTTCTTTGAGGCAAAAATTACTTTCTTTCAGAAAACATTGCTGTTATATTTGTTTGATTGAGAAAAAATTATTTCGGCTTTGGTCATTTAATTTTTGCTAGAAATATTAGCGTTTATAAATATAATACAAATAATACAAGGTACCAGTGAATACAAGTTTTGTTAGAATGAATTATAACAATATATTTTAAGTTATACTGCACAATAAAACAAAATAAGATGATAATACTGTTGGGATGTACTCATGTTTCATTAGAAATAAAACATAGCTGTATGGATAAGACAGGGCCTGCATTTGTTACTTAAAGGGATACTGTCATGGGAAAAATGAATCAGTTAATAGTGCTACTCCAGCAGAATTCTGCACTGAAATCAATTTCTCAAAAGAGCAAACAGATTTTTTTATATAAAATTTTGAAATCTGACTTGAGGCTAGACATATTGTCAATTTCCCAGCTGCCCCAAGTCATGTGACTTGTGCTCTCATAAACTTCAATCACTCTTTACTGCTATACCGCAAGTTGGAGTGATATCCAACCCCCCCCCCCCAGCAGCCAAACAAAAGAACAATGGGAAGGTAACCAGATAACAGCTCCCTAACACAAGATAACAGCTTCCTGGTAGATCTAAGAACAAAACTCAATAGTAAAAACCCATGTCTCACTGAGACACATTCAGTTACATTGAGAAGGAAAAACAGCAGCCTGCCAGAAAGCATTTCTCTCCTAAAGTGCAGGCACAAGTCACATGACCAGGGGCAGGGGCAGCTGGGAAATTGACAAAATGTCTAGCCCCATCTTAGATTTCAAAATTGAATATAAAAAAATCTGTTTGCTCTTTTGAGAAATGGATTTCAGTGCAGAATTCTGCTGGAGTAGCACTATTAACTGGTGCATTTTGAAAAAAACCTGTTTTTCCATCACAGTATCCCTTTAAATACTATAAATGCCCAGAAAAATACCCATTACACAACAGAAATAATGTATTTCCAACAAAGATATGTGACTTAGCACACTATCTACATTCACACAAAACACATTCATAATTTTTCCATGTGTTGATTTAACAGACATATTTATTGTTTTGTCTTAGTTAAAACAATATAAAACGGTAAGTCTATATAAAACCTGCCTAACTACTAGTTGTTCCAGAGGAAAGCAAAATACCTCATTTGAAGCCTCTCCAAATTGTCGAAGAGGGTGTAAAAAAATTCCTTCCCGACTCCAAGATGCCATTCAGACCAGCTTAAAATAAATAAATAGGGCTTACCTTGAAAATGTGTTTGGTCTATTATTCTTTTATTTCCATAAAAAATAATCGACCTTTGATAATAACCCCCTAAATGTGGTATATAATAAAAAAAATAAAAGGTTGCAAATGAAAATCTAAATGTTAAGGGAAATGTTTAAATGCATGTGTATTCATGTGTAGATTTTTATGAAGTACGATATTCAGTGCATGTATGGTGGGAGACTAGGCGACTGATATAGGCAAAAGACTTTGATATAGGTCACCTCATCGATCAGCTAATAAGGAAAGGCGCTTATACATTGTCAAAGGGTGAGATAAAATTCTTTTGTTTCTACCTGTATATTTCACAATTCAGCTCTACACATGTGTATTGAAATTAATGATCTTTCCTGGAAAAATCGTAATTGTAACATGTATGGCCACCTTAAAGGGGTTGTTCACCTTCCAACACTTTTTTCAGTTCAGTTAGTTTCAGATTGTTCACCAGAAATAAAGACTTTTTCCAATTACTTTCTATTTTCTGTGTGACCATTTTTCTAATATTGAAGTGCAAGTCTTATTTGTCACCTTTCTAAAGCAGATCTGGCAAGGGAGGGTCCCCGAACCCTCTAAACTTTTATAAATTGAAACATTTAGTTGATACATTTCTTACTCTGTCGCTGCTGAGCAGAATGCCTGAGTTTCATTACAGGCATCTGTTAGAATTGATACCACAGTTGCTATTACACCTGAGATGCTGCTGAGAAATGTATCAACTAAATGTTGCAACACTGTAACAGTTCAGACTCTGCACCTGATATTACTGAGCTGCCAGACTCAAACACCAGATACAGTAACCTTAAAATGAAAAAGGAAATTTTGGAAAAATGGTAAAAAATAAAACAATGGAAAGCAATTGGAAAAAGTTTTTTTCTGGTGAACAATCTGAAAACAACTCAATTAAAAAAGTTTTTGGAAGGTAAACAACCCCTTTAAAAAATTTGCAATTGGTATTAATTTTTATGGTTTTTCAGCTATTTTGCATTTTATTAATAACCTTTGTTTAAAAAAAAAAAAATCTTTAAAATAACCCACTTTAACCCAATAAATCACACTTAACTCTTATCATTCAAACCTCTTTTCCAGCACACAAGTACAAAACTGCAGCACAGAACCTCTGTCCCCTTTCCTAAGGCTGCCCCTTCTTCACCTGTTTAGTTCAGTGTTGTCCAACTTCTGTGGTATGAAGGGCAGGACTAGCTTGATCTCTAGAGTGATCTCCAACACTGAACATGCGCGTTTTGTGTCACATACAAGATAGGATTATGGGGGTTATGTAATAAAAGGTACTAAATTTGCCCAGATGCAGTTACCAAAAGCAACCAATTAGCAGGAAGCAGTTCCTGCGCAACTGTTTAAAATCAAACATCTTATTGCATGCTATGGGTTGGTGCTTCTGGGCAAACGTAGTACCTTATATTACATATGGGTGTAAGTGGCGCAAAATGGCAATCACAAACCCTGCTGCACTCACAAACCCTGCTGCACTCACAAACCCTGCTGCACTAATTTGCAATACAAAATAGAGTGGAAATGGAGCAGTTTTGGGCTTTGTTCGGGTCTAAGTATGAATTGTTTATTTCAGGTTACTACCAAATCATTCATTTGGACACCGAATGCAACTAAACATTATGGGCACTATTCTCTCATCCTGGAGGAGATCAATGACTATTTGATTAAAAAAAAATAAAAGAAAAAAAAAATTGCCCCCCGCCTACAACAGCAAACTAATATACAGTGAAACCTCAATTTTACATACCTGATGTTTACACTTTTTTCTGGTCCTCTAAAAATTGTACAATGGGGGCTCTACTGTATTTATTAATCAGATTTCAGTATTCCATATGGTAAGACCAAATTCAACAAACGTGTGTGTGTGTGTTCGGCAGTGCTTTGTAACAAAGTAAAAATGACATAGCTAATTGGTTCAATGGTGATGAGCTTGATTATGTGATCGATTAGCATGGCAATACTTGATACATGCCGACTACTGGTCTGACCAATGTCACCGTGACATTCCAGAGTGTTGGATAACTACTCAGCATGGCATTTTGGGCAGGCACAATACATGTACTACAGTTTTAATGGTGTACTCCACAGAAACCCATTGTACATTTATCAGAGCATCTTGCCTTTGTGATGGTAGGCATTTTCACACATTAAAGGCTTATTTGGTGCACAAAACAATCAAATATGTATCCAAATTTTTTAAAAGAAATCAAGTATACCAAAAGGATAGCACAATACCTCAGTGCTTCACAGTCCCTGAGCTCCTCCCTCCTAAAGCATTTCGTGACACTGGACACTTCATCAGCTTTATTTCTTTGATGAACCATTCAATGACACAAAATGTGTTAGAAGGGAGGAGCTTAGGAATCATGGAGCACTGAGGTATCTCTTTCCTTCTGGCTTCACCAAAGAAGCGTGTCACTTGTGATACTGCCTAACATTTGCATTATTATATTGTTTATTCAGTATTTAACCTGTATCAGGTGGTTTACTTATAAGTGACTGTTGTCAGTCTCTTATTGTTAAAAGCATTAAACCAGATATTCCTTACTTGCTCTTCTCCACCTTCAACCTTTCATGGCATGTTCAAGAGTTGGTCCTGGTAATAATATTTGTTTATCTTTGTCTCTAATTTGAATACTTGCTTTACAGTAAAATAACTTTTGCAATAAAAAGAGTTTTTAAAAACATATTCTACTATTAAAGATAACCACCTGGGCAATGCCGATTCCTCAGCTAGTATAATAGGGATCATCAAAATTGCTGCGCTTCTTCCCCACCTTTTTAAAACCTTGATAATGTCTACTGGTTGTTCGTGGCTCACCTTCAACTGCCAGAGAGACAATCAGATGAATACTAACTGGAAGCCCTAATCGACATCAAGAGTCTAAAAATGAGGTACTAGCAACAGTAGATGGTTAAAAGCAGCTGTGAAGATGGACTGACCTGCTGGACAAAAAAAACCCTACAAAAGACACCAAAATGAGGCTGTTAATTCTAAAGATGGTATTTCCCATGAAGGACTTATACATAAGCAAGATTAACACTTTTTAATGAACTATTCCAACTGAAAAGTCTTTGTGGACTGTATTTGCATCACATTTCAACATTTTTGGAAGTACTAATTTGGGGGTGTTGTATGGTTCCAGCATAGGCACATTGACAAGCGATCTCAGAAACCTAGTATATCATTACAAAACCACAGAGGTACTCTAGTGTGTGTGTGTGTGTGTGTGTGTGTGTGTGTGTGTGTGTGTGTGTGTGTGTGTGTGTGTGTGTGTGTGTGTGTGTGTGTGTGTGTGTGTATGTAAATAATGAAAGGTGACATATATATGAATGTCCTTATGCAGACAACTTTAAGCAGACAACTTCCTTATGCAGACAACTTCAAGCAATACACAGAGTAATATGGAGTCAAATTTATCCATTGGTATCTCTTATTTTTCTATATGCAACTGATACTACAAGTTTCCACTGAAAAAATATATTTATTATTTCAATTTAAGAATTAAAGGCTATAAGGTGCTTTATAAGGCATAACTGAAGATCAGGGCATGTAGTAATTATGGTTAGAGACCAAAGAATGGCACACTAACAGATCATGTATTTACCAGCATTTCCTGCATGCATTTGCACAGGCTTGTAGAAGTGCATTTAGGCAATAACATGACTAACCTATATAGGTTAGCAAATCCAATGTTATTTTGTAAGGGCACTCCCTTCCTAACAAGAGTCTTACATTTTATATGAGCATGTTTTAAAATCCTTATTGCTGAATATGTATCATTTCTGCACACAGATGCTTTAGTCTGAAAAAAAATGAAATGCATATAAAATAAATTGGAATAAAAAATGAATAACCATGAATGAATTTAAATAAATTGCTTCATCTTATAGATAAGGATGTCATACTGGTCCCAAGTAGCTGCTGCACTATAATTCCCAGCAACCCCCTTCCAGCCTAAAGGTGTGTATGGATGCATGGTGTTTGTACAGAAGCTGTAAGGCTGCTGCCTGGGAATGTTCATGCTGGCACAGTGTCATTATCAGATGAGTATTTCAGTATTAGCGCTGCTGCACTCATTGTTCATGCAAGAGATGGAGTTGTACCTTTCTGAAGACGACGACTTCTCAGAGTTAACTGACATCAGCAACTCAATCGTCTGCTTGGTTTCTGGAAAAAAATATTGAAAAAAAAAAAATGTTCTCGCCCAGGTCTGGTCGTTCCTGTGTGTGCCCAGAAATTGTAACGTTATTTGATCACGGGTTACAGCGTTTGAACTTTGCAGGACATGAAGCCGACAGATTTATGAAAGATGATAAGAAAAATAAACGGCGTTTCACAGGTTCGGTTCCGAAAACAGAAAGCTCCAGAGGCATAAGGCCTGACTGAAATGTACACATGACTGTTTATGAAAGCAGGCCGTACCATTTCTATCTAGCGCGGGGGAGCATCGGTAAAGAATGAGCGGCAGCTGTTTTTTTTTTTTAATGAACTAGCTTTGTCACCGTCGCTATGTAGAAAACCTAGATAACGCAGCTTGTTCAATTTGCCTCATAAAAATGACGATTCTTCTTTTCGGGAAAAAGAATACCCACTACAGGTTCTATGGAGTACTACATTCTAAACACGATAGCATTGAGAACCAGCTGCCGCCACCCTTTCTTGACAATGTAATGGTCTGAGCCGAAGAACAGCAACACCCATTATACAGGTTAGACATTTTATACATCTTGACAAAATATCACACACTATCGTTGGGAGCTTACTTAGTATCCACATTTAGAACGTTGCTTTTCTCTCTGGAGCCACGGAATCTTAGTGGCATATTTTTACTGTAACACAAGGTTGTCAAAATGTCAAACCATTTATATGATGAAATCTAAAGTATCATAATTACTATCGCAACCCATGTATTCAACGCATGCTATTGCTACATTTACATCATTGATGGCTAATCGGTAAATGATTTAGACCACAGCGCTGCTTTCTGTGTAGTCACCCAATATGAATCTTTTCTGTGGCAAGGGACCAACCCTATATTTATTATGATTTGATTTACATGCCTAATTCAGTGGAGTTGGGGTGAAATCTACTACATGCAAGCAAACACCTAAGTGGGTTCAGCCAGGTTTGGGGGTTACAGGGTCAGAGCTTGGGATAGGCAGAAGAGGCATGTGCCTAGTGCAACAGGTGAGAGGTACTACCCTGCTCCTGAAGATCCTGAGCCACTCAGGAGCACAAGAAGTCAAAAAGCCTTTAAACTGAAGTGGAGGGGAGAACCCCATCCTACAGTATACGGGAAGAAACCTTCCCACTCACTGCAAGAAATCCCACAGTTCAAACTACTGAACAGACAGAACACTTGTAAATGGAAGCCCTTTGGCACAAAAGCACAATAAGGGGAGAGAGGGTAGAGAAGTCCTGCCTCTGTGCAAAGCAAGCCCAAAATACAGAAATAAAGCAACATGAATTTAGAAAGGACTCCCCCTATTGGCTTACTGAATGTCTATGGAAGTAGAGCAGATCTACCATCCCTCTCCCATGTAGGTGATTTCAGCACAATGCCTGGATTTCTGTGGCATTAGCTTTAGTGCGATTGTGCAACTATTGGCCAGAACTGGCTTAGTTGTCCAATGGAGATGCTACTGCTTCTGTCTGTCCAGCTGTACAGGGGTAAGTGGTGTCCCTAAGGTGCTTCTTGTAGAACTGCATTTCCCTATGCCACTGAAGCAATATTTCCCTAAATGGGAAGAACCAATAGGGCCACATCATCTTTATTTACTACAGAGAAAATAAAGTAGTGAGATAAGGGCACTACAAAACTTAAGAGAGGCAGAACAGAGTCTGGATTATAGGGATGGGCAAGAATAGAAAATGAGCATTTATTTTTTGACTAAGAAAGCCCCCACCCCCAAAATTAAAATAAACCAAAAATGAATTGATATAATCTTACACAGGGTGCTATTCTGAGCACTTTTGCAATTTACATACAATCATTTTTAGCAGTTTCTTAAATATAATACGAAAAGCAGGATTTTGGCTAGAATTTAGCAACAATTAGGGCCACTGACACTCTGTGCTTTCAAAAAAACCATTGACGTGAAAGCCTGCCTACCAATTTAAAACTTATTAAATCTGCTAATATCTCAGAAGCCATTTAAAACAGAAGATGTTAATTTAAAAGTTCCACTCATCCAGATGACTTATAATTGTAAGTTCATCTTGGGCCATCTTGCAAGTCAGACAACTGTAAGGGTAGGGGCACACTGGGCGATTCTCCCGAACGCCTTCCCTCTCTCTTGCGCTGGCTAAAATGAAAAATCGCCTGCGCTAAAGCACACGTGGCGATTCGTTTTCTGAAGTCGCCCAAAGTTTCCTTATGAGGCAACTTTGGAAAACGAATTGGCACTTGTGTTTTAGCGCAGGTGATTTTCATTTTAGCCAGCGCAAGAGAGAGGGGAAGGCGTTCGGGGAGATTGGTCGCTGCAAAGACATGGCGATTAGTCGCCAGTCGACTAAATCTCCACGAATCGCCCAGTGTGCCCCTACCCTAAAGGCCATTCCAAAACCTTGGCTTGGTTTTTGCTTTCCAGGCATGCTTGGGATCCATCCCTTTTTTCACCTCTAGCTTCTTGACAGATTCACATTGGAATTGAGAAATTTCTGATATTGAGTGGAATCTACACATACAATGTTTCCTGTGCCACTGGCTGCCACACATCTCAAAGCATAATGGATCCACCCTCTTGTTTATCAGTTGGCAAGATTTTTTTCCCCTTTGTCTACAATTCCAAAAGGTTTGTTTGGATTAAAAAAGAGTTAAAATATTTACTTCATTAGTCGAAGGAACTTCCAAAAGGCCTCTCTATGCCTTGTCTAGATGCTGTTCTTCACATCTCAGGTTTTGACTTTGATAAGGTTGCAGGTGAGGATTCCTTCTGAAGACTTTTCCATGCAGGTTATGCTGCAATCAGGACACTTTAAAATGTTCTTAATTTTGATTTTCTCTATTGTACCTATAATCAAATGGCTTCTTCTCTTCTGCAGGTTTACAATAATAAAGCTATTCTAATCCTAGTGGGAATGTGACACTACAGGTAGCACCGCCTACTGGTTTCTCATTGGCTTCCTCTCTTTTAAATATCCTGTATGTAGTATTCAATGTTTAGTATATGACTAAGTGTCCCTGTAGACACGAAAAGCATCAGGCTTGGTTCTTAATTATGAAGAATAAAATGTAAGCTTTTAAACCTTTTACAATCTGACTCTGGCTTTACTACTTTGTGGGTCCAGGCTTGTGCCAGCCACGTTTGATGTTTCCTGGTGTTTGCTCCCTTTGCTGAAGGTCTGGGGCATGTGCACCCAGGTCCACCGTGCCATAGCGGCAGGGCCGGGCCATGCTGGCCGGGCGCCCCAGGCAACCCAGCCAGCTGTGATGCCCCCTCCACCGCACACATAGGAAGCGCGCACGGATGCACACTGACCGCTCACATAGGAAGCGCGCGAATGCGCACTGAACGGCTGCGTCAACCACTTCAGGTATGCTCACCCCCTCCCACGTATGCGAATGTGCACAAACAGACACATGGACTGGAGACGAGCAGCACATGCTCAGCTGGGCTAGGGGTAGGTAGCGCCCCTCAAGCTTTGCGCCCTAGGCACGTGCCTACTCTGCCTACGCCTAGTTCCGGCCCTGCATAGCGGTAAGCTCATCTAACGCACTTAATACACTCCATATACTGGTTTTATATCTGTACAGTTCATGTGACACTACTGTCTACTAAAGCAGAGTGGCAGTCAATTGGAAATGAGTGGGTGATTCAATTACTGCAGAGCTCTGCTCAGTGGACCAGAGGGTCAAAAGCTATTTCGGTCTGTAAGCCTGCAAGAGAGAAGGAGCCATTGAATAAAGGATCACTTTGCACTTTGAAAGTTAACTCTTGGTTAAACTCAACTCTGACTGCCAAGATGTCCAGGTACCCTATCATTTGGGGAAACGAGACAGAGGCTGAAGCTAGTATAAGTGATCTTAGATTACTACTATTGCAGAAAAACTTAGAACAATTGCCTCAAACACTTACCTCAGACCCAAGCAAAAAAAAAAAAAAAGTAACCAATAAATGTTCAAACCAATAGTTACAACTTCAACATGTTTTAGTAGAAAAACTTTTTATTATGAAAGTTTTCTGACTGTACAAAGTGAGTTGATATAAGAGAAATAAAGCTAAATGACAAATTTAACTAGGGATGAACTGAAGGCAAATTTGATTGGATGGCTTTTGTTCTGCCTATAGAGCCATTTTTGGTGTGGGGGAGGGGTAAAGGAACAATAACACCAAAAAATGAAAGTGTCCAAAAGTAATGAAAATATAATGTACTGTTGTGCTGCACTGGTAAAACAGGCATGTTTGCTTCAGAAACCCAACTATAGTTTACACAAACAAGCTGCTGTGTAGCCACGGGGAAGCCATTCAAAGCTGAAAAATAAGAAAAGGCACAGGATATGCAGCAGATAACAGATAAGCAATGGGTTTCTTCAGATTATTGGTTATCCACTGTGTCCTGTGCTTCAATCGCTGCCCCCATGGCTACACAGCAGTTTGTTCATATTAACTATAGTTGTTCATCTGAAGCAAACATAATTTTTGCCAGTGCAGGGCACCAGTACATTTTATTGTCTTTCCATTAAAATAACATTTTTGAGGTTACTGTACCTTTAATGAATTCCAGTGTAGGTATTAAATGATTGGTGGATTACATAAACGGACATCCGTTGTGGTGAAAAAAAAATGATTTGTTCAGATGGCAAATTACTTCTTTTAACTTTAACGTTGATAATGATAGCATTCTTAAAAAATCTTTGAATAAAAATAGCAAAACAATGTAATACATTAAAAGCACTTTTAAACATTACATTTTTTATACTTCTTAAGTGAACAAGTTATGCGTTAAGTGAAACTCCGGGGGTGTCAAAGATACAGTGGGTGGCAGGTGCTGCCCATAATCCATTCACCCCAGACTCATTATCATCTTACAGAATAGCAGCTTTTTATATATAGCTTATTTATTGATATATTTTTAATATATATTTTATTTATATTATTTATATATTATTATAGCTCATTTCTCTTTCCTGCCATACCTGAAAACAAGCCAATTTCTATGCTCATTTCTACATACATAAAAAAAAAAAAAAACACATACATGGAGTAATTTGACTCCATTTTATAGAATTTTTCAGGTAGAAAGATCAGGCTTCAGCTCATACAATGATGTCATTAGTGCCCAAATTTTGTCAGGCAGTTGACACAATTTCAACCTTATGTCCTGACAATCTGGGTGTGTAAGTGACAGTACACAGGAAGAGCCACGAGGGGGATACACATGCCTGCAGGGAACCCTAGATCGAGAGTGCAACCTGTGCAAATATCTTTTCCTATGTGCGATCATTCTTCACACTAAATGTGAGTGCAAATTTGTTTTAAACTTTTTTATACTTTTTAATAAATGGCGTTACACTTTCCTGGCTTTATATCTCTCTATGGGAACATGAGGAGCTGACAGGAGGAGGGAGAGACCTGCTAAACTCTACGAGCCATATACTATACCTACAGCTTGTAAATAGGCAATCCAGCCAAACGGTGGTGGAAAAATTGGAAAAACTTTGCATGTCACCAATAACAGTGGAAATTTAAAGGGGAAATACACCTCCCCTCTGTTTCTTTCTCTGTTGCCGTAGGCGCTGATCTGCATATACATTTTTGGATACTTTGTTTGTGCAGCTGAGAGATTGTGGGAAGATCGGCAAGAGAAAGTGATTTTAAAGGACTTTTTTTCATTTTTCTTAATTATTCTCTGTTAATCTGGGTGTATGAAGGACAGGTTAGGGAGTCCGTTTTGATGGGATTATAATCCAGTCCTAGCAGATTGCAGTTGGTCAGTCCAAATTCATTGGGCCCACAGAAACACATGATAAGGTAGCTAACAAAGAAATTGACTTCCGTATAGCTTAGCTACCCTTATTCTTATGGACAGTAGAAAGGTAAGTGTAATGTATGTATACTATTTACTCGTTTTAAAGAAGCTACAAAAAACAGGTTGCAGTCATGACAGAAGACATCTAGTTAGAGATCGCCAAACGAGCGGATCTTTCTCCAATATGCCATTAACAAGCATGGCTATATCGGGGGTAATCTGAAATGATCAGATTACGATGCGCAAGGGGTCCGGCGGGATCGCCGGACGAAAGACGTCGGCACTCTCCCACACACAATCTGAATCCTGGATTCGTATGATAGGATTTGTGCGTCTATGGCCATCTTAAGCTGTTGTGGGAGCACTTGCCGGTCTCAAACTGTCTCCCATGTGCATCACATCTATTGCGATCCCAGCAGTTACACTTAGCAGATACTATAATCAAAAGATGGAGCACCAGAGAAGTCGCAGTCCGTTTAAAAAGTGAAGTTTATTCCATCATCATTAAAAGTATTGCATGCCTCTATCAGCCCACGGGACTTCTCTGGTGCTCCATCTTTTGAGTACTTACTTAAATGAGACATTATTATTATATTATTGGGGACTCTTAGGATAAACACGTATGTGTTTGTAAAAGTGATGTATGAAGCTTTGTAAGTCAAGTATCAGTGACATTTTCAATAAAAGTTCTATGAACAGTTTTGCTTTACCAGTCTTCCAGTATTACTATGGCAGAGGCATAATTATTTCCAATTAATTTTTCTGTTCCTAGAGGACTCCATTAGTAAAAACGATAGACTTGAACACTAATAGGTGGTAGTGTTCCTGGGGCTTTTCAGTTTGTCACTGTGCCAGAGGCATGTGTATGAAGATTGCCACTGTAAATTATCATAATTTATTTATATAGCGCTGTCAACATACGCAGTGCTTTACTGCAGTTATAGCAAACAGGGAATAAATGGTGGATAACAAACAAGGATTACAGAGTACAATAGGGTTAGAAGGACCTAGAGATTAGAGTTTACAAACTAAAGGTTAGGGTACAATTGAGACATTAGGATTATATAAACACTTTGTCATTTTTGATACAGCAATGATTAATTAAGGTACATCGAATAAGCCTCTTTAAACAGATGGGTCTTTAAGGCGCGCTTAAAATTTTGGAAAGAAGGAGAAAGTCTGACAGCTTGTGGCAAAGAGTTCCAGAGAAAAGCAGAAGCCCGAGAGAAGTCTTGTAGACGAGAATGGGCAGAAGTGATCTGAGGATAAGTGAGGCGAAGATCAGAAGCAGAGCGAAGGTTTCGTAAAGGAGTGTATTTGGAGATTAGAGATGAAATATAGGAAGGGGTTTCATTATTAAGGGCCTTGAATGTGAGTGTAAGTAATTTGAATTTGATTCTAGAAGAGATTGGGAGCCAGTGAAGGGTCATGCAGTCCCATGCTGAAGTTGAGTGGCGAGCTAGATGAATGAGTCTAGCGGCCGCATTTAGAACAGATTGGAGTTGTGAAAGGTGACTTGGCATACCTGTGAGGAGTAAGTTGCAGTAACAAAGGCAGGAGATGATAAGAGACTGAATCAGTGTTTTCGTTGATTCTGAACTGATATATGGTCGTATTCGAGCAATGTTGCGCAGTTGAATACGGCAAGATTTTGCAAGTGTAAGCAAGTTTGAATGTGTAGTGAAAAAGACAGATGTGAATCTAAGATAACTCCTAGGCAGCGTGCCTGTGTGGTGGAATGAAAGGTGGTGTTGTTTACGGTGAGGACATGGGAAGATCTTGGAGGAAATATAATGAGTTCTGTTTTTGAAAGGTTCAGTTTCAGGTGGCGCTGTGACATCCAGGAGGAGACAGCAGAGAGACAGTCTGTGACTTGGGAAAGGACAGAATTAGAAAGATCGGGAGTAGACAAGTAGAGTTGGGGGTCATCAGCATAAAGGTGATACTGAAGTCCAAATGACTGAATAAGATTTCCTAGCGAAGTTGTTTCGAGTGAGAACAGCAAGGGGCCAAGAACAGAGCCTTGAGGAACTCCGACAAAGAGAGGGAATGTAGTAGAAGTAGAGTTAGAGAAGGCAACTTTAAAGGAACGGTCAGACAGATAAGATGTAAACCATGAAAAAGCAGTGTCCCGAATGCCAGATGAGTGTAGAATGTCAAGGAGGAGTGTGTGGTCAACTGTGTCAAAGGCTGCAGAGAGATCTAGAAGGATTAGAATGGAATAGTGACCTTTAGACTTTGCCAATAGACGATCATTGGTTACTTTGGTGAGTGTAGTTTCAGTCGAGTGTGATGGGCGGAAGCCAGATTGCAAGGGGTCGAGGAGGGAGTTGTGAGTGAGATGCTGGATCAGGCATTTGTAAACAAGCCTTTCTAGTAATTTGGATGCGAATGGAAGAAGGGAGACCGGTCGATAGTTAGTGGGAGAGCTGGGATCAAGGGAAGGTTTTTTGAGGATAGGAGTGATTAGTGCTGGTTTGTATAATGATGGAAAGGTACCAGTAGAGAGTGAAAGATTAAATAGGTGGGTAAGTGCAGGAGAGAGTGTATCAGAGATTGGGTGGAGGAGGCGAGAGGGTATGGGGTCGAGGGAACAGGTCATGGGTTTTGAGCAGGCTAGAAGTTTGCTAACTTCATCTAGAATTGCAGGGGTGAAGGAGTGCAAAGTAGATGTGATTGGACTGCACGTTGGTCTAAGATTGTTGTCGGACGGTATGCTCAGCCTAATGAGATCGATTTTTTCATTAAAGAAATGAGCAAGGTCTTGGGCGGTAACATTAAAGGAAAACTATACCCCCCAAACAATGTAGATCTCTATTAAAAGATACTGAGTAAAACAGCTCATGTGTAAAACCCTTTTTAATGTAAATGAACCATTATCATAATAATATACTTTTTTAGTAGTATGTGCCATTGGGTAATCATAAATAGAAAATTGCCATTTTAAAAAATAAGGGCCGCCCCCTGAGATCGTAAGATTCACTGTGCACACATACAAACCACATGTATGGTCACATGAGCCAATTAACAGACAGAGTTCTGCCTTTTGCTTCCTCACTTCTTCCTGTTACAGTTAGTGTTTTACTATTTCTGGTCAGGTGATCTCTGAGGCAGCACAGATACAGTCACGAAATGGTGGTTCAAGGCAAGAGATGTAAAAGGGCAATATTTATGTAAATATATATTCCAGTTTGGTAAGATTCTTTAATATGTCATTCAATTTGATATAAACTATCTGTTGCTTAAGTGTTCATTTTGGGGGTATAGTTTTCCTTTAATAAGTGGAGGGGGTGAAGGGGGGCATAGGAGTGAGTTAAATGTGGCAAACAGCTGCTGTGGTTTGGAGGATGATCTACTACATCTTTTGAGGTACCGTGTTACACTAGTGTGCCAGGGTTGGGGTTTAGCTGGCCGGCTGTGACGGGTGGTAGAAGGTGCAAGGGAGTCAAGTGCTGTTGAAAGGGCATCATTGTAGAGAGAAGCTGCCATATTGGGACAGGACAGAGTATTAATATGAGATATGGATTGTGCTGATACTGTTGATAATTGTTGTGGTTCAAAGGCATTAAGGTTTCTGCACATGTGGGTAGAGAGAGATGGTTGTGAAGGTGCAGATGAAAGCAGTATCTGAAAGGAGAGTAGATGATGGTCAGACAGAGGGTAGGGAGAGTTAATTAAGTTGAATGGGGAGCATGAGTGGCAGAATATAAGGTCAAGAGCATGACCCTCGATGTGGGTAGGTGAGTCGGTCCACTGAGAGAGACCAAATTAAGCTGTTAGAGAGAGAAGTTTAGAGGTGGCAGCAGAAGCAGAGTTGTCAATGGGGATTTGAAGTCCCCTAAAATGAGAGCAGGTTTCTCACTGGAGAGAAAGTATGGAAGCCAGGCAGCACAGTTATCCAAGAAGGTGGAGTAGGGACCGGGGGGGGGGGCGATATATGACAGCAACACGCAGAGAGATTGGAGAAAACAAACGTATGCTGTGGACTTCAAAAGAAGTGAAGGAGAGAGAAGTCGGTGTAGTTAGATTTTGAAACCTACATTTGGGGGAAGGAAGTAATCCCACCCCACTGCCATGACGGCCATCCGGTCTAGGAGTGTGACTAAGTGAGAAGCCTCCATAGAGAGGGCAGCAGTTGAAGCAGTGTCTGAGGGGGAGAGCCATGTTCATATACACATATATATATATATATATATATATATATATATATATATATATATATATATATATATATATATATATATATATATATATAAATATATATATATTTGATGCTTGGCAAAGAAGTGGGAGCTTCGAAACGTTGCAGCAATTTTTCATATAAATGTCTTTTTTTACTTGCACTCAATTTGGAAGTCTGGACTTTTTTGTTTGAATATATATATATATATATATATATATATATATATATATATATATATATATATATATAAATAAATGTGTAGTGTCAGATACCTGCAACCCGTTGTTGTATAACTACACATCACCGCTTACTGCCTGCCAGTATTTACTCAATGTTATCCTAAGACTATACTAGGTACTGCTGCTTGGGACCAACTCAGGCCTACACAAAAAAGAAAAATAAATAATGAAATAAGTGCACCCTGAAATACACCTTACTATAAACCACTAATAAGTAGTAAACGAAAATAACGTGAGTGTCACCCATAAGACTATATATATTTAATTCCCCAAATAAAAAATAGAAAAAAGAAAACAAAAAAGGGGTGTACTGATCAATGAAAAAGTAATCCCACTCCAAACCTAAAAGAAAAAACATTACTTATATCAAGAGAACCTAAAGACCCACATATCAACATATTTAGAGAAATATAAAAGGTAGAAAATAAAATCCATATTAAACTAAAATAAAAGACTCACAGACCCCTATATCTCTTTATAGCATAGATGTATAAAACACAGTACCCCAGTACCCACCCTTTCACAGTCTGATATTAAGCAAACGAAAAATCCTATATTATTTATGATAGGAAAGTCACCATATCGATCATCTGGGGGGACTGTATTTCACAGTTCAAAGGTCCCACATATCAGGGAACATACTGGCAGTCAATCTTGCGGTTTCCCAAATCTTTCTCCAAAGTGAGTAGATAAGGTACGGTTAGAGTTACTTAAAGCCAGTATATCACAGTCTCCATACTTTTAGTTGCTTCTGTGTTCAAATGGTGTTTTCATTAGAGACGGTATAGACAGGTTCTGAAACATAAAGCCCACTCGCACCCACTCGCCGGCTAACCGTTTGTGCACACAGTCCAAATAGAAGATCCGTTAGCGAGTGTCCACGCTTTACACAGTCAAGGCAATACAAAAAGGGGAATATTATATGTCTCACCCAATGCCGCAGGACTCTATGTGTGCCACGAATATCGGATCCGAGCCGCCATTGAAGCCGTTGGTGCTCAGAACCTGTCTATACCGTATATATATATATATATATATATATATATATATATATATATATATATATATATATATATATATATATATATATATATATATATATATATTTCTCATCCTTGAGAAAGGTCCCCATGTGGGACCGAAACGTCGGATAAGATGTGATCTTTGATTAATAAATCAACACATTTTCACCAAGATTACAGTGCGTGCTGATCTTCTCTTCATATATATATATATATATATATATATATATATATATATATATATATATATATATATATATATATATATATATATATATATATATATATATATAAATATATAAGATAAGCTGGAAGCCGGCACAGCTCGTCAAAAATTCATCGCTGCCTGGGTGCAAAAAGCCCAAAAAATTAAATAACAGAGTAGAGAAGCTCGCACTCACAGGTCTTATCAAAACAAAAAAATGGTGTTTATTCAATATATATATTGAATAAAGTACCCCCTCTTGTAAAATATAAGGATATTATAAGTTACCGAGGCGTTTCATGACCATGTAAAAACACGAGGCCGAAGGCCTCCAAGGTAACTTCTAATATCCTCATATTTTGCAACTGGGGGTACTTTATTTATTATAATACACAAATTTCAGTGAGTCATGTGACAGAAATGACATCAGAACTCACCGTTTATAACTGATGACATCAGAACTCACCGTTTATAAGGATATAATTTACAAGATATTCATGGCTTTTGTGTATTATATATATATATATATATATATATATATATATATATATATATATATATATATATATATATATATATATATATATACATACATAAGATCAGCACTCTCTCGGATAAGATGTGCAGGAAGAAAGACATTAGTTTGATCAGCCATGTTGGGGCACATGCATGCGCAAAATGAGCAAATGCTGCAACTTGCTCATTATGCACGTGATGTCAGCCGGTGCAATGCACAACATGACCACTCGCAATGGGGGTTCCCTCCTGGTGTGAGTGTCCTAGCACTGAAGGTGCCAATTTAAAAAAAAAAAAAAAAACTACTGTTACCTTCAATTGGAGTACGAGCTCTATTATTGGTGGGGGAAATATTTTAGGGCAACGCACCCTTTAAGGAAGGGGGAATATTATATTAGATATACAAATGTCACAGTTTATTACATCTTTGGCACAACATATCCCAAATAGATTCAACACCAGTCACAGGGTTACATCCAGCCAATATTAGTGAACCCTGATTCCGCCACCAGATTTGGCCCATACACAGTTTTCCATGTGGTCCCAAAAAGGTTTCTTACCATTCACAAACTACTTATCCTCCATTGACTTTTCCCCATCTATTGCAAGGAATTGAGCATTTATCCTCCACCAAGTTATTTCAATCGTAACATATCACATTTCTTCCATTATCAAGTGCCACAGCAGGTGACTATAGAAAGTTCATAATCTAAAAAAAGAGATGTCAGCAACCAATGTTTACAGCAGGTAATATCTCATTACTATATAATCAATTAATGGAATCCACATGACGCTGACCTACAACATCAGGACATGGAAGTGGCCTAAAAGTTGGACATCCATTCATAAACCGTTTCCCATTGTCAATATTAAAGGAACAGTTCAGTGTAAAAATAAAAACTGGGTAAATAGATAGGCTATGCAAAATAAAAAATGTTTCTTATAAAGTTAGTAAGCCAAAAATGTAATTTCTAAAGGCTGTAGTGACTGGATTTCTAACATAACAGAACATAACACTACTTCCTAGATAGTCAGTGACCTGAGTTAGTCAATGACTTCAAGGGGGGCCACATGGGACATAAATGTTCAGTGAGTTTGCAATCAGTGGAAACCAAGAGAGATGGAAAGCAGTAGTAGTGTTCTGGCTATTATGTTGGACATCCAGTCACTTCAGTTTTTATACATTACATATTTGGCTAACTATATTAGAAACATGTTTTATGTTGCACAGCCTATTTACCCAGTTTTAGTTTTATACTGAACAATTCCTTTAAAGAAGTGGCCTACAAAATTTTCTCCATATGGTTCATCACTCTTTTTCGCGAACACGTGTCCATTCCTACAGCATCAAACGTGCTTCTTGGGCTTTCAAATTTAGCTGGTGCACTGCCCTATAGTTGGACGCATGCTGCACCATTGTTTCAATTGGTTGGCATTGAAACTATTATTATTACAGTTATGCCAGAGACTTATCTACCTTCAAAATATACATGACCTAACCACCTGATTAGAGGACTGATTAGATACATACAATGAGGTATGGACACCCTGGGATACACCTCACACTAAAAATGCATACCTCCCAACATTTGAAAAATAGAAGGAGGGACAAAAACATTTGCAGCGCTATGCGCAGCGAACATTTTTGGACAATGCCCATTTGATGGCCACACCCCCTAAATATCACATTATTTTTACAAAATTTGGGAGGTTATGGAAAGTTTGAACACATTCCTGGGGGTTTTAGAATTCAGGCTTTAGGTGTTATAACAGTTTTGCTACTGAAGGTGAATTGCCATTTAAGCTGCAAGTCACAGTTGCCCCAAGAGACCTGCTATTTTAAATTACAAGTTACAATTGTATCTTTGCTTATCTTAAATAGTTACAAATGTATCTAAGTGCACCTGCCATTCTGGGCTCTCTGCCAAAAGCCTGTTTTAGAAACCTTGTATCTTTTTCTGACTGTTCAGTGGAGGAGATCAAAGAGAAGACATTACTGTAAGAATCCGGGACTGCTGGTTGAGCTGTCAGCATATAAACACCCCAAAATTTAAATAGTATGCAAAAATGTTCAAGTCGAACAGTTCAGCTTTTAAGTTTTGTGGGTCAGAAAAGTCCTTAGCAGTAAACTAACCCTACAATCTATATACATGTAACATCAGTTTTTATGATGTAACATCAGTTTTTGAAAATGTTGTGCTCTTTCATTTTAGGAGCATTTCCTTGGGGGTTAGTTTACCTAGAAACCGTTTTTCTCAGGACAACATAAGCTTTCAAAATCCGAGAATTTTTGTTTAATTCTACTTTTGTAAAAAGATATAGGCTTTAAGTGTCTAAAAAGTGAAAAAGGTAATGTTTTCCTTATATAAAACATATCAGTAATATAATTTATTTTACATAAAAAAAAAAAAAACAGATTTGGAAACTCTTGTGTATCCCAAACATGCCAATACCAATATGTATAGTTTTAAGGGGATTTTGGACTTGTATAGGTCAAAAAATTAGCATGCTTCAGATTTTAAGTCCAAAAATTTCAATAACGGTAGGTTAACCCAAAAACATTTTTGAAAATAACTAGTGAAGGGCAAATCTGTCCCATTTCGCAAAACAGCAAAAATTAACCAACATGCATTGAAGTCTACGGGCAACAAGAAATTTTTGATGCAAGATAAAATTTTTCATCCATAGGCCATTTTCGCAGGAAAAACTTCCCGAAAAATTTCCCTCATCATTAGAAAAAACACTCTGAAGGATCCAAAATGGGTTAATAGGACTTTCTACTCCAAACTACAATTATTTACTAAAACTAGCAGCAATGTTTATGAAATTTTAAAAAAAAAATCACGACAGCCTCCATTTTACAGCATGTAATCTCCCACAAATCCTTATTTACAAAGATCCAACAACCTAAAAATAAATGCCAGTGGTCTACTGATCAGTTTAAATGTACGTAGGTTTAACCAAGTGTATTGCATGTAGAGGCCCAACAATTAACATTTTGCATATACATTTTGACGGTTAACACCCTGCATGCATTTTATGTGCCACAAAAGAAATACATTGCAATGTGAGCCTAAGGGGGGTTTGGAGATGCATAACATTGCTTCCCTTTCAGTCTGTGAAATCAGGTATGTTTGCGTAAAAAAAATTATTTTTATATAAAACATTTATATTTATTTTTGGAAGTTCAGATAATCTTTATGCATCTTTTGTACATAATCCCAACTGAAAAGGCTCATGATAAAAACGGAGTATATTTCCCCCTTTGATAAGAATAATCTACAGTTAAACTAAAAAAAAAATAAATTTCAGGGAGTACCTGAAATATGTAATGCAGTGGTAGAAAGGTCTTGGAGGGAGCATATACTGTTATTAATAGTAAAATTCACAGGTATTTGCCTTCCAAATCATATTGAGATAATTTGAGCAACATACCGCCACTGCAGCTAATAAACAAGGATTTAGATCCCCAGTATTTTGACACCTCTAGAATTGCAAACAAACTAGATAAGCTATTTCAGGGTCGGACTGGGGGCCTTGAGCCCACCGGGACTTCTGTCCAGGGCCCCCATCCAGACCCCCTGGCCCCACTATAATGGTTGTGCCAACGGATCGGCACTCATGCACAGCCGGACGGCGGTGCGGGCGGCGGCACGCCAGTGTGTATGCGCAGCCGGAGTTGCACCGTGCACCAGCACAAAGTGAGCTGTGCGGCGCCGATTGATTTTTTTTTTTAGTAAGGAACAGGAGATTCGCAGAAGGATCTGGCCCGGCGGGGCCCATTAGGGCTGGGCCTACCGGGTTTTTTCCCGGTCTCCCGCTGGGCATGTCCGAACCTGAGCTATTTAAACATCAGCATAAATGATGTATAATTTCAGATTATGATGTATGATTTCTGTCAAATGCCTAGAAAGGTGTCATTACTATATAAATAACAGGAAATAAATAAAACCTACCTGAGATGAAGACAACTTTGATCATCTTTAGCAGTTACTACTACTGAAATCAGGATTAGGTGGACTCAACACCAGACCATCACAGCTAAAATCTAAAAACTCATCACGCAATTTATTGGTGGGCAAAAATGATTTTGAAAACAGTAATGTTAAAACCCCACAATGGGTCATCTCTTAAATGTATTATTCTTTCTTAAAAATTAATAAATATTTTAAATTGAATGAGAGGCATCAACTCAGTGCACAACTGGAATTACAACCCTGGTTGCTAGCACCTAGGGGGCCTGGCAGACCCAAGGCATTCAATATAAATAGGGTTATCTGATCTGCCTTATTGCATACTACAATAATCTAGGTAGAATTTCGAATTTATGTGAATTTTTTTTTTTTACTTGAATAAATTCGAATGTACTCAAAACTCATAAATTCAGCAAGTTTTAGGTGGCGAATATTCGAATTAAACGGTTTCCATGGTCGAGGTGTGGCGAATCTCTAAATTTACATTCGAGTTGGTGGTTTAAAATACGATTTCTGAGTTTTGACAAAATTTACCATTCGAACTGTAATAAATCTGCCCCTATGTGTCTCGCTGGACCAACATAACTAATTTCAGAAGCCTAGTTCAGAAAAAAATTCTCTGAAAAGCACCAAGCAAACTCAGCCCAAAATGGTCAATAGTTTCACAAAATAATTTACTGAGAAACAAAAGAGTTACACAGTAAGCTTATATACCCATAGTAGAAAGAAAATACATTTAAGAAATATGGTAAAAACCAGTTTAATTCCTTTTTAATAAATATTTTAAAATACCAAAAAACAGTTGATTGCCTACTCAAAAGTATAGCCAGATCTTTATAGCACCTAGACTATGACATCCAGACTTCACTGGTAGGTATATCCTGATTTTTTTAGCGAACAGAATTTTAATCACTGGGGGATGCCTTACAGGTGATTCTAACCTTTTTCGCCTGTAACCTTATAAATTGCCCATTTATTGGTTTCTGTTTCAATTGAAGGGTGTGCGTGTTTTAATGGTCTCCACCAAAAGCACAGGAGGGTGAAAAGCCTGGGAAAGTAAAACAGACAGCAGGAGTAGTAGGGTTTGTATATACATTTTCAATAAATGAACCCGAAACAAAATAAAAAAATAAATGAGAAGGAATAGAATTTTACACTTGGGGTGCCAAAAGTTAGGCACTATTTCATCAAAACCGACAATTTTGGGAAAGCATTGCAACTAAGTAGTTTGGAGTAGGAAGACATGGTTAACCATTTTGGATTTGTATGAATGAGTACTTTGCAAAAATATATGGCTTTGGGGGTAAAAGTAACTTTGTGTTTTTACCATTCAAACAATTCAGTAAATGTGATGATTATTCAGTAACTGAAGTGAATTGTGCTCACTTCATTTTGGGATCTCTAAATGCCAGATACTTTGGTAATACTATGCACAATGGGCATGAAACCGTCCAGTGGACCCCCTGACATTCAAATTTAGGATGTTTTTTTGGTACCTAATGCTATGTGGGAGATACGAACTTGCAATACACACACATTTCAAGGAGTCATGGGACAGAAATTACATCACTAAGCATCGATTATAACTATTGACATCACTAAGCATAATAAGGATTATATGTTTATAATGCACAAGAGCCAGAAATATCCTGTAAATTATAGACTTATAAATCGTGCTTAGTGATGTAATTTCTGTCATGTGACATCTGTCATTGTGTAATAATAAATAAAGTACACTGTTGTAAAATATGCGATTATTAGAAGTCACCTCAGATGTCCATGATCTTTATATGGTCATGGAGCTCGTTGGAGACTTATCCTCATATTTTACAATATGCAGTACTTTATTCACTAAATCTACACACACATTTACCTTTGGACCGGTGGTGGTGCAGTTAAATAGCACAGTGTCACATAAGGTTGATGGGACACAACAAAAGAGTCATCATTTTAAGTTTGCAGGCTGTGGCTGTTTGAAAGTTTCAATACAAGTATGGTAATAGTGAGCAAATAATGAGGAAGCTCTGACACAAAAAGCTGTTGTTAAACATACATTGAATATGAAATGTTTCTCACACTCAAGACACATAAAGTAATCATACAAGTACTGAGCTGGGGAAGGAAAAACAACCCTTTCCTCCCCAGACTTTGCAGACCTATTGTACAACTTGCAACATTTCAGCAGACAGAGCTGGAAGAGAAGTGTATTCCTTTAAAAGATGCAACACTAAAGTATATCCCTGTACAGGCACGGGTACAAATGCAATACCCCATCCTTACTCCCCCAGAGAACACTTACTTTTTGCGAGTCTTTTCTTTTTTTCCTTTCGGTCTCCTTTTCCGGGCCTGAATGGCCAGCACTAAGGGAAAATAGATGCAGAACACAGGGAAAATGAATAAGAGCCGGTTTCAGACAGGCACCTCTGTAACAATTGAAAGCAATGTTACCTGGGACAGAACAGGTGCATGAAACATCCAAGCATTCCTTTACTTACCCTTGCCGGCGTTCATCTCTGCCTTGCCCCGGACCTTACTGCCGGTACTGTCCACGACTCTGTTTACGCAGGCGCAGCCCTAGGTTTCCAGAAGCCGACTGAGCTCGCGCCGCACAGCGCGCTGTTTCCCATTCACTGCGTCACCGGCTCTCCCCCGCCTTCGACGACTCATCTCCTAGGCAACCGCCAGCTGTGGAGAATAGAGCGAGCGAATGCAAGAGGAGACACTCTGCTCTCGACTCGTTGGTTAATTGGAGGTTAGGTTGGGTCTGGTGACTTGTCTACGCTGCTCTACCACGTGTTTGGCCGCTAGATGCTAAGGTTCCTGTCGGGAGTCGCATTTTGCAGTTACAGGCATCTTGTTTTTGGTGGGTATTCTGGTATTTTGTTTTCTTCTGATACACTGCAGATTGCAGGTGGGTATTGTAAGGCAGTGTGTGTGAAACCAGCAAGCAGAATATATTTATTTCCACGAGTTGCGTATCTACAGAAATTGTTTTATCAGCTGAATATGCCTATGAAAAGAAGAGCATCACGACAAGTACTTGCTACTTACCACTCTTTTATTTCTGTGCGCTGACTTCCATTTGCACAGGCCACACTATTTAACTCCCAGCTTTTAGCTATTAACACATTCATCATAAGCGGACTGAAATTGTGTTTAAACTTGTCAATCAACAGTTGTGTAAGTAAATATTGCAACACGTATGTTTTAAATTTTCATCAGTCCGCGGAAACTAGACTCAGTGTATACGTTTGTCCACCTTTTCTTGGCTTAAAAATACTGGACTTCAATAAGCATGTAGGCATTGGAGGGACGGGGCCAGGGGCGTAACTATAGAGGAAGCAGACCCTGCGGCTGCAGGGGGGCCCAGGAGGTATAGGGGCCCACGAGGCCCTAATTCGTATATAATTTCAATAAATATTGGAGAAACAAGTCAACCTCTAAACATTTTGGGGGCCTGAAAAATAATTTGCTGTGGGGCCCAGTAATATCTAGTTACGCCACTGGACGGGGCCTAGGACAGCAGCTTTAGGTGAGTGGCCTTGAGGTGAATAAAACTTGTGCTGAGGGGGGAGAATCTCCCCAGCCTGCCTAGGGCAACACCACTCCTAAATCTCATACACATGCCGATTGGGTATACACTGGACTGATCAACCCATAGGCCAAACAGATAGGGAACATATTAGGGGCCATAAACTGTATGGCCACCTAGTGGTGTAATTTAGGAGCGTCTGGTACCCCCACCAAAACAAATCTACCGAGGGGCCTGGCCCAAACAGTCCCTTCTCATCTGGACCACCCCCTCCCAACCCGTTTGCTACACCTTCCCCCCCACACGTGCCTGCGGGGTCTGCTGTATAGGTAGTTGGGGCATTGTTGTTACAATCGTTCCTACAAAAAGCAGAAATAAAGTGAAGAGGTGCTCTGGTTGACATGGTGTGTTGGCAGATTAAAATTTCTATTATGTATAATACATGGATATCGTAGGGCACCATATACACGTTTACAGTCAATATTGATATCTGCATGTGCAGCTTTAGCAGTAGCGTTCCTAGAGGGGGGTGGGCCCTGGTGCGTGACGCGCAGCCAGGCCCTGGTGCAGCCCGCCAGCACAGTGCAATCCGGAATCGGGCAGCCGTAGCAGTAATATCTGGGCACATTAGCAAAATGATCTGCTACTTGGTCTATATTGCTGCCCGTGTGCTGAAGGTGTTAGTAATGTTAATTGTTCAAAAAATGTCAGGCTGAATGGTCAGCCCCAACACATTTTCACCTCACCAAATCTGGCCCTTGTTGCAAACAGTTTGGACACCCCGACTTAGTTTTTCCTAAAGCTTGTGCTCCTATAAAAAAATGGCACGGGGAACTTTCTAAAGAGGCAATGCAATCTTTCCTGTCTTTCCATCACATTTGTTGCAAATAATTACATTTGTACATGCACAGTAGTGTTAAATTGGACATTTGTACTTGTCTAAGTCAGAGATGGACATCTTGAAGAGACAAGGAAGATGGACACGCTCCTTTAAGAAATTTTCCAGGACTGGTGTAGTTTTTTTCCCACAAACTTAGCAATTTAATTTAGTCTTAATTTTAAGATTTGGTACCCCCTCCCCACTAACTTAGGCTTTCATTGCCCTTTCTGATATATATGTATGTAAGTATGGTTTGCAGATTACTAATAGCTTGCTCTTAGAGCAGCGATTACACAACAAATGTGATAGGGAAGACTCACAGTAGTAGAGTAAGCTATGTTTACAATACTTTTACAAGTATTGTGGAGCAATAAGTTATCTGATGCCCAACACAGGCCTACAGTGGATATCCACACTTTGGTGTTTCTTCAGTGCAAACTGTGCTGCATATGATCCAATTCCTGAAGGTCAGGGGCCTAGGGCAGCTCCAGAAAAGACAACAGCCGTATTCCTACTCCGTTATATTTTTTGTTGTGAAACTGTTGTCACTAACTGGAATGAAAAACATAAAGCTACTCTTTAATATTGGCATTCAGACAGTCTTTTTCCACCTTTAGCTGTTAGTTCAGTGCTTACCCTGAAATTGTGCTTTGTTCAATAGATATGGCTGTGCAGAAATAGTTTAAAATGCCCTAATCCTGCCAAAAATTATCATGCTGGATGTTTTGTTTGAAATAAACCATTTGTTTAAAAGTGGTAGTATAATTAGACCCTGTGAGATGTGAACTGCTTGGGTAACTGGCTAAATCCAGGTGCTGGATGTGCACCCAGGTGATTGCATCCCTGGTAGTTAAAGGAAAACTATACCCCCCAAACAATGTAGGTCTCTATTAAAAGATACTGAGTAAAACAGCTCATGTGTAAAACCCTGCTTCATGTAAATGAACCATTATCATAATAATATACTTTTCTAGTAGTATGTGCCATTGGGTAATCATAAATAGAAAATTGCCATTTTAAAAAATAAGGGCCGCCCCCTGAGATCGTAAGATTCACTGTGCACACATACAAACCACATGTAAGGTCACATGAGCCAATTAACAGACAGAGTTCTGCCTTTTGCTTCCTCACTTCTTCCTGTTACAGTTAGTGTTGTAGTATTTCTGGTCAGGTGATCTCTGAGGCAGCACAGATAGAGTCACGAAATGGTGGTTCAAGGCAAGAGATGTAAAAGGGCAATATTTATGTAAATATATATTCCAGTTTGGTAAGATTCTTTGATATGTCATTCAATTTGATATAAACTATCTGTTGCTTAAGTATTCATTTTGGGGGTATAGTTTTCCTTTAACCTACTTTTAGTTTGGTTGACTTGAAAGGACCAGTACTGTTTCTGGGTTTGGTACACAAATTATTATATCCTTGCCTTATTTGTAATCCGCAATGACTCTAATTTTCTTTAATATTCTGTAGAACATTAGTCTACACTTCAACAAATGGGGCAGGGTAGATCTAGCAAAATTACCAAGAGGGCTCTGGTGAATTTATTTTGTGTGTTTTCTGTTTTCAGGTTATTTGAAACCTTTTCATCGTGCCTTAAAAGCAATGGAATCCATCGAAATGGATTCTGTTTCTCTAAAACGGCCTATTTCTAGCAAAGACCTTAGTGGTGATTCTGTAAAAAGGCAAAAAGTCTCGGACAATTTGTTCTCAACAGAGACTTCTTTAAAAGCACAGGATGTGGAACCTACTTCAGGGATTCAGAATGAAAATGCCTTAGATAGAGAACTTACACTTGAAGTGCCAGGAGAGAAAAATGAAGAAGATTTTGAGAAAGACGAGCTTCTGGATGGGGAAACTGAAGAAGAAAGTCCAGAGAGCTTTGCAGACATGATGAAGCATGGCCTTACAGAAATTGATGTTGGCATTACTAAATTTGTAAGCACTCATGAAGGGTTTTCTGGAATTCTGAAAGAAAGGTAAAGGTTTATAGTGCAGTTTTCTTAGCCTTATTTTCTATTAATCTAATGAGAAAATACTGAACGTAATTTTAATATTTCTCTTAAATGAGTTCACCATCCAAACAGTTTTTATTTTTTTACCATTTTTCCAAAATTGAAGTTTAAATTTGAATGTTCCTGTCTGTCTGACAGCTCAGTAATCCAGGTACAGATTCTGAGTTTGTACAGATTGCTGCATTAGTTGATACATTTCTCAGCAGCTTCTTTGGGATGTTGGCAACTATTGTATCAATTCTAACAATTGCCTTCAATGCAACTCATGGATTCTACTCAGCATGTACAAAGTAAGAACAGTATCAACTAATGTATCATTTAGAACAGTTTACAGAGACCATGACCTCCCTTCCAGAGCTGCTTTAGAAAGGCATAAGAAGGTGAAAAAAGGAAACTTTACATTTCAATGAAAATATCATCACAAATAGGTAATAAAAAGTTGGAAAGTCTTATTCTGGTAAACCATCTGAAAACAACTGACCTGAAAAAAGTGTAAGAAGTTGACCAACCCCTTTCTTGTACGTATGCTGTTCAACAATCTTAAGACAGTTTACTGTTCTCCTTTTTATCAAGCACTAACATCTAGTTAAATTGATATCTCTGAGTTATGGCACATGCCTGCTACAGATAGTTTCCCATTGACATGACATGGAGCCTCTTTGGTCACCCTGCATCTGTGATACTTGTGACTGGATTTGAATTTTTTTAATATTCTTCCTGGAATGTGATGACATTAGTTGATGTTTGAAGGAGATCTTTGCCTTGCATTTTTGTGGTATTAAGTTATTTGTAAATGTAATTGCAATTTAAAGCAGAATTTAATTGTCCTTTTTTGTGCACTTCACCATTTCTGTTTCTGACTCATGAGACAATGTAGCTGAAATCATTTTTACTCCAGGTCTATTCGTCAGTTGGCATTGGAGAGTCCACATTTGTAATGCAGAGTCTGTAAACAGCCAGGTTAATGCTTTTCAGTAGCAATTACATTTACAAAACCATTGAAACATTTTAAATATATATAATGAGTTGCTTAGAATTACTATATTTTTCGTATGCTATCAAAAGTTTGTTTTTCTTTGTTTTTCAGTATAAATAGCAAATGCCGACTTGTGTTGGAATCTCCCTTTCAGACAAATGTGGGCACAATTATAGCCAGCTAGTCTGATTGTGGGCACAATTATAGCCAGCTAGTCTGATTTTAAATTCTTATATTTTTTAGTTACTAAGCTGCACTGAAAAAACTCACCTGCAAATTATTACAAAATGCATTTGCTTGTCTTATAAAAATGTACTCTTTTTTTCAAAATCCATAATACATCTCCATGCTCAAAAATAACAGTACCATATTTACTGTACTACTTACTTTACTCCTGACATGCAAATCAAATCTGTCAGACAGGTGTCCAAATAAATGTACCATCTCTGAGGTAAATGAATGAAATAAACTAAAAGTGAAAATAATGGACACTACCATATTATATGTTAACATTTTCTTGAAACAGTCTGGAAACGTTTTCCCTGCTAGGGTAATTTGGACCCTAGCAACCAAATTGCTGAAATTACAAACTAGAGAGATGCTAAGTAACTCAAAAACTGCAAATAAAAAATGAAAACCAATTGCAAATTGTCCCAAAATATCACTCTCTATCATACTAGAAGTTCATTTCAAGGTGAACAACCCCCTTTAAGCCTAGCAAACAAGCACTTGATATTCCAAGCTTGACAACTTCATGGTAAAAAAATGCAAATTTTAAAAAACTCAAGACAAAGACTAGACTAACAGTCTTAGAATACCACCACCTACAATATATTGAAAGTTACTATTAAAATTAACTACTCTTTCATTTATGTTTTCTGGAAAATAGTTAACCTGTTCTGTATAGGTCTTCTCTTCATCTTCTGTTATGACCATTGCCTGTTGCTTAAGTAGCTTAGACATACATGGCTAAATCATTCAAAAACCACCAAACAGTAAAAACGACGATCAGCTAAACATTTTTATGATAGAATATTCTACACCATGCTAAATGTTAACTTCGAGAATTACCGCAGTAATGATTTTGGTTAATCTACTGACTCTTCTAATGCTTTTACACTCATTTGAATTCTTAAAAATGCTTTTATTTGTTTTTACCCACTAGATACTCAGACTTTGTTGTCAATGAAATAGGGAAAGAAGGCAAGATCCTTCATTTAAATGATGTTTCAGTACCAGCAGATGAAGAGGTAATTATATTACTCTGTGTGTTTAGGAATATTTGGCTTTTTAGTTTGATACTCATGTTAACAGTCTCGTTGTTTATAGGATCCTTCTGAAGATATATATACTGTTCTCTCACCTGATGATAAAAAGCGTTTGGAAGATCTTCAGCTGTTTAAGAATAGGGAAGATAATGTTGCAATTGAGGTAAATATAATCCTTTATTTAAAAAAAAACAAAAAACACTTTTTACACAACTTTGTATAGGGATATAGTGTTAGTGGTGAACATTAACACTTAAATAAAACACACTCTAAGATCAGTTTTATTAGGATCCACTAAACCTGCCTATATGTGTTTGAATTGTGGGATTAAGTTAGTGTACTTGAAGGAAACCCACTCAGACAGTGAAATGCCATGGACACTACTTGCAGATGGTGCCCAGGCCATAATCAAACTCTGCATCCAGCACTGCAAGACAGTGGTTCTAATTGCTAAATCACCATGCCATCCCTGTGCTGCAAAAATGTATTGCACTGTATTTTCAAGCCAACCCAACAACTATATGGCCAATATATCTATAATATGACTAAAGCTAGCTAGCTTTAGTCATATTATAGATATATTGGCCATATAGTTGTTGTAGTATTGTATTTGATATTCGGTTGATTAATTTGTGCTTCCTTGAATATTTGTTTTAACTCACCCCATATAGTATTTCTGTTTAAGACTTAATTATATTTGTATTTTAACCTTGGTATTTGTGAAGATTATTACATCCATTGAAAACACGCAAGCCTTGTGAAATCTGAATATAGCTATAGCAAACAGGAATTTTACTAAATCAATCTTTTTTACTAATAAACTAAATGTTAAATCTATATAACATCATGTAAAAAATACTATATTGCACTTCTTCAAGAAGTTAAACATACAATATATAAAATAAAAAGTTCACAGTTAATCATCTAGTTATATTTGAAATTAATAATGTGAATTCCATTATGTTGGGCCAAAGCAACAATCATGCAGGAAGCTATTCCCAAAAAATCCTTCTCCTTCATTATAGTCAGCAGGTCTATCTTGCTTCACCCACAGCAACATTCTGTTAAAAACACCTCCTTTCTGTTTCCTCTCTTCATTGCTGATCAGAATACATATAAAGCTCTTATATATTAAATTAATGAGTAATGTGCAAATTCACTTTTTTTTAATTTTAAATTTTGTATCTGTTGAACGAGCACCTACATATAAACTAGTTATTGTCAATAAATGCCCTATTTTATATGAGGAAGGTGTACCTTGAGTGACAATTGACCACCGATTGTCTTCCTGTGAAAGAACTAATCACATTAATTATATTTCACACTGATTAAGTGTGCCTTTTTGACCTGTTCAACTTGATTGTCTGCCTCATACCTACACAGCAGCTTATTTACAAGTATGGGATCCTTTATCCAGAAATCCATTATCTAATTCAAATTTTTAAAAATGATTTCCTTTTTCTACGATATTAAAACAGTACTTTTTACTTGATCCCAACTAAGATATAATTAATCCTTATTGGTAAAACAATCCTGCTGAGTTTTTTATTTTTTTTAAATTTTCTTAGCCTGAAGTTATAGAGTTCCAAATTATGGAAAGAACCCTTATCTGGAAAATCCTAGGCCCTAAGCATTTTGGATAACTGGTCCCACACATATATTCTATAGTAATGTTTCTGAAGCGAACATGCAGTTTTTATCAGTGCAGGGTCACCGTACATTTTATTTATATGCATATAAAATACTTTTTATTAATACCATTTTATGAACAAATTAACATTTTATTTACATTTTTCCAGTTGCTATGGTTTTAAAAAAAAAAAAAATGTTTTCTTGCCAGTGGCATTAACACTCAAGGTATGGTGAAGCAATGTTGTTATTAACTAGAGAGAAACAAAAAATGTGGGGGCAATCCAGCAGGCACTGACCTCTTACAAAATGTAAAAAGCCTTTATTTACATAAAGTACTCCAGATGTAATTTAATAATTTGTAAGGAGTGGGTAAATGGCTTAACACCTCTTGAATAAAGCTGTGGGACTACTTTGATAAACAGGTTGTTGAAGACACTAAAGAAAAAAGAACACTTATCCACCAAGCTGTAAAGGGTCTGTTTCCTGGGATAGAGACTAAAACAGAGGAACGAGAAGGGAAGAAATACATCATAGCTTACCATGCCGCTGGCAAGAAAGCATTGTCAAGTAAGTTATTGTGCCTTCCTCCAAACCTTGATAGCAGTGACTGAAAAAATAATATTGGTATCGCCTGGATATATTTGGCTTGTGTTGATATGCAATGGCTGCATGTTAAAACCGCAAACTGTTGTGAGAGCAAAGGTTGTTTTTTTGTTTTTCTTCACAGAGCAGCACAATCTGCACCATAGTCGATTTCTGTGTGTAATGGGCTTACTTTGACAAAAGTCACTGAAATATACATGGTGTGAAGTCTAGACAAAGCAGTGTGGTCTATAATTTTACTGTCTTTTTTGCTACCTGCTGTATGTTAATTCTAATGAGATAAAAATTGATGCTGTTCAATTTGCAGTGCTCATGAACATTAGCTTACAGCTATTAAGTGGCAATTTTCTGTGGTATAAAATTTGGTCTGATTTTGACAGTCTAGGGCGGATACAGACGTTTTAATTGTAATAGCAAGAATATATATCTGTTTTACACATGTTGCTTTTGGTTTTCCTTTAAAAGCACAACTAATAGTCCATATGGCATTTTTAACATATGTTTCTGCGTTAAAACCAGGAAGCCAAAAAAACCCAGTAATTGTCTTGATTTTCGACTCTATTGGATATTGGCAAGATGTGAAATACAGTAATTGCTTCTGTGTATCATGACAACCTTACAAAGATTGCCATACTTTGTACTATAAAGAATCCTGGGGCAATTCCCCCTCTCTTTTACATAGGGACTTTGGGTAATGGCATATGACCCGTTAAAGTGCAATGGACCATCACTATCATATATCCTTAGAGATTAGTTTTGGAGTTTAGTGACTTGCCGCTAAGTGTACCTACAAAGCTGCTTATTTAAACTAGGCAGAGACGTATTCATTTTGCAGACATAAATAAAACAACAAGCAATAGAAACTATCCATGGTATTCAGAAATACAGCTGCAGTTTGTAATGCTGATATAAAATGTGGTAATATAGTTCCCCTTTACATGCATGCATTGGAAAATATGAGGTTTTATTGCATGCAGTTTGTGTTGTCTCTGCTAGAAGATAGCCTTGCACTATTCATGTTTTGAGCTATGAAGCTGTTCTATTATTCAACCTCTTCGTAGTAACTGGTTGCTGCAAATAAGTTAGGTATGCCTAACTGCACAACTGTCTGCATGCCTCAAGCATGACATGTTATGCATGCGTGCTGGTAACATTGCCTTACTTCGGGATTACCATAAAATTGCTTCATTCCCTTGACTGTGCCACAAATGGTATTTCCTCATTGCTACTCGTATAACCTACTAAGACAAAATTACAGCTATTAAGTTTTTGTTTTCTCTCTGAAATATTTCTATTTAGCAATTCAGAACACATTAGTTGTTTAGCTTGAAAACTTAATGGTTATTTCTGTTTAACCAGGTGATGTGGCAACAAAAATTATGTGCCAGTAATGCCTGGTTTTTATAAACTTTACAGATTTCAATACAAGTTTGGAAGGCAGTGTTCATCCCAGGTGATTTCCCCCACCAACAGGCTTCTCTGTATTCCCTCTCCACCCCAACATGACACATAGCTGTGTGTTGAAGCCGGTAGGACTTTGCTGTGTGTTATAGAGTAGGAGGGGGCTTTGGAGGTGCACATCTATTTTTTTCCTCGTCTGGGCCATTTTGTTCCCACCCAGCAAATTTTTTTTCTGGGGAGACCACTGAAAGGTGAAAGATACTTCTGATGTCCTAAGCACAAGAGCAGAAAGTGACCTTTATTGTGTATATGATGTGGTATTGGAAAAACAAGAGTAGTCTAGGTTCAGCCAGTTGTTGTATAAAAAAAAATAAATGTCATAACAATACAACCTACAATAAGTAGGTTTTCATCAGGCCTAAACAGAAAGGCAACCAGTTAGCAGTTAGTTGAAATTCCAAGCTTCAGAGCTATGGTGAAAAAATATTTCAAGAGCCAGAATATCTCTGGCTGCATCAAACAGTTTATTTTCAGATGAACTGCCCCTATAAAGGGGTGTTCACCATTCAAAATCATTTTTCAATTCTTTTCAGATTATTTACCAGAAATATGGTAAATATGAGCAATAAAAAGTAACAAATGTTTAGCCTTACACAGCATTTGTTTTTTGTTGTATTGATGGTCAGTGACACCCCCCCCCCCATTTAAAAGCTGGAAAAAGTCAGAAGAAGAAAACAAATATTTCAAAAACTATATAAAAATTAAAAAAAGATCATGAAGGTCAATTGAAAAGGTGCTTAGAATTAGGCATTCCATTACACACTAAAAGTTAACTTAACCCTTTAAGTGGCACAGATAGTTGAATCTACGATCTGTGGGGAAAAAAAGGACTGAAGTGAGAATCTACAATCTGCTTCACTTCCGGGTTTGGGACCGCGGAGGAGTGGCTTTTAGAGCAGCTCGCTCCGTCCCTCCTCGATCCCCCACCCCTAGATAACGAGCAGAGTGGGCAATTAAGTGGCCCCTGGGGTGCGATCGCACAGGGGCCCCAAGGCAGCAGCACTCACGTTAACTTGTCCTGCTGCTGCACTTGCTGCTCTGCCACCCAGCGCCGACCCCCCCCCCCCCCGTGCCTGAAGAAGCAGTAAGACTGATCATCACATCGTTGGAGCCCTCCAGCCCATCCGCAATGAACTGCAGCCTTTTCCCCGGGTTAGTGTCACACTCACACACACTCGGCCGAACCCCCGAATTCTTCGTGAAAGATTTGGCGAATACCGAATCCGAACCTGAATTTGCATATACAAATTAGGGGTGGGAAGGGGAGAAATGTTTTACTTCCTTGTTTTCTGACAAAGTCACGTGATTTCCCTCCCCGCAAATTAGGATTCGGTTCAGCCTGGCAGAAGGATTCGGGCGAATCTGAATCCTGCTGAAAAAGGCCCAATCCCGAACCGAATCCTGGATTCAGTGCAGCCCTACTTATTACACTATACATTCACACTTACACACACTCACACATACATTTTTGGGGATCAAGGGGGTCACACACTCACAGCACTCACACACACTTGCATGCTCACACACATGCACATAACATGCAAGTTTACAAATTGTACGCATGCATATGCACATACACTGGTTTGTGGCTTTTTTTTCTTATCGCATTGTCTGTTTTTTGACTGAAATTTTTTTATTGCCATTGTGAATAGCATATTCACTTACCACACTGCACATTACCGTCTGATTATATTGCAATTTTGGTGCATTTTTAGCCATTTTATTGCTTTTTATCTTTGCATAGGGGTTTTTAACTTGTTTTTCTCCATAAAACCTTTGGCCAAGCTAAAATATACAAACTGTGATTCTGACGGCTGATTACACTAGTCTGGAAATAAAACATTGATTTTTGTGCTTTTATTGGATTTTAGTGATTAGTTTGCATTTCACACTGTTCTGTATTACTTTGTTTTGCTCATGTAAATTTTATCTACTATATATCCATTTGGGGGTCTCTGTGCGCCACATAGTTTGGTAAATCTATGCATATTGGGCATCAAAGTGTTCAGTAGACCCCTGTCGTTCATATTTAGGATGTTTTGTGCTCATCCTTATGAAATGTGGGGCATATAATGGGGTAAAATGCAAGCTTTGTGACGACTTTCAGAAATTTGATAAACGCTAAGTTTAGCATAACTTTATAATTTGGTAGTTTGAAGAATTCAAAATGGGGAAATACATCTTTCTACTGCAGAGTGTGTACTTTTTGAAAAAAATATGGTGCTTATATTATAGTAGCCAGAGTGTCATACGTTAGAATTCACTGTTTGGATTTGGGAGTCTCTGTTTCCCACATAGTTTGGTAAATCTATGCATACTGGGCATCAAACTGTTTAGTAGACCCCAGGCGTTCATATTTAGGTTTCCTTTTGCTGATACATTATGAAATGTGGGGTATATATATTGGGGGAAAATGCAAGTTTTGTGACGATTCAGTAGTTTGGAGCAGAAAGGCCTGGGTAACTATTTTAGATTTGGTAGAAAATGTACTTTCTAAAAATATATGGTTTTGAGGTGTAAGCAGGGCCGATCCTATCAAATGTGGGGCCCAATTGGGACCATGTTGTCGGGGCCCCTAGACAAAGTGTTGCTGGCTACTGACACAGCAAGTATTTAGGAAAATAAGGGCATACAGGCACAAAATAGAAAGGAAAGGGGCAGTGCGGGGCCCCCAGAGGTGCGGGGTCCAATTGGCCTAAGGCCGGCCCTGGGTGTAAGTGTACATAAGCTTAGATATGAGGTTTAATGAACAAATACTCTATTGCCAGTAGTACAGTTATGGGATCTATATCCAAAAACCCAACATCCAGAAAACTCTGAATTAAGGGAAGGCCATCACTCATAGAGTTAATTTTGAGCAAGTAATATTTTCAAAATATTTCCTTTTTCTCTACATTAAAGAACATTTTATAAATGTTAGATTAGGTCTTGCCCAGACTGCAAATAAAATGGAATGTTTGTTTCTTCTAATTAAAATGATCTTTTTCTGAGGAAGAGGGAATCACGGTGGAAGGCTTTAATAAATATGTAGCTGAGGAAATTAGATCTTGAAAGATGATATAATGAATATACTAATTTTACATTTAAAATATTCTTGTTCATTGCAAGCAATTTCATTGTAATATCAGATTTTACCAATGTTTGTATATATTTTATTTATTTTAGAGAGCTAGTTACAACTATTCTAGTTTATCTTCTTTAGTTACCCATAACAACCAATTAGATGCATGCTTTCAAACCGCCAACCAGTAAATGCAATAGGTTAAAGGACAAGTATCAAACCAATTCAAGTATCTGACCTTTTTGTTTTTGAGCATCTGGAATGTTGTATGCTTAATAAAAGACCTGCATGGTCTGATGTAATGTCACACAAAGTTTGCAACAGGTCTAGTAACTCATAGCTAATCAACAGTTAGCATTTACTTGTCATCTTACTGTACACAAACATCTAATTGTTTGCTAAGGAAAGGTGCAAAGTGTGTGACTTATTGCATTAGTGTGAAAGTTTGTGAACAATCTGTATATTTCATAGGTCGAGCAAAATATCATGAGTAGAAAGTACTAACCTACCTTGGGTTTTGCTTTTCGTTAGAGCGAAACAGCCAGTTCTACAGATTCTTTATGTATTATAGCAGAGCTTAGAGTGCCATATGACCTTTTTCTTAAAATAAAAAGTTACTAAATAAATATTTGCTGATTTTTTAAATTAAATTGTACCATTTGATCACAATCAGTTGCTCCTCCTTCGTCCATTGCGACCTGCTGCACATTTGCTGGATGCCATCAATCCCAAGAATGAAATGATCATATGACCATGGCTTTTTTTTTTTTTTTTTTTTTTTTTTTTTTGCATGCCAACCTGAAATATTTTTAATACTTTTTGTTTTTTCCCTCAAATGCCACAAGTTTGTAGAAATTAAACATTACTTTCTTGTGCTCTTTATGCTATACACTGGACAGAGGTCAGATCACCCACAGGTAAGCAAAGTTGGCATTTCATACACCAAACAAATTAAATGAATGGCCAACAGTACTATTTAACTGACCACGCACAAGTGAAACAAAACTCTTAATTTCTAAATTTAACCTACCTTGTTTTTTCAGTGAAGCTTATACGCTTCATGTACTATATCTGAGTTTTTTTTTTCTGTGTAATTTTTGTTTTTTTTCCACCTGGTGTGCAGGTTCTGCAAGATATTTTTTCCTATTATATAAAATGTTTACACAGATAGCAAAATAATATTTTTTTTCCTTTGTTAAAGATCCTCGGAAGCATTCCTGGCCAAAAGCCAGAGGAAGCTACTGCCATTTTGTTTTGTACAAAGAAAACAAAGACACCATGGATGCCATAAACGTGCTCTCAAAATTTTTAAGGTTGGTGTTTCTATTCTTAATCTCCATTGTGGCTCATTTATAAACACTGGGCAAATTTGCACCTGGGCAGTAACCCATAGCAACCAATCAGTGATTAGCTTTTTCAGTCAGCTGCAGGGTGAAGACTGAAAGCAAACATCTAATTGGTTGCTATTAGGGATGCACCGAATCCACTATTTTGGATTCGGCCGAACCCCCGAATCCTTTGTGAAAGATTCGCCGAATACCGAACCGAATCCAAACCCTAATTTGCATATGCAAATTCGGGGTGGGAAGGGGAAAACATTTCTACTTCCTTCTTTTCTGACAAAAAGTCACGTAATTTCGCTCCCCGCCCCTAATTTGCATATGCAAATTAGGGTTCGTATTCAGTTCGGCCTGGCAGAAGGATTCGGCCGAATCCGAATCCTGATGAAAAAGGCCGAATCCCGAACCGAATCCTGGATTCGGTGCATCCTTAGTTGCTATGGGTTACTGCCCAGGAGAAAATTTGCCCAGTGTTTATAAATGAGCCACACTGAGTTGTCTCAAGAATAGTGATTTGTTGGAATTTCACTTTGCTAGAGGAGTTACTGAAATTCAGTTTCCTGCGCCTATATCTTTAAGAAAGGTTAAGCTATTCCAATATTCCTGTGTATATCTGATATGATTTTAATTTAAATCTTTGCAGTAGAGTGAAAGATTACAGGCCTATATAAAAGAGAACGATTTTATTTAAAGGTGATTTAAACTGAAAAATAATTTGCATAATGAAAATGAATGAAATTATATACACATTTTCAGTGATTTTAAAGTCATCTATTGTATCATTTTAATGTAAATCTCAATTTATAGCATTTTGTTGTAGCATCTCCTTGTTGTCCAAGGATATATTTATGTGAATATTCTGGGAATTTCAATCAAATAGTAGCCTTAGCAATAACTTCTTACATAGAAAGCTAATAACTTTAAAGGAACAGTTCAGTGTAAAAATAAACATTGGGTAAATAGTCTGTGCAAAATAAAACATGTTTCCAATATAGTTATTTAGCCAAAAATGTAATCTACAAAGGCTGGAGTGACCGGATGTCTAATGTACCAGAACAGAACCCAACTTCCTAGGGAGGGAGCCACAACTGTTCAGTGAGTTTGCAATTAATCCTTAGCCTGCAGGTCAAAGCAAACCATTTTCTTTTGTTGCCCCCCCCCCCCCCAATATTTTTGAAACGTGTTACTGGCATCAATTTCAAAATGAGCATATATTTTTCAGAAAATGGGTTGTATCTTCTAATAAAGGTTTGTAGAAAGTAGATGCATTAAAGTATAAAATATATAAAAACATCTGTTATTTGAAAACATTTTATGCTCTTATTTTAATTTTGTAATATTTTTCTAATTTTGTTACAGAATCAAACCAAATATATTTTCCTATATGGGTACCAAAGATAAAAGGGCTATCACTGTTCAAGAAATCGCAGTTCTTAAGTAAGTTATCTATTATTGATTTTTTTTTAATTTTTTTTTTTTATAATGCTTTTAGATTTTACAAGGCACATTTTATTTAAATAGTTTAGAGTTTATTTTTTCAAGTGTTTTTTTTGTACCTTGTGTATTTTTGAATCTGAATTATAGCAAATGGCATATTCTCTGCACTTTTAAGTAGAACACAAAAATCTATTATGTTGCTTTTAGATGGATACTTCCTCTTAACACTTGCCAGTTATTATGCATACCTGTTTTTTGTCGCAAAATGTCTGCAGCAATTGAAATTCTAATGTACTTCCCTTCTATTCTACTTTAAATTACATAATACATATTTTATGTGTGTGTGTGTATACTAAAATCTCACATTTAAAGGGCACATTTAACTTTATTTGTTGATATTTAATTATGTTTTTATAGAATTACAGCACAAAGGCTAGCTCATCTAAACAAGTGCTTGATGAACTTCAAATTAGGTAACTTCACTTACCAAAAAACCCCGCTAAAATTAGGTGAACTTCAAGGAAATCATTTTACTGTGGTGTTAAGGTAGGTAATATGAAGGTCTTGCCCCTTTTTTTTTTTTTTTTTTTTACTAGCATATGTAGTATGATTTTATTTCCATTTCAATATTTTTTTAAGGAAATGGTGTCTTTAACATGATATAAAAGTCTTTGATGGTTTTTAGTCCAGGTCATGGTTTATAGTATGTAGTTGTGATAAATCTAAAGTAATTAGACTCCTGAGTAAACCTGAAAATGTTCACTGGATGAATTGTGAAAAGTTTCCAAGATTACTTAAGCCTAGTTGCTTTAGACTTTGAAGTGCGCTTAAACCATATGTCGTAGTTTTAGGTCTAAAGCAACTGGACTTGCTGAGTAATCTTGAAAACATTTCACCATTCATCAGGATTAATCAAGGAGTTTAATTATTTTAGATGTATCACTACTACATACTGCATCAGTTGAATTAATAAAAAACATCATTCTCACAATTTTTGTCCTGACTTTAGTCTTTTTAATAGTTACTAGAATATTTTAAAGCATTGGGCCCTAAATTTCTAGGGATGCACAGAATCCAGGATTTGGTTCGGGACTTGGCCGGTATTGAGACTTTTTTTCAGCAGGATTCAGATTTGACTAAATCTTAAAGGGATACTGTCATGGGAAAAATTTAAATTTTCAAAATGAATCAGTTAATAGTGCTGATCCTGCAGAATTCTGCACTGGGCTAGACATATTGTCAATTTCCCAGCTGCCCCAAGTCATGTGACTTGTGCTCTGATAAACTTCAATCACTCTTTACTGCTGTACTGCAAGTTGAAGTGATATCGCCCCCTCCCTTTTCCCCCCAGCAGCCAAACAAAAGAACAATGAGAAGGTAACCAGATAACAGCTCCCTAACACAAGATAACAGCTGACTGGTAGATCTAAGAACAACACTCAATAGTAAAAACCCATGTCTCGCTGAGACACATTCAGTTACATTGAGAAGGAAAAACAGCAGCCTGCCAGAAAGCATTTCTCTCCTAAAGTGCAGGCACAAGTCACATGACCAGGGGCAGCTTGGAAATTGACAAAATGTCTAGCCCCATGTCAGATTTCAAAATTGAATATAAAAAAATCTGTTTGCTCTTTTGAGAAATGGATTTCAGTGCGGAATTCTGCTGGGGCAGTACTATTAACTGATGTGTTTTGGAAAAAAACATGTTTTCCCATGACCGGATCCCTTTAAGTGCCTGGCCAAAGCAAATCTTTGGTGACTTTTCATCACACATAAGGAAGTTAACATTTCTTTAATTTAACGCATATCCTGCTGTTCTCTTTTGCATATGCAAATTAGGGTTCAGGTTTGGTTCAGGTCAAAGCTTCATAAAGGATTCACGTTTTGGGCCAAATCCTAAAAGTGTATTTGGTGCATCCCTATAATTCAAACCAAATATTCCATATATAAACCCAGTCAAAATAATTTATATAATTTTGTACTTTCAAGTTTTGACCCACTTCTCTGCACAAACTCTTGAAAAAAGTGCTCCCCACCCACACACACACACAAATAACCATGAATGTGCTTATGTTACAGAAATATTACTGGGACAAGTGAACAAGTAGTGCAAGCCATGACTTCTCTCAGGGATATTGGCTTTATAAATTACTATGGAATGCAAAGATTTGGAACCACAGCTGTACCTACATACCAAGTTGGAAGGTATTAAATTATATTCCTACCTTTTTTTTTTTTTTAAGAGGCAAAAAAATACATTTGAATATTTTTTTATGATTCTGGCCCAACTCTATTGTCCCTTTTGTACGCTTCATAATAAAACACATATTGTGATAAGTGTCAATAAATACTCCTGTGGCCTGCATCCCCCTTCTGCCCCAACCCTGTTTCTCGATTTAAAACATACCAACATTAAAAAAACAAATGTCCCAAATTAGCAGATTGCAAAATAGTCATTATGTACAATTATACTTAGTATGCTTGTTCAGGCTATCCACAGTTAAAGGAAAACTATACCCCCAAAATGAATACTTAAGCAACAGATAGTTTATATCAAATTGAATGACATATTAAAGAATCTTACCAAACTGGAATATATATTTACATAAATATTGCCCTTTTACATCTCTTGCCTTGAACCACCATTTCGTGACTCTTATCTGTGCTGTCTCAGAGATCACCTGACCAGAAATACTACAACACTAAGGGGCCGATTCACTAAATTCGGGTGAAGGGTTAGAATAAAAAAAACTTCGAATTTCGAAGTTTTTTTTGGGTACTTTGACCATCGAATTGGTTAAATTCGTTCTAATTCGATCGAAGTCGAACGAAATCGAACGATTCAAAGTAAAAATCGTTCGACTATTCGACCATTCGATAGTCGAAGTACTTTCCCTTTAAAAAAAACTTCGACCCCCTACTTCGGCAGATAAAACCTACCGAAGTCAATGTTAGCCTATGGGGAAGGTCCCCATAGGCTTGCTAAGCTTTTTTTGATCGAAGGATTTTCCTTTGATCGTTTGATTAAAATCCTTCGATCGTTCGATCGAATGTTTAGCGCTAAATCCTTCGACTTCGATATTCGAAGTCGAAGGATTTCAATTCGAGGGTCGAGTTTCGAAGTATTTTTAACTTTGAAATTCGACCCTTAGTGAATCTGCCCCTAACTGTAACAGGAAGAAGTGAGGAAGCAAAAGGCAGAACTCTGTCTGTTAATTGGCTCATGTGACCTTACATGTGGTTTGTATGTGTGCACAGTGAATCTTACGATCTCAGGGGGCGGCCCTTATTCTTTAAAATGGCAATTTTCTATTTATGATTACCCAATGGCACATACTACTAAAAAAGTATATTATTATGATAATGGTTCATTTACATGAAGCAGGGTTTTACACATGAGCTGTTTTACTCAGTATCTTTTAATAGAGACCTACATTGTTTGGGGGGGTATAGTTTTCCTTTAAGTATCCACAATAAGAGAATAAAAAAACTAACCATAAATGTGTGGTTAGGATGTTTATCTTCGTGTTAATTTAATTAAACCGTCTCTGCACACATTAAACTTATTTTTGGTATTTGTGGCTGTAATTATGATGTGTGGAAATAAAAGGGACGGGCCAATAAATCTCTATCCGGGCATCATCATTTAAGTGCTGTCATAAACTGTAATTCAGCACTGGCCACTGTTTAACAAGACAAGCAAAATTAATTCAATTTAATCTGACTCATTTACATTTGCTACACTGCTTGAAATGCCTGTGACTGCTTTAGCAATACATGCGCAAGGGGTAGGGAGGATTTTATCAATGTAAATTGATGCATTTAACATATTAACAATATAAATATATGAATAGTTGCGCTATTGGCACACACTGTGTAAAAATACAGAAGGAGAATAGGCATATCTGTCCTGTGTGTAGTGACATGAATGAATGAGATCTATTTTTTTCTGTTAATTAGTTAGTCGGGTTAGGGCGGTTTCAGTGGAGTGTTGTGGCTTAAAACCAGATTGCAGGGGGTCCAGCAGGTTGTTGTCAGAGAGGAATGAGGTTAGTCTGTTGTAGACTAGGCGCTCAAGTAGTTGAGAGATGAAAGGTAGCAGAGAGATAGGTTGGAGGGATCAAGAGAGGGTTTTTTCAGAATGGGGGTGACAAGCGCATGTTTTGGTTGATAAGGAAAAATTCCAGTTGAGAGCAAGAGCTTAAATAGAGTTAAGGCTTTGATTAGACAAGGATTGGTATTGCGGAGAAGGAATGAGATCAAGCGGGCAATGCCATTACCCATAGCCTCCAGATATTTATTAAATGTTGTTATATTAAAAGAATGGGGGGTTATCGTTTGATGGCAGTAACCCTTAAAGAGGCTGATGTTAGGTTAGATTGAGCTCTGGCAATTTGTGTACAGATTGTAGCCAAGTATTGCTTCTAGCTGCCATTCAGCCTTTAGAACAAGTATCCACTTAAAAGGTGTAGGTTAAATAGCACCCTGCTCTCTCACTTAGGGTAAGGACACCTGGGCAAATTCAGGGAGATTAGTCGGCACAGCGACAAATCTCCTCTTCCTTTGGGCGCCAATCTCCCCAAACTGCCTTCCTTTACCTTCCCGCCTGCTAGAATGAAAACTTGCACAGTGTTTGCGTGGGGGGTGGAGGGGTTTGTGATTTTAAATGCATTACAGACTTAAAATGTTAATAGGCAGTGTAGTATTCTTGTATAATGACATGGCAAGTGAGCTTACATATTTTGGCCAAAGTGTGGTACTAACACCTCATGTACTGTGTGCTGCCAGTCTTTCTCCTTTGTTAAACTGATCGTCGGTAACCAGTTTCAAGCTCAATGTTTGTGATGACCATACATTAGTTACTGCTCACAATATGAAGCTGAAACAAAGTTAAGAAAACCAATGTAATAAAATAGTAATATGTAAAAGTGTAATATCTGGAGTAATCATTTGGAAATGCCAATACTGCATATAAGCTAATGTTTACAGAAATGTTGGTAGTAATAGTAAGCTGTTTTATTTAATTTGCTGTTTTTCTAAAAAAAAAAAAAGCTGTAATCACTAACCATTGTTGCGTTTTAGGGCTATTCTTCAAAGTAACTGGAATGAGATGGTAGATCTAATATTAAAACCAAGGCCTGGAGGTATGCAGATCTTTATTTTCTTAACCTTTTAATTTGCTTCTGTAATATTTCAAATGCTAGTTGTGCTACATAAACAGAATGAGAAGCTGATTCAAAGCATCCTGTAGTTTTAAGCCCATACAGATTAAATGTATGTTAAAGGAAAACCTTGCCTCAGAGCAATGATAAATGAGGAGGTTAGTCATCTTGCAATTAAGCTCCTCAAGCGTGGTCGACTTATCTCCTCCAAATGCTTTTCCTAGTGGTTTAACGTGCAAGTCGCTACTTTGAGAAACTTTCTAACACTTTATACCCCTAGGTGGTATCTGTTCTCTGTTACTCTATTCCCCTGTTTTGCAATGCCAGGAATAGTGATGGGCGAATCTGTGTCATTTCGCTTCCCTGAAAAAATTCATGAAATGCGTTGAAGTCAGTGGGTGTCAAAATAAATGACATGTGCGACAATTTTTATACAAGCGACTATTTGAAAATTTTTGCCGTGCCCGATTTTTCCTCCGCGAATTGTCAGCGCAGTTTTAATAATTAATGTGCTTGCAGCGAAACATGGAAATTTGCTGCGAGTTTATTTGTCCATCACTAGCCAGGAATGCTTCCTTCAGTTTCAGGCAGCTTAGTCACGTGTGCAACTGTTGATCCAAACACTCTCAATACAGACAAACCGCAACCTCCTGCCGAGAAGTAACAAACTACTGGCTACTTAGTAAATTATGTCTATTCCAGAAGCATCTACAAGTTAAGTTGATCAAAAGGAAAGCAATGTTTTATAAAAGTTCTTAAAATTACTTAATACTGGTACTTGTGTATTTCAACAGTCTTGCAGTAAGACATGGATATCCTACTAACACAGGCTAATGAACTCCACTTGTAGAGTTTTTCACAGCAAAATTATAATGTCACTGTGTCCACAGTATCCATAGGCTGTTACTTGTCACAATGCTAGGCCAATCCTGTCTGCAATGCTGATCACTAACCTAGTTTAAAATTTGAATGCAGCTTGCTGATAATCCAGACTTTGTTGCTTCATGTTTGTCATAGAGCAAGCCACATATGGTGCCCTAGAATAAAATAGAACTTTGATTATTGCACAACTTTAACCATTCATATAGTGATGTGCTAGGTGATCTCTCAGATATGGCTTTTCTGTAGCTTGTTTATTTTTTAACATGGAACAAGGCTCTGCTTTTGTCAGCTATTGATCTAATGGTTGGGTGGACCAGTAAATCCCAGTGCCTATGTCTGTGAATTACAGTGGAAACTGTTTCCCAGTCCTGCATGTAAAGATGGAGCAGGTTTTAACTGTAAAGCATAGCTCTGTTTACTACAGTGGAAAATAAAGAGTGTGTTTTGCTGCAAAATGTTGACCATAATGTGCTTTAAGATGCCTGTTCTTTCTGAATTTTGTGTGTTCTTGGAAGGCTGCTCTGCCTTTTAGCTATAGAAAATGCAATACTACAATGCTATACTATAATAAAACCTGTAGCATACATAATATTTGTTTTTAATGTTTCAAAAGCAGAGAAAGGTTACCTGGTTCAGTGCAGAGAAGAGTGGGCTAAAACCAAGGACCCAGAGGCTGCTCTTAAAAAGTTACCTGTTAAGAGATGTGTGGAAGGTCAGCTGCTGCGGGGACTTGCAATGTACGGTCTCAAAAACATAGTTTCTGCATTTGGCATAGTGAGTCTAATATTATATCTTAAGTCTTTGCAAATAGTTTCTGCTGACCATTTGCGTTTGTTTGTTTGCTGCTACTTTCTCACTTGAAATGTTTTATGTAAACTATAGCAGCATCTCTATCTGCTGTTAAACCCTGTTTGATCATTGTTTATTCATGTCTATCCTATAGCATCCTAGCGGTTACCAAGTTGTAACTCCCAGCTTCCTCCAGCAGTCAATTAGCAAGGATTTGTAGTTCAGCAAGTAAAGACTGCCATCACTACAGCAGTCAAAGAAAACATTGCAAAGGACTAGTCATTCATTCTTATGGAAATGGAAGCATTGCATGTTATGATTTTGTTTTGCAGATTTGGGTTTGGGTCAGAGGGTGTCAGTGTAGGCTTTTACCCTTGTGCTGACATGCAGTTCACTGCATTATAAACTGCTGCCCTTATCACACCAAAAAATTGAAAGGAGTGAAGCTGACTTTCAAACTGTCCTACCAAATCTGAACATGTATGGCTAGATCTAGGACTTTGCGACACCTAGTCAGGCCCATATTCTAACATCTAAAATAAAACAATCCATGATTGAAGTTATGCTGATATTCAAAGTGGGTTTAGTAAAATAGCAAGGAGAACAATAATCCATCTGTTCTCTAGTGTATCTCTTAAGGATTATAAAAAGATGTAGCACATCTTCCTTGTGGTGCTGGGGTCCTGTGTCTGATTCCGTATCTGCAAAGAGTTTGTTCTCTCTGTGTCTGCATAGGTTTCCTTCGTGTACACCAGTTTCCTCCCACACTCCAAAATCATACTGGCAGCTTAACTGGCTTCTGACAAAATTGACCACCACTGTGTATAAAATGTGTTGTGCATATTGCCTGGCCTGTTCACTGATAAAAATGTTTTTTTAAAAATAAATAAATTAATTAAAAAAAAAAGTGCTATTCATTGCATTTAAGTGTTGTGTAAAAATGTGTTGGCGCTATATAGACAGGGAATAAAAATCACAGAATCGGCTGCGCTGTAACATATGGGGCCCTAACACTCCTATACCCTATCTGGATGTAGTATATTTGTTTTCCACTCTATCAGAGTTGTGATGCACATTGCACAGTTCAACTTTTAGGCATGGACCAGCATAGAGTGGGTGCCAGAGAATGAAGGTGAGGTTGGTAAGGGAGCGAGGTATGAAAAATGCATCCCAGCCTATGCTCTAGTAATACTGGCCTTCCATACTGTACACAACACTGATAAGTATGGAAGGGCAAGGGCATATTTTAATACTACAACATGACAAAATGGGTTGCTATATAATGCTACTGTAGACTGGGTGTTAAAAGTTGTTTTAGGAAACATAAAACTTTAAAGTTTAAAGATGGAATTAATTTTGTTTTTTTCTTTATTATATAGATCCCAAGAAACAACCGTTTAATGTACATCCACAGTTATCAGAGTTATGTTTGGAATAACATGGTAAGCAAGAGAATCGAGGAGTTTGGACTCAAAGTTGTTCCCGGAGACCTAGTGCTCAAAGGAGGTAATCTCTTTACTTGTTTTGTTATACCTAAATCTTCAATATCATGTAACAAGAAAAGTATAAAAACATAAACATTGTATCTAAATTATACATTCAAGCACTGGACAGACTGAGCGTTGGAGCTCTTGTCAATGGTGTTTTATCTACACAACCCATATCAGCAGTCATAGGGTTATCTTTAATTCTGAGCTAATCCTTTAACTCTTTCAGTTTAGCTTATTACTATGACTTTTCCTTATGCATTGACTGTAAAATATATTGTAACGATCAGTCAATACATATTGAGACCTCTGCTAATTTGCTTTCCGCTTCACAGAATTATGAACCAATCTAGGAAACAATGGGCCATAGGGCCCATTGCATTAGCACTGTTTTGTGTACTACATGATAGACCCTCAGCATATACCCTCAGCATTCCATAAGTGACCTCACTTAGGGGCATGTTTACTAACACTGGAGATAAATATCTGGAGAGATTTCTGGAGATGTTGCCCATGGCAACCAATCAGCAATTAGATTTAAACAGCCACAGCCAAGTTAGAAAACAAAAGCAACGATCTGATTGGTTGCTATGGGCAACATCTCCAGAAATCTCTCCAGATATTTATCTCCAATGTTAGTAAACATGCCCCTCAGTACCCAATCAGCAAACCACTTGGTATAGCTATATTGTTGTGTTAAATAAATGCACCATACCCTAGTGTTTTTTAAGTATGATTCACAGGATAGTATTTATATTTATCCCCTGTGTTATACCTAGTCAGCCTTCATGTTTTCTTTCAGACACTGCTGTTCCAGTGGAAGAGGGCAATGTTGATAATTACACAATAAACGACATAGTAATGCCGTTGCCAGGCTTTGACGTGATCTACCCTAAGCACAAGAGTGAGTATTTCTTTCATTTAACCATCTGTAACCTTGAACTATCCTGTGTCAATTTAGGAAACACTGTTGTCTCAAACTCGGCCAGTAATGAGGAAATTATTCTACATTTGTTTTTGTGTACTATATCTTCAAAAATATTGGGTTCTGTCTCAATTCTGCAATAAAAAATAGTTCAGGGCTCACTTAACTCCGTCCAATGCTCTACATAGTTGGAGGTGAGACCATTGACTGTGCGGTTCACTGCTGTTCATACTCTGCATCTGATGCTGTGGTTGGCTACTGGAATATAGCATAACTTCATATATTCAACAATGGTGTCATTTGCTAAACTGATTGCAAATTTATAATGGATTTCTGTTATTCAGTTAATGTTTTGTTCTTTTTTTCAGTTGCTGCAGCTTACGAGGAAATTCTTGCAGCAGACAATCTTGATATCAAAAACATGAGGCACAGAGTTAAGGATTATTCTTTATCTGGAGCCTATAGGAAAATAGTTATCTGTCCACAAGATGTTAGCTGGTTTGTAATGCTTGTTAAACTTGTCTGTTCTGTCAAAAATTCTCTGAACAAAAATGGGTTTTCTTAGCTACTCAAGTCACCCAGGATTTCAGACTTTGGGACTTGGTCTTGGATTCTGTGCATCTTTAAAGTCATCCTCCACTCAGAAACTGATATTCTGCAAAATTAGAAAATATAATTGTAAACGCATTCCAATATACATTCATAAAAAATGTTTTCAGTGGTTTAAAGTTATTTCTAATAACAGTCGAAAATAGTATCTGTTTATTTTTTTTCTATTCTCTATGTATCACTTTTTAAACAATGCAGTTGGGTCTCATTCAGAGTGCAGAAAATATAAAAAAATATTGATTTTAATATGAATTAAATTTATAAATAACTTTTAACCATTCCGAGTTTGTAATTAATGTATATTAATTAGAGGCTTAAAATTACATAGAGGACAGATTTACATTGCACTGAATTATCCACCATTTCAAAACTTTACTTTTTTTATTGGATACAGTGTCTGCATTGTACATGATACTTGTTTGACAGAGGGCATTTTGTGATGTTTTTGCAGGGAAGTTGTATCCTATGATGACCCTAAAATACCACTAGTTCAAACAGATCTGGATAAATTGGAAGGGAAGGCGCTTCCAGAATATAACAAAGGTAAAGTTACACCTCATACTTCATCTATTAAAGTATTTTAGTTGCAAATGTAATAAGTTTACAAACCACAATTTATATATATATATATATATATATATATATATATATATATATATATATATATATATATATATATATATATATATATATATATATATATAAAACAAAGGATGGTCATTAAAATCTTTGATTTTCAAACGGGTGGAGTGATTTAAATTACATGTTTCCACCTCATTGAGGTGAAAGTAGGGTTCATACAATCCTTTTAAAAAATGGAAATTATGAAATGCAATGGTGTACTAGGATTGTTGTAGTCCATCATTTAAATGGGTGATTTTGATAGTGTACTATGAGATTAATCATGCTGAATGGGTTCCAGGTACCAAATTCAGCAATGAGTTTTGCAGAGTGTATGGTTAAGCGTTACCAGTTTTAAGGGGATCACCTGGCAAACATATTAAATGCATGGGCTGCGGTGCTAATTAGTATTAAGCATATTCTATTGTGATTTTATATGATGCAGTGCACTAATGAGATTTTAATGCCGAAATTAATTTTACAGAAGGGAAATACAGAGCACTGAAGATGGAATTCTCATTGCCACCTTCTACATATGCGACAATGGCCATCAGAGAAGTTCTTAAAATGGACACCAGTATCAAAAACCAGACCCAGCTGAACACTGTCTGGCTTCGCTAAATTTTCTTATGAACTCACTGCTGTCCTTTCAGTGTCACTTTTGGCACTTGTGATGACCATTTTATTGTTTAAAAAGATCTATTGGTTTCAAAAAGTCTTTTAATTTGAGAGCTGTTTTTGTTACAGATTTGCAGTGCACAAAAATACATGATAAATTCAAAAATGACTGAAGAATATCTATAATACACTGGTCATTTTTACTGTTCTATTTTTTTTTCAAAGGTGTACACATAACTATGTAGTAACTTAAAGTTACTACCAGACTGAGTTGAAAGAATACGTAAAATTTTAACTTGAAAGGATAGTTCTAATTTTTTTTTTTTATAAATAGATTGTAGTAATGTGGATTGCAGTTCCTTGTTTCTTTTGTGGAACTGCAATATTCTGAGCTTAAGATTGTACTATATTATATTAACATCAAGGCTCATTTTCCGTGATAAAATAACACAATTCGAATTGCTTTAAAAGACTCTACAATTTACAGTTTATTTTGAATTTATGACTATATTAGACAAGTTTATAATTTAATTTTATGATTTTTTAGAGCTTCCTTGAGTGCTTTTGGAGAAGGACAGTATCTTAAAAAAAAAAAAAAAACTATTAAATGTAAATCCGTTATCCAAATGAGAACAGATTTTTTTATAAGCAAAATATTCAACATTAATAGCTGCAGAAAACATAACCTCATCTCCATGGATTTCCATGAGCAGAACAAGCAAACGATATATATGGAGGTCTTTACTTAGTAACGTTATCGGGGTTTACTAGAGGTCTAGATGTCTTTACCACATTAAAACATTTTCACAGCTGGAAACACATTAAACATTCTTCTGCTGTTTTGTAATTTGGATGTACAGTAAGCAGAAAAAACTACCAAAGTTTGAACTTAAGTGCAGGAACTCTTGGATTGGTGCTGTTTATTAAGGAAGCCATGTGAGTTTTCATGGGTCTGGAAAACTTTATTTAGTGCCGTTATTTTCTTAATTTGAGAATTAACCTATGCCATTTTATTCTGTATGCTCTCTGATACATAATCAGTACATATGCTAATCACCTGAACAATATTCTGTTGGATCCTTTTTGTTAATAAAATTTGTATATCAAAAAAAGAGGTGCAAACATTGTTGCCGTTATTTTCCAAGAACTACAGTATTATTACAAGATGGAGTACGGTATTTTCAAAACTTTAGTCCTCATTAAAATACATTGACTATCGGATATGAACACATGAAACAAGAAACCGTGCAATTTATCTAATCTGAAACTAATTAAATCAACAGCTTTTGTAGCTTTTTATCTTACAAGAAGTCCCCAGGTCACATCAGGGATAGAGCTTTTTATTTAAAATAAAATCAACTATACAAGAAAACAACTTTCAAAAATCCAAACTTAGCAAACCAAACTATGAAACTGAGAATTAAAGGCTTATTATATAGCACCAAAACAATCCATTCTTGCAAAATCAACCCCCTTCCACAATCCCATATTACCTTTATTTACACTTTCTTTAAGTCTTATAAGAAACAGTAATCTCTTTTTAACTCTCATATCAATAGTGCCCTCCTCCCTTCATAGGCTTTTATAGCATCTCATTATCCATAAGAAAAATTTGGTTACATCAGAGATAGGGTCTGTAGGTTTGTTCTTAAGTTGAACTTGTATGTAAATTGTAACCGGTACCTTTAATGCAATTTATACAGATATCTGTCTTAACATAGTATATATTTTACCTTTCCGTGCATATTTATTTTTACATTTCAGTAGACAACACATGCATGGGGGGGGGTGTTTATTAACGCGTAATTTCAACAAAGGACAAGCAAACCGCAATATATTGCTCTAATAGTCTCCGTTTGTAAATGTCTGTTGTATGTAAGTCGGATGTTTGTAACCTGGGGACTCCCTGTACAGATTTTGTAGCATACCACAAAATATTGTGCCGTTTCCTGAAAAGTTCCTGTTGGCCTGATATAGTCTAAGAGGAAAAAAAATCATATTGATCTCTCTGTCATGAGGTCTGTATGCTTTTTACAATTTATCTATTTAACTTTGCATCCGGGTGATTTAGTGCCATGTTTTACAGAATAATGTGGGGTTTAAATGAATCTAGTAATCTTGCTACAGCCTTAGAGGTACTGATGCTGTTCTAGCTGCTGAATTTAACACCTTTCAATATGGACGGTCCTTCCCATGTGACAAATATTTTCTGACCAAGGGTTAAAAGAAAAAAACACGATAAAATCGGATGCTATTTCTGAAGGAATGACCATAATGAATGGATAATGCATGTAATAAAATAAGGGAGTGTGTTTGAAGCAAGCGGACAAAGGGTCCTGAAACCCATCATGGTAATTTCAAGGAAATGTTAATATATTTAACTACAGTGCTATGTCCAGAGACAAACATTCCTCCCATTAATGCCTTTCAGACTCGGCCCTACTGTATTTTTGTGAATTGGAGTTAAAATAAAGATCAAGGACTGCACTATACCCGCTTGATTGTGGCAGTTGGTGGCGCTGTTATGAACCCAAGCTTAACATGGCACCTACATCTAGGTGCTGATTGCAGTCTTAAAAATTATATATACATGTTTATAGATTTACCATTTGTTCCAATCCAAAGAATCCTTATTTCCGGTGATGTATTGGGAAGTTTTGGCTTTAAGCCAGCAATCTTCATATATATCTACACACACTGGTAAATAGTATTATATTTTGCTAGTGTTTATGCTTTATGAAGAGTATTTTATTGCAAATTTGAAGTTACACACAAATTCAGTTATATTTAATGACTGTATTTTCTTCCTTTTTAAAGAAAAGCTAAACGGTTTCTTCCTCAAATGCCTGCATAGTATATAAGCCTCAAACTTTTGGGGAAAATAATCTGGCATGTAAAATTCAAAACAAAAAACTTCATGACTGCACTTGAGAACATTTACTCAATTGTGTTTGAGTGGTAACTAACCTTCAATGTATGATGATGATTGGTTCTTCATAAAGGAAATGATAAAGTAGTGTGAGTGTCAGCATTGCTAATGTTCTTTACAATCACTCACCAGCATATGGTAATCTCCAGTCATTGCTACACTTACCATACACGCATTATAGACTTTGGCTGACAATGACGACCAGAACCTTAGGGGCAGCAACTGTTGGAAAGCCCCAAAAAGCAATCCAGATTAATTTACCTAGTATATCTAAGTCCCACCTGGAGTCCTTTGACACTTCCTGCAATGCAATGCACATATTATTTTATTGTCTTTTAGCTCTGAGCAAATGCTGGGAGTTGCTGTACAACCACTTTGTTTTGCCCATGTTCTTCATCCCTTCTGCTAGTTTTAAACGCGCTGATGCAAATTGTGGCATAGAAACTTGGCATAATAAAAATTGCTTGCCAAATTATAAATATTGCCATGTCTGAAACAGATGTGAGTGGTGTCTTGTTACAGTACGGCTTCCTGATTCCTTTGTGTGTCAGCTTTTTTCTGCCAAGGCCATTTTATATAAGAAAAAATAAAGCTGCCCTAAAGATCAATATTACTCAAATGGTCAGATATTGGCACTGACTTTTTTTATGCAGATGTGATGCACAAGAGTTTTGTCATCTGTTGCAAATAATGGTACAGCTGCGATGTTCATGTTTGTTGCTTGGAATTCCTTATGTTGGAAAGGGCTAACTTATTCAGGACTGCAGCCCTTTTTCTCCCTGCACCTTCCAAGAGTTATTTGCATATGGAGTAGTTGTAGTTCAGCAGCAACTAATGCAGTCTGGAAAATAAGAGAAAACCAGTATATAGGGTACATTATAATAGCTTACCACTGTGTACGGTGGGCCCGGGTGCACACGCCCCAAACCTTCAGCAGAGGGAGCAAACACCAGAAAACTACAAAAAATCTGGCACAAGACCACACCAGGTAGAAAAGCAAAAGCCAGATGATAAAAGTTAAACATTTACGTTTTATTTTCCATAATTAAAAACAAAGGCCTGACGCGTTTCATGTCTACTAGGGACACTTAGTCATAAGCCTTTTTTACCTGGTGTGGTCTGGCTTGTACCAGCCTTTTTTCAATGTTTACTGCAGTCTGGATATTGACAACATAACTGTTGTTAAACCATACAGTTAAATAAGACATGCATTGTTGCTATTGATGCTATATCAGCCTTTTATACCTGGTCGTCAGCTAAATACATATGCTACATGGCTGAATAACCAGGTAAGATCCATAAAACATGGTTGCACAGAATGTAATGCAGCCAGATTTATGCATCTGATTGAAAAACGTTTTTAAATGGACAGAGGCCAAAAGCTACCTACACAGAAATAGTTAATTCAGAGACATCCCACTTGCCACCCGCCCAGTCAATTGCCAGCATCCCATAGTTTGGATTTCTGAATAGATAGATGAGTAATAAAAAGTAGCAATAACAATACATTTGTAGCCTTATAGAGAATTTGTTTTTCGGATGGGGGTCAGTTTAAAGCTGCAAAGAATCAGAAGGCAAATAATTAAAAAAACATGAAAAAGAATAATGAAGGCCAACTGAAAAGTTGCTTAAAATTAGCCATTCTGTATCACGAACTAAAATATAACTTAACGGTGAAACGCCCCTTTAAATCAATAAACCCCCAACACAAAATGTAAGGATCATACAGTGCTACTAGCAAAGCGATATATTTGCCTTATGTAGGAATACTGTCACTGTCAGTGCAGATGGAGGACAAACGATCCTGAATGGAAGAAAGCCGAGGCATGACGTCGCAAGGAGGAGAGCACGTGACTGACATTTGCAGGAGGATGAATGGCAAGCTGGGACCTGTCAGGGAAAAGTAAGAGGAGATCGCATAACTAAAACGACAGGCAAGAAGGAGGAGTATGAATGGTGTAGGCAGGACCTGTCAGCACAAAGTAAGATGAGCTGGCATAAATGATTCTAGCACTGAGGGAGGTGTGAGTTAGAACTATATTCCCCTTACCAATCGAGTCCATTTTTAGTGTAATAATGAACGTGTTAATAAAGTTGTGAATTACCAGAGGACTCGGACAGGAAGTAACGTATGTGTAGCGTATATGAGAGGAACCCGGAAGTGTATACATCGCTGGAGAGACTATGACGTATCCGGCAGTGATGTGTTGAGCTGAGAGCGTGCACAAAAGTGATGTGTTGCTAGTGTTGGTGACAGCTCACAGAACTTGCAGCAAGATGGGATACGCGAGACCTACAAATGATCCCCGGAACTGCTCTTTGCAAAAGTGACTCTTGAGTCCTGGGCTCTGGCCCTGCACATGACATTTGTTCTTGAGCTACACAAGAGCTTATTTCTTTGGGAGAAGAATTCATCACATTGGTTATAGCTTTGTTTTTTTATAGTAAGTGTTTTCTCCCCAGGGCGGCTTGCATATGCCAATTAGGGTCATGTCTATTTGTGTATATTGTTATGTACTTACTACTCCATTTCCCCATTGATCTGGGGACTGACACTATAGCAGTTTTTACTGAAATTCTTAATGATTTTGCCTGGAAAAAAATATATATATTTTTTTATAAATATAATATACATTTTTGAGTTTATATAAATACAGATAAACGAAATCTGTTAGTTTTATAGGAATACACAGTGTGAAAAATCTGTCACTTTAAAGGGAATGGTCAGAGTTGCTTTGCAGCAAGTGCTAATGTGTGCAGCAAGCCGTACAGTACACATGCACCTATTACACCTAATATTAAAAAAGGGGGATATCATTTCCCTTCAGTGTCTGTGTTCTTGTAGTGATCGTTATTTCACATGTTATAACTAAGCAGCATCTTTGTTAGCAGAATACTGATTTTTCTTGTTCACAGGCCAATTATGGCTTCTTTTGAGACTGGGAGAGAGTCCGACGCTTCCAACCAAAGTGACCACAAGAATCCCAACGAGATCTGTGGACTGGTGGATATGGACACATGTGAGATTCCATCCTATGTGTGTGAATTTGTTGAAAAGGAGATTGGAAATGATTTCAAGTCGCTAAAAAAAGTTTCAAACCTTATAGAAACAATTACAGAAGAGAAGAAACATTTGGAGGAACAAGTAAGTACAAGTTATGTCTGTAAGTCCTGTTAAGGAAGACCATTTGATCTCTTAAAAAAACCCTGAAGATTAAAAGAGCATTGGCTTCAGTTAGAGGTACAGTTGATAAAAGTGCATGTGGTGTAATTTTTTTTTCTTTCAATAGTTTTTATTGTTATTATTTACAACAAATGGGCAGGGGGTTTGGAAAGAAGAAAAGGGGATAGAGTATAAAGAGTAAAAAAAAAAAAGAGGGGGGTTGCCACACATTGGTTACATATGAATATCTGCATTCACTTATCGAGCTATCACATTTCAGTTCCTCACAATGTTACTATAAAATTCCTTACTGCAGTATGCCTTTTTATCAGTAAGTCGTAGAATATACAGACTACCTTATTGCCTGAATTCCCTTACAGCAGCTGCTCCAAAATATTGCTTTCGTACATCTAACTGAATGGGCATCTCAAGATATATTGCATTGATCTCTGGGCTAAGTATTTGGTTACTATGCATGGTCAGTGGATGTTAAGCACTTCAGCCCATGCCCTAACTATGTTGTTTGCATGTGTCTGAATCTCTAAATCTAAACCACCGTAAATGTGGTGTAATTTGTTGATCTCTCTGTTGGTGTACCCCAAGCGTTTGTCCCTGGGCCTTCTGTTCTCTCCTCAAATTCTCTTGGTAATCTCATTACATACTTCAGCTTCTCCTAGCACTGTCAGATGACGCACCGGTCTTCCTTAATTTCCATCAACCCTGCTGCTATTCAGGCAAAAATCAAATAAATCAAAAATTACATGTATGTCTGCTCCTAAGGAGTAAGTATACATATGAAGTTACAAAAGATGTCACCATGTGGTCTCATCACAAAGAACCCCAGTCCGAGGGTTGGCAAAAATTGGAAAACTCAAAATAGGTGAAAAAGACCCACTAGTAATAAATGCAGTAGCTTAAGTAGTTATAACATTTTAAAATATTTATTAGGACACGTAGCCTAACGCGTTTTGTGCCAAAAATCATGCAATGCCTTACTGTCATAGTGTCTTGGATGGCTGCTCTCCACCTGAAACTTAACATGCCCTACAGTGAACTACTTCTATTCCCAGCTAAACCTGGCCCCAAGGCTGGTGTCTGGGTGTCACCTTTATCCCATCCCTTAATTATTCTCTTTTCAATGATTTTTATTTTGCTTTTTCAACATGTATACAATAGACCGCACATAATAACAATAGCTTTGTAAGTATCTGGTGTCCATAGAAAAAGGAAGGAAAGAGAGAAAGAATGGCAACCCATCCCTCAATTTTTCAACCTACATTGCATCCCTCACTTTGCTAGTCTTTCTTTACAACAACAAACCCTTGACCTGTGCACCATTTTGTTCTTTCCTTACAAAAGGGCAAGGGGAGAGTGACTGGGTGGGGGGAGGATGAGTCCAGGGGATGCCTTGGGTACCTTTATGTGTCACCCTGGCTCTGTTGTACATAACACCAAATTCTGAAGTTTTAAGAAGAGTTTCATCTAGGGCATCTTCACCGATATCTATCTTTATGCCTTTATGTTCATAAGTATAGTTATCAGTCACTAGAGAGTCTTTGAACATTGCTCGATATTTGTATAGCTATGGTAATATTTTAAACCTATGTTTGAACCTTTAAAAAAATTGAAAGCTAGCAAACATCTCTGTGTTTTGATTCACACTATTTGTGACAAAACTAAGGTAAGGGTAAATCTTGGTTATACCTTCATATAGCGTTGTCTTTCTTTTGTATTTTTTCTTTTAATTCCAGGTTCTCACTGTTTCCTCTGAAGCTCCTAAACGAATCCAGGCAGCTTTAAAGAATGCTGAAAATTCAAAGACCGCTCTTGGTCTTCTACTCCAGAAAGAAAATGTAGTTACAGAATCAATCAGTAGGCACCTTGAAGAAGCTGCACCTTGGATGGATGATCTAGGGGTATTGATCAGTCAAATGGAAGAGGTTGAACGACACCTTTCCTACCTGAAATGGATCTCACAAATAGAAGAGCTCAGGTATAAAAAATCATTACATGTCACTCTTCCTTTTCAGTGTAGTACTGTGTAATTTTACAGTTCAAATGCTTTCTACAAGAACTTTGCATATTTAAACAGGTGAACCTAATTCAATGCTTTTACCTCATAGTGATAACATCCAGCAGCATCTCATGACGAATGATGTGGCGGAAGCTGCCAGCACACTGGTATGTATGGCAGAACTGGCCATAAAACTTCAGGAATCTTCTTGTTCCCATTTATTGACCTTCATCAAGTCTACGGTTCAGTTTTGGCATAAAATTCTGAAAGATAAACTGACAAGGTAGGGGAAACAATTTATTAAGGAATACTATAAGGGGAATATATACTGTGTTTACACATGGTGTTTATATTTATTTCTTCAGTGACTTTGAAGAAGTGTTAAATCATTTGCACTGGCCTTTTATTGGTCCTCTTCCATCATCCGCCTCTGTTCCTCCTGCGTCGGCCAATGTAGCAGAGATCTACACTAATTTTGAGACTCTCTTTTCTCAACTTCTTAAGCTTCAAACTTCGTATCCTTGTTGAATACCTGATAATTACTTTGATTGCTAACCTTTTTATTTAGTCATTTTAAATACATTTATATTCAAAAAGACATGCCAACAATGGTGAGAATAAAATATGGCAATTTTACTGTTGGCATGAATGGTACGGGGAGGGCTGCTATGAAAACACTTTGCAACCAATATGTTTGGTCTTAGAACTGGTATTTGAGGAAGTGCAGAGTGTTCCAGTCATAGAGAAAAAGCACACTCCTATGAAATCCTATTGAAAGAAATTAAATGCCAGTCACACAGCACATAATTGAATTTATCCATCTCTGCATACCAAAAAGTAAGGTGTTGCCTAAAAAAAATATGCTAATTATGTGCCGTAGACGTGGATGGGTGTTTGTCCCATTGTAAGCTGCTTGACAATGCTTGATATTTATTCCAGTTATCTTATGTTGGAAACTGTTATGATATAGTTTATATTGTTAATGTATATTTTGATTAAACTTTTGAAAACATATTAGGGGTCATTTACTAACATGAAACATGGGCACTGTGCATTGTGCAACATTGCATGATCATAATTAAGATTGTGGTTGATCACTACCACCCCAATGCTGACCGTGATCAAAACTTAACGGAGGAGTTGTGATAGAAATCCCTAATACAGATACCAGACTTAACTTTGTGTCAGAGACAGATACATTCAAATGCAATTCCTAAACTGAGTATATCTCACCCCATACAGGATTTCCAAAATACAGTGGTGTGCAAAACTATTTGCCCCCTTCCTGATTTCTTATTCTTTTGCATGTTTGGCACACAAAATGTTTCTGATCATCAAACACATTTAACTATTAGTCAAAGATAACACAAGTAAACACAAAATGCAGTTTTTAAATGAGGGTTTTTATTATTTAGGGAGAAAAGAAATCCAAATCTACATTTTCATGTGTGAAAAAGTAATTGCCCCCTGAACCTAATAACTGGTTGGGCCACCCTTAGCAGCAATAACTGCAATCAAGCGTTTGCGATAACTTGCAACGAGTCTTTTACAGCGCTCTGGAGGAATTTTGGCCCACTCATCTTTGCAGAATTGTTGTAATTCAGCTTTATTTGAGGGTTTTCTAGCATGAACCACCTTTTTAAGGTCATGCCACAACATCTCAATAGGATTCAGGTCAGGACTTTGACTAGGCCACTCCAAAGTCTTCATTTTGTTTTTCTTCAGCCATTCAGAGGTGGATTTGCTGGTGTGTTTTGGGTCATTGTCCTGCTGCAGCACCCAAGATCGCTTCAGCTTGAGTTGACGAACAGATGGCCGGACATTCTCCTTCAGGATTTTTTGGTAGACAGTAGAATTCATGGTTCCATCTATCACAGCAAGTCTTCCAGGTCCTGAAGCAGCAAAACAACCCCAGACCATCACACTACCACCACCATATTTTACTGTTGGTATGATGTTCTTTTTCTGAAATGCTGTGTTACTTTTACGCCAGATGTAACGGGACGCGCACCTTCCAAAAAGTTCAACTTTTGTCTCGTCGGTCCACAAGGTATTTTTCCAAAAGTCTTGGCAATCATTGAGATGTTTTTTAGCAAAATTGAGATGAGCCTTAATGTTCTTTTTGCTTAAAAGTGGTTTGCGCCTTGGAAATCTGCCATGCAGGCCGTTTTTGCCTAGTCTCTTTCTTATGGTGGAGTCGTGAACACTGACCTTAATTGAGGCAAGTGAGGCCTGCATTTCTTTAGATGTTGTCCTGGGGTCTTTTGTGGCCTCTCGGATGAGTTGTCTCTGCGCTCTTGGGGTAATTTTGGTCGGCCGGCCACTCCTGGGAAGGTTCACCACTGTTCCATGTTTTTGCCATTTGTGGATAATGGCTCTCACTGTGGTTCGCTGGAGTCCCAAAGCTTTAGAAATGGCTTTATAAAACTAGGGGAGATTGTGGATGCACACCTAAGGCCAATTTCAAAAAGTTTAAAGCCCTGTCTAAATGATTCAAGTAAATATGCAAGTGCATGTAATTTTGAAACAGGGTTCTTTTTGTTACAAAGTTATGATCATAATATTGATAAGCCACCATACCACGTCAAGGTAAAACCCCACATGGTGGTCCCTAACTTATTTATCTTTAGTCATAGTAAACAAGGTACATTACCTCTCTGTAGTAACAATTCTTTGTGTAAACATCTCCTGTGCCTTGGTTTCAAACTCTGTGCTAAATCCTCCCCCGCCAACTGCTGAGCGGCTTTTAAGAGGGAGAGACTGCCTTAACCAACGCCCATTTTAGAAAAGTAGAAATCAGGTGTTGTAATTAAAAACAAAGTAGAGTGATATGTGCAGTTGCACAATAGTGTGTATACATGTGTAAGTGAAATGTGAAGGAGTGTATGGTAGTGATAAGGGAAAGTGTATGTGTATTTAGGAATGTGTATGAATGTAAGCATAGAATAGAAGGGTGTAAGAGAGAAATAAATGAATGACACAATAAGTGTGTGTGTACATAGAGAAGTGTCTAATGGGACGTTGGTTTTTTCACGGCTAGATCCTCCCATGCCGCTAGCATCTATGGCTTTTAAGGGAGACAGATTGCACAAACCAAGGCACAACAAGTGAGGGGGACCACCAAAAGTAAAAAGGGGTGGGTATGAGGGTGCAATAACCACATGAGCTTAGCCAAAGCTCCTGGCAAATACAAAACTAGGGGAGATTGTGGATGCACACCTAAGGCCAATTTCAAAAAGTTTAAAGCCCTGTCTAAATGATTCAAGTAAATATGCAAGTGCATGTAATTTTGAAACAGGGTTCTTTTTGTTACAAAGTTATGATCATAATATTGATAAGCCACCATACCACGTCAAGGTAAAACCCCACATGGTGGTCCCTAACTTATTTATCTTTAGTCATAGTAAACAAGGTACATTACCTCTCTGTAGTAACAATTCTTTGTGTAAACATCTCCTGTGCCTTGGTTTCAAACTCTGTGCTAAATCCTCCCCCGCCAACTGCTGAGCGGCTTTTAAGAGGGAGAGACTGCCTTAACCAACGCCCATTTTAGAAAAGTAGAAATCAGGTGTTGTAATTAAAAACAAAGTAGAGTGATATGTGCAGTTGCACAATAGTGTGTATACATGTGTAAGTGAAATGTGAAGGAGTGTATGGTAGTGATAAGGGAAAGTGTATGTGTATTTAGGAATGTGTATGAATGTAAGCATAGAATAGAAGGGTGTAAGAGAGAAATAAATGAATGACACAATAAGTGTGTGTGTACATAGAGAAGTGTCTAATGGGACGTTGGTTTTTTCACGGCTAGATCCTCCCATGCCGCTAGCATCTATGGCTTTTAAGGGAGACAGATTGCACAAACCAAGGCACAACAAGTGAGGGGGACCACCAAAAGTAAAAAGGGGTGGGTATGAGGGTGCAATAACCACATGAGCTTAGCCAAAGCTCCTGTCAAATACAAAACTAGGGGAGATTGTGGATGCACACCTAAGGCCAATTTCAAAAAGTTAGAAATGGCTTTATAACCTTTGAAATTGAACTCAGGTGTGATAAACCACAGTTAAGTTATTTTTTAACAAGGGGGGCAATCACTTTTTCACACAGGCCCATGTAGATTTGGAGTTTTTTTTCTCCCTTAATAACATAAACCTTCATTTAAAAACTGCATTTTGTGTTCAATTATGTTATCTTTGACTAATAGTTAACGGTTTTTGATGAGCAGAAACATTTAAGTGTGACAAACATGCAAAAGAATAAGAAATCAGGAAGGGGGCAAATAGTTTTGCACACCACTGTATTCCCCCAGGCATCTATTTGTGTAAAATGTGAACATGTGACATTGGTTCTTACATGCATGTATTTTGGCACTGCCCACCAATACAGTGCTTGTGGAGAGACATTGTGTGTTACATCTATGATATTTTAGAATTGCCAAGAACAATGTTACCTCTGATTTGCCTGCTTGGGGTAGAGGAAGTTATGGACATCATTAACCACATCAGCCTGTGCTACCTTCAACTTCTTTATTATGCAAAAAAAAGTCATTTTTTTTTAAAATTAGAAAGCAACAGTCCCCCCAACTATACCAACCTGGTGCAAACTGATTAACAACTCTCTGTCCAACCAGAAGCTGGCACATTATGCTAGGGGTTTCCCGCAGAAATTTGATGCAGTCTGGGGTACTTGGGTGTCTTCATGACAAAAAACAAACTCCACGGGATGTGTTCAAGGATAAGTTGGCATATTTACCATTGATTCCTTTCCCCTCCTCTCCGCTCCAAACCATTCTTTTCTCACTTCTCTTCTTTACTTACAACAACTGTTGTTTAAAATTAAAATGCAAAAATAAAAATTTAAAAAAAAAAAAAGATTGTGGTTTGCATAGCACTGGTTAAGGGAGAAAATATAGAAGGGGCAGAGTGTAAAGCAGGAGAGTCCAGTACATAAAAGGGATCTATCGGGAAAATTAATTTTATATAAGCTTCATCTTGCTGAATTAAGAAACTTTATTAATATAATCAATTAAAATTTCTGTACCATGTATGAAATAATGAAGTTATTCCTTACTCTCCCACCTGTTTCTCTGTGTGCAGGGTGTTTGCCAGAGTATGTTATTTTGTTATCTTTTGTTTGTGCTGGAGTTGGTTATTTGAGTTATTCTGCTAAGAAAGGGATCCCCCCCCCTAAAAGATATATGATACCTGTCTGCCAATCAAAATCTGACCCAGACCTCAGCATGAAGATAGCATGAAGATTGACAGGTTGTGGAGAGTGAGATACTGAAAAGTAACTTGATTATTTCTTAAATGGTACAGAATTTTTACTTGATTATATTTAGAAAGTGTCTTATTTCAGTGACATGAAACTTATATCAAATTTTAATTTTCATGATCCCCTTTCCTCCTATTTGCAAGCCCTTGTGCTCCATTCAGAGAGGGCATGTGAGCATCCTGCACCTGAATTGCACCTTGTCCTCTCGTTGTTAATGGGCCCTGTTATGTGATCTAAAAAAAAACTCCAAAGAATGAACAGTCGTATAACTTCCGCATATATTTTTTCTTATGATAATGTGGCATCAACAATCACTGTTAATTCCTTAAAACAAATGCCTAGTGATGAATTGATCACCAAACCTAAAGAGATGCCAGAGAAATACTCCCTTCCTGCACCACCTCCTATAATGCTTCCCATACAGCTTATGCTTTCCCCTCTGCAGAAGAGGTTCCGCTATCATTTCACAGGCAACAAGCAAACAAATGTTTTAAGCAAGGTAAGGATTTGTTTTTTCAGTTCTGCAAACACAGAGTAATTAATCTTGTGGTTTTGGCACTGAATATTGCATACCTGATATTAATGTTATAAATCAACTTCAAGACTAAGCAGGTTATGTACACAAGAACCTTTTTATTGAACTGGCACACGTTATTTGTTTATTGCCTAGAGTGAAAATGTAGTTCAGCAACTATAGGATGGCCTGTGGAGTGCATCATTGGTTTAAAAACATATTCTCTTTGTTTAGGAAGTGTACTTATTTCTTCCATAGACATAGAAACTGGCGAGTCTAGGAAACTTGTGTAGAAACGTATCTATACATTACAGCTGATTTACATTTTTTTTTTCACATTTCAATAAAAGTAAATTATGGCATCGCAATGGGCCAGAAAAAAGAGAAACATCATTTAACTAGTAATATTGTTTGGAACAGTTTTAACCTTTCTGTTCTGTACAGTGCATTGTAGTTATTCCTACTGTTTATACATTATTCCATAGCTGTTAAACTCAATAAAAACTTATAATGAAGTGCAGGAAAATAAAAAGAGAAAAGGCAGTAGAATACACTAAATCAATATTAATGTTATGAACAAATAGATCTAAAGCACATTCAGTGTCAACGTTACCTATGCAAATGACCTTGTCATTGCTGCATATGTTATTGCTTTATGAATGTAAAATTATTATAATGTAGTATAATGGGTTTTTTTTTTTTTTTATTCTAGCCTGAGTGGTACCTGACCCAAGTGCTCATGTGGATTGGAAACCATACAAAGTTTTTACAGGAAAGAATTCAGCCTATTCTGACAATCGCTGGTTCGTCTGTGAATGCACATGTAAGAGGTTACACCGATATATCCACAGTACACTGATGTATTCCCTGTCTAACTTAGATATGGTAGTAACAAGTCCATATCCATGAAATACCTTTTTCTTTCAGTTTAATTATGCATTATACGGGTATAAATAGTGTGTGTGCAGGCCTGGACTTGGAGTCAAAATAGGCCCTGCCATTCCAAGTACACAGAGACCCAAACAGCCCTCTACCTGCCCAAACAGCCCCCTACCAGCCCACTATATGGTAACTTTCTATTGAACCATATATCAGCCCCTCTGGCATTTGCCAGAACCCACAGATTGACAGTCCGGGCCTGTGTGTGTGTGTGTATATCTTTCTCTATATATACACATCTATATACACATGTACGTACGTACGTACGTACGTACATACATACATATAGTTTATGGCTGTGGGGGGAGACTTGCCATGCAATGGATGGTTAAGATTCCAATGGAAAGAGGGAATGTCACAGAAAACAGAATCAGAGGACTAGTCGGCATTTCTTTTATAGATTTTAAATTGCATTTCAGTATAGTATTGTTGCGCTAATTAATAACAATCAGCTTTGGTGAATATACCATCCCTGGATCCAGTGTGATTTGATGGATTCCTGCTCGTGTGATTACTAATACTTCCCACAGAAGTCACTTAAAAAGCCGATTGTTGATACAGTAAAGATTACATTTGAGTAGTCCAGAAAAATATAATAAAAACAAATATTCACTTTCACGCTATATCTTTATAAGCAAGCTCAATATGTCAAGCTATTGTTTCTGTAGTGAATATAACGGCAGTGTTTGGATATGATTATTCCCTAGCTGGAGTTCACACGGGGTTTAGTCATGCTGGTGCTGGAGAAGCTAGCAGTAGACATCCCGTTACTGCTGTATGATGACATTCTATTTTGTCACCTTGTGGATGAAGTACTGTTGTTTCAAAGAGAACTTCACACCACACATGGGTATCCCAGCAATCTCCCAAACTGCATGCACATTCTCTCTGAAGAAACCTGTTTTCAAAGATGGCTGACCGTGGAAAGAAAATGTAAGCATTTATTGCATTCATTGTAAGAATTTATAATTGACTTTGCTGTGCCAGAACATTTCATTTTGCGTTCATAGTGCAGACTCCTATCCATGGCTTTATAGAAAGACCTTTAATGAACTGTCACTAGTGAACATCCTATAACATGCCTAAATTCTAATTTAAAATATCTAGTACAGCTATGGGATTCATTATCCGGAAACCCGTTCTCCAGAAAGTTCCAAATTACGGAAAGGTTATCTCCCATAGACTCCATTTTATCCAAATAATCCAAAATTTTAAAAATTATTTATTTTTTCTCTGTAATAATAAAATAGTTCCTTGTACTTGATCTAAACTAAGATATCATTAATCATTGTTCTTAGTAAAAACCAGCCTATTGAGTTTATTTAATGTTTACATGATTTTCTAGTAGACTTTGGGTATGACGATCCAAATTACAGAAAAATCTGTTATCCATAAAACCCCAGGTCCCAGGCATTCTTGATAATAGGTCCAATACCTGTAGTAAAATACACATTTGTATTTAAATTGGAACCTCAAAAACACTATAAAACCAGAACATGTAAAAAAAATAGCACTGTGAAAACATGCCTGTCATTCACTCACAGTATGGCTGCCTCCCACTTTCCTTAAAATCTGCTACATTTAGTCCTTGTCATTAAAAGCAGAAAGGCATAAATGTATTCTTTGCAGTTTGCTTTTCTTTCAGTTATTGTGTCTATACAGCCTTTCAGATATAAGGAACTCTCTTGCCAATATTAGAACAGATGGATTCATAATCAAGAAATGACACACACAGTGTTGTTGTAAGCAGACTTTTGTCAAAGGAAATATCTAGTTCATATTGTAAATGAAATGTAGTGTACGACTACTGCAACTACATATTTGCAACTATTCTCCATTCTAATTTATTTCACAAACTTTAAAACATAGGAACAAAGAAAATAGTCATTGTGGCATGTGCCAAAGTTTGAACACTCTAATTATTCAGCTTGCTTTCCTTCAAATTGCTCATGGTGGCTTGTCAGGGATGTTTAGGATCATTGGCTTGATGTGGGATCCGTGCCTGTTTTAGCTCCAGCTTCTTGGCTTTACATTGATATCCGGAATGTGCCGATATTAAAGGGATACTGTCATGTGAAATAAAATTGTTTTTTTCAAAATGAATCAGTTAATAGTGCTGCTCCAGCAGAATTCTGCACTGAAATCCATTCCTCAAAAGAGCAAACAGATTTTTTTATATTCAATTTTGAAATCTGACATGGGGCTAGACATATTGTAAATTTCCCAGCTGCCCCAAGTCATGTGACTTGTGCTCTGATAAACTTCAATCACTCTTTACTGCTGTACTGCAAGTTGGAGTGATATCATCCCCCTCCCTTTTTCCCTCCAGCAGCCAAACAAAAGAACAATGGGAAGGTAATCATATATCAGCTCCCTAACACAAGATAACAGCTTCCTGGTAGAGCTAAGAACAACACTCAATAGTAAAAACCCATGTCCCACTGAGACACATTCAGTTACATTGAGAAGGAAAAACAGCAGCCTGCCAGAAAGCATTTCTCTCCTGAAGTGCAGGCACACGTCACATGACTCGGGCAGCTGGGAAATTGACAAAATGTCTAGCCCCATGTCAGATTTTAAAATTTAATATAAAAAAATCTGTTTGCTCTTTTGAGAAATGGATTTCAGCGCTGTGCTGGAACAGCACTATTAACTGATTCATTTTGAAAAAAAAAATTCTTTCCCATGACAGTATCCCTTTAAAAGTGTAATCGGTTCTTCTCTCTCGTCTACAATGTTTCCTATGGAACCAACCACCACACATCCCAAAACTTAATGGATCCAGCCCAGGTCTGGATTGCGAATCAAAATAGGCCTTGGCATTCAGAGGCCCAACAGCTCCAACGAGGCCACTAAATAGTGACTTTATATGGCACTTTACAGCAGCTCTGCAATTTGCCACAACTCACAGATTGCCAGTCCAGGCCTGATCCATCCCCATGTTTAACAGTCGACAAGTTTTTTTTCACCAAAGAAACCATTGGTGATTTTGGCCAAAGCGTTAAATTTTGACTTCCTCGGTTCACAGCACCTGTTTGCAAAAGGCTAGTTGGTTGCTTAGATGGTGGTCTGCATACCTCAGAAATTGATGTTTCTGCAGAAGTTACAGTTAAGGTTTCATTTGCCCTCGACTCTTTAATGCAGATCATGTTTGTGCATTCAATGCTGTACTGTGGAACATCACTACTGTGTTAGCCAAACTTCCTTTGTAAGACACTTGAGGGTTTAGCTTTGCCTTTCTGGCCAGTGAACAAGCAGTTCAATCTGAAAGTTTTCTTTCAGTTAGGTTCATGTTTCATACTGCTCACACTTTTGTCACAATTACTATTTTCTTTATTCCTATATTTTAAAGAGGTTCCAGCAGTTTTTTTACTACCTTTTCTTGCAAAATGAATAACATTTATCTTGCAAGTGGTGCCAAAACTTTTGCATTCTGCATCAGAGGTTTGACATTTGTTTCTTGTGTCAATTTTTTCCCAGTGGCCCTAGAAAAGATGGATTCCATGCTGTCTGCCGAGGCTGCCTGGACCTCACAATATAAAGATATATCTGATGTGGATGAAATGAAAGTTCCAGATTCTGCCGAAACATTTATGACTCTCCTACTTGTTATAACAGGTAACTCTTACAATGTAATTATCCCAAGAAAAAAAATGCTGCCTCAACCTACTCCTTTTCATGCCAGAGAGCCTACTATAATGGATTCTATAATGTTTTTATGTATGTTCAGATGTTATGAACCATAGGAAAAGCTTTCTTTCAAATTCTCGCAAAGTTTCTTACCGCCATATAACTAGTTAAAATAAAATTTATAGCCTTCTATGCTGCCCTCTGGATTTTATTGCAATAAACCAAGAGGTTTTTTTTTTTTTAAATTGTTGTAACCCTTTATTGCTATCCATATGAGCTTGTTTTTACATTTTTTTCCCCAGACAGGTACCGGAATTTGCCCACAGCACCCCGAAAGCTAAAATTCCTTGAGTTACAGAAGGATTTAGTTGATGACTTCAGGATACGTTTAACCCAAGTGATGAAGGAAGAGAGCAGAGATCCATTAGGCTTCAGATATTGTGCAATACTCAATGCTGTCAACTACATTGCAACAGTGCTTGGAGATTGGGCTGACAATGTTGTAAGTAAGACACAAATTAACAGGTGCCGTCACTGGGGCACACTCAGTCTTTCTCCTCCCATGATACAGGGGTAACACTTGCACAGCTGCAAAAGATTTAGTTTAAACCGTTTGTTCTGATTTTCTTCTGAAAATGTAATGTAAGCTAAGAGGCCGTGATCCAAATAATGCCAGCATGCAGCGACTTTGAAGAATTTGTTCATGCTGGTTATGGTGAGGGCTAGTGATTGTGTACATATCTCGGCTCCCTGAGCCATGTTCTACTACAGTCAGCCCAACTAAAACTACGTGTAGCATGCGTTAGGCATAAAAACATTAGACAATGTAGCTAGACTTGTGAGACAGTTACTTGCTTATGACTATGCTCCATTGTTCCTTTATGACGAATTATCAGAATTCAGTGCTTGAGAAGAGAAATATCCATAACCCTAATTTCCATAGCCCAAAAATTGGTTTTGGGTCTTACTTTTCTTCTGCGTTTCCAGTTTTTTTTACAGCTTCAACAGGCTGCTCTGGAGATTTGCACAGATCTCAATGCCAGCAGTAAGCTACAGCTTGGGCTGCTTGCCTCAATGGAAATCTCTGTCTTCGACGACCTGATCAACCTTCTTGAGCGTCTAAAAAATGACATGCTGTCTCGTCAGGTAGAACATGTATTTAAAGAGGTCAAGGAGGCTGCAAGGATGTACAAAAAAGAAAGGTAAATAGGAATCCTTTAGATCCCAATCTGCACCTTATACTGTTCGATAAAAGTAATGAATGTGCTTTAAAAGTAACAGTAGCTCAGAAACACACATTTTCATTCTCTGACCATTACAGCATTAGAAGAATTTAGTACAAGGTAGCCAAATGTGTTCAGGTACTGTGAAATCCTGAAATTACAATCTGCAGTATATTTGGTAACATAAGCAAGTTAAACGACTTGCCAAAGCCAAGTCAAAAAAAGAATTGAAACTAAAGTGAAGCAGTCAGCCTCACAATATCTATCTGTATTTCTTTTTTTATTGATTTGGTTTTTAAATCAGATAAGGAAACTTCATGTAGCAATTTGTAGCTAAACTGACTGAAATGTTATTGGTTGTTCCAGGTGGCTGTCGCTGCCTTCACAGTCAGAACAAGCCGTCATGTCGCTGTCTAGCTCTGCCTGCCCAATGCTTGTGGCACTGAGAGACCGTCTTTTGCAAATGGAGCAGCAGCTATGTCACGGTTTATTTAAAACTGTCTGGCAGATGCTTGCTGAGAAGTTGGATCTATTCATTTATCAAGATGTAAGTAGTACTCATTTTGGCTGACATACTTGTACTCTATAGGCAAATCTTATTTACTGAGCTTTATTTTTCTCAGATAATCCTGGCCAATCATTTCAACGAAGGGGGAGCAGCACAGCTGCAGTTTGATATGTCACGGAATCTCTTCCCTTTATTTTCTCACTACTGTAAAAGACCAGAGAATTATTTTAAACAGTAAGTCATCCAACAAATTTCTTTAGACAAACAGATTAGTCCTATTGCTTGCCAACAGTCCAAAATTTTCTTTAAAGGGCAGCGCTAATTGAAAGCTCAAGGGGAAAGTATGATGAAAAAAGGAAAAAAGATGACATTTTTTATAGTGTAGTATTTTACTGGGAGTTGTAGTTCCACAACCAGAAACACTATTTGGTGCAGTTACCCTTTAAAATTCACCACAGGTGGCTATTGGATGGGTACTTACAAACGTTTAAATTTAGCATGTGCACATCACGATTAATGGAGAATAAAATTGTAGGATAATTCTTCTGAGCTGGAAGAGGTTAAAAATGCGCAAAAATAGTGTAAAACCCTTTTTATTAAATATCTTAAAAAACCAACTGGTTGCACTCACATTTTAGTAGTTAAAACCAGGCATATAGTCACTTATTCGTGAGGTTTCGCCTAAATATTCGGAAGGGGTTTTTTACAGTGAGAGCTGTGAAGATGTGGAATTCTCTCCCTGAATCAGTTGTACAGGCTGATACATTAGATAGCTTTAAGAAGGGGTTGGATGGCTTTTTAGCAAGTAAGGGAATACAGGGTTATGGGAAATAGCTCATAGTCCAAGTTGATCCAGGGACTAGTCCGATTGCCATTTTGGAGTCAGGAAGGAATTTTTCCCCCTCTAAGGCAAATTGGAGAGGCTTCAGATGGGTTTTTTGCCTTCAGATGGGTTTTTTGCCTTCCTCTGGATCAACTGGTAGATAGGTAGTTAATAAAAAAAAAAAAAAGGTTGAACTCGATGGACATGTGTCTTTTTTCAACCTTACTTACTATGTTACTATGTTACTATGTAAGTCCGTACTGCTGCAAGTCTTTTCCAGCGGTTGCTGTTGGGGTCCCGACCAGCGTTTCCTCCACAATCCGCTTTCTGCTTCCCCCTCAAGCGCCTCACACAGCCGTTCCATTGAATTCCAGAAATAGCACGGAACCCTTTGGTCACCTAACTTTTTATAAGTTTATATTTTCCTTTATTAGTCCTATTGCTTGGCCCAGTCACAGCACACTTAGGGGCAGATTTATCAAGGGTCGAATTTCGAGTTTTTTTTTAAAACTCCCATAAATTTGACCAATCGAAATGTATTAAAAATATCGAATTTGTGCAACTCGGGTGATAGGATCGACCTGAAAACTCAAATCTAATTCTCTGAAAAAAACTTGAATGTCAGGAAGGCAGCAAACATCTCAAAATTGATCCCAGGACTTCTCCCATTGGCTAAAACAGCAATTCGGCAGGTTTTAGGTGGCGAATAGGGATCTCTAAAATCAAATTAAAATTTTAAAAAAAAACTAATCAAATTTTAACAATTCCCTAATTGAATTTGACAGTTTTGGCCATAAACAACTCTTAAATTCAGATTTGGATTCAATTTCAATTTAACTTTAAATCTGCCCCTAAGGGATTTGTGAGTCCCTGGGCACTAACAAAGCACATTTTATGGGGCCAGAAGCTGATTTTGGATAGTATCTTATATGATACTGATTCATAATTCACAATATAAACATAAATCATCTTTCATGTGTATACTTAGTGGTACTGTCAGAGAACAAAAGTATGTTCACCATATTATACCATGAGAAAAAAACCCAGAAAGCAAAGATGTTTTTTTACTTTAGTGCTATTTAGGTGCTATGCTGCTGCTGGTTTCCAAAACAAGTCTAATGCTTAAAGGGTTATCACAGCTCTGGCTGCAGCATTCATTAAGAATCTGTGCTAAATAGTGTATGGTAGTGCAGTTAAAGAATGTTTATTTTGACAAGTGATGTAACTACAGTACATATACAGCAGTCTGAATGAAACTCAAGATAGGGTGCAGGATAGACCATACCTAAATCCTGCCACCAGCCTACACATCATAATCAATACCGCTCTCATAAACTTGGCCAACATTGTACACATTGGAGAGGCACGGTTCTCTGCTCTGTTTTATTCACCAAGGTTGCAAAGTGCAAAAGACATGACTGTATGTGCCAGTGTCCTGCCCTTTGCATCTGCTCTGTGCAATGTCAATGAGCCCTTATGTGGGAAAAGGAGCCTTCTTCTTCTTCTTCTAAGGCCAAAGTTACAAGTTGTGTAGGGTCCGCACAGCATCTGCTTGAGTACAGCTAAATGGAGTGAAGCTTTGCTGAAAATGCATGCGGTTTTCGAGCCTAATTCCGCTACACTTAAGCAAACTCTGTGCTTGTCAGTGCAGCTACACATACAAAAGCAGAGCGGAGCTGATCTGCTTCTCTTCGCCAGCCTACAATAACACAGGCAGAGAGAAGTGGACCCTACTCAACGTGTAACTTTGGCCTGATCGGAGTCTTCCTCTGAGGTACACTACCCTTTTGAGCTGTTCCTTATCTTGTTGGGACATGGGTTCTCCATAGGTAAGAGAGTTGCTCATTGAACAGAATCTAGAAACCTGTTCTTACACAAGCTCTGCTTATTCAAGGGTGTAGGAAATAGAAACATTTGTGAATTTTCATTTTGGCACCTCTTGAGCACTATGTATATTTCAATTTTAAAATGTTACTGCTAAAAATAGTGCACATTTAGCCTCCATGCAGATAAACACCTAAATCTCATTCTTCTTTGCATGTCCATTTGTTTTTCTCAACAGTGTGAAAGAAGCCTGCATCATCCTGAATTTGAATGTGGGACCAGCCCTGCTGCTAAAGGATGTTCTTCAGTCTGCAAGTGAGAGTTTGAATGCATGCAATTCTAATGACAAGCTCCCGTCTTCAACAGCTGCCTTGAATGAACTAGGGATCTATAAACTAGCACCACAAGATGTTGAAATTCTTTTCAATTTGCGGACAAACTGGCCCAATGCTGGAAAGTAATACTTCCCTTTTGAACTCCTACAGTTTCCTTTACATTGGTCACAGTACATTGTACAGATGTATACTAACAGTGAGATCACTAAACTCTTGTATTTTTACCACCACCAATTAGCTACTGGCAAGGCTTTTTGAATTCAGGAAAAAAAAGCGAGCAAGGGAAAAACAGTATTTGTTCTCCAATAAAGACTTTGTTGATACACTCTTAGTCACCTTCAAGCTCAGTTTGCCCTTCAAACCAATCTAGCGCTTGGGCTGAGATCCTTTTAAAGAGGTGTTTCCCCTTTAAGGTAACTTAGTATGTGATAGAATGGCCAATTCTGAGCAACTTTTCAATTGGTTTTCAATTGGCGTTGCCGACTCCCTTTTAAAAAAACAACTGCTCTGTAAGGCTACCAATGTATTGTTACTTTTTATTACTATTCAGGCCTCCTCTATTCATATTCCAGTCTCTTATTCAAATCATTGCTTGTCCTTTATCCTTTCTATACTGATGACACATTCATTCACATCAGTTCCTGTCCCAGTGCAACTGACAATATAAGGTCCCCTATTATATTCACACAATACACTAGTGTCAAAGTTATCAGAAGCCAATCTACCTTCCCTTATATTTTGGAGTGTGGGAAGATGAATGCATGCCAACCTGGAGAGATCATACCAACTCCTTTAAGATGCAGGAATCAAACGTAATATGCTGATAATATTGTAAAAGTCTGCTTTTTTATTTCCAGAAAATGGTTTGAAGGTTTATTTGCTGAATGTTCTCTTTAACAAAATACGTGAGACAAATCACAAACGACTCGGTTAATAAGCGCAAGTGAATGCTCTGAAACTGCATGGAAAAGATGCTATGATTTAAATGTAGCACAGGCAGATTTCAACTGGATCCTCCTGCAGGAAAAGAAAAGATAGCAATTATTTCATTATCCAAAATAAAATACTAATCATTTATTTCTAAGAAAGCTTGTAGACCTTTAGAATTTAATGAAACTGCTAGTCTGTAATCTGTTAATCTTCTAGATAAAATGTACTCCAGCATCCACTAATAGTGTATGTTAAATGTGGATTTGTTACAAAATACCCAGGGAAAATGATCTTTACAAATATTCCAAAAACTCAAGCAAGTCAGTTAAATATCACACTATTTAATACACAACTTTTGGTCTGTGTTTCAAGCAGGTTGTAAATAAAGAAGCAATGGGATCTATTAATTAGAACGCTTGGGACCGGTGGTCTCTGGATAAGTCTTTCAGCAAACTGGATCACTATACATTAGGCTGTGGGCACAAGGGCTAAAGGGTTCTGCTGCTCTCTAAGCTGTATATTTTTGAAAGCTTAGAGAAGCATATATGCTCCATGTCTCTGGTCAATTGATTTGAATCTGATCCGCCTGTGTTTGCACACACGCAGCAGAGGTTAGCCCAAATATGTGAAAGGAGGCATCTCGGGGCTGACCTCTGTTGCGTGTCTGCACACAGGCGGATCAGATTCAAATCAATTGACCAGGGACACAGAGGGGAACAGCATATTTCTGCAGTCTGAGAGCAGCGGAGCCCTTCAACCTGTGTGCCCTCAGACTTAGGTCTGCTGAAAATATTTAAAAATTCAAATGGCTCAATAGCAATTGCATGGAGGTGTGGCTAAATTGTCCCCTGTCCTAGGTGAACATACATTCAAAGATTGTTACTCATTAACATCACTCTAATCACAGTACCATAATTACTCAGCTCCACTGTATTTATGACTATGAAGATTTTCATTCATCCAGGTCATGGTATATCTGATCTAAGTAATTCTAAAACTTTCACTACTCATCCGAGCAGCTTCTTCAGTTCAACTGAACTGTTGAACTGAAGAAGCTGCTCGGATGAGTAGTGAAACTTCAGCAAGTCCAGTTGTTATAGAATTACTTATATTTGATATCCACTGTATTTAGTTAAACCTTTTGGCAATCATTTTTCCAAAATAAGCATTTCGGCAATAGTCGAAGAGTATAGAGTCATCAACCCCCTTCTCTACTACCATTTTCCTCACTTTTAGCTAGAAAGAGTCAGGGTAATGTGTACAATGCAAAATGTACACAATGCAAAATGTACCTTCCCTTCCTCATTTATTTGTACTCCTTGTATCATAGTGCTGATCAGGTAAGAGCTTATTTATACAAGAATTAAAAAACTATTTTGTTAAAATAAGTCCTCATTGGCATAATGTATATTTTATGACAATAGGGGCTTATAGGAAAATTTTACAAAATTGTGACTTCCCCAAACCCAGTAACATGTCCCCAGACAACTCCTCTTCAGCAGTTTAATTTGTTTAGTGAAGGTATAAACCCTCTTGTTCTAGACTGTTGGCTCTATTTGGGGTTTTGTATGTGGCTAGAGTAGATACTGAGGGGTATCAAAGGGATTAACATTTTCATGTCTAGCCCCTATGTGACCAACACAGGACCTCTGACACTGGCCCCATCCAGCAGTTCCTATGGTAGGAGAGGGGACATCCTCCAGACACAAAGTCTGCAGGAGGTAGTTGATATACTTTATCAGTGAATTTATATTTAATAAGACTTATCCCAAACTACAGGGTTTTTTGTTTGTAGGCATCAATATGACATTTAGTTAATATGATAAAGTTTCACTAGATACACACCACTCACTGGCAAATAATATCAGCGAGTCCTGATGTATTCACAGTGATACAATTAAAAGAGAAACTGAATGATGTGTAGCCACAGAAATACACAGATTATACTGACAAACACTTACATGCTATGTTTAAAAAGCTCCAGTGTGATTCTCCCACCAGGTTCTTCCACGTTTGTAATATCAATGCCAAGAGTTTTTAAAGCTGCAAGGAAAGCAACACAAGGTGAAGATACTCAAAGCCAAATTTTATAAAAGGTCACAATCATACTCTATGTGCCTTTTTAAATATTTATCTAATGAACTTATTGCCACCAGTTTTATTTTACTAAATATATCCAGCTTCCATTAAATGATATATTGTTAATAGTGCTTGGATCAGTTTCTTTGCTAAACTGTCTTTACTTAGTCAGTCTGCAAATCAGTCCTGTTAAAGGGGTCCACCACTAAAAACAATTGTACAATGAAAGAAACTTCTTATTAACCTTCCAGTATCCATTAATTCAAAATATTCACTGGTAATAAAGTTATAAATATTGTTGAAAGTTGTGGTTGTTTATTCCTCCTTATTTCTTCTCTGGTTTTGACTGTAAGGGCTATGGCACACTAGGAGATCAGTCAACCGCAAAAAATCTCCTCTTCCAGGGGTGACTCGTCTCCTGCAAATGCTTTCCCACTGGCAAAAATTTAAATCATCGGTGGGAAAACACGTGCATCACTTTGGTTTTCTGAACATTGGGCGACTTCAGAAAGCTGAAGCAACTCATATGTTTTTCCACAGTAGATTGACATTATTGCTGCTGGGAAAGCATTTGCAGATTAAGGAAGAGATTTATCTTGGGTGGCTAATATCCTTGAGTGCCATCAGCCTAATAATGGTACAGAAGTCACTTCTCCAGCACTTTTAAATCAACTGGCTCCTACTTTGTTTCGGGGAGGCACACTTTGTGGCTCAGAACCCTACAGTGATCTAAACTACAGTTTTGAGATGGGATCTCAGATTGCTATGATGCTATTGTAATGCTGTGCTAGAATCTCTACCATAAAGCAGAATCTCCAACTTGTGAGACACTGTAAGTAAAATGTTCCAGCTCCCTTGCTATTTTTTCCTAGTGTAAGAATATATTTTTTTCGTTCTAAATTCTCTTTGCAATTAGACAACACTAAGCAAAACACAAGTGTGTTCCCATAGGTGCATTTCCACTGAATTCAGCCAAAGAAATGAAGATTGCAGTTGCTTTTCTGGAGAAAGGTACAGCACTAATCCCCCCCCAAATCTACTTTGTCCACCCTTTTTGGGTCTTCTTCGACCATCGAATTGGCTACTTCGACTTCAATTCGAACTAAAAATTATTCGACCATTCGATAGTCGAAGTACTGTCTCTTTCAAAAAAAAACTTCGAAACCCTACTTCGCCAAGTAAAACCTACCGAACCTCAATGTTAGCCTATGGGGAAGGTTCTTTGATCGAAGGAATTTCGTTCGATCGATGGATTAAAATCCTACGAATCGTTCGATTCGAACGAATTGCGGTAAATCCTTAGACTTCGATATTCGAAGTCGAAGGATTTAACTTCGACAGTCAAATATCGAGGGTTAATTAACCCTCGCTATTCGACCCTAAGTAAATGTGCCCCTCAGTCCTCCTAATAGCATCTAACGTCACACACAATCAAGGCAGGAGCTGCTTCAAGAACTGATGCTGTCCAATAAATAGACATCTGTATGACTGAAGAGGCACAGGGACATGCGCTTCAGTGTTTGTAGCAGACAGGCCCAAACTACATATGACTAAAGACGCGGAGGACTTAGGAGGAGGACTTAATACAGGACAGATCTTTGAAAAGGTATATTGTGGAATTTGAGAGTTGATAACTCTTAAGCCACTTATTTTCAGTAATGCGTGTGTTTTGGTAAAAAAGCTTTAGTGCGAGAAATAAATATACATTTTATAATGTAGGTGAACCTCCCTTTTATACAAAAAAGTTATAATGTGTAAAATAGAATGTATGAAATGACTTTTTCAAGGATAAAGTACACCTAAGTATTTACCTTCCATATATTGTGTTCCTGTTATATATCCTTGTCCTGCTGGATCAAGAATTCCAAATATGGCATCCAAGTTAGAGTCATCAAAAAGGCAAGGATAATCCACATCTGATAGCCTGGCATATTTCAGCTTTTCTAGTTGTTTTATCAGGAATTCTCTGGGCCTTTCTGCAGAGCAAAATATAACTGTAAAAACGAATTGGTTTTTTCACACAAGAAATGATCTATAACATTTGTATGTGGACACCAAACAAATCTTTTTTTTTTTTTTTTAATTTTTCCGTCTACACCATACAGTATAAACAAGGATACAACTGTAGAGGCGGGCCTGCAATAGCTGGGGTGCTGAGAGGGGCACTGACCAAAAATCAGTTTCTTATATGTTTATGAAAAAAAGCATACCTCCCAACTGTCCCATTTGAGCGGGACAGTCCCGCTTTTGACAGCTCAACCCGCAGTCCCGGATTTGTACTGACATTTCTCTTCGAGTTTCTCTTTGATCTGCTGCACTGAACAGCCAGTAAAAGATACAAAGTTCCTAACTTAATTGGCTCTTGGCAGAGAGCCCAGAATACATACTTACGATACTGTAACAGTTTTAGATAAGATAAGAACAAAGACTCACAGCTTAAAGGGCAATTGAAGGGCAACCTTCATTAGAAAAACTGTAATAACACATCGAAACCATAGAAATGTGTTCAAACTTTCATAACCTGCCAAATTTTGTAAAATGGACATGGTAATTAGGGGTGTGGCCTCAGAAATGGGTGTGGTCAGAAAAATTTCACCATGCTCCGCACAGCAAATCTTTATGTCCCTCTTTCTGTTTCCAAAATGTTGGGAGGTATGAAAAACGGTCTAATTTCCAAAAAAAATGAGCAAAGTATGTTAACCGGCCGGATTGTGCACAACAGAGCTTTAAAGGGGTTGCTCACTTTGAAATGAACTTTTTAGTAGGATGTAGAGAGAGTGATGCTTTTGATTTCATTATTATTTGTGGGTTTTGAGTTATTTAGCTTTTTATTCAGCAGCTCTCCAGTTTGCAATTTCAGCAATCTGGTTGCTAAGGTCCAAATTACCCTAACGACCATGCACTGATTTGAATAAGAGACTGGAATATGAATAGCAGAGGAACTGAATAGAAATATGGGTAATAAAAAAGTAGCAATAACAATACATGTGCAACCTTACAAAGCATTTGTTTTTTAGAAAATTGGAAAGAGGCAAAAACTATAAAAAGAAAAGAAAAATGAAGACCAATGTAAAAGTTGCTTAGAATTAGCCATTCTATAACATACTTAAATTTAACTCAAATGTGAACCGCTCCTTTAATGTAATTGATTACATAACAATAGATGTGAGTGTCGGGTTAGGAGAGATATGAAGGAGACTGTAGAACGTGGAGGGAGCAAGGCACACACATTTCGCTAACGTTCAATAAAGGACATCTATTTATTTAGACAGAACAGATTGAACATGAGGGACAGTTGTCTTTTTGCAAGTAAAGTCAATGTTACTATGAGCAGCAATGTAATGTATCCTAAAGAAGGAGTGTGAGGCTTACCAGGCCGATGATAAAGTAGAAGACTAGTCAAGTTGTTTACCAGCTCTGGGATTCGATTCTCCTGCAAATACTTCTCTGCTTCCATCTTGCGTACAGCTGCCATCCTTACCTTCACAGTGTTTCCCGGTTGCTAAGAGACGAGTTGTTCACCAATCACGCGCGACCTTCTGCTTTGAATTCAAAACTTTATCAATACGGGCAGATCGCCTAGCTACAGTAGTCTAAAGTAGTCTTACGTACAGCACTCAGCAGCTAATAGTTTTATCAGCAATAGCACTAGGCTACTAGCTAAATACAACATGCAGAGTGCTATAACTTGCTATAGCAACATTTTTGCAATGAAAGAATGCACTTATTAAATGAGTACTTTGTTTCAACATTGGATATTTCATTTGCTTCAAAAGAGCACCCCTAATAGCTTCTATAACTTCTTGCTAGAAGCCTCTTTGTATCAGATTTTTGAATGTAATGAAACATTAAAATACTAACCATTTCAAAAATCAAACTCAATTCTTTAAAAACAATGTGAGGGATATATGGAGGTCTTTAACTTACTACTTTGTCTAATAAGCCATAGCAACTAATCTGCAGGCAGCATATACTGCTCATTTGTTTCTTATTGGTTACTATAGATTTCTAGATGTGGGCAAACTTAATTGTTAGGTAGAAAGTAAAGTTCATTCAATGCACAGTTAATTAACATATTGGGCTGTATGTCTACATTTTTTGTGTTTTAAGGCTGGGGCCAGGTGTTCCAGATCTCAGCCTGTGGAGAAAGCAGGCCAAGAATCTGCTCCTCTGCTGATGCTTTGCTGCCAAATTTCCTTGGCTGGGTTGCAGGCAGATGTAGCGGATTTCAGTATGAAATGCAAAATCTCACATTTTGGTGCCGAAATTCGTAGCGTCTGTCTGCACCAGTGCCGAGGCAATGTATTCAGGTGCAGGCACAATGAGCATCAGGGCAGCAGCAGATTTTCAGCCTACATTTCTAAGTAGTTGGTTAGTTTTAATCTGTTATGTGGTTTCTGTGTAATAATATTGAAGTTTTAATAACTCGCATAGGGTGCCACCCAGCTTGTGTTTGACCAGCCTAACTGGTAAATCACCAAGCTAGAGCCCAGGTTGGTATTACAAGTTTTACCGTTATTTGTACCAGCCCACCTCTGTTCCATCCATTTCCTCACCACACAGCATCATTGCTATACCTATAACCTTACATCACCTAGTAATGGGATTCATGTCTTGAACTGGTCCACTAATTGAAGGCAACAAATAGAGGGATGGGATTGACAGGGGAGATGTGCCGATAAGGCAAGTTAAGAAGCTTACTTCAGACAGCAGCACCTCGCTAGTTACCATGGGCGGCAAAAATTGCACTCCTGGTATCTTTAAGAGCCGTGGCATATACCCTAATTCCATTGCCCTCTTGCCCAATATTGGTTTTACTACTAAGTGATTACACCTAGCATTACTGTTTAGAAAATGGTAAAATGCAATAATGAATGTCTCTCTTGGATTTAAGGCTAGCTATTGAGGATGTAATGCTGATTTGCAGGGTTTCTGATGTTGCTCAAGTTTTTAAAAAATCAGACAAAATTTTTGACAGGAAACTTGTATTGCTACCTTTTTAGAATCATTTTTCCTGCAGGGGCTGGGGGCGGCTCCATAAGGGGCATGCTGTGATGTTAATGAGTGGAGCTATAATATCACAGGAGTCCTGTCGTAAAGTATAGATCAGCTGCAGATTTGGTGACTATAGGTGGTGCTGGGGGGGGGATAAATGAGCGGATCAGAGGGGCCCCGGGGGCAGATTAAATAGTTAGTATGAATTTACTTGCAAGTATATTGCCGGTAAATTTGTAATACCTGTCCGGCTTTGCCTGGTATTTTACCGGTTAGGTTGTTAAATTACCGGCCATGTGGCAACCCTACTGGAAACTCGAACCTTTAGTTTTCCAACATCATGTGTATTTCTAAAAACCATCATCACCAAACAATTTATTGTTTTGCTTTTAAGAATAAATACCAGAATGTGCTTTTTTTTCTTACAAACATATAAATTATTTTATTTACAAAGCCATGTTACAAAAAAGTAAAAGAAATAAAATAAAATAAATGTAAGACAATTAACAATACATCCCTCACTGGAAAATATCTCCAGGCCAGGCACGAGACCATGGCAGTATCAATCAGATACATTTGTTCAGTTTTCATTTCTTACTATTTGTTTTTCATATCTGAAACCGTATTTCATAAAATTTGCTATTTACATCTACTTTAAACATATTGGGAGGGTTTTATTTTACAGTTTGCTCCACTGATAAAATACCCCAGTGTTGCACATTTTATTTAGTTGCAGCTCCAGTCCAGCTTAACAGTCCATTTTCAAAAGCTTTTTTTTTTTTTTTAAATATATAAGTTTTTTAGTTATTTTCAGGTGTTTTTTTTTTTTTAGACTATATCAGTGTAGAATCATTGACTGCATTACACATTATTGAGGACAATTCAAGTACAATCAATTTAATTGCCAAATGAAATACTTTCATTCTGCATTTTACATATTTTTTGCCCTGATTTCCAGACGAATGGAATTACTACAGTTTAATGCATTTATTCACTACTTGTGAAGTAAATGTATACTTACTAACTACTTAAAATAAATCAACCCTTTCACTGTTGAGGATACTAAAAAAAAAATGTAATTAGAATATGAAATATTTTTACTTTATTTTTAAATTGTAAAGTGGGACTGGTGCTTGGAAGGAAAATGAACACCTTTATTTAGAGCAGCCCAAAATTCCTACTAAGTATATTGTAACCCTTTCAATCCTAGAGAGACCTGTGGAGAAGTTCTAGAACGGACTCTAAAAACACATTATGCTCTGTATCTGCACTGAGCCAATCTCTGCCCCCACTGCTATCCCAGGGGTCTGAAAAATTGCCATTCACCCCTTACAAGCAGTAGTAGGAAAGCGTGAAAATAGACCAGGTCCCCCCTACAAAACTCTGTTCCCCTTGCCCTTAGCATAGAACAAGTTATTCTGGATTCCGTGATACAAAAAAGTGCAGGGAAAAAAAAACAGGCAACACTCTGTGTTCCAAAGCAAGGACTGGAAAATCAAATAACCTACAATCAAGGATGATTTCTAGTTTCAGAAAGACTTGGGCATAGTCTCTTCCATTACCTTCAGAAAAAGTACTTACGAATAGTAGGAAATCACACGTTATCTGTGCAACAGCAGTTATTTACCCAGTACTCCTCAGCTAATGTTTTATATTAAAGTGCCCAGGGTAAAACAAAATACCAAAATATGAGATGTAGATAGAACACAAAACAGAAATAAAACAGGTTTTCTTCTTATTTCATCTGCAAAGTGTTTGCTGAGAATCCAGCAATAATAGATCCTGCAGTATAAACTATTTTTTTTCTACAAAGATCAGTTGGTACTATGTACACTGTTACTTTAATACAAAAGAAGGCAAACAAGTTCTCCATTTCGCATGTTATGGCTAACAGGCCTTAGCGCAGTGGGTATGTGAGTCAGAAAATGAGCCTAATGCATGGAAATTCACATTCAACTTACTGCATTGTAAAATGTTTATGCAAAATTGATGGACCAGTGTGACAAAAGAATATATTATGTATGCACACTCTCTTCATAAATAAAAGTTTGGGTTCCGACTTTAGATTGCCTGGGGAGCACAAACATGATATTTAAACAGCATCATGTAGTTGCAATTGTATAGACTGCATTGAAAATAATAAAAAAAACAAACAAAAATAAATGAATAATCCTCATGTGGTATCAGTTAGCATTGCATCAGAGCAAAGATGTGATACATTCACTAGTCACTTGTTAGTATTTTACAAATGGGTCACAAATTTTAGCTACTAATTCAATCTAACTGTTGCAGAACTTTAAACCCCAGGAACCCCGTCAGTTAATCTGGTAAAGGGAAGCTGTATCTGCCCAACAGTAATGAAACTGTGCACTCTGCAATGGGAAGTTAATTATATGAGCATTTTCAAGAGGGACATATCACATATATTCCAATCAAATCAAAATGTTTGGGATTGCAAAGAGACAGTCTGTACACAACACCAAGGCACTCTGCACAATGGCTCTTTAATGCACAGTAGTGTCAAACTCACTTCATGGTACTGGACTGAAAAAGAAAAAAAGGACAGATTGTGGCATCCCAACTACTATGCAAGCCAGGCTTTGGGACTTGTTTTGCACAAACCTGTCATTCAAAAGGTTTAGACATCCGTATTGGATGGTATTACGCTTTCTCAAGTAGATGCCCTGCCTGAGAGCCTTAAAGGAATTGTTCAGTGTAAAAATAAAAACTGGTTAAATAGATAGGCTGTACAAAATAAAACATGTTTCTAATATAGTTAGTTAGCCAAAAATGTAATATATAAAGGCTGGAGTGATTTGATGTATAAGTCAGGACACTACTTCTTGCTTTTCAGCTCTCTTGGTTTACACTGACTGGTTACCCTGGTTACCAGGCAGTAACCAATCAGAGACTTGAGGGGGGGCCACATGGGTCATATCTGTTGCTTTTGAAGCTGAGCTGAATGCTGAGGATCAATTACAAACTCACTGAACAGAAATGTACCATGTGGCCCCCCTTCAAGTCGCTGACTAGCTCAGAGTTATAGAGCTGAAAAGCAGGAAGTTGGATTCTGGCTGTTTTATTAGACATCTGTTCACTCCAGTCTTTATATATTACATTTTTGGCTAACTAACTATATTAGAAACATTTTTTATTTTGCACAGACTATCTATTTACATAGTTTTTATTTTCACACTGAACTATTCCTTTAATTCTTACTTTATAAGCTCATTTTTAGATCAGAAACAATCACAATTTTATGGTTAAGGAAGAATGAGACATTTCAGAGAAAGGAATGTAGAGTAGCAAGGGAAGTGGCAAGATTTTCATTAATTCAACAAGTTTCAAAACACCCCCCCCCCCAGAGAAAACAAACAAAATGTAAATAAATAAATAGGAAAACTAAAATACTTAACATCCTAAACCTCTTAAAAAACAACAAAAGATAAAACTGTGCAAAAATAACCAAGATATGTACAGATTATTTCCATCTGAAGAAATATACAACATAATTCAAAGAATATTAAAGAAATATAAACATTGCTTTGAGTTTAGTTTCAATACGTTTCAGAAACTAGCCCAGTCAATTATCTCAGTAATATAGTAAAACATAAATTATTACAAAATGAACACCAAACAAAAGAGTCCTTAGTATCCTTAATGCAGGGACGTCAAACTCTTGGTCCAGCTGATGTGGCAAAGCACAAGTCCCAGCATCATCGCTTGATGCAGAATGTTGTTCTTGAAGCTGCAGCTGGAGGGTGTGAATGACAGTCCTGCCTTAATATTTTCCCCTGAACAATCTTAGCTCTGTTTTGTAATTGCTTTTGCACATTATTGGTACTGTATGTAGAAAGCAGTAAAGGAAATGGAGCATGTAACTTTCCATGCCAGCGTATTAAGTGCACTTTTAACACTGTAGAAACAGAAACATGTTGGACTGGGGCTGATGTTGTGGAACCTTTAGTGTAAGCTAAAACCTAAACACTGAACAGATTTGTATCCTAGAAAGAAACAGTGCAATTCTATCAATCCGAGTGATTCACACACACAACACACACACACACACACCTGAGGTTTCACACATCATGAGAGATAGCTGCCTCTGGCAATAAAGAGGTTTAAAGCTGCTCTCCTTACCAACTTTCTAACAAGCAATATTTAGCCAGGCCTCAATGGTACCCTGTGTCCCCATTCCAGCACTCTGCTGTTTGTTGTAAGGTGAAACAGCAGCCTCCAAAAGCAGGAAAGATGTCTACTTGTACCCCAATGGTAAACAATTCCTAAATACCCGCTTCACCCAAGCCTTGCACTGCTGGCTCCTTATATTATCATACAAATATTTGTATGGGGGGATGATGAGGCAGGCACTAACAAAAAGAGTCATGATTTTTTGGCCCCTTAATTCTTAGAAATGAACTTGAAAACACCTTTTTTACCCAGAGAGAATTAAGGTAAAAGTGAGTGTATGGGGGGGGGGGGGAGGGGATTTGAGCCAATGGAAAAAATAACTACTTTAACCTCGTTACTTCCAAATAAGCAAAAGAGTATCAGTGATATATTGATTACAATGTTTCAACCTGCTGTTTCAAGGAGCCAACCCCTCTAGTGCATTAACTCTTACATTCTGTAATGAGTATATAAGCAAATGACTCTCACAGGCCTGGAGCATTTCAAGTTTAAACTTCATAGAGACAGTTTAGAGTAAGACACAGAAGTGCCTTAGGGACTATGGATTCTGGCCTGAATAATTTATAGCAACATATAGTAGAAAAGCTTGGTGATGTTTCGTTAAACCCTTCTTTAGCATGTAAGAAAGAATGTACTTCGATTCATAAGAATGGTTCTTTCCATTTGCAAAGGCAGAAGTATACATACAAACACATTGCCCCAAATACAACTAGCTCAACTAACATTATGTTCCTGATTTTCAAAACAATAGCATATCTTTTAATGAATTCAGTAGCTCCCCTTGGAAAAACTGCAGCATTAAAGGTGAAACGAAAAAAAAAAAAAAAAACCTGCATATACATCATGGCTTGCTGCTCTTTGCATTGTGGAGAAGGATGCTGTATAAGATATCCTAATTGGTATGCAAGTTACCCCACTGATCAAACCCATATGACTCAAACAATTGAGGAGCTGCTGTCTCGGGCTGTCATCATAAGGCAAAGGCCAAGACTATGGAAAACTTCAATAAAGCTTTATATATGGCAAATTAGATACAAAAGCTTGATTTAATGAAGAAAGATGACACAAGCTGGCCATAGACGCAAAGATCTGATCGTACGAATCAAGGATTTGTCAGATTTTCGGAACGTTTGTGGAGAGTCCCGACATTTTTCATCCGGCGGAGATCGTCATTTGGTTGATCGGACAGGTTAAAAGATTTCTGTCCGCTGCCGATAATATCTCTGCATGTATTGCTGATCGTACGATTTTCAGAGGGAGACTGTCACTAGCTTTGTCGGACATAACTTTCATACGATTGCTGTCAGGGGCAGAACATCGGCTGATCTGTTCTTTTCTACTTTATTTGATCTGAATGGTTAGTGGCAGGTCGGGAGATGGTGAAGTCTGATCGTACGATGATTCGTACGATCGGATCTTTGCGTCTATGGCCAGCTTTAGATGGTTCTTTACTAAACCATAATTTTTTCTGGTCAGGGTTTTTTGGGCAAAAACTCACATTTTTCCTGAAAAAAAAAAAAATGAATTTTTTGGGATTTATTATACCCAGAAACTGCAAAAACTCCAAATCCAAAAATTTGGGTTTTTGCTCGATTTTATGGAGTTTTTTCCAGACCCAACTTTTTCTAGTTATTGTATTGATAAATAAGATAAGATCCTGAATGTGAGTTTGGTTGACCTTACATTGGTGATCTCCTGTCATTTGAGTAAGATAAAAATAGGACTCATATATAATGACTAGATTTCCTAGTGGCCATTTAGCCATTAGCTTTTAGCAAATGAGCAAAAGGAAAGCCACATCTGATGAAGCTACTTCGAAGAGAGGAGGCTTTCTTAATATTTTTTTGCATCACCCTGTTGCTGCTGGATTACAGCTTCCACCATCAACAACATAAAGGAAAATATTGAAGCATCCTGGTAGCTTTCATCCCTTTATCTTTTTTTTCATATTCACCTTTAAGGCTCTGAAACTGGAATTTTACATATAAAAATGAATGCACCAACCAGTGGTAACCAAAAGTGGCAAATTAACAACACCCACTTTGGTTCTGTAAACTTTAGAATAATGTGTCTCCACCAGGTAATGAAAAAAGGTGACATTGTTCCTGCACCGGGGCGAAAGAAGAGCTTGCGGCTGCTGAGATCTAAAGGTGATTGGCTGATATTCTCCCACTGTCATGGAACCGTTCTTATCCTGCCAGTGCGATTCGTCGTCTTCTTAAGAACAAAATGAAAAATAAGTAGGCAACAATAAATGGACACAGCTCTGATATGCATACATAACTGACTTATAACTTCTCATTTAAATGGCCAGTCTCGTTTATCTTGACATGCAATGCAGTATGCTCTATTTATACTACTATTTCTGATCTCTAAAGGGCAACAACATACACACGTTATATGTATATACAGTAGGACCCTGCTTTTACTTTCTTGGAAATCATGTTTTCCCGGATGTTTCCTGACCCGAACTTTATGTTTTCCCAAATTTGATGTATATTTTTTTGCAGTCCCTGAGAAACTGTAAAAGTAGGGTTCTACTGCATAAGCACAGATATAAGTATCTGTTTATAGTCTACTTACTTGTTTATGTGCAGGACTGGATGTACTCGAAGGAGTAGATTGTGACAAAGCTACACTGCTACTTTTCCCCATCTGGTGAGAAAAACAATGCGGCAGTGTTATATCTCAAATTCAAAACTCACTGAACTTTCTCTTACATACATAGCTACAGAGGGAACATAGATAATTTGGTGACATATAACTTTTTTTGTTGTGTGTGAGTGAACTTCTGAATTGCATATATTTACTCACATGTATGACACAGATGATATTATTTCATCAGTGACTATGATGGAGCTAAATGCACAAAAAACAGCAATAGTCACTAACTTGTTATTCAAACATAATTATAAAGAGTATAGACTAATTTAAATTCCCAGTTGCTATATGCATGAACCAGAGCCAGGCCATTGGTCACCTAACCCTGCCTATCTCCCCCACCTCTGTTCAACTCACTGCTTACTTTCTTGTTGTTCCACCACTACTGAAATGTTGCCTCTCCATTTGTGTCATAGGCTATATCTCTATCAGTCACTGGCATGAACAAGAGCAATTACTGTAATCATTACTAATCATTTTGCATACCACCATCCAGTTACCAAAGACATGATGAAGCTCAGCTAGATTCACAATACAATAGAGTGAGAGAAAGGCACTACTAAGCACCAGCACCTGTCATAGCAGAGAACACAGAACTGCTGTATTAACTAGGGATGCACGTAATCCTTGTTTTTGAGATCAGATTGAATCCTAAATCTTCAGGATTCAGTAGAACTCTCAACCAAACCTAACACTAATTTGCAGATGAAAATTAGCATCTCGAACAGAGAAAGAATGAAAAAAAAAATCATCATATTTAGAGTTCTGATTCGGTTCAGCCAGGCACTTGGAATCGCCAAAATTCTGCTGAAAACGTCTCCGAATTGACTAAATCCTGTATTCGGTGCATGTATATTATAAACCCAAAGGCGTAAGCATATTCCTGACTATCTACTTGGCAATGTTTGGTGTGCTTAGTACAATTAAGGAAGATAAGCAATGATGCCCATTCGTATATGCAAACCAGTCCACACCACTTTTGACCACATGCCCCAGGTATCTCTTGTGCTGATTAAAACTAGGCATGAACAGTACAGTAAGCTCCCAAAATGTATTATACGACACAAATGCCCCACCCCCAGCGATGCAAAGCATGCAGCAGTGCAAACAAGTATTGAACAGGTCAATGTTTTTCTCAATAATTATATTTCTAATGGGGCGATTGACATGAAATTTACACCAGATGTCAGCAACTACACAAGTAATCCACACATACAAAGAAGTCAAAGCAAATAAGTCCATAAATTATGTGTAATAAAGTGAAATGGCACAGGGAATAAGTATTGAACACATGAAGAAGGAGGTGCAAAAAGGCAAACAACCTACTGCAATCTGTCAGTATTTAGAAAACAATCCTGCCCACTATCAGTGCAAATTAATAGCTGGTTTAGTCCTAATTGATGGCCTATAAAAAGGTTTCTCATTACCACAACAAGCATCTCATGATGCGTAGAACTATACATCAAATTTAAAACGAGTGAGCAAAGAAGAGAGAATTTTGGTGCAGTTAATACCCACAATTTAGATCATGATGGCTTTGGTAGTCTATTGTACTCACAAAGAGAATTTTGTTTGCGTTTCTCAAAGATAAGGCTGTTGGTCGCCCACTTCCAATGCTCTTTTTCCATTACTGACAATAAAAAGTGACATGTGCATAAGTGTTTCTTATATTTTAAAAAATAAAAAAGTTGCACTCACTAAAACATCTCCATGTGTTCACATTTAAAATCAATAAAAGTCTTACTAGTGTAGCGCAAGTTTTTTAGTGTCTCTCAGTCCTAAATGTGCATGTCCCTGCTGCAGAAGTATATGCGAAGCGGGGACATGTGCATTGAGGTCTGAGAGTTTCTGCACGTGTCACTTTTTATTGTCCACAAAGGAAAAAGAGCATTGGAAGTGGGCGACAAACAGCCTTATTTTTGAGAAACGCAAAATTTTTCTTACTGAGAAAACCATTGATGTCTTCAATACTTATTTTCCCTGCTGTACACGGGGCAGTCAAATCATGGTCCCTTGGCTAAAAGGTCAGTGATTTTAGTCATGAGAGGGTAACTAAACAAATTTGCACTCACAAAGTCATTTTATATTACATTGTTGTTCAAAATGGTTGCATTGATTGGAACTGTCAGTGAAAAGAAAAGTACCAGACACATACTGCATTTCTAGGTTCCCTTTCTAGCCACTCTTACTTGTTGGGTTATGTAGCATCATAACAAATACAGCCTACCCTATTGCAGTTGTAAACGACATCCTGCCCAACATGTCCTGGAGTGCGAGAGCCAACAAATGTATCTGGATTGTTAGGTGACACCCACAAGCTACGGGTTTGGGGATTACACACCCGGAAAACTGATCTACTGTTATTTATATGATTTTATCTAAATGTGGAATTTTTGCTCAAGCGAGGGGTATTGCACACCCGAGTCACCTCCATGTACTGGTGAGTCTGGGCAGGATCAGCTCACACTTTAAGCCAGAGTATATTGTAATGTAAACTGAGTCATTTGGATTTTATTCTGTTTTGCTTTGCTTCAACCAACCTCTTATTTATTTTACTCTTCTTCTCAACACACATCACACACAATAGTATTTTTCAGTGACTTTACAAGCTTATATACACTATGCCTTTGAAAGTACTAATATATAAACCATGCATTCGACCATCCATTAATGCAGTGCTTTACAGAGATAATGCATAATTCAAATTAGTCACACCCACTATAGGGTGTATTTATTACAGAGAAACATCACCAGTGATGTTGTCCATAGGAATCAATCAGAAATTAGAATTGAACAGTCACCTACAAGTTAGAAAACAAAAGCAAGGATCTGATTGGTTATTATGGGCAACAACACTGATGAGGTTTGTCTCCAATGTTAATAAATATGCCCTTCAGTGTGTGTTATCCATAGCTACATTTTTTGTATGTTGTTTACATGCATAATGTGGAGACTCCAACTTGTTTAATTTTTTTTTTTAGAGATACATTTAAACCATAAAATCGAAGGCAAGTCAACTTTTTAGCATATTTAGAAATTGGTGCATGGTTTGAGACCTTTTCCACTACTTACCTGTCGATTGAGAGAGCTGCTTTGGGTATCTGGCACAGAAGATATAAGGTTGGTGGTGTTCTTTTTGTGAACACTGTTCATACCAGGCATTTTAGTGATTTTGCAGGCCTTGCTGCTTGCACTAGAGTTTTTACGTTTTTTACCCTCTGATTTATCAAATGTGAGTGGCATTGAAGACACGGCATTGTGTGCTGCCAGTGTGTGTTCCCCTGGGTGGTGTACAAGGGAAGACACTGACAGGCTTGAGTCAATACTGCTAACAACCATACTCATATGTTTTATAGAGTCTGCCGGGCCACCAGATAAAGAAGTCCTGCCTAGGGGTTCCAATTTGGCACTGAGTGGGCTTGTTCCATTGTTTGCATTGTGTACAGAGACACTGTTATAGGAAGAAGTCACCTGATAGGAGTTCAACCCCGAGTTAGAGTTCAACACACAGTTTTTCTTATGGGACCCTGAAAACGAAGACGTGGTGGTCTGTAAAGGTAACGAAGAGGAGATGGAGGAGGAAGTTGTTTGAGGCTTTTTCTTTCGGTTACCTGAAAGCTCTTCGCTCCGTGAAGACAAATCTTTGATTTTCGATGACTTGTTAGGCTTTGTTTTTGAAGGCTTTTGAGAGGGTGAAGGGGATAGAGTTGGCACAGGGGAAACAGCTGAAGGTGATTTGAAAGTAGAGTCTACAATATTTAGAGTGCCTGTCGCATGTGAGAAAGCATTAGGGTGCGATGTGACGGAGTTTGTCTCAGCTGCCATGTTAGTTAACATGCCAGAGTTTACCATGTATGAGGAAGTGGTTCTTGAATTGGCTGCAGGGGAGGTAAGGTATACTGAATTTGGGTTGCTGAAAGGTTGCAGGACAGATGCAGGGAGAGAACTGCTGACGTGTGTTGCTGGAGAAGGCATTGGACTGTCCGCGGCTGGAGGAATTTTTCTTGAAGAGTTATGGGAAAAAAACAAAACACAATTAAAACAAAATAAAATATTCTCACTCCTTCTTTGTTACCAGCTAATCTTATTACACCCCTGTGAAGAAAAAGAGGGTCATCTAACTTAAGTTAGGTGAATGTGAGAAGTAAAAGTTAAGAGGCAATGGGTTAGACGGCATGATGAGGGAGCACGATTGAGCTGACGATAAGAAATACAGGACAACAGAATGGTGAGCAGACACTGCAATGCAGATAAACAAAAAAAGCTAGAAAATGAGAAGATGAGAATGGGAGAAGTGATGAGAACAAAGGACTTCCACCCAAACCGACCCAGCACAAACTTCCAAATAATTCCTAAATACTTTATAGACCTGCACCCCTTTGGTGACATCAGAGTAATTATGTATTATCCAAAAGGGGGGGGGTAAGAACTATAATGACACTATTGCTTCTGATGGTATGTCATCCTGCGTATAACTGTTGCACATCAGTGGTACAGAGAAAGATACTCTGGCCTCTCTTTTGATTCAGCCCTCATTTGGAATTGGATATGATGGCATTCGTGGCCTATATGCCCTTATCCTGAAGTATATGGTCAGTCCAGTGAAATGAGCTGTGTATGGAGGCAGCAAACCCATTTCTCAAACTTAATGCACATGACGCTAGGTTGAAAGCAATAAGCAACAAAAGCATCAGTAGTTGTCATTAGATTCATAAAGCTGCTATAACAATAATTCCTTATTCTTAAGCTGGCAATACATGTGAAAGGTGTTGTCATTCCTAGGTGACTGAACATAACGTTTGACGATTGTATTTACTGTGATACAGTTACCCACAAAAAACATTTATGCTAGACACACATTATTACTATACAACAGTGGTTGGCAATGTTAGTGAGCCTCATATTAGAAAGGGGCAGAAGAAATGAGAAGAAAAAAAGAAATGGCAAACAGATAAAAGGAGATTTTCTTACCTGAAAAATCTTTTTCTAGTAGGCCCGTACTGTCAGTGCAGGACGACTGGGGTTAACTTGCTCCTCTCTGGAGGCAGGACAAACTCTTGCTTCTTGAGACTCCTCCTTCCTGGTATCTCCACCTCCTCTCCAGTTGATTATCAAGCCTGTCGGTGGAGATGGTTAACCTAACTGACCTAACTATGTATAGACGAGAAGCAAAAAAACCGGCACTCCACCATGGGCGGGATGCTGCACTGACAGTACGGGCCTACTAGAAAAAGATTTTTCAGGTAACAAAATCTCCTTTTCTAAGTCGGCCCTACCTGTCAGTGCAGGACGACTGGGGATGTCCCAGAGCCGTCCAAAAAGAGGGTGGGCAAAAAAGCTAACTTAACTGAACAAACTGTAGTGTGCAAATCAGACTACGCAGGAACTAAGTAGATGCTACTGCTGCTTGTAGCACCTTCCTGCCAAAAACCCCTTCTGAAGAGGCGAGAACATCCAATTTATAAAATTTGGAGAATGTGTGTAGCGAACTCCAGGTGGCTGCCTTACATAACATAACTGGAGAAGCTGAATTTTGAAGTGCCCAGGAAGTACTGACCTTTCTGGTAGAACGGGCCTTAAGATTAGAGGGAATGCCCTGACCAACTCTAGTATAGGATTCTGAAATAGTGGATACTATCCATCTAGCTAGAGTAGCTCTAGAAGCAGGCTGACCCATCTTATTGGAGCCAAAAAGAACCAAAATAGCATCTGCCTTCCGGAATATGGACGATCTCTTGAGATAAAACTTCAGAGCTCTGACTGGATCAAGTTTATGAAGTTGTCTCTCAGCATGGTTGGATGGCTTGGGGCAAAAGGATGGAAGGACAATTTCCTGGTTAATGTGGAATGTAGATCTTACTTCCGGAAGGTAAGATGTAACCGTGCGGAGCAACGCTTTATCCTGATGAAAAACTAACCAAGGTTGCTTGTAGGACAAAGCCGTGAGATCGGAGACCCTGCGCCCTGAGCAAATTGCAAGTAAAAATGCTACTTTCCAAGAAACATACTTGATGTCCACCGTATACATAGGTTCAAACGGCCCTGTTGAAGAGCTCCCAAGACAAGATTCAAGTCCCAAGGAGGAACCGGGTTCCTATGTGGGGGATAAATGTGCAATAGTGCTTGAAAACATTGCCTGAACTCCGGCAAGAGTGCCCATTGAGTCTGATAAAGTGAGGAAAGGGCCGACAACTGAACCTTCAATGCTGAGACACGGAGACCTTTATCTAGCCCATGTTGCAAAAACTCCAATATCTGTGGTGATCCACAGACTTTCCAGTCTAAGTGATGGGAGTCTGACCATCCGAGGAACCTCTGCCAAATCCGATAGTAAGATCTTGCCGTAGAAGCTTTGCGGGCGGCTAACAGTGTAGTTGTGACCGCTGGAGAGAATCCTCTGTCGCACCATAGCTGGGATTCAATAGCCATGCAGTCAATTTTAGTTGATGGATGTTGTCCGCCACTGCTGGACCTTGAGATAGAAGGTTGGGAATCTGAGGGAGGATCCATGGTTCTGCTTGTGACAACTGAATGAGGTCCGCGAACCAAGTGCGTCGGGGCCACCATGGTGCTATTAGAATTGTGGACACGTTTTCCATTCGTATCTTTTGAATGACCTTGGGAATGAGTGGAATGGGAGGGAACACGTATGCGAGATGGCAGTCCCACGGACTCACTAACGCATCCACCCTTTCCACTTTGTGGTCGTGGATTCTTGCATAGAATCGTGGAAGTTGAGTGTTGAATCTGGAAGCCATCATGTCCACTGATGGGGTCCCCCACCTGTGTGAAATATGTCCGGATTCAGTTGCCATTCTCCGGGGTCCAGGGTGTGCCGGCTGAGGTAATCGGCCTGCCAGTTCCGTACCCCTGGTATGAAGATAGCTGTGTGAAGGATATTGTTCTGTTCCGCCCATGCCATGATTCGTGTCACCTCTCTCGGTGCTGTTGCACTTCTGGTGCCCCCTTGGCGGTTGAGATATGCCACTGTAGTTCCGTTGTCCGATTGGATATGAACGTGCTTGTTGGTTAGATACTGCTGCCAATGTTGGAGGGCATTGAAGACTGCTCTGAGTTCCAGATTGTTGATGTGCAACCTGGTTTCCTGACCTGACCATTTCCCCTGGCAGACTCTTGGGGGCCATGATGCCCCCCACCCCGCTAGACTTGCGTCCGTGGTGATCACTTCCTGAACTGGCCTGTCCCAGATTCGACCTTGCCGTAGGCGGGGTAATGATGTCCACCATAACAGACTGGTTTTGACCTGTGTTGATAGGGTGAATGGTTGTGAGAGGTCTTGGTGATCTTTGTTCCAGTGGCGTAGAAAGAAACACTGTAACGGGCGGAGATGAAACTTTGCGTATGGTAGAGCTTCTATGCTTGCAGCCATGAGGCCCAATAACCGGAGAATGTCTTGCGCCGTTGTGCTTTCGTCCTTGATCAGCTGAAGTGCTGTGTCACTTGGGGTTAAGGCCTTGGTGTCCGGTAGAGAGACTTTGCATAGTGTTGTGTCTATGGCCATGCCCAAGAACTCTATGTTCCGAGATGGAACAAGCCGACTTTTTCGATGATTTACGAGCCAACCATGAAGTTGCAGAGTCTGTAAACAAGTCAGAGTATGCTGTTCGGCTGTTTCTTTTGAACTTGCTGATATGAGAAGGTCGTCGAGATAAGCAGTCACATGAACACCCTGAGTTCTTAAGGTGGCCAGAAGTGCATTGAGGACCTGCGTAAAAATACGAGGAGCCGATGATAGGCCAAATGGCAGTGCCTGAAATTGAAAGTGTGCGTGAGCAATGGCAATCTTAGAAAGCACTGGTGATCTGTGTGAATCGGGATGTGAAGGTACGCGTCCTTTATGTCGATCTTGGACATCCATGCGGCAGGTCGTAGGCTTTTGATGATGGAAGGCAAGGACTCCATCTTGAATCTTTCGTACCTCACAAATCGGTTGAGGGGGCGAAGGTTCAGGACTGGCCGGTAACCTCCGTCTTTTTTGGGAACGAGAAAAAGGTTCGAATAGAACCCGGTAAAGCGCTGCCTTTCTGGCACTTGAGTGATGACGTTGCTTTCGATAAGGTCTGCAAGAATGCTGTGTAGAGCTTTTTTCTTTCCGCTGTGTATTGGAATGGAGGAAGGAACAAATCTGGCCATTGGTCGCTTCGTTAAAAATGGTATCTTGTAACCGTCGTTGACAAGACGGAGGACTCAGAGGTCTGTGATAGAGCGCTGCCAAACGTGTGCAAAGTTTTGTAACCTTCCTCCGACCTGCTGAATAGTTGCCGTTAGTGTATCGTAGTCAGGAATCCTGACCCCTTGCAGAGATCGGTTTCTTGGTATTTTTTTGTTGGTTTTGCCAAGAGGATTGCCAAGTAGATCTATAGCGTCTATTGGGTTGCCCTGGATGCTGTTGCCTAGGTGGTCTAGACTGTTTGATGGTGCTGGGGGACCATGATTTATGTTGATAATTCCGCCTATGGAATTCTCATTGTGGGAGTTTGGCCTGGGGAAGAAAAGATCCCTTACCTCCTGTGACTTCTGAAATAATTTGCTTAAGCTCTGGGCCAAACAATTGTGAGCCTGAAAATTTTAAGGAGGTGAGTCTGTTCTTTGAAGCTGCGTCACCCGCCCAATGGCGGAGCCAAAGTGCTCTACGGGCAGCCACTGATGCTGCCGATGCTCTGGCTGCTAGCTTTGTGATGTTTAGATTAGCTTCCCCTAAGAAAGTCAAGGCTGACTTGATTCTCTCCACATCTTGCACAAATTTTTGCGGGTCAGTAGGCGGAGTCTGGTTTAGTTCCTGGCACAAATATTTCGCTGTTTTAGCAACTGTGGATGTGGCTGCTGCTGGCCTTAATATGGCCGCAGAACTTTGAAAATCCTTCTTGAGAACATAGTCCATCTTTTTATCCATTGGGTCCCGTAGGGAACCGGCATCCTCAGCTGGTAGCATGGTGTGCCTAGATAGCCTAACAATGGGTGGATCAACCTTTGGGATCTTATCCCATATCTTAAATTCTTCTTGAACTGGATAAGTGTTGAAAAACTTTGGAGGTATATTACTTTTCTCATCTGGTTGTGCCCATTCGGCGTCAATCAGTTTAGTAGTAGATTTACAGACAGGAAAGGATCGAGCTCGTTTGGATGAATTGCCTAGCACTCTATCTGCTTTTGAAAGAGAAATCTGTTCCTCCTTAATCTCCAGTGTTGAAAAAATGTATTTGAGGAGATCTTTAACTTCTTCCGGTTGTTTGGAAGTATCCTCTGAGGAAGTAGATTGCGAGTCAGATAAGGCTCCCTCCTCGGAAGAGGAATATGAATCAGATTCTTTAGGAGAAAAATTGGAAGCGGTTGCTAGGTCCTCTTCTGAAGAAGGAGAAGGGGAACGTTTCCTCTTTTTCTTCCCTCCCAACATAGGGGTAGGGTCTGGCTGTTTTGTAACTGCCTTGTTTAGAGTAGACTGAATGGTGGACTGAAACCATGATAGAAATTGTGAGAGATCCGGGGATGTTTGACTCTGAGTTGGAGCCTGTACTGAACCTGAAGGCTGAACAGGAGATATAGATAATGGAGTCTGACCTTGTGTTTGTGAGTCCTGAGTGGCATGTATCAGTGCTGTTGTTATGCCACAATGACTAGGTGGTGCACCGGATGTTTGCACTGCAGATTGCGCTGGAGAAGGAGATCGTGAGCGCTCCTTACGCTTGCCAGAAGCTTTGGGAGCTTTTTTAATTTTTGCCTTTAGCTTGCGGTGCCTATCTGGCAAATCAATCTCTTCTATCAAAGAAACTAAATCCTCGTCTGCTGAGGCCATAGTGCAGAACGTGATATATGAGGATATATTGCAGTGAGTCGCTTACCGGTTGCAGGTGTTCCTGAAACCGGATAGTGTGGAGTATGCTGGTATGCGTCTTACTGCTCCTTGATGTAAACCAATATGGCCGCCGGAACGTGCGCGGCAATAAACATGACCGCCCACATCAGTGGGCACGAACAGAGGCAGACAGCAATGGCGCGCTAGTGGAACGCAAGTGCGCGGCGATGGAATGCATACGTTCTAAGGCCTGTCACTGTTACCGCTGTAAGCAGGTTGCGTCCACCTCACCTCTGCTCGTAGTAATGTTGGTAGGCTCAACCCGGATAGGTAAGGGAGCACTTACAGTAGATAGTTTTACCAAGGAGAAGGAAACTAACCAGCTTAGTAATGGGAGCGCTCTGAGCGGGCTCAACAAGGCCTTAGAATGTTACAGGGGGAGCACGCAGTGAAGGGCTCAACCAGCCTGGACGCCACGTATGAGAAATGCTGTCCAAATTCCCATGTCGTAGCTGGGCTCAATCTGATAGATATAATGATATATAAGTCAGAGAGCACACATACAGGTTATACATAATATGCAGGAGAAGGAGAAAATTGCTGCCTCCGAGGCAGGACAAACTAAAAACTGGAGAGGAGGCGGAGATACCAGGAAGGAGGAGTCTCAAGAAGCAAGAGTTTGTCCTGCCTCCAGAGAGGAGCAAGTTAACCCCAGTCGTCCTGCACTGACAGGTAGGGCCGACTTAGAAAAAGGCAAATGGCATAAACGTATATGAATGGGGAAGAATCCTTATTATTAATTACAAACTATTTACTATTGAAGTGAATTGCATAAAATAAAACTAACTGTATGTTTTTATTCACATTGTGTTGTTAAATGAAAGCAATGTAAATAGGAATAAGCCCAGTAGTAACAAGACATTTATTTCCACAATGCTTTCCTTGTTATTCTACCTTTAAATATTGTACCCGGTGTTTTCAGGACTTCAACTTAACTATTTTTTAGTAGTGAGGGCGATAGAAACAACCAGAATGATTTTACAAAATAAAATCAAGAACTCCAGTTTTTCTGGAAGAAACTGTCTCTGCCTATCGTCACAGCTGCCAAAATGTCACAGGGCTGCCAACTGTTCAAATGACATAGTAACAATAAAGTTCTTATACAGAAAGAGATTTTTTGTGTATTCTCAGCAAAGGTATGTATGTATCTCAGGTAGGTATGTATGTATAACATACATTTTAAGATGCAAACACAACACATGTTTCTGCAACATGTTAACCAAATAGGTCAAAGCCACAAGTACATTTTTTAATTTAAAAAAATCAATTTATTAAGCAAATGTTGCCATAGACAGTTAAAATTGTGTAGCTTCAGATTATTGCAGAAGCACCATTTCAGAGCTGGTGGGAACATTTAGTTCAGCTGATTTTGTGGCACAAATGCCTAGCACCATCTAGACCACTATTTTAAATTTCCTTCTTAAATATGAAATGAACAAAAACCTCCAGCATCCACACAGCAAGCACACACATTTGTACTGTATCATATTGTGCTACTCTATATCATACCTTCTAACCGTCCTGTTTTTCGTGGGACAGTCGTGATGGTCAGCGCTCAGCCTGCTGTCCTAAACTTTATTCTAAATGCCCTGCTTATCTTTGGCCAGCTCTCAGCTCCCTCCTGCTCAGAACAAAAATCCACTGTGGCCCGCAGCCCACTTAGATTTTTTTATACAGGAGTTTAAGCCAGGCAGAGGGAAGCTGAGATAAACAAGCAACACTAGGAAGAAGGAATACTTTGTTATTGGTATTATTCTTGTGCAAGTGTACTGTAGGTATCCCTTTCTGCATTATTAATGGAGTGCTCACAGGGTATTTTTCAGCCTACTGGCTTCTCTGGGGTCAGTGCAGGGCATCTTTTCCAGTGATTTTACTGGGATACCTGGGGTTAATATGGGGGCATGGCTACAGAGTGGGCATGGTCAAAAATTGTTTTCAAATATTGGAAGGTATGCTCTACAGACAAGCACAAGGCTTTTGCAATCTTAACTATACACATAAGATTCCCTTGTTTGGTCAGGTTGCCAAGGAATATTTTGTCTCAATCCAAGTTAACCCATGTGTCAGTTCCAATCAGGGCGCCTGAAACCCTCAATCACCAGGTCAATGATGAGTTCAAAAGAGACCTGAGGAGATCTTCTGGAATTGCATCATTTCTTGTGCTAAATGTAAAAATTATGTTTGCGTTTGATTCGTTATGTGCAAGTCTGTTTTGCCTATTGACACAGCCCACTAAACGTAATTAATTTCTGGAGGGCAAAAATGGCTAAATATGGAATTTACGTGTCCAAGAGACAGCAGTCTGCATAAAATTCAGTACATAACAAGGCACAGAACCATTATGCACATTTTTACATTTTGAATTGACATCCCCTTTAAACAGGGGTAACCCATGCATGGAGAGTAAAAGCCTGAGATGAAACCATTTACAGCAGGGCAACCAAACTTAGCTACACAATACTTTGGAGGCAGTATTCCCCCAATTATTCAACATGAGTTCAAAAAATAGTGCTTGCAATAAACAGGCGATTTGCCTATTGTTTTAATTTGGAAAATCTATGGTTTTTGTTTGTTAAACTAAAAACTGGGTAAACAGGGAAACTAACGATATTCCATGTTTGGTCCATGCATGTTATTTAGATTACCATTACATACAACCCCTTCACCACTTTGTCATGACTGTTTTGTCCTCGCCACAATTAGATCTACAGAAGCTATATCACTATTGAGGATTTTCAATTTTCCCTATTTCATTTGACAATAAACATAGCTACACATACTAGAAGTACTTTTTTTTATTAAGGTAAAATGTATTTATATCAAGTCACCATTCTCAACTATACTAGTTAAAGAGAAGTTCATGCTCGCATTAATATTTAACACTGATATTCTGATTAAAATACATGCAATAATGCTGAAAGTTGTGTAGATCCATATAAGCGTTCCAAATAAGGACATCATAATGTCATAATGCTACTGTGAATTAAATTATAGATTGCATTGAATACTCACTTCCACATCTGTGAATTCAAGTGTTTCTCCACCATCGAATTTAATGCGAAACGGAAACGGTCCCATCGTCTATCAAACACATAGTAGCCGCGCCCCATTAAGCGACTGCCAAATGAGCAAAACTGAAAACCAAATGTGGAAACAGCTTGAGTGGCAGGGTAATGAAATGCACAATCACTCTATACACACATGAAAATAAATAGCACAGTTATCAAATCTGTAACTGAAAAGAGTTCAGTCTGACAGAGTATGTTACATACTCGGTTTCGGTTCGGGCTTAAGCCTTTTACAGCAGGATTCGGATTTGGCCATATCTTTCTGCCGGCTGAACTGAATCTGAATTTGCATAGGCAAATTAGGGTGAGGGAGGAAAATGTAGTGACTTTTTGTCACAAAACAAGGAAGTAAAATATGTTTTCCCCTCCCACCTCTAATGGTGCATCCCTAATTAGGATAAACCTATAGCCTGTATTTATGAGCAAGGATGCCCAAAGCATTAGTTTCACCTACAGCTAAAAGTTTTTCATTAAAATATAATTTACAGCAAACCTAGCACTTTGGCTGCTATAGTGTTTTTAAGTTCTAAAAATTCCCTTCTATATCGGACATTGCTTTTCATTCAAATAAACACTTTGGGGGGAATTCAAAAAGTGGAGACCGTTCATTTTTGGAGTAAAAGTGGTGGTAAACTGCTGTAAAATACTTTCTCCATTTAAACTGCTCTGATTTGGTCCAGCCAATCTTCATTTCACAATTCATGTAGGTGCCCCATTGGGTATTTATCATAGCATTAGGGATTAGCAACCTACAGGTGTAAAAGCCTCATTAACAAAACAAAAAAAGTGTATTTTATACATTTTTATATGTAAAATGTTTTTAGTTGAAACCTGCGTTATTTTACTTGTTTTAGCCCAATGAATGCAAGCAATTTGAGTTAATATATAATCTAAAGGAAAAGTAAAGCCTCCCAATTTTTTTAGTTTTAGCAGCACTGAGACACTTGACCTAAGATAATAAAATACAAATCCCTATACTATGCAAAATAGCATTTTTTGTATTTAGACCCTTATATCTTGTTACAGAAGTGAAATTACACAAACATGTAGGCAGATTTAGAATGCCCAGGTTATCCTGAAAAAAAGGATGTATCATTTTCCTAGGAAACATAAACTCCCTTCCCCCGGAAATTACAATTTGATGTCTGACAGGTTCAGTAAGAGCTAAAGACAAATTCAGAAAAAATGTTGTTAAAATGTCATGTGAAAGACAAAGGGGGGAATTCATAAAAGTGTCTGTAAAAAAAGTAACCCAGAAGTGGCGGTCGACAAATTTGTAAAATGTCGTATGAACGGCAAATTCACAAAGGCAGATGTTACCATCTCTGAATGTCTCGTAAGTCTGACAATTTTCTAAAATGTCGTATATCTTTTCATCGTACAAACGACATTTACCAAGACTTTTTAAACGACAATTTGTCTGACATTTTCATTTTGGAGAGCCTAAAGTGTCTGAAAAATTGTCGGTAAAAAAAAATGAGTTTACGAGTAATTCATAAAAATGTCGGGAAAAGTGGCGCCGAAAAAACCACGCCCACTTTTAATGACACTAATTCAAAAGTGTCGCACATGTCGGAAAATTGGCGGAGAAATGCTCTGTGAATTTGTCGGCTGTTGCTACGACACTTTCTACGACATTTTAAAGACATTTTTTCGTTCCCGACACTTTTGTGAATTCCCCCCAAAATCTGAAAACTGTCTCTTTAAAAGACAAATTCACAAAAGTGGAGATGTTTGTGAATTTGGTGGGAAAGCAGACATTTTTATCTCCACTTTTATTTTGTCTCAACATCAGAACTTTTTTGAATTCCCCCCTTTGTCTTTTGCAGACTCTTGAATTGTCACACAAGAAACAATTTAGATCACCACAGTGACCATTCCCGTATGGTACCCAACTGAGCCAAAGCATATGCATTAGGCAGTGTTTCCCATTGGGAGTTGCCATTTATTTAAGAGCAGTGGCAGGCAATTCTTCTGCCTGCGTATATCTGTAGGAACAAATGCCTGTGTGCCTCAAGTCTAATTTATCTTAATTTAGCATTAATCCGACTCTTAAAGGAGAAGGAAAGTCTTGGTGCACTTGGGGGTGCCAAATGTTAGGCACCCCCAAGTGATTGTATTGACATACCTGAAACCTCAGTCCTATCAGCAGAAAACTGCACCGGCCTGGGGTTATACTAGTGATCACTATGCAGCAATCTTCTTCCATCTTCATCTTTCTTCGCGCGGCTGTTCATGCGCAGTAGAACGATAAGCTGAACTTTACCCAAGAAGTCGGCTATTTCGTTCAACTGCACGTGTCTGCCCCAGGGAAATTTGCAGGAAGAAGATCGCTCCATGATGCTCACTTATATAACCCCGGGGCGGTGCAGTTTTCTGCTGATAGGAGCACAGGCCCGCAGTTTCAGGTAAGTCAATACAATCACTTGGGGGTGCTGAACACAAGCCTTTCCTTCTCCTTTAACTTGTGTTTGAGCAGTGGATTTTCATGTATTCTACCTCACAACACAAGTATACTCTTATATACAGTACATCATGCTTGAAATTGAATTCAAAGACAGGATTAAGTCAAACCTAGATTAAAAAAGTTAACTACTATTGTATATTATTGTGCCTTATTTGGAAGAAACATTAGAAAAAACAGTTTTGATCTGTAAACTAAACAGCGCTATGCCTACTTTTTTTACATTTTGCCTATATGATGCCTTTTCCTTTTTCATGACAATTAGTTGTTTTAGTTGTAGTACAGGCTTATTTACCATAACAAGCTGAGAAAAAAAACAAATTAAAATGGTACAACAAACATATCACATATATAGCACTGAATTCTATTAGTTTACTGTGAAAGAAATTTTCTTGAACATATTTTGATTGATTCGTAAAATGACCCTATTATCCCATATTTATATAAGTAAATGAAGTAATGCATTTGCATAGTAGTTAGTTTCATGTACATCATGTAAGGAATGGGAAAGTCATGTTGGTAAGTGTAGTTTAACTTTAAACTACACACACACACACACACATTAAAGGGGGTTTATAAACCTCATCAAGTGGAAGTGCCACATTAAAATTCCAAAAAATAACATTCTCTCAATGAGGAACAGATGAGGTGTTCCCTGGTAAGCAGCAAGACTTACATACCGCTAGAGGTTTAGGATGATGTCCAGAATAGTAACAGTCTAGTTTCTCTGCCTCTTCAACACCTTCAACTTCCCCTTCATCACTGGAAAGTCGACTGGCAAGATCTCCACCAACAGAGCTAACAGGGGGCTCTGGAACAAAAGCACTGTGGTTTGATGAACTTGCACTGTTGATGCTATTTGCAGATGTTGGTCTTGGAAAGAAAAACAATCCTGTTGTTAGCTACTCCTGGTTAAAATGTATTACATATTCATTTATTCATAACCTTGATATTAGAATTTAGGTACTGCCTGTGAATTTGTTGATGATGCTGAATTGTGCAAAACTATATGCTCCATGTAGGATTAAGGCAGTGGTCAGTAGATAAATGTAATGTTATGCACTTGGGATAAAATTACACACATGCTAAGTTATACACTGAATTGAATTGTGTTCAGGCCTCATTAACGGAACAGGCAACTCAAGACAGTGTCAGTCAGGGATTGTTTAGTTAATAAAGTACTATACGGAGCAAGAACATACAATTATAGAATATGAATAGGAAAGGGCCTGAATAGAAAGACAAAAAATAATAAAAACTAGCAGTAACAACATATTTATAGCCTTACAGAGCATATTTTTAAATGGGATCAATAACCCCCATTTTAAAGCAAAAAAGAGTCAAAAGAAAAAACTATATAAATAAAATTAAGGGCAATTGAAAATTTGTTTAGAATAAGCCATTCTATAAAATATTAAAAGTTAACTTGATCCTCTCCTTTAATATCTATAGCAACCAATCAGCAGGTAGAATTTCCTGGTCACATGTTTAAAAGCAAACATCTTATTGTTGCTATGGGTTACTGCTATTGGGCAAACTGTGTGCCTTTTATTACATATGGGGGTTAATGTCTCTGTTACTTATGACAAATATCATGCCTCAATTAAAGGAGAATGCAGACACGGGGCACCATTACTTCAAATCTGGCCATGATGAGCCTTATATTGTGACATTTATATTCTCTATATTCACTATAGTTTGCAATTGTCCCTAAGCTCAGTAAGTGACAGCAGCATAGAGCATGTGCACTGAATCAGCAGAAAAGAGAGGAAGGTGTACGGGTTGGTACAGATATTTTATATATCTATATATCTATATATACAGCTCTGTTTGTCCAGAAAGCCATGTCTTGAAAATGGTCCTAGAGCCCAAACCAAAACACTTAATCTTTTTAAGAGAATAAACAACCAGGTGTTTGATGGGATTTGTTTGGGGTCCTTCTGGAACCCAAAACAAATATCAAGGCTCAAAGTGAATTGGACCAGTGACGTATCAGCTGCAAACTTCATGTTTTATTTACAGTGTACTTTTATTTTTATAATTTCACTGTGTCTAGGTTCAAAGCTCTAGGTATTTGCTTATGACCATTACCTGCAGTGACTACCAACTGACACACTTAATAGGTAGATGTTTCTCTCTTTGTCTTTAGCTACAATCCCATGGTGCAGATTTCTTGATTTTATGGTTGCTGAATAATGTGATACCTACAGTTTCTATAAACTACATCGATGAAATTGAGCAATTGGCTCATTGTGCAATTTAGCTCACCTAGGTAGGACAGAATTCTGAGGCCTGGCTTTTGCAGGTGATGTCACTTTTGGTTCCTGAACAGAGTTTGCAGCTGTTCCTGATGACTGTTCTTGTGCTGGTGTGGGCTGGCTCTGATGGGTTTCTCTTGAGGATGGCGCATGTTCTTTGTCTTTCGTTACTTCTTTTTCTCTTGACCGAGCTTTGTGCTCAGCTAAGAGGATGTCAAACTGTTTTTTACGACCTGGTACTGCTCGCCGATGGTTAAGTGAATGCGTCTGAAAGATGTAATAAATTGGAGAGAAACATTTAACTGCCATTTCTACACATAGGTTGTATAAAAAGTAACTCATATTAAACGGCAAACTGAATCTTTCACAGAATATAACCATTCATAAAACGCATAACTACAAGTTATGACGATACAAAACATGTCCAATAAGTATTATAACTCGATTGAGTATTCAATGATCACTGACTGCGCAAACAGATAAAATATATGGCAATCATTGCATTAAAAATACCAAACTGATATATTATAGCGTTGAAAGTATTGAACCTAATATTCGACTTTCCGCTAGCTAATGCAATTCTGAAACTATTCACGTTTAGCACTCCAGTGTGTTACTGTCACTAAATAAATGAATCTGCATTTGTTTCAGGGCTAGTCACTCATGGCAGAAACTTGTTCAGCTTTTCTTTATTAAAGTGATACTTACACCACAAACTGCTTTTTAAAATATGAATGTACCTTAAAAGTTACTTTTAGGCCATGTTGAATGTTTTTTGCCGAGAGGTTTGTTTTGTATGTAATTGTTAGTTGAAGTTTCTAAACCTGACTGTTTTGCCAACCTGACTGTCCCATCTCAGCCTTTCAGAGTTTCTAATGCTAACCGACTCCTGCTGCACAAATATGGCAGCCCCCTCATACAGGAACATGGGGCATCAGACAGGTAATGTAAAAGCATTGGGCAAATACTTTATGGCAAAGTTATAAGTTGCTTTCAAAGGCAATATTATGATAGATGTAAAAAAAGTGTTTAATTTCTGGTGCCAGTATCTCTTTAAGCTATTCTAAAAAAAAAAAACTGTAAATGCAGTAAAATAGTGGTGTGATAGCTTCAGGCCTAAGTGGACTTCTCAGTTTAAAACAATGTTAGGAGCCGTTTCAGTACTATATGTTAATTGTAAATGGTTTTACGGCCAAAGTTGTCATCAGGAAATGCCTTTATTTTGGACTTATTGACAGTTAAAGAATAAATAAATACTTTTCTTTTATTTGTTTTGTGCTAGGACCACCCAATATCTTGTGCCACCCTTGTTAAGTACAAGTAAAGACAAATAAGGGGCAAAGCCAATGGGGGGCAGCTACACTGTTTAATAAGTATAGAATTATTACAGCAAACATTTACAGCCATAAGCTGATGTATGGCCAAATCTTTTATAGATTACAGTCATTTATTAATGGTTTTGTTATACACAAACTACCCTCTGTGATAAATGGATGCAGTTATAGTATATGGCCAGCATATAAGTAATTGTGGATAATTACCTTGCATGTAAGTGATCTTGTACATGGTTTCTTGGTCTCAGGATCCAAAACACCGCAGTGTTTATTTGGGTCAAATTCCCTTTCTGCAGTGCAAAACAAAAATTGTTAAAAAAGTTAAGTCTTTGCACAGTTTGGGATTCAGCCTGTAAACATGTCAACTAGTCACTTTAACATGCCACAAGCAGCTTTATCTTAGTATGTCATAAGAATGAAGGGGGTATTATAAGCATCAGGGCAGTCATCCTGCACTGACAGGTAGGGCCGACTGAGAAAAGGAGATTTCTTACCTGGAAAATCTTTTTCTCATAGGCCCGTACTGTCAGTGCAGGATGACAGGAGTTAAGTTGCTTCTCTCTGGAGGCAGGACAAACTGTAATAACTTTTCTCCAATCTCCTTCTTACTGCTGGCTCCACCTCTTCCTTCAGTTTTGTACCATAGCCTGCTGGTGGAGACAGAACCTAACTGCCTAGCTAACTATACTAATTGCCGAGCAGCAAAAAAACGGCACCCCAAAAAAAGGGAGGGATGCTGCACTGACAGTACGGGCCTATGAGAAAAAGATTTTCAAGGTAAGAAATCTCCTTTTCTCACTCGGCCCTACCTGTCAGTGCAGGATGACGTCCAAACAGGGGGGGCTAAAAATCTGTAGTTCCAACAACCTGAACAATGAAAGCAGAAACTATCTATGTGCTACTGCTGCTTGTAGCACCTTTCTGCCGTAGGCCGCCTCTGAGGAGGCCATAACATCTAACTTATAAAACTTAGAAAAAGTGTGCAAGGATGACCAAGTGGCTGCCTTGCAAATGGCTTCTGTGAAAGCTTGATTGTGAAGGGCCCAAGAAGCACTAACCTTCCTGGTGGAGTGAGCTTTTACTTTAAATGGAACTTCCTGGTCCATGGACTTATAAGCCTCAAGTATCACTGAAACTATCCATCTAGCTAATGAGCGGTTGGATGCCTGAATGCCCTTCTTATTATTGCCAAATAAGACAAAGAGATTCTCTGATTGCCTGAATTCAGCGGTTCTGTGAATATAATACTTTAGTGCCCGTACAGCGTCCTGTGTATGCAGCTGCTGTTCTCTGGGATTGGTTGGTTTAGGGCAAAATGATGGCAATACAATCTCTTCACTGATATTGAACTCCGAAGTGACTTTTGGTAGGAGAGACAGAATTGTCCTAAGACCAACTTTATTTTGATGGAATATCGTCCAAGGTTGCTTGTGAGATAGCGCAGCTAGATCTGTAAACCCTTCTGGCCAATAGGAAGACCACATTCCAAGAAAGAAAGTTGAGTTGCACCTAACCTAATGGTTCGAATGGAGGTTGTTGCAGAGCCCTGAGGACAAGATTAAGATTCCAGGGAGGAACAGGGTCCTTCAGTTGTGGTTTTAATTTATGGATTAATTTCTGGAGTGCTTGAAAGAATAGTTTGCCCATTGTTTGTGCAAAAGAGTGCATAAATCTGTACCTTTAAAGCTGATATGCTAAGGCCTATATCTACTCCACTTTGTATGAAGTCTAGTATATGAGAAGATAAAGGGAATTGCCATTGTATGCCTTGCTCCAGGAAATAAAACAGCTCCATATCCTGAGACATATTACTGAGGTGGAACATTTCCTTGCAGCCAACAAAGTACGGATCACACCGTCTGAAAATCCTTCTGCTTTCCACAGTCTGGCTTAAATAGCCATGCCGTTAAATTTAGTCTGTGTACATGTTCTGCTTGCGCTGGACCTTGCGATAGTAGGTCCAGAATTAGCGGTAGTAACCATGGACGTGCTACTGAAATTGTATTAGCTCTGGAAACCATACTCTGCGGGGCCACCAAGGAGTGATCATTATAGTGGTTACTCTTTCCATTTCTATTTTGTGGAGCAGCCGTGGTATGAGCGGAATGGGGGGAAACGCATACGCCATTCTGCAGTTCCATTGGCAGGTCAGAGCGTCTACCCAGTCTGCTCTGGGATCATGTGTCTTTGCTAGGAATCGTGGAAGTTGGGTGTTAAATCTGGATGCCATCACGTCTAGGCATGGCAGTCCCCATTTGTCTACTAGTTGTTGAAAGACAGCTGGCTTCAGGCGCCATTCTCCTGGGTCCAAGGTATTGCGACTTAGAAAGTCGGCTTCCCAGTTCAGTAACCCCGAAATGAATATTGCAGATATTAGGACTCTGTTGGTTTCTGCCCAAGTCATGATCCTGGATACTTCCCACAATGCTTGCCGATTCAGGTAAGCTCCTGTCATGCTGTTGTCGGATTGGATTCTTACATGTCTGTTTCTCAGGTGGTCTTGCCAATTGCACAGTGCATAGTAAACTGCCCTGATCTCCAGGACATTTATGTGTAATTTGTTCTCTTGCTGTGACCAAATGCCCTGACACACCCGAGGTGGCCATGTAGCTCCCCATCCTGTGTCCTCCCCAGTCTGGCATCTGTTGTGATTACATCTTGTACTGACCGGTCCCAGTCCTTGCCTTGTGTTAGATTGGGAAGGAATGTTCACCAAGTGAGACTGTGTATTGCTTTCTGGGAGAGAGTGATTATCTGAGATAGGTCGTGGTGGTTTCGATCCCACTTTTTTAGGAACTCCCATTGAACTGGACGTAAATGAGACTTTGCAAAGGGTACGCCTTCTATACTGGCTGCCATCAGGCCGAGCAATCGGAGAATGTCGTGTGCTGATGACTGTGGCTGCTGGATAACAGTGTGATCCGCTTGTTGAAGGGTGACTGCCTTTGGTGTTGGTAGAAATACTCGCTTTATTTTTGTATCGACGTGCATTCCAAGGAACTCTAGGGACTGTGTTCGTATCAGGATGCTTTTTGCGTGATTTATGGGCCTATCTTTTTGATAGGTTGGAAGGAATTGCTGATGTTATAAACCTGCGCTCTGGTGGTTTTCTGGTAAAGGTAATGCTGTAGCCTTGATTTAAAATTTCTAGCACCCATCTGTCTGTTATGGAATTTTGCCAAATGTGTTTGAAACCGCCCAACCTTCCCCCTACCAGAGGTAAAGACGTTGTGCTGCGAGAGTCAGGAATCCTGACTTTTTACTGGCGTATGTTTGCAGGTGGTCTTGTTCTGGTTTTGCCATGGCACTTTGTACCTCCTATTAGGTTGTGCGTGCGGTAGGGGTCTGGAATTTCTCTGCTGACGACTAGAAGTAGCAGAAGAAGACCAAGATCTGTGTTGGAAATTGCGTCTGTGAAAATCTCGTACACTGGGGTAAAAAGGCCCCTTAGCCACTCGTGACGTCTGAAATTATTTGTATCAGTTCTGGTCCAAAAAGCTGTGTTCCAGCAAACTTTAGTGGTGTTAACCTGTGTTTCGATGCAGTGTCGCCTGACCACTGTCGTAGCCAAAGTGCTCTACGAGCAGATATGGATGCTGCTGAGGCTTTGGCTGCTAGCTTCGCTGTGTCTATTGCGAAATGAAAGGGCAGATCTGATTTTGTCTAATTCTTCAGCAAATTGTTCTGAAGTTGTAGGAGGATTCTTTATTAATTCCTGGCACCAGAACTTTGCTGTTTTGGCCACTGTAGTAGCCGCAGCTGCGGGTCTTAAAATAACTGCTGTGTTTTGAAAATCTCGCTTAAGTGCAGAGTCTATCTTTTTGTCCATAGGGTCTTTAAGAAAACCAGCGTCCTCTGCTGGTAAAGTAGTGTTCCTAGCTAATCTGACAATAGCTGGGTCTACCTTGGGAATTTTGTCCCAATGCTTGTAATCCTCTGTTAACAGATATGTATTGAAAAATGTACTGGGAATATTGCCTTTTCTTTCTTGTTGAAGCCATTTTGTTTCAACATTTTTTGCAATAGCTTTACAAACTGGAAATGTCTTAGGTTTCCTTGAGGTGTTACCCAACACATTATCAACCTTGGACAGAGTGATCTGCTCTTCCTTGATATCTAGGGTAGCAAAGTATAACAACACTGGACTTGTAATGGTGAGGTGTTGCGTTCGACTACGCATTTTTAGAGTGTGAGTGCCCGAGTTCTTCTTCCAGAAGCTCTGAGCGGAAGTGCTGTGATGTCCGGAAGCACGAAACACAGGCGCGAAATTAAGGAGCGCCGATCTTGCCCGTGGAACAGTAAGTGCGAACCTAGGATACCCGGGGAGCGCACACTTGTTAGCGCATGGAAGGCTATGCCAGTGTGTGATGAACACCTGGGGCTCAACCTAGGAGACTGGGAGCTCACCATAACCAGTATCTGTAAGCAAATTCCAATCTGTGTTAGATAGATGAATCTGTTCATTCATAGCCATTGTTGTAGTAAGGGAGCACTCGCCTGGGGCTCTACCTAGGGAAATTCTCCCTATGTCTGGGAGCACACTTAAGGGCTCAACCAACTAGTGAGCAGATCCATGTGTCACATTCCTTAATGATGAAATAATGTAAAAAAATAGCCATAGCATAATAATTCTGTTCGAGAGAAAGGAGAAGTTGCTGCATCCAAGGCAGGACAAACTGAAAAAACTGAAGGAAGAGGTGGAGCCAGCAGTAAGGAGGAGATTGGAGAAAAGTTATTAGTTTGTCCTGCCTCTAGAGAGGATCAACTTAACCCCAGTCGTCCTGCATGGACAGGTAGGGCCAAATGAGAAACAGCATTAAAATTATAATTTGCATTTCAGAAGTTAATCGTATTATTTAAACATGCACAGCATTAGGTCACTAACTCACTACATGTTAAAAATTTCTAGCAATAAGGTTTGCAATGAGAACGCCAGATAAACATTTAAAGCAATCTGGAAGGAGGAGTTATTATACAGGTCATAAAAGTCAAAGGTGACTTAATATTCTCATATTTTATAACAGCTGGCAAATATGTTTGTACAATGCACAAGTTGAGACTTTGGAGGGGGGAGCGTTTAGTTAATAATCCACACAAAACAATTTAGGCCAGGCAAATATGTTGTAGGAATTTCTGGCACTGACCTGAAAGTCTTTTGTAAGGCTTGTTGCTGTTTTTGGTGCCATTTTGGTGCTTCCTTTCTAGCGTGCCAATCCCCTTCCCATTTAATATTTTCTCTGGTGACTGTGGCACTGTTTTCGGTACTACTGGCTGCTTGGGTAGAGAGGAAGTAGAAGAGGCTGCTGTAGAGGAGTTAGTGGCAGAGTTCATTTTAACATTGGCACCATCTGCTTTCACCAGGTTTGGGATTTTTTCGAGGCTGACTACTGGAACTGGGACACTGAAGAAAAAAAAGAATGTAATAATTAAAATAATGTCCGTATCTAGCATAAATGTGAAATCTGACACAAAAAGACAATGAATAGCACACCGTCATAATCAAAGTAATCCACACGAGGTGGATTCCTCTAGGCTGCTTGTAAAATGGAATAGTACCTTATGGACATTTATACCCGACTGCAGGACCGCCATCAGAAATCGCAGGGCCCCATACGACAAAATTTCCTGGGCCCCCTGGGCTGTGCCCACCGCAAGCCCCACCTACAGGTCCACCCTCTCCACCACACAGTAAAAAAAACAAAAAAAATATTGGTGGCTAGAGTTCCCACATGTTAATAAAAAATAAAAAGATATTGGTGGTCAGAGACCCCCATAAAAAAAACATTTGTGGCCAGGGCCCCCCATTAAAAAATATTGGTGGCTAGGACTCCACATGAGAAAAAAAAATTGGTGGCCAGCCCCCCACACACATTTTAAGAAAATTGGTGGCCAGGGCCCCTTAAACGTCCATGCCTTACCGAAGTCAGCAGCTCTCAGAAAGATGGGGGGCCTGAGAGGCGCCGGCGCCGCTACCCACGTGGCGGCCATGGGCGCCGCCATTTTGGGAGCGACGCCGGCAGGGAAGGACGCGCCGCCCGGAGCTCCTGGACCTGCTCCGGGCGGCGATCGTGACAGTCAGTCACAGAGTCCTGATGCGCTATGGGAGAGGGAGGTGAGGGATCCGGTGAGGGATTGGCGTATATACGGAGTATATACGGTATTTGAAAGAAAATAACCCCTACTTTCAGCACCTGGGTGTGTCATTAGTAACTCCTCACTTCATTGATATTCATAGGCTCACAAAATGGGGTGTGGGGACCAGGGCCCTTTTGTATAAAGTGTTGTGTTATTTCCCAGCACCCACTGCTAGCCCTGTATTCTATATGGATTATCTTCTCCCTACAGGAACCAGCATGGCAGCACCAACTGCTAAACAGGGGCTTATTTATAATAATGGGATTATTGGACCCCCTTCCCCCATCCAGGCCATATTCTCCTAGAAGAGTTTGTGACCAAAATAAGCAGAGGAATTTCAAAGCTCTTGCTGAGGACTGTAAACATTTACATGTGTCCTGCACACTGTTGGGGCCGCAGAAGGAGCCTCGTATGTAGTTGCTGCATCTCTCCATCTCTCTGCCCCTGGTTGAGTTATAAGTTATTTTACTGTGACTGGTGTGCTTACAATTTTTTTTTTTTTAAACTGTGGGCAGGCCTACCTTTCATTGTTATTCAGTGGGTGCAGGTACAGATTGATTTTCAATCAGCCCCTAGGCTTATACACGAGTCAATAAATTTTTCCAGTTTTCTTAGGTAAATTAGGTACCTCGGCTTATACACGGGTCGGCTTATACACGAGTATATACGGTACTTTATTATTTGCATTTTCTACTTCCCTCATATGAGATTTAAAATGACATGGAAGATTTATAACATTATAACCTATCATTCCAGTTATATGACTTTCCCACTTTTTTTTAGTGTTTCAGCTATTTTTTGTTTTCTTTTTTTTTTTTTTTCAGATAAAATAAAAACAAGAACATTGTACAAGAAAATGAAAATAAGAACAGCAATGGATTCACTCTGACATTCATCACAATCACTATTTGCATGAGAACATGAGTATAATAACATGAACAAAAAAGATATTGCCTAATTGTGTACTTGTTCTATTTTGTCTAGGGTCACCCCAGGAAGAGAGAAAGGGTAGGGTACAAACCTATTTTTAGTTTATATTTGTAACTTCTACCAGACCAGTAACAAACTCAGTATATGTTTAAATATGCCTTTTGTAACTACAATTATACCCACACCACTACATGGTATGAGAGTAGAATAGTGTTACATGTTCCACCTAGCCACTTATCTGCAGACTAAAAGTGAGTGCAGCATGAGGAACTCGGATCCAGGTCTCTGTCTTCCTATCTACTATTTTTCTAAAACTTCTTTTATGTTTTTCCCCAAACTGACCTTTTGGACACATTATGTTACCCGTTATACAGTTAAATTTGTATTTGAAGCTATAAACATTAAACAGCACAGCACAGAGGAACTGTTATATCCTTGAAAATACAAATATGTACCCTGTCTATGCAGTGTTCACTGACCATTAACCTGTTCCTAACTGCACTAAAAAAAAATTTACATTTAAATGCAAAAGTGCAACCACTCAATTGGTTAAAGCTAACAAAGCTTTCTTTTCTTTTTAATTTAGAATGTGCAAGGCAGTTATGGCAGTTATTTAATCTCCCACTCCTGTGACGTGCAGTTGATGTGGAAAGAAAACCATTGGGTGAATTTAAAATTTACTGACAGTCAGCATTTAACAAAGAAAGATACGCATGTATCTATAAGGTTTCTAGGAACCCTTTCTCTAAATTGTACGTTAATAGCTCTGTATGACTGATGGATTGAAAGTGGTCCTACTAGATTTGAGACTGTGTGTTTGGAGTCAATTGAAACTGTTTCTGAACAAGGAGAAGGAAGTGATGAGTCCATAACTTGTTGCAGCTACCACTGCTCACTGCTAGAAAAGTTGACAAAGATCATATGGTCAGAGTTGGAGTCTTCACCAAGCAGCTCATTGAGAAACAGGAAGGCCTGCATGCAAGCAGTTTAAAACCATACCCATAATGTGCATTATACAGTGGTTAATAAAGATTAGCAACCCTACATTCTATGAAAGGCGTGTGTTAATATACAAGGCTGCATCTATAAGTTGTGAACTTTACCCTACTGCAAAGTATTTCTACCTTTGTCTTATGTGCTGGAAGTGCCACTTACCATGGTTTGTCTCTTGACACTTTAGAGGAAAATGCTGTGTGCTGCTTGTTGTTGGAGGTAATTAGATTGTCTCTGGGCGCTTTGAATGGCTTTGAGTTGCTGTTGACAGGGTTATGGCTGCTCAAACAAGTTTTCGGTTTCATCTGTACAAGTGATGGTTTGATGTTAGAGGGAGAAGAAGCTGGTGATGGTGAAGGTTTGCACATTGAACCATGTCTTCTTTCTGTGGGAGAATAAGCAAAAAAAAAACACCAAAAATTAACCAAATTACATTCCTGCTATATAGATATATAGATATATAGATATATATATAGATATATGTATATGTGTGTGTGTATATATATATATATATATATATATATATATATATATATATATATATATATATACACACACACACACACACACACACACACATATATATATACACACACACACACACACACACACATGTATATACATATACAGTGGGTTGAGCACAAAGTTTGTGAGGAACTTAAGCTTTTCTTTTTAACACAATCACCTCATTTCAGGGGCTCAAAAGCAATTGGACAAATTAAAAAAATTAAAATAAAATGTTCATTTCTAATACTTGGTTGAAAACCCTTTGCTGGCAATGACAGCCTGAAGACTTGAACTCATGGACATCACCAGACAGGGCCGCCATCAGGGGGGGACAGGGGGGACAAGCGTACCGGGCCCGGGCATGAAGGGGGGCCCGGCAGCGCTGCATTTTTTGAAGATCCGGGCCCCCCTTACGAGCACCCGAGCCGTACGTCTTGCCTCTGTGCTGCCGAATGCGGAAGTGCCGAAAAGCCGAAGCCGATGCGCCGAAAAGACCCGAAGTCACGGAAAAAGCCGAAGTCACGAAGCGCCGAAAAGACCCGAAGTCACGAAAACAGCCGAAGCCGAAGTCCTGAAGCAGCGCAAAGACCCGAAGTCACGAAAACAGCCGAAGCCCTGAAGCAGTGAAAAGACCCAAAGTCACGAAAGGAGGTGAAGTTGAAGTACTGAAGCCGTAAGTTCAATTCTACTGAACACCAGTTTGTGTATTTTTTTTTTTTAATCTCCTGGCCACCAATGTATTATTTTAATATTCTATAGGCCCCTGCAACCAATCTTTTTTTTTTAAAACATGTTTTTTTGGGGCCCCAATTTTTTTTTTAACTCGTAAGGGGCCCCTTGCCACCATTGTTTTTTAAAAAAAAAAAAAAAAAAAAATAATTTTCTTTTTGGTGGCCCTAAATTTTTTTAACTTGTAAGGGGGCCCCTGCCACCAGTTTTTTTTTTTTTTTCAAAAAAAATTTTTTTTTTTTTTTAATTTTTTTTTGGGGCCCCAATTTGTTTTTAACTTATAAGGGGGCCCCTGCCGCCAATGTTTTTTTTTTTTTTTTCAAAAAAAATTTTTTTTTTTTAATTTTTTTTTGGGGCCCCAATTTGTTTTTAACTTGTAAGGGGGCCCCTGCCACCAGTTTTTTTTTTTCAAATTTTTTTTTGGGGCCCCAATTTGTTTTTAACTTATAAGGGGGCCCCTGCCACCAATGTTTTTTTTAAAAAAAAAAAATTAATTTTTTTTTTTTGGGGCCCCAATTTTTTATAAGGGGGCCCTGACCATCAATAGCTTTTTACAACTTGTGTGTGGGGGGGTTACTTTTTTAGCGCTGATGTCTGTGTGGTCTTTTAACTGCGATGTGGAGTGGGCGGGAAATGGGGTGGAGCTTGGTCGTCAGTGTGGGCGGGGCCCAGGGGGCCCCAAAAATTTTGTTGTACGGGGCCCCGTGATTTCTAATGGCGGCCCTGTCACCAGATTCTGGGTTTTTTCCTTTTTAATGCTCTGCCAGGCCTTTACTGCAGCGGCTTTCAGGTGCTGTTTGTTTGTTTGTGGGCCTTTCTGTCCGAGATTAATCTTCAACAAGTGAAATTCATGCTCAATTGGGTTCAGATCAGATGACTGACTTGGCTATTCAAGAATACTCCACTTCTTTGCTTTAATAAACTCCTGGGTTGCTTTGGCTGTATGTTTTGGGTCATAATGAAACACTTCCCAATCAATTTGACTACATTTAGCTGGATTTGAGAAGACAGTACGTCCCTGAACACCTCAGAATTAATCCGGCTGCTTCTGTCCTGCGTCACATCATGGATAAACTGTACATTTTGCCACTTCTATTATTATAGCAATTTCTCGGATGAGTTTTTTCCGTTTTTGCAGCTTAAGGATGGCTTGTTTCACCTGCATGAAGAGCTCCTTTGACCACATGTTGTCTGTTCACAGCAAAATCTTTCACATACAAGCACCCACCCTCAAATCAACTGCAGGGCTTATATCTTCTTCATTGATAATGACATACCGAAGGAACTGCTCACACCTGGCCATGAAATAGTCTTTGAGTCAATTTTTAGAAATAGTTTATTAAATGAAGAAATGTGTTTTGTAATTTAGAGCACAAACTGACTATTATAGGTAAGTATGGACCAGTGTTAGGACATATGAATACATAGTATACAGTAGCTAGTAGGCATTGTAGAAGCTGTAGCCTACACAGCTGCCTGTACTACCATGTACATTCTGTTATTTTCTCTTAACCCTGGCTTACAATGAGATGCTTTGTGCATTTTAGGTATAATTATTTATGACACGATTTACTGGAAAAATTTTGCATCAGATCCTATTTTACAGCATTTCCAAACTGGTGGTACACAGATTTTCTGTTACAGGAATTTGTTAGACATGTAATTAAAAAAAAAAACATTTCTAATTGATGTGATACACTCAGTGGGTTTGCAAGCCTTAATTTATAATATACCTTTTCAATACCATTTCTCACGTAAAAAGACAAAATATTTATTTGTTACAGTAACTGAATTTTAGGTGAATTTCAGTTGAGTTTATGTGATTTAGTGAAGGTTTATGCGATTATTTTAGTATTCACTGACGACAGTTCACATCAACAGGAAACTTCACAGAAACAGGAAACCTCGTAAAGTCATTGGGGGCATAATAAATATCCAGTCAGAAAATCACAAGTTTTAAAATTGCTATTTCTTCAATTACGCAAGGAACAGTTTCTCTTTTATAAAGTGTAGTAATAACATTGTACAGCCTGGAAAGAAATACCCATGTCTGCTCCAAAATCTGTTCTAATCTTGAATCCTACCCTCCCCTCTTCCAAGACCCAACCACAGTTAAATTATGCATAAACATTAAGGGGCCTATTTCTATTTTCAACTTTTATCCCCAATTATCACCACAGAAAAAAAGGTTATCTAAAAATTTCTACTTATCAGGGCCAATGTATTTGGTTTGAAATTGCATAAAAATATATTATTTTGCCTACAAGTTCCTTAGTCCTTATAAACCTGGTTTGGTATGATAACAAATTAGGCAAAAAATCTCACACCTGTAATAATGGCATGTAAAAAAAACAACAATTAAAAAAAAACTACTGAAAATTACTTCATTAATTGAAAAAAATATATAAGCAACTTAAAACCCCACATATTTACTTAAATTCACACAAGAGTATCGTTTAGAAACCCAGTAAATCGGCATGTTACAAACATTAAAATAATTATGACACTTTTGGTCTGCTCATTTACTGTACATAATATAATACACGTCTTAAATATTATTGTTCTATTGCTTTATTGTGGCAGTGGGATGGTTTGACAACAGAGTATGCCAATGTAGGTATGGTAGTAGGCAGCTCTTGAAAAGTGGTTTGCATCTGCAATTTCTTTTTCGATTTTTAAGGTAAAACTTGAACAAACAAACAAACCAAAAAAAAAGTATGATTTCTCCAACCACACACACATGCATGATCAAATACAGGACAATTTAAATTTGGTTTGAATTTATTGAATATATGGTAGAGAAGACAGCCAGGCTCCAGTGAACATCAATCTTTTGGTCATCAACATGTGTCCTACAGCTCTTATTAAAAAAGTTTTCATCCTTGGGAAGTTTTCAGGTTTTAGTTTAAAAAATAAGGACACCCAACCATAACCAAGTAGACTAAATTAAAAGTTTTGTGAGACAAACGCTGCACATGATCACAAACACACCATCCCCACTATGAAGTATAGTGGTGCCATAGGCATCGTTGGGATGCTTCTTTACAGCAGGCAAGCGTGGTTCTATGATTTCTAAGAAATCCTGACACCTGAGTTAATTATGTGCCAAAAGAATTTGGACATCAATAGAAATTAGTTACATTAGCTACCTAAGGCACAACCATTGCTTCCACAGATGTATAGTTAATATTGCGTCAGACAACATGATAGGATGCCTCTTTCCAACAAGTCAAATTTCTGCCCTGCTACAAAAGCTTCAGTCAACTGTACATTAAGTGAGTTGAAATGCCAGGGAGCAAATGCAAAATGGTAGCCCAAACTAATTTACAGAAGGGCCCACCAAGAGCTAAAGTATTTAGTGCTTAAGTATTTTCTACTTGGTTGAAACAATCATTGCTAAGTTGTCTCAAACTGCCTCTATTCATTGGGAATGAACAGGATGGATTTCTACGGCTGAGAAGCTTTAACACATGCCATTTTGTCAAGAGTTGGCTTAAGTGATGTAAAGGTTGCCACCAGTGTTCTTTGGGGCAGTGAAAATGCTTCTCTAAAGCGATGAATCATGCTTCATTGTCTGGTAGTTTGGAGTATGAGTACGGGTTTGGCAGATGTCAGAACACTACATGCCTGCATAATGCTGAGTAAAATGGTATTTTCCTAGTTTGGGCTATGGACCATTATGATATAACTTTGAGGCATGAGGGACACATTCAGTAGCGTAACTATAGAGGAAGCAGTCCCCGCAGTTGGAGGGAGACCCGGTCTGCTTCCTCTACAGTAGTGATGTGCGAATCTGTCCCGAAAAATTAGCAAAATGCATTTTGATGCGCAACAATTTTGACACAAGCATTTTTATAGGTGCAACTCTTTTGTCCAAATGCATTAAAGTTAATGAGCGAATCATTTTTATGGGCGCAACAATTTTGACGCAGGCATTTTTTTTCCCCTGCAGCATATTCAATTAAGTGGGACCACCCCTCCCCAGTACAATACCAGGGATTTCTTCATATATATATATAGACCCTAGAACTGTATAATGTATTATCAAGTTTTCTGAACTTTACCAAGCTGTGAAAGCTCTATTAATTCATTGAGCTTACAGATATTTTACAGAATAGGAACATTTTATAAATTGTTTACAGAACTGTTGGAATATTTTTCTATCTTTGTGGAGATTCCTATTGCACTCATGTCAAGGTAATATTGTAATACTCCTGGTTTCAGAGAAAGAAAATTTTACAGTATGCAATAACATTCTAAAATGAGTGCTCTTTACTTTATGAAAACAGGTTTGGGAAGATTCTTTCCTATTTTACCACCATAACACAAAGCAATACCACCAATACACAAAGTAAGGTTCAAACCGAATTGGTTTGCTTTGAAAAGAGTGGAAGAACTTGGAAAGCGTATACAAACCCTGACCTGAACTTCTGTGGTAACATCAATGCCCAACTTAACTAATTATTTTATGGTCCAGTTACCAAATCTCATTGCGCTCTAGCATCTAGTGAAAAGCCTTCCAAGAAGAGTAGAGGGTGTCATGGAAGCAAAGTATGGAACATCATATTAATACCCTTGGTTGCTGAATGAGATCTTGGATAGGCAGAAGTGTGGAAGTGTGGGAGGTCTGCAATATGAAAAAGAAGTTAATCTTTACCAATTTACTTTGGTGGTAGGGGGTGGGGAGATATTTTAAATATTCCTTTGCTCCAGATAAGCCTATAATCTGAAATAAAATTATTATGGAAATTTAGAGATTTAGTCACTATGAGTCAAACATCATCATCAAATAAACATTTTTAGTAATGATTCAGAACTATTGTAACCCCAGATATGTTAGGAGAGGCTCTGATTATGGCAGGAAGATCCTTGCTTAAAAGCCCATTTAATTTGCATGAAAGTGGTAGGGGACTAATGGACTCCAAAGGTTGCATCGCAAAATTTCCACTTCTGTAGAATGTAATAGTGGCAGTGTCATGTTACCAAGCTGAATTACTTTTTAAGGTCAGTACAGAACAACATACCTGGGGTGTTGGAACGATGAAGTTGCTGAATCAGTTGGAAAACCCTACTGACTTTATCAGTGGTCTGTCTTTTAGGAACAAACCCCACCTGGTCTTGATGCACCAACCCTGCAAGGAAAGTATTGAGGCGATTTGCCATTATTTTTGACTGAACATTAACCCTTTCCCTGCCAGCCGTTTTGTCCTAGATGCGAACATCTACTGCCAAGCAGTTTTTAGATATTTTGCACTCTTTCACTTTAAGGGCCTTTCCTGGGGTGGTCTTTTAGTTAACCCAGGAAAACAATATATTGTTTTTTTCAGGACAACCTGAACTTTCACAATATGCAAGAATTTTGGTGTAATTCTACTTCTCTAATAAAATATTGGATTCTAAGTGTCAAATAAAATGAAAAAAATCATGTTGCACGAAGAACAATCACATATATCAGAAACATCATTCATTTTATGTACGAGAACACAGCCGATTTAGAAAGGTCTATGTCTCCTGAACGCGACAATACCAAATATATATAGTTTTATGGAGATTTCTCACTTGTATAGCTCAAAATCTACAAGCAGTACACAACCAAATTTCCAAAGCAACACTTCCCAAACGGCATACTTTTGATTTCAAGGCCAAACATTCCGCTAACAGTAGGTTTACCCTAGAAAACTACCCATTACTAGAAAGAACAGATTCTGGTGAATCAAAAATGGGTAGAAATATATTTGTACTCCAAACCACCAAGTTGCAATTGTTTCCTAAAGTTATAATGTTTTATAGAAATTGGTGAATTTTTTGAAAAATGACCTCAAAGCTTCCACTCTACAGCAACATATCTCCCACACATCATTAGGTATCAATGTAAAACACCCCAAATATAAAATCCTGGGTCCACTGAACAGTTTGATGCCCAATATGAATAGATGTACCCAAGCACGTGGCATAGGAGGCCCCAAAAGGAAGACCCCCCGTTTGTTCTGTCATTTCAGATACTGCAAAATCAACACATTTACATCGTTTTGGGGGGCGGCAAAGGTAGAAAAAAGTATGTTCACCCCAGAAAACCATATATTTTCGGAAAGTACACATTCCCCTGAATCCAAATTGGGTATGCATGTCTTTCTACACCAAAGTACCAAGCGGCAAACCATTCCTAAAGTTGGTGATTTTGGCAACATTTCCAAAAATCACTTAAAAATTTCTACCCTGCAGCATCGTATTACCCACATACTTTTAGGTATCAAGACAAATCACCCCAAATATGAAAGCCTAGGGTCCTCTGAACAGTTTGATGCCCAATATGTATAGGTGTACCCAAGCAAGTGGCATATAGAGGCCTGAAAAGGAAGACCCCCATATGGTCTGTCATTTCAGATATTTCAAAATCAACACATTTACATCGTTTTGAGGGGGGCAAATGTAGAAAAAAGTAAGTTCACCCCAGAAAACCATATATTTTCGGAAAGTACACATTGCCACGAATCTAAATTGGGTATGCATGTCTTTGTACTCCAAAGTACCAAGCCGCAAATCATTCCTAAATTTGGTGATTTTGGTGACATTTCCAAAAATCACTTAAAAATGTCTACCCTGCAGCATCGTATTTCCCACATACTTTTAGGTATCAAGAGAAATCACCCCAAATATGAAAGCCTAGGGTCCTCTGAACAGTTTGATGCCCAATATATATAGGTGTACCCAAGCACGTGGCATATAGGGGCCCCAAAAGGAAGACTCCCATATGGTCTGTCATTTGAGGTACTGCAAAATCAACACATTTACATCGTTTTGGGGGGGGGGGCAAAAGTAGAAAACAGTAAGTTCACCCCAGAAAACCATATATTTTCGGAAAGTACACATTCCAACAAATCCAAATTGGGTATGCATGTCTTTCTACGCCAAAGTACCAAGCCGCAAATCATTCCTAAATTTGGTGATTTAGGTGACATTTCCAAAAATCACCTCAAAATATCTACCCTGCAGCATCGTATTACCCACATACTTTTAGGTATCAAGACAAATCACCCCAAATATGAAAGCCTAGGGTCCTCTGAACAGTTTGATGCCCAATATGTATAGGTGTACCGAAGCATGTGGCATATAGGGGCCCTAAAAGGAAGACCCCCATATAGTCTGACATTTCAGGTACTGCAAAATCAACACATTTACATTGTTTTGGGGGGGCAAAAGTAGAAAACAGTAAGTTCACCCCAGAAAACCATATATTTTCGGAAAGTACACATTCCCACGAATTCAAATTGGGTATGCATGTCTTTCTACGCCAAAGTACCAAGCCGCAAATCATTCCTAAATTTGGTGATTTAGGTGAAATTTCCAAAAATCACCTCAAAATATCTACCCTGCAGCATCGTATTACCCACATACTTTTAGGAATCAAGACAAATCACCCCAAATATGAAAGCCTAGGGTCCTCTGAACAGTTTGATGCCCAATATGTATAGGTGTACCGAAGCATGTGGCATATAGGGGCCCTAAAAGGAAGACCCCCATATAGTCTGACATTTCAGGTACTGCAAAATCAACACATTTACATTGTTTTGGGGGGGCAAAAGTAGAAAACAGTAAGTTCACCCCAGAAAACCATATATTTTCGGAAAGTACACATTCCCACGAATTCAAATTGGGTATGCATGTCTTTCTACGCCAAAGTACCAAGCCGCAAATCATTCCTAAATTTGGTGATTTAGGTGAAATTTCCAAAAATCACCTCAAAATATCTACCCTGCAGCATCGTATTACCCACATACTTTTAGGAATCAAGACAAATCACCCCAAATATGAAAGCCTAGGGTCCTCTGAACAGTTTGATGCCCAATATGTATAGGTGTACCGAAGCATGTGGCATATAGGGGCCCTAAAAGGAAGACCCCCATATAGTCTGACATTTCAGGTACTGCAAAATCAACACATTTACATTGTTTTGGGGGGGCAAAAGTAGAAAACAGTAAGTTCACCCCAGAAAACCATATATTTTCGGAAAGTACACATTGCCACGAATCCAAATTGGGTATGCATGTCTTTCTACGCCAAAGTACCAAGCCGCAAATCATTCCTAAATTTGGTGATTTAGGTGAAATTTCCAAAAATCACCTCAAAATATCTACCCTGCAGCATCGTATTACCCACATACTTTTAGGTATCAAGACAAATCACCCCAAATATGAAAGCCTAGGGTCCTCTGAACAGTTTGATGCCCAATATGTATAGGTGTACCGAAGCATGTGGCATATAGGGGCCCTAAAAGGAAGACCCCCATATAGTCTGACATTTCAGGTACTGCAAAATCAACACATTTACATTGTTTTGGGGGGGCAAAAGTAGAAAACAGTAAGTTCACCCCAGAAAACCATATATTTTCGGAAAGTACACATTGCCACGAATCTAAATTGGGTATGCATGTCTTTCTACGCCAAAGTACCAAGCCGCAAATCATTCCTAAATTTGGTGATTTTGGGGACATTTCCAAAAATCACCTCAAAATATCTACCCTGCAGCATCGTATTACCCACATACTTTTGGGTATCAAGAGAAATCACCCCAAATATGAAAGCCTAGGGTCCTCTGAACAGTTTGATGCCCGATATGTATAGGTGTACCCCAGCACGTGGCATACAGGGGCCCCAAAAGGAAGACCCCCATATAGTCTGTCATTTCAGGTACTGCAAAATCAACACATTTACATCGTTTTGGGGGGGGCAAAAGTAGAAAACAGTAAGTTCACCCCAGAAAACCATATATTTTCGGAAAGTACACATTCCAACGAATCCAAATTGGGTATGCATTTCTTTCTACGCCAAAGTACCAAGCCGCAAATCATTCCTAAATTTGGTGATTTAGGTGACATTTTCAAAAATCACCTCAAAATATCTACCCTGCAGCATCGTATTACCCACATACTTTTAGGTATCAAGACAAATCACCCCAAATATGAAAGCCTAGGGTCCTCTGAACAGTTTGATGCCCGATATGTATAGGTGTACCCAAGCACGTGGCATACAGGGGCCCCAAAAGGAAGACCCCCATATAGTCTGTCATTTCAGATACTGCAAAATCAACACATTTACATCGTTTTGGGGGGGGCAAAAGTAGAAAACAGTAAGTTCACCCCAGAAAACCATATATTTTCGGAAAGTACACATTCCAACGAATCCAAATTGGGTATGCATGTCTTTCTACGCCAAAGTACCAAGCCGCAAATCATTCCTAAATTTGGTGATTTAGGTGACATTTCCAAAAATCACCTCAAAATATCTACCCTGCAGCATCGTATTACCCACATACTTTTAGGTATCAAGACAAATCACCCCAAATATGAAAGCCTAGGGTCCTCTGAACAGTTTGATGCCCAATATGTATAGGTGTACCCAAGCATGTGGCATATAGGGGCCCTAAAAGGAAGACCCCCATATAGTCTGACATTTCAGGTACTGCAAAATCAACACATTTACATTGTTTTGGGGGGGCAAAAGTAGAAAACAGTAAGTTCACCCCAGAAAACCATATATTTTCGGAAAGTACACATTCCCACGAATTCAAATTGGGTATGCATGTCTTTCTACGTCAAAGTACCAAGCCGCAAATCATTCCTAAATTTGGTGATTTTGGTGACATTTCCAGAAATCACCTCAAAATATCTACCCTGCAGCATCGTATTACCCACATACTTTTAGGTATGCAGAGAAATCACCCCAAATATGAAAGCCTAGGGTCCTCTGAACAGTTTGATGCCCGATATGTATAGGTGTACCCAAGCACGTGGCATACAGGGGCCCCAAAAGGAAGACCCCCATATAGTCTGTCATTTCAGGTACTGCAAAATCAACACATTTACATCGTTTTGGGGGGGGGGCAAAAGTAGAAAACAGTAAGTTCACCCCAGAAAACCATATATTTTCTGAAAGTACACATTCCAACGAATCCAAATTGGGTATGCATGTCTTTCTACGCCAAAGTACCAAGCCGCAAATCATTCCTAAATCTGGTGATTTTGGTGACATTTCCAAAAATGACCTCAAAATATCTACTCTGCAGCATCGTATTACCCACATACTTTTAGGTATCAAGAGAAATCACCCCAAATATGAAAGCCTAGGGTCCTCTGAACAGTTTGATGCCCGATATGTATAGGTGTACCCAAGCACGTGGCATATAGGGGCCCTAAAATGAAGACCCCTCCTTGTATGTTCTGTCATTTCAGGTACTGCAAAATCAACACATTTACATCGTTTTGGGGGGGGCAAAGGTAGAAAAAAGTAAGTTCACCCCAGAAAACCATATATTTTCGGAAAGTACACATTCCCACGAATCTAAATTGGGTATGCATGTCTTTCTACTACAAAGTACCAAGCCGCAAACCATTCCTAAATTTGGTGATTTTGGGGACATTTCCAAAAATGACTTCAAAATTTCGACCCTGCAGCATCGTATTACCCACATACTTTTAGGTATCAAGACAAATCACCCCAAATATGAAAGCCTGGGGTCCTCTGAACAGTTTGATGCCCAATATGTATAGGTGTACCCAAGCACGTGGCGTATAGGGGCCGCAAAACGAAGACCCCCATATGGTCTGTCATTTCAGGTACTGCAAAATCAACACATTTACATCGTTTTGGGGGGGGCAAAGGTAGAAAAAAGTAAGTTCACCCCAGAAAACCATATATTTTTGGAAAGTACACATTCCCACGAATTCAAATTGGGTATGCATGTCTTTCTACGCCAAAGTACCAAGCCGCAAATCATTCCTAAATTTGGTGATTTAGGTGACATTTCCAAAAATCACCTCAAAATATCTACCCTGCAGCATCGTATTACCCACATACTTTTAGGTATCAAGACAAATCACCCCAAATATGAAAGCCTAGGGTCCTCTGAACAGTTTGATGCCTGATATGTATAGGTGTACCCAAGCACGTGGCATACAGGGGCCCCAAAAGGAAGACCCCCATATAGTCTGTCATTTCAGATACTGCAAAATCAACACATTTACATCGTTTTGGGGGGGGCAAATGTAGAAAACAGTAAGTTCACCCCAGAAAACCATATATTTTCGGAAAGTACACATTCCAACGAATCCAAATTGGGTATGCATGTCTTTCTACGCCAAAGTACCAAGCCGCAAATCATTCCTAAATTTGGGGATTTAGGTGACATTTCCAAAAATCACCTCAAAATATCTACCCTGCAGCATCGTATTACCCACATACTTTTAGGTATCAAGACAAATCACCCCAAATATGAAAGCCTAGGGTCCTCTGAACAGTTTGATGCCTGATATGTATAGGTGTACCCAAGCACGTGGCATACAGGGGCCCCAAAAGGAAGACCCCCATATAGTCTGTCATTTCAGATACTGCAAAATCAACACATTTACATCGTTTTGGGGGGGGCAAATGTAGAAAACAGTAAGTTCACCCCAGAAAACCATATATTTTCGGAAAGTACACATTCCAACGAATCCAAATTGGGTATGCATGTCTTTCTACGCCAAAGTACCAAGCCGCAAATCATTCCTAAATTTGGGGATTTAGGTGACATTTCCAAAAATCACCTCAAAATATCTACCCTGCAGCATCGTATTACCCACATACTTTTAGGTATCAAGACAAATCACCCCAAATATGAAAGCCTAGGGTCCTCTGAACAGTTTGATGCCTGATATGTATAGGTGTACCCAAGCACGTGGCATACAGGGGCCCCAAAAGGAAGACCCCCATATAGTCTGTCATTTCAGATACTGCAAAATCAACACATTTACATCGTTTTGGGGGGGGCAAAAGTAGAAAACAGTAAGTTCACCCCAAAAAACCATATATTTTCGGAAAGTACACATTCCAACGAATCCAAATTGGGTATGCATGTCTTTCTACGCCAAAGTACCAAGCCACAAATCATTCCTAAATTTGGTGATTTAGGTGACATTTCCAAAAATCACCTCAAAATATCTACCCTGCAGCATCGTATTACCCACATACTTTTTGGTATCAAGACAAATCACCCCAAATATGAAAGCCTAGGGTCCTCTGAACAGTTTGATGCCCAATATGTATAGATGTACCCAAGCACGTGGCATATAGGGGCCCCAAAAGGAAGACCCCCATATGGTCTGTCATTTCAGGTACTGCAAAATCAACAAATTTACATCGTTTTGGGGGGGGCAAAAGTAGAAAACAGTAAGTTCACCCCAGAAAACCATATATTTTCGGAAAGTACACATTCCAACGAATCCAAATTGGGTATGCATGTCTTTCTACGCCAAAGTACCAAGCCACAAATCATTCCTAAATTTGGTGATTTAGGTGACATTTCCAAAAATCACCTCAAAATATCTACCCTGCAGCATCGTATTACCCACATACTTTTAGGTATCAAGACAAATCACCCCAAATATGAAAGCCTAGGGTCCTCTGAACAGTTTGATGCCCAATATGTATAGATGTACCCAAGCACGTGGCATATAGGGGCCCCAAAAGGAAGACCCCCATATGGTCTGTCATTTCAGGTACTGCAAAATCAACACATATACATAGTTTTGGGGGGAGCAAAGGTAAAAAAAAGTGCATTCACCCCAGAAAACCATATATTTTCAGAAAGTACACATTCCCACGAATCCAAATTGGGTATGCATGTCCTTGTACTCCAAAGTACCAAGCCGCAAGCCTTTCCTAAATTTGGCGATAAAAGCAACAGTTTTTACATTTTTGAAAATTGCCTAAAAATATTGCAATTGGCCGCATTTATCTCACCCAATTTCTTACATACAATTCTAAAACACCATAAATACTGATGCCAAGGGTCAATTGAACCGTTTGATGCCCAATATGCATTGATATACCAAGGCAGCTGGCATGTGCGGACCCAAAATGAAAATAGTGCATATGATTTTTCTCCGCTGCCGATTCGCCTTCTGTGAACATAGACCCTTGACTTCATATTATATGCCTCAAGACCCTCCTAACAGCAAAGACCCCCCCAAAACCATATATTTTTGGAAAGTACACATTCTGACGAATCCAAAAAAGATAAAGACGTCTTTCTACACCAAACTGCAAAGCTTTTCTAAACGCAGAGGTTTTTACATTTCTGAAAATCGCCTAAAATTGTTGCAGTTTGCCGCATTTATCACACACAATGTTTTACGTATAAAGAAAAATCACCCTAAATATGGACGTCAGAGGTCTACTAAATAGTTTGATGCCCAATATGCATAGATTTACCAAAGTATGTGGCGTGTACGGACCCCAAATGAAAAACATGCCTATGAATTTTCACGCTAGCCAACTAAGCTGCAGAAAAGAGAGCCCCAACTGTGCGTTATGTGCCATAAGACCCCAAAACTGTAAAAAGACCCCCAGAAACCCATATATTTTTGGAAAGCATATATTCTGGCGAATCAAACTAAGTAAAATAAATCTTTCTATACCAAAGCACCAAACAGCAAAACTATACTAAAGATACATAAGGAACAATAATGCATGGATAAAATTGCAATAAAACCACAAAAATAGCGTAAATCAATGAAATAACAAAATAATTGATCCGGCAGCGTAATTAGTGGCCGAAATCGATTATCCAATAGTCACGCTGTCAAAATAACATGCTTTTAGGAAAAACAAACAGTACAATGAATAAGTAAAAAAAAAAAAAAACCCCTGTTTGTGAGTTTTTGTGTATACATATTTGTGCACTAATAAAAGTTGTCTGAGTGTGCAAATACATGTAATTAAGTGTAAATAAGTGTACAAAATCGACTAAGTGTGCTAAAATAAAAAAATAAAAAAACACAAATTTTTACTAAAATGTTCATCTAAGTGTATAAATGTACTGTAGGTATGTGTAAGTGCAGGTAAGTGTGTAAAAAAAAGTGCACTTACCGTTTTTGTAGCAGGAGGATCGCTGGAACCGAAGGACGACTCCTGGCAGCGTGTCTGCAGAGTTACTGCGCAGCAGGAAGTGACTGGGCGCGTGGTGCGACGAGGAGGAGGTAAGCCAGCAGCAGCAGCGCTTACATTGCGCTTCTGCTACTTTGAAGTCGGATCTGCGACAATCGCGTCGCAGATCCGACTTGACAGCCCCCCAGCCACGTTGCCCAGGGGGCTGTCTACCCTCCTGACTCTCTGCAGAGGCGGCAAAAGCCGCCGATGCAGAGAGAAGGGCTCAGCTGCAAAAGAACGTACGAGGTACGTTCTTGGCAGCCTGAGCCCTGAACCGCCAGCACGTACGCCGTACGTGCTTGGCGGTTAAAGGGTTAAACTTAATTGTAGAAATTGTTTGGTAGTTTTATTTTCTAGGTGGTCTCTATAATGCTTTTGCGCAAACTCAATCTGAGCAAGATATCATTGGAGGTTACATAAGTCACTTCTGTTTTAAAGGGGTGCTTTGATTAACTTTTATTAAGGTAACTTTTATTATGTTATAGAATGGCCAATTCTAAGCAACTTTTCAATTGGTTTTCATTATTTATTTTTTTTTTTTTATAATTTTATAGTAATTAGTCTTTTTCTTCTGACTCTTTGCATCTTTCAAATCAGTCGCTGACTCCCTTCTAAAAAATAAATGCTCTGTAAGTCTACAAATGTATTGTTATTGTTGCTTTTTATTACTGATCCTTCTATTCAGGCCACTCATTCATATTCCAGTCTATTATTAAATCACTGCATGGTTGCTAGGGTAATTTGGACCCTAGTTACCAGATTGCTTAAGATGCAAACTGAAGAGCTGCTGAATAAAAAGCTAAATAACTCAAAAACCACATACTAAAAAATGCAAAACCAATTGCAAATGGTCTCAGAATATCACTCTTTACATCATTCTAAATGTTATCTCAAAGGTGAACAACCCCTTTAAGATCCTGTGCAGGTGGAATGCAGGAAAGTGCAAAATGTTTTATAGTAGTGGGCTTCATAAATACAATGGCTTCTTTAAGTTCTGTTAAAATGATTTCTACATCCATAAATATTTTTTCTGGGCATAACTGTGGGGGGATTATGTCTACTTTAAGACATTTTTATTCTATGTGATAAGTTCAGGACTAGGTCCACAAAGGAAAAGCAAGCCAGTTTATCAGGGGTGTACCTTGACCTGGTTTGGTAAGGTTGTTCAGTTTGCTCTCCAGTTCATTAATCTTTGAGGAATGTTGTTTTTTCTTAAAGGGGATCTGAATAAAAAAAAAAAAACTGGTTTAAACTTAGCATCTGAGCACTTTTTGCGGTTTTCTTAAATCTTAAATTTTTATTGAATAATGAGATAGGAGTTTTAATGGCTCCTTTTGAAAGAGTGTTAGCCATATTTGGCAGTGATCTATCTAAAATTAAAGAGTTTGGTGGATACTTTTTTAAGAATAAGTATCTGGGGGCCCAAATATTACTAATTTGAGTGTGTATTTTATGTGGGTCACTGAACACTGTTATTAGTCCTCTCAATATATTAATTAAGCCCATATAAAAAGTATCATGTGAGATAATTGGTAAAGAGAAAATGAGAGCTCAGAACACCTTTGGTCTTGGTAGGAAAACAGTACATATAGAGTGGTGTGTAGATAAGAAAAAAGTACTGAGAAAGTGTATTTCTTGAAGACCAAAATTAAGCACTTGGATAGATCTGAAGTAGCCAAATGTTCTATTACTGTGTTGACAGTTAAAAGTATATTACTAGGTTTGTTCACAGATCAAAGAGATCTTTGTATTCTAGACCAAGCAGGTGGCAGGTTTGGAGAATGTGTTAATTTTTTTGGAATGAAATTGGCATTAGCTTCTCTCCTGTTTTCATCTATAGGGGGTGGAGCAGAGGGCCACTACAGAATAAGGGGTTTTGAAGCCCTTTTAGCTGTTAAACTAGAATCACTTTGTGGTAATGAAGATGTCTTAGTAGATGTCTATCTGTACTGTGGAAGCTATATGCCCAGCAGCCTGTGAGACATGATGGCAAGATGGTTTCCAGATGAGATTTGCATAGTGCTCACAATAGGAAACAGTTTTGGATACATAAAATGTCTCTAAGTAAAAACTGAATAGAGGTGTTAACTTGCAAAATAGGGGTGTTAACTAGCAAAAAAAGGGGTGTTAGCTTGCAAAAGTTCAGGATTTAAGTAGAAGAGGAAGGCTCATTAACCACAAGCAGCATTGATCATATAATAGGGATCTAACACACAGATCAGTTGGAGCTTAAAGAAATACTTACACCAGAAATATAACTCTTTTTTACTCTATTTTTACATGTTTTTACATTACCTGTCTGGTGCCCCATGTTCCTGTATGAGGGGGCTGCCATATTTGTGCAGCAGGAGTCCGTTAGTATTAGAATCTCTAACTGACAGGCTGAGATGGAACAGTCAGGTTGGCAAAACAGTCAGGTTTATAAACTTCAAATAACAATTACATAACAAGTAATTGCTTACAAAAACAAATCTCTCAGCAAAAAAAAAATCAACATAATCTATAGGTTACTTTTAATGTACATTCATATTTTAAAAAGTAGTTTGTTACCGTCAGTATCAATTTAAGCTTTCACTGTAAGAAATAATATATGAAAATAAGATTTCCACATTAATTCACCAGAAAACTTTCATGGCGCTTCATTTTCTACAGTTGCCTCGAGTCACAAATGTTTTCTCACTGGTGAAAACTGGTGCTGTAGGTTTTCCCACAATCAATTTAGTTTACTGGTGGTGGGAAAGTATTTTCAGGAGATTTGTCTCCCGCTGTACTGAAGATTTAACTGCAAGCGACAAATCTACCCATCTGCCATGGCCCTTAAAGGGGTTGTTCATCTTCCATAATTTTTTGCAGTTCAGTTGTTTTCAAATTGTTCACCAGATATTAAGAATTATTAAGAATATTAAGAATATTAAGAATTACTTTCTATTTGCGACTATTCTATTTCTAATATTAAAGTTTAATTTTTCACCTGCATATGTCTTTTTAAAGCAGCTCTAAGGGGGGGGGGGTCGTCAACACTGTAAACTGTTCTAAATGGGTTTTTTCCCGGTGTCTAGTCAGCCCAGTCCGACCCTAACAGTTAGCTCCTGGTACAAGTGGCCATGTTGGGGCTCACGAACGCACATACTGAGAGAACAATTCTTTTAAAGGCAGCTGTTAGAATGGATACAATAGTTTCTAACATTCTCCTAGATTCTGCTGAGAAATGTATCATCAATGTAGCAAATTGTATCAGTTCAGAATCTGTATCATTAATTACTGAGCTGTCAGACAAACACAAGAAAAGAACAGTAAACTTTAAGAATAATCAAAAATCAATTAAAACTGAATGTACTGAATCCACTATTTTGGGATTTGGCCAAATCACAAATCTTTTCTAAAGTATTCGGCCGAATTCCAACAAATCTGAACCCTGATTTGCATATGCAAATTAGGGCAAGGAAAGGTTAAAGAGATACTGGCATGGGAAAACTTTTTTTTTTTTCTTCAAAAAAAGGCATCAGTTAATAGTGCTGTTCCAGCAGAATTCTGCACTGAAATCCGTTTCTCAAAAAAAAACAAAAACTGATTTTTTTTTTATATTTAATTTTGACATCTGACATGGGGCTACTACACATATTGTCAGTTTCCCAGCTGCCCCCAGTCATGTGACTTGTGCTCTGATCAACTTCAGTCACTCTTTATTGCTTAACTGCAAGTTGGAGTGATATCATCCCCCTCCATCCCTAGCAGCCTAACAACAGAACAATGGGACGGTAACCAGATAGCAGCACAAGATAACAGCTCCCTGGTAGATCTAATAACAGCACTCAATAGTAAAAAGCCAAGTCCCACTGAGACTCAGTTACAATGAATTGGAGAAACAACAGCCACCCAGAAAGCAGTTCCATCCTAAAGTGCTAGCTCCTTCTGAAAGCACATGACCAGGTAAAATGACCTAAGATGGCTGCCTACACACCAATATTATAAATTAAAAAAAAAAAATACACTTGCTGGTTCAGTAATGAAATTTCAGATGGTAGAGTGAATTATTTGCAGTGTAAACAGTGTAATTTAAAAATAAAAACTACACCATAAAAATCATGACAGAATACCTTTAAAGAGAACTGCACTCATAATGCATAGGAAAAAATGTGATCTCCTTGTTTTTGTGACAAAATGTCACATGACTAAGGATTTAGTTCAGCCAGGCACTTAGATTCGGCCAAATCCTGCTGAAAAAGGCTGTATACTGCCTGAATTCCGAACCAAATTCTGGATTAGTGCATCCCTACAAACCACCATTATTTTTTAAAGCCAAGTAGCATGTTCCATAGTTTGAAGCTGTAAGGGCTAACACTTCTCCTTACTTCTAATCAGATCAGCTTGTTCAAGGTATCAGGCAGTGTGGCTTGACAGCTTATAGGTAACAGCGCTGCACACCTCAAGCTGGTTCAATTTGTGTTTATTTTTGTTTGTACTGTACTTTTTAATCCAGACAGGAAGTCAGAAAAAGGAAGACAATATAAAACATGTGGACATTCTGGCAATTAAAAATGCTTCTACTCTTCTGAGTAAAGCATTGAAGCCATTTCAGAAATCACAGGAGACTATGATGATGATCATCATGATGATTTAATTCATGATACATCCAAGGAAATGGAAAAGATGGAAACTGCATACCAGTTATAGAAAATGTCTGAGAACATTTGCATAAATGTAAGTGAAAGTGAAACCAATAAAATAACATAATAAACAAAGCCTTTACCTGATTAGCATAGTATCCTAGGAGCAGCATGTCCCATAGAATGAAACACTATTTGTCAGTAAACCACAGAAGTAAGCAAGTTTTATACATAAGGCAGCTGTTATATGGAGGAACGAGATGGTCTCCTGTGTGACACGAGGAAGACATTTACCAGAATTTAGCAATATGACAAAACATTGTATTGTTGAATGATATGAGGTCATATATGAATGCTTTTGACTGGTTTTCTAAATTTGCAGCCCTCCAGCAGTAATAAAACTCAGATTCCATCAGCTATGCTCATAGTTGCAATAGCATACATCTCTCACTTAAAATACTTGCATACTTGAGACTGATGTTTGCTGTATGGCATAATTTATCATTTTCAAACACTGAGACTTAATCTGAATTTGTTACAATCCCTCTTGAGCCAGAAAGGTTTTTGATGATGATGTTATTTCCCAGGATTGCTTCGGCAGTAGTGTGAGAATTATGTTATCCAGTAAACAAAGGAGCCCTTGGGTGCTTAAAGGGTCAACCAATAAAAAGAGAAGCTCTGCAGGCATCAAACACCACAGTTTAGTTTTAACACACAGCCTTATTTTACTATCAAGCTAGCCAAATATAAATGACCTTCGCTGGTTTAGTAGAAGCAGCAAATCAAGGCACAGATAAACAGAATGTAACGCAGGCCAGCCAAAGGCTGCAAAATATTGTGTGCAGGAAGGAGGAAATGTGCAGATGACAAGAGCAGGGCTCTCTGCTCACGTACGATTACATGGCTCAGTTGCACTGCAAGCAAACTGCATTGGTAACTAAAATAAAGGGAATTCGTCCACTGGGAGAGAAAACAGAAAACAAACATGAAGATTCTGCAGGGTGAACAACAATAACAAAAGCCACTTACAGAAGGAGAAGAGGCTGCCAAGTTAATCTGCCTGTACGGCGGCTGTAAACATGTACTTTTGGGAGGCAGAGTGCTGAGCACTGACACAGCTGCCGTCACACAAGCTCAGTGTGTGCGTGAGGAAGGATTGTGACTGCTGTGCGGCCCACCCTGACCTGCTCCAGGGGAAGACGTAGCAATGCTGATCGTGTGCAGCAACTGTGACAGGCACTTGTTCAACAGCAACTTTCCAGTCCTACCAGTCGGGTACCAGAAGTTCAGTGAACTGGACAGACGCCAAGAACAATACAAGCAAAGAGAAAAAAAATGCTTTCTCCACCCACAAGGCTGTTGTGTTAATATGGCTAAATGACTGTGCTGTGTTCTAGTGGCCAACAAAAGGATATCACTGACATACTGACATAAGGAAACTCATTCACACCTATAAAGCAGCCATGTGGATGAACCAAGCAACTCAAAATGCAAGGAAGAGACACATTTTGAAAGAAAGCCCACTTTGTGCAGTTATGAAGCTGTGTAATGATTTTACATAGTTACATAGTTAAATTGGGTTGAAAAAAGACAAAGTCCATCAAGTTCAACCCCTCCAAATGAAAACCCAGCATCCATACATACACCCCTCTACTTTTAATTAAATTCTATATACCCATACTAACTATAGAGCTTAGTATCACAATAACCTTTGATATTATGTCTGTCCAAAAAATCATCCAAGCCATTCTTAAAGGCATTAACTGAATCAGCCATCACAACATCACCCGGCAGTGCATTCCACAACCTCGCTGTCCTGACTGTGAAGAACCCCCTACGTTGCTTCAAATGAAAGTTCTTTTCTTCTAGTCTAAACGGGTGGCCTCTGGTACGGTGATCCACTTTATGGGTAAAAAGGTCCCCTGCAATTTGTCTATAATGTCCTCTAATGTACTTGTAAAGTGTAATCATGTCCCCTCGAAGGGACGTGGGAGTGCAGCCACATGTAAAATTTGGGATAGAGAGGGGTGTTAACATATAAAATGATATGTACAAACTGCCATTTGGAGATGCCGCTAAAAAGCATTTTTAATCACTAACACAGTAGAAAACAACTACTCCCAGGTCCACTTTGTCACTGGAAGTTATATCATAAGAGCAGCTATACACCTGTTACAGTGTATTGAAATCACATCTCACCCAGACATGGTGCAAAAATAACAATATAAACATAGATAAAACCTTTCTAGAGCTAAGCATACTAATGCTTTCATAAAATGTATAAAATCTATAACCCATAATACAACCATCCCAAACTGACATGCATATTTATAACCTCAAGTGCATCTATCACAAATGAACTGTAACCTCAATTACAACTATCTCAAAGTGACAAGTTTTTAAATATGCTCAATTTTATCTGATTCTGATTTCTTAATGAATCAGATAAAATTGAGCATAGGACTGGCCAGTTATGGGGTGACTTTGATGTAGTTGGCCAGCTTAAATATATTGCACTATATGGACAAACAATCCCTGTTTTGTTTAAAGGGTAAGGCATTTTTCAGTAGCAGTATGCACAAAATGTCGCTGTCTTTAATATATTGATAATGGGTTGGGTGCAGAGGATTCTTGTATTTGACTATATGTATTTTGTGGTCACAGCCTCATTGCACCCCCGCCTAATGGTTTTAAAAAATAGTGGTGAGCACAACTTTCCCTTGTTTATATATATATATATATATATATATATATATATATATATATATATATATATATATATATATATATATATATATATACACATATACACACACACACATAAAATGAAAATATATGTATTTATTATTAAGATTTGTCTATCACGTGAACTACACCTTTAAAACTGTAATAACACACAAAACATGGCCCTAAAGCTGGCCATAGACGCAAAGATCTGATCGTACGAATCTAGGATTCGTATGATTTTCGGAACGTATGTGGAGAGTCCCGACATTTTTTGTCCAGCGGAGATCGGTCGTTTGGTCGATCGGACAGGTTAGAAAATTTCTGTCGGCTGCCGATAATATCTCTGCGTGTATTGCCGATCGTACTATTTTCAGTGGGAGACTGTCACTAGCTTTGGTTGGACATAGATAGCGTACGATTGCCGTCAGGGGCAGAACATTGCTGTTCTTTTACTAATCTGACTGGTAAGACTTTGATCTGAATGGTTAGTGGCGGGTCGGGAGATGGGAATGTCCGATCGTACGATGATTCATGCAATCTTTGCATCTATGGCCATCTTAAATCTCAGAAATGTGTTCAAACTTTCCATAACCTGCCAAATTATGTAAAATGTACATGGTATTTAGGGGATGTGGCCACAAAATCAGTGTAGTCAGAACTTTTACAATCTGTACAATATATATATATATATATATATGTATTCAAGTGAAGCAGGCACTCACGTCTATATAAACAATGTAGTTTCCTGGGGGAGGACCATATCGGACAAAATGTAAAAAAGTTCAAAAGGAGCCGCACTCCCACATATTAAGCATCTAACAATATTTATTGATATATATTATATATTATATATATCTATATATATATATATATATATATATATATATATATATATATATATATATAATATATAATATCATGGAGGAGCACACCCTAAGCTTGTTTAGCAACTTGCCCGGGTGCTGGTAAATAAGGTAAATAAATTAACAGAGTACCACACTCAACGAGAATACTTGTGAAAAAAAAAATCAAGATTGATAGAAAAACAGAAGTATCGAACACCAACTTTGCTCTTTTTCAAGGATAACAAAACAGACTGTGACGAACACACACTGCTAAATACCCTCCCCCAGAAGTGAATGGCCAGTAAAGCTGGCCATAGACGTTAGGATTTTTAAAAGATCTTTTCATTATCGTTGGACCAAGCTTTTCTTGAAACGATCGTTTAAATATACAATTTGTCCATCAACCAAAAAGACCATTTCAAACAATGTTGTCTCGTTGAAGCTAGGAAAACTGAGGGTAGCCACCTGGCCCTGGCCCTGCAAACAATTAAATAATAGATAGATTTCACTGTGACAGATGAAAATTTTCTAACCTGGCCGATCAATTTTCTGACCGATGTCGGACGAAAAATCGCTGGATGCACGATCGTTCGATTCCCACTCACCTCACAATAGTTTGACAGATTTGTCAGATTACACAAGAATTGGTCATTCGGGAAATCTTAATGGCCATTTTAACCTAGGGGATTTGCTTACAGTAAAGGATGTTAAACATGTAAAACCTTCCCCTACTTGGCTGGGTACATTGAACAAACTTGGTTGCTTTAGAATAGATGCACTGGTTGTCTCACTTGCAGCGGGATGGCTCAGGGGCCTGTATTTAATCACCCACACACAGGGCATTGTTACAAAATCAGACACAGACTATCATGCTTAAGCATGATAGTCTATATTCTATTGAATTATTTATTGAATTACTTAGCTTGGTGCCCCTATGGTTTGGCATATGTGGGCAAAGCCTCCACTAACTAACGAGAAAGGATGAATAACCACAGGTGTGCCATTAGAACTGCTTTGGCTACTGGGACAGCAGATCAACCCATTGCAAAACACTTTGTAAATGCCAAACAGTCTTTGGCATTTATTTATTTTTTTCACCTATTTAAGCACCAACACATGTGTAGTATTCACCTTCCTGATGAACGCACGAGTATAGGTGCCGAAATGTTGAAAATAAACCACTTTTGATTTTTCACTGATCAAGTCCTTGTGCGGTTTTTGATTTGCTTTTGCATCAACCCTTGTATGCCAGCACCCAGGCAGATGCTGTTTAGTTTTGAGTGCACTGGATTGAGACATCACTTTTTTATTGCATATAAGACCTGTGAGTGCAGTTTGTTTTTTGGATAAAACAAAACAATACTTTTGCCCCCCACAGGGTTTAATAAATCCTGCTTTCTGATGTGGTTTTTGAACCCAAGAGGAGGGCTACATGGCTCATGTTGCCTATTTAGTTAGATTCTTATTAAGTTTGGAACACTGTATTTTATGTTTGATACATTGTAACATTTGATTAATCTATGTCTCAGCTATTTTGTATACCTGTTTTTATCTAATGTATTCTCCTGGTGGCGTGCATTCACTACAACCAGGGTGATTTTATATTCTCTTTTCCTGGTGCAGTTTTGTCATTTTGACCACATGACTGGGTGAAATCCATCTGACTGGGTTAGTGTAGTACATTTTACATATATATACACCTGTGTTTCTATTATAAAATTGGTCTTGATAAAAGTCTTAGATGGAGACTGAAACGTTGGCCTGTTTTTAACTTGAACCAATAAATGTTGTGATTTTTTAATCCCTTTTAAAGTTTTCAGTGTGCACTGGGGCCTTGAACTGCACCGCTTTTGTCTGTTGGCTAGTTTTTCTTGTCACTTATATTACCACCTGCCTTCTGTCTGTACCTTTCAGTCTGGAACTGAAGAAGGTTCCTATGTGGCAAATGTTGACTAATATTTTTTTTTTCTATTTATTTATTCATCCCTAGAGTACCCCACTGGATATACTGATGTTTCATATTTATGAAGGCAATGCTAGTGCATATATTTTGTGTAGAAAACAGGGTCATATCATCTGTAGCGTACAGTGCATATTGTCCTATGGTGACCATGCTGTATTAACAAAAAGTAGAATGCATACTTAGCAAGAAAAAAATGGTTTGTCTTTGAAGTATACAATAATCACCTTTATTTACAAACCCCAATAACAGATCAGTAACTTTTTTGTAAACTAGAAATAAAACAAAAGCAAATGTTAGAGCAATATTATTGCTTTGGGTGGAACGGAATGTGCTATGAAACATGAGTTATGTGTGCCTGTTAGCAGCTCCATTTTGGGGGAGTTGAACTGGCACATAAACAACTAAGTCCAACTTATTAACTCATTCTACAACTAAACATTAACAACATCTGCAGACACCAGTACGAGTACTTATCCCATAACAACTTTGTGTAATAAGCACATTACAAATAACTAACATGTCCCCTAACTTTATGGCTCCTTTTACAGGAGTGGGATCTATTACTTGACTACATGTTATCCAGAAAGCTCCATAAACTGTTTATTTTAAGCAAATATATATTTTTAACAACTTCCTTTTTTCCCCACTAATAATAAAACATTACCTTGTACTTGATGGTAACTAAACTGCATAAATTAATATTAGTGACAAAACAATTGGGGTTTTCTTGTTTTTCTGTAGCCATAATTTATGGAAACAGAGACAGTTTATCTGGAAATATCCCAGGCCCAATCATTCCAGATAATAGATCCCATATCTGTAATTATTTAAGACTAATGTGACGTGTGGAGAAATGCCTATATCTTGTGCAGACTGCCATTGACTTGATAACTGTCACTGGCCAGAAAAATCTTGTTTTCATGTTCAGGCTGGAATCTACCTGTAAGCACACAGTTACAGGTGGTCACAAGTCAGTGGCAGTTTGCACAGGTGGTGACAGGAGAAAACACTGCGTAGCCATAAATTTCTGGGTATTGGAGTAAAATAAACAAAACCCTCACAACCGTAATTAAATATTAGGGGAAAAATATATCTCTTTATGGGAAATATATGGAAGCTAAAAACCTGATGCTTCTGTATTTAAGTGCTGATTGTACAAAGTTGGTGTGTTTCTGATCTCTGACCCATCTAATGAAAACTAAATAGAAGGATACTGTAGAAGAAACTCGATCCTCCTGGTATCTACTTCTTGCACTTTCTAGTGGTTTGGGAAGAAACAGATGCAATAATGATAGCAATTTCTTAACGGCTACAAATTGTGTTACAACACATAACTATAGTTGCTCAGGGCTGCTAGAGACCGTTGCTTTACAGAGCACATTTCTGCTTTACAATACTTACAGTTACAGAAATCCCATAAAGCAAGGCCAAACATAATCATAAAAGATGCAAAAGTAAGAAAAAAAATCTAGCCTGCACACTAAAGATGTGTGCCTGTGGAACACCAGCCCCCTTCCTAGTTACCTCCTATCATACCACAACAACATCAAAAAAACTGAAACAGGATGCACCGTTAACGTTCAACCAAGAGAAATGAATGTTCCTTGGCAAGATAATTTATCATCATAAAGAAATCTGAATGAGATGTACAGCATATATTGTAAGCACTGACATTTAGCAGACTTGTGCAATATATGCCCTTTTGACACACAGCTTGATAAAGAAGCTCTGCCAGTAGTATTTATCAAAAGATAATTTTATAAAAATAAATTTTACAGAAATGCCTACCAGTGAATTTATTTTTGGGGATTTTCTAATTGGGAAGGTCACTGATAATAGCAAGCAGTCAGTAGTTTAAATTTCAGACTGAAAATAACTAAGTACAGTGTTGCTCAGTAGTTGGAAGCTGCACATGGGGAGCATCTGGACATTCCAACATGACAATGATCAGAAACATAAGGGCAAGTAAACTAACTAGTGGCTGCAGAAGAAAAAGTTAAAGGGTAGCAATTATAGTGTTCTGCTTTAACACCATGGGACAACTTTGGGGAGACCCCAACATGCAGTTCATGCTAGCCAACCAAAGAGGGGACTTGGAGGTTTATTGCCGAGAAGAATGGGAAGCTTTACTGCATGACAAAATAAAGGGGCGCATTCATAACTACCACAAAAAACTGCAAGTCATCACTGATGTTAAAGGGGGCAACACACAGTATTAATATTTAATGGGATGCAAACTTTTGAACAGAACCATTTTTATTATCTACTTTATTTCTGTGGGTTTTTATAAAAATTGTGATATTCTGTAAAGCCTAGTCATTTCATTTGAATTACAAAAAAAAATAAAATAAAACCTGTTTTGTTGGATCACAGTTTTATTAAAAAAAAGGTCCATGTTACAAATTTTGCCAGGGGTATGTAAACTTATGAGCACAACTGTAGAAGAAAAAAAATTAAAAAATAATAAAATCCAATTATGTTTTCAAGGGTCATAGAGTAACAAAATAAAAGAGTGAAAAATTAAGACAATAAGAATCTGCAGTGTGTTTTAATACCAATTTAATTTTAAATTGAGTTTCCATTTACTGCTTACTTAATGTACATGGCTTGGTCTACCCAATTTTTTGGACTGGAAATCTTATTGAATTCATTTCAAATTTGATATCAGGACAGAAACCTGTTTTATGTTATTCTGCTTTCAATACAAGCTTTTGATTTAATGGGGAGTGCCCCAAACAAGTTCCCTTTCAGTTTTTGTCAGATGCCATTTGACAGTTCAAGCAACCCAAGCTATCTGTGTAATCTAGAAGTAAAAATGTAAATAAAAAAAAACTTCACTGCTAGTGAAAACTATCTCTAAGCTTTATTATTTGGCTACAACCAATTTAGTAAGTAATCTGGTGCTTAACGTTGTAATTTGTGTCACGACTCACCAAAACCTTTGTATTTTAATACCACCTTGGAGCTCCATGATCTCTATAAAAGAACTATGACGTGTTCCTTTCTAAGGTGATGGAACTCCTTGGTGACTTATAATAAATAGCCTTATATTTTACAATAGGGGGTAAATTATTTCCTGTATATTGCTTGTAGAATCATAGAGTTTTCAAAACATTTTGCATCCTCACCAAGACTGCAGCTGTAGTTCAGCAAGAGTTGCAGGGCTAACATTTTGTAGAGATATAAACCATTTAATTGTTTTCTATTCTAAGCCATATAGGTAGACTACAATTCTTTCTTACATGTTGAGCCACATTCAAATGTAAAAAGTTGGGGAGAAAAACAAGAATGAAAAAATTCCCTGGACATGGCACATAAGTGTTGTGATTGGCCATCTGGTAGATCCTATGTGGACTGGAAGCCTACAGGAGGCTCTGTTTGGCACTACAACTGGTTTTTATGCAACAAAAACTTGTCTGCTCCTGCTTTGAGGTCACTGGGCACAACATCCAATGGGTTAGTCAGCAACATGTTGCTCAAGAGCCATTGGTTGGGGAGCAGTGCTAACATAAGGTGCTGATACATGACAGTACATTAAAGGAGAAGGAAAGCCCCAGGGCGCAAAACCCCTCCCCCCTCCCCTCCGTTGCCCCCCCTCCCTCCTCCCCCCTGGGCAAATGCCCCTAACTTGTTACTCACCCCTCTGCGCAGGTCCTGTCCATGGAGTTCACAGTCACCATCTTCTTCCACGCGTGTCTTCTTCCTGCGATGACCGGCGTTTTCTGGCGCATGCGCAGTAGGAACAGTTACCGGTACGGCTCTACTGCGCATGCGCCGAATGTCACGAAGTGAAATCGGAAAACTTCGTGACATTCGGCGCATGCGCAGTAGAGCCGTACCGGTAACTGTTCCTACTGCGCATGCGCCAGAAAACGCCGGTCATCGCAGGAAGAAGACGCGCGTGGGAGAAGATGGTGACTGTGAACTCCGTGGACAGGACCTGCGCAGAGGGGTGAGTAACAAGTTAGGGGCATTTGCCCAGGGGGACAGGTAGGCCAGGGGGGGGGAGGGAGGGGGAGCAACGGAGGGGAGGGGTTTTGCGCCCTGGGGCTTTCCTTCTCCTTTAAGTACACATGGCATTCCCTTTAACTGCCGTGTACACAATAGAAGTGGCTGTGACATTCCTTTTATTGTGACCACAGACTGTACCTGCCAGTTTGATTTGCTGGGTTGATACCTATGATGATCATCCTGTTCTTGCCTGATCCCTGAATTGACCGATATCCATAGTATATGGATATTGGTCAGTTTCAGCAAGTGTCCCATAAGCACATGGGAAACCTTACTTTGTTTCAAACAATATTATCCATAAGTTTATGACAGCTTTATATTGTAATAATAGTTGATTAGTTGAAAACTACTGAGAATTAGTAAAGGGGTACTATGGGTACTGGCATATAGTCATAAGACAAAACTGTGCAACTGTGTGCTCGTAATTGGTGCATTTCCAGCCCTGCAACCAATACAACCTATAGATATATCCCCCACTATAGCTTTATATGCTATAGGGATAATCCTGTCTAAGAAAGCTGCAATTTACAAACTTGAAATGGAGCTACTTGACAACATGGATATTACTGTCAACATTTCTTTTCTTTCCGGAATGTATTTGTCACTTTTCTCTCAGCAACTGGTTTGCAAAATATGATGTGAACGGAATACTGATGAAGAAAATGCCTCTTGGTTGAAAGCAAACCTTTTAAAGGAACTAAATTAGAGTTTACATCAATCAGATGTGTTTACTATCATATAAACCTACAGTACTTACTAATATAATCTTTTAAGCATGCAATATACCTTTATTGTTATGTTTTTTTCCAGAACATTGTCATTCTGACTTGGGATGCACCAAAGCTATAATTTTGTATTCATTAAATATAATACACCCTCCACAAAATATTTGGCAATACCAGACTGAATCTAGTATATGGATATGGCTTCTGATTTTGTCTGGCTGAACAATAAGAATTCAGCTGAATTCTAGGCTAGGTGAACAATTGCAACTGGGCAGTAAATCACAGCAACCAATCTGTAATTAGCTTGGTTTACCCAGTTGAAGCAGAATAACAAAAGTTGTATTGGTTATCATGAATTACTGAATTTATTTGCCCACTGAGAAAAATTAATAGCCTTGTGTGACATTAACCTATACTGTTAAATGTATTCAGTAGATGAGTTGTTAAGGGTAATAATGAGCATTTTGTATACAAAGCATCTTGTAGCTCTGTGGGAAAGGGACAAATACTGAAAATCCTTCTTCAATTAAAGTGAATAGGAATTTCCTGCAAGAATGCATTGCTGCCAAAAAAACGCATTTTCAAACATAAAACTTTGTTACATTTTAAAAAAAAATAAATTCTGAATTCATTTGAAATAAAATACTTCTAGGCTCGAAGAATAACATTTTGGTATAGGATTTGTGGCTCATAAAATGAAAGACTTGTTGTGTGAATAATCTTGCAAAGCTCTGTATTAGCAACCATATATCCATAATTTCCACTCAAGCCTTCAACTCAGAAATGAGACTCAAATATGGGTGTTCTGTTCCTAGGTGACTGTGAAAGCTGGCAGTGTTCCACAAATGCACAGTTATTTGCCATGTCAGGTAATTAGACTCTAAAATGTAGAGATGGCAAGCGATATGTAGGCAAGCAGCAGAGAAAAACATGTCTCCAGCCTTGCATCCCAAAACACACTGCCACATACATACTCACTAGTTACATCTATTCTTGAATAAGCAATAACAGAAGCAAGGTCCTAGAAGAAAGAGGAATTAAAACACAATACCTTGCTTAGCCATGTTAAACTGTTCTGGAGTCTTTGAACATCCCCTATACAACCAAGGAATCAGGTCATCGGCTGTTTTTTGCAATTATTGCCTGATTAAGGGTTGATCTACTGAATTAATCAGTTTGAGAGAGGGAGCACACATTTTTAAGGCATACAATTCAGTTAGAAAATCAACCAAACTGACAACCACAGTTCAATACAAAATTCCTCAGCACACCACTTACTTGATTTTCAAGGGTGCATACACTTCCTGGCTGCTTCAGAAACTAAATCCAGTATCCAGTGTCTTGGTATGGAAGGAGCACACCTATGGCCAATGCCTTTTCAATCCTTTTACTGCAGCAGAAAAAACAGCACAAGCTTTTGGGGGGGGATACCCCCCTTCCTCAGGTGCAATCCACACTCATTGAGTGGCATATGTTGCATACCCCTCAAATGGTAAAAATATTTTTGATAGTTCCAACTTTTAAAAGACAATCACACTTTAAAATATAAAAAAACAGCATTTTTAAAATAATTTTTATGACTTTTTGGGATACAGGATATGATGTCACTGACATAAGATTGTCTTATCAGTTTGCCAGGTCTAAGCTGGTGAACGAAACTCTGGTGAAAGAGAGAACGTTCTGTAAAATTTGCACTTTACTGAATTTGCACAGTACCCATTATTCGCCTGAGCGAAAATTCGGCTGGCGATAGGGTTCAAAACTTCTCTATGGATGTACTCTTTCACTAGCGAATTGTCTTCTACGCCTGTTAGTAAATTGGCAATGTCCTTGCGGATGGGATTTCTGGAGAATTTTCACTAGGGACGGCCACTTTGCCCTTTAGTAAATTTGCCCCAATGTTGGGAGAGAGGTAGGTCATTTTGGCGGCTGTTTAGAGTCTTATTAGGAATATTAAAATACAAAAAAAACTTACTTATCCTTTAAATAGCAACAAAACAGTAGGTATTTCTTTTACAGGGCAGTATAAGAGGCCATGGGCAGTGAGTGCATACTACTAACAAGTTTTAGATTTTTAATACAGTATATTAAATATGGGCTGCTTTATGTAGATTATGTAGCTCTTGGTAGATTAATTATTAAGATAGGTTATTATAGAGACCTGCTATGTTTAGGGGCATAGTTCCCCTTTAGGTCTACCTGGTCCCATTTGTCAGTAGCTTGCTTAACGTTTATTCTAATCGCTAGCAGAGATACTTCTCTGCTAGCAAAGGCTGATACTAGTTGAATTTAATTTCACAGACAGGCAAGTGCCATGTAGATCTGTTTCTATCATGCTAAGGACAGCTGCATGGCAAGGTGCCTGAAAGAGTCTGTATTCATATTGAGATCAAGTGTCTGTGGGGTTTTTAGTGTTTGCCCTAAATAAGTTTCTCTTTTGAGGTCTTGTTGCATGACTGGCATTGTAGTATTTTGTTCTGTATCAGTGTCTATTTCTTACACTTCAGCTTTCAGAAGAGACCATTGACCAGCACAGTATCTTTTCGGCATTAGGGATGCTAATGTTCATTATACAGTCTCTGCTTTGTTTTTCCGGCAATACAGATGGATAGGTTTTCATATCCATTGCTTGTTATTCTGCCTGCCTATGTAAGCACTTCTGCAGATATGTTTGCCAGGTTATACAGTCATATGAAAAAATTTGGGAACCCCTCTCAGCCGGCATAATAATTTACACCACGTTCAACAACAAATAATAACAGTGGTATGACTTTCATTTCCCACAGCAACAACTGAGTACTGGGGTTTTCTGAAAAAAGATTTTCAGTGAAGTAGAATTCATTTGTATCAAATTAAATCAAAATGTGAAAAAACTGTGCAAAAATGTGGGCACCCTTGTAATTTTACTCATTTGAATGCATGTAACTGCTCAATACTGATTCACTGGCAACACCAAATTGGTGGAATTATCTTGTTAAGCTATGAACTTCATAGGTGTGTCCAATCATGAGAAAAAGGTATTTAAGGTGGCCAAATACAAGTTGTGCTTCTGGCTGACTCTCCTCTGAAAAGTGATATCATGGGATCCTCAAAGCAATTCTCAAAAGATCTGAAAACAAAGATTGTTCAGTATCATGGTTTAGGGGAAGGCTACAAAAAGCTATCTCAGAGATTTAAACTGTCAATTTAAACTGAAAGGAATGTAATCAGGAAATGGAAGGCCACTGACACAGTTCTGTAAAACCCAGGTCTGGCAGGCCAAGAAAAATACAGGAATGGCATATGCTGTCAGATGGTGTATCGTTCTACAATTCAGAGCAATTTGCACAAAGAACATCTGTATGGCAGGGTGATGAGAAAGAATCCCTTTCTGCACTCACACCACAAACAGTCGCTTTTTGTATGCAAAAGCTCATTTAGACAAGCCACAGTCATTTCGGAACAAAGTGCTTTGGACTGATGAGACAAATATGTACTTATTTGGTCATAAAAAAAAGCGTTTTGCATGGGGGAAGAATAACATCACATTCCAAGAAAAACACCTGCTACCTACTGTAGGGGAAAAGTCTTGCAGGCCTTGCTTGGCCCCCTTAATGGAGTGAACAGTTTCTAGAAACTGTTGAAGGTTATGTGTAACATCGGTGAGAAGGTTCGTATTACGGTTATGTTTTTGTTCTCAGTAACAAGGTGCAATATCTTTGAAGCTCGCACATAGTGGTACTCCCTTTATTTTCACATAACTAGCTAAACACACTGACTTGTACTCCTCCTCACTCCCTATACTCCCTTCCGTACTCCTTTCACATACCATTCCCATGAAGTTCCCCACCAGAGGGTATATAATGTGTGGTCAATCTTTTGTTTCTCAGTTCTGACCTACTTGTGTATCAGAACCCACGGAGCTCGTGTAAGTTTATTATATAAATAATAAACATGGATTATTCCTTTTACCTCGGTGATCTCCGGTCTTTGGATTATTCCCTAACACTACTGTCATATTTGGTGGAGGTTCCATCATGCTGTGGGGCTAGTTCAGTTCTTGTGAAAGTCAAAGGTCAAATAAATTCAACCCAATATCAACAAATTCTTCGGGATAATGTTCAAGAATAAGTCACAAAGTTGAAGTTACGCAGGGGTTGGATATTCCAACAAGACAATAACCCTAAACACACTTCAAAATCTACAAAGGCATTTATGCAGAGGGAGAAGTACAATATTCTGGAATGGTCACAGTAACCTGACATGGAAAATCTTTGGGATGATTTGAAGATGGCTGTCCATGCTCGGCATCCATCAAATTTAACTGAACTGGAGAGAATTTCTATGGACGAATGGTCAAAAATACCGCCATCCAGAATCCAGACACTCACCAAAGGCTATAGGAGGTGTCTAGAGGCTGTAACATTTGCAAAAGGAGGTGAGCTGATTATTGATGTAATATCTCGGTTTGGATGTCCACATGTATGCACCGGTCTAATTTTGTTATTGTGTATAATGCATACTTTCTGTTAAACCAATAAACTTTATGTCACTGCTGAAATACTACTATTTCCATAAGGCATGTTATATATTAAAAGAAAGTTGCTTCTTTGAAAGCTCAGCCAATGATAAACAAAACTCCAAAGAATTAAGAGGGGTTCCCAAACTTTTTCATTTGACTGTATATTTGTATGGTTGGCACAGGATGATGGTGCTGTTCTGGATAGGAGATTTTCTGTTCATGAGGTGTCCTTTGTCAATTGTGATCAAAGCGTAGTGCCTATCTGAGCCCATAACAGTAGCTAAATATGCTTTCTCTACAGTTACGCCCTGTTGTGTTTCTGCTAAATTTGGCTCTTCAAGCACAGAGAGCACAATTGCGCCTCTCTGCACTAGCACCCTGGACCACCTCCAGCACCATAAAAGTGAATGTGGAGGGGGCGGCAGCCCTACGCCGCTTCAGGTGGTAGAGGGGCTAGTATCACCTCTGTAGTTAACTCCCTCTACATGGAAATATGTTCTTATATGTGGAGTTTGTTAAGGTGTATCATATTCTTTTCTGTATGGTTCTGAGCACCTGTCCAGGTGGTACAGCTTTTTCTCTATGACTTGCCTTTTGAGCATTACATGATCTTTTTTTGGTATATACTGCCATCCAGGTTCTAGTACTCACCCACTTTAGGTTTCAGGTACTCCTCTCCTCCTGGGGATAATTTTCTGATAGTTCATGCAGATTTGATTACAGTAGGCATGTGTGTCTACTTTTAGTAGGCATGTCAGGTACATGCCTTATTTATGATAAGTACTTGATACACCATGAGCTTTCTACAAAATTTTAGACAGGTCTTTTACCAACAGAGGATTTATTTGTGGTTTCTCACTCTTACTTTTCTTAAAAGTGCATTGCGATCTGCACTGAACATGTAGTGTATGCTTCCTGGTAAGTAAGTAAGCAGCCTGCATTTTGTTTGAGGTCTATTCACCATGTAAAGGTGTATTGATATATTTTGCTTCATGGAGTGTCAAATTAGTGTGTCTATTGTGCTCAATTTCCTGGGTGTTGCTTTTGGCAATATATAGTCCTATTTTCCCTCACCACTCACTCTGTATAGTATGCAAGGGGGTTTATACATACTGGTGTGTACAGAGATCGAGGTATATTTATCAATGAGTGAAGTTAGATATCACTCCTCTAGGGTGAAATTTCACCACTCTCCATTCATTTCTATGGGATTTTGAAAGGCATATTCATCAATGGGTGAACTTTTACTTTCACCCATTGATAAAAACTCTTTTAAAAAATCCCATCGAAATGAATGGAGAGTGGCAGACTTTCACTCTAGAGGACTGTGGTGATCTCTAACTTCACTCTTTGATAAATATTTCCCATGGAGTTTGTCAATGGAAAATTGTATTGTATTTACTGTGATCTTCCCTTGTTGACTGATCACCATTTTAGTATATTCCCCTCCCTAGAAGCTTGTTACAATAATGCCATTAAGAGGCTGCTTTTTTTTTTTTTTTTTAATTTGATTTAGAAGGGTATATGTAATAGGAGCAGGGTGGAGGAGTGAGTATTGACATGGCGTTTGCCCAAGGAAGGAAAGGAAGATCATGGCGAGTATCTTACATTCTTCTACATTCACTCCAAATCTCATAATAACCAACCCAGTTTCTCCTGAACAGGTACATATGGCTATAAAGTAAAATTGTGCTCCAAAACACAACATAACTAAAGGGGCTTTCCAGGTTGTCTAATCAGAAGTAATCATACAGGATTATCATGTAATAAGCAAGGGGACTATACAGTGGTTAAGGCAGCCAAAAGAAAATGACAAGATGAGTGCATGAAAGAAACAGATTTTAAATGCAAGGTTCTGCTGGAGGAGAAACATGTTTTCATGTGACAGAATCTCTTCAAAGGAGTATAAAGAGCCAAAGTGATAAATATAATGTATTTACATCCAAATTATTTTACTCTAGGGACATCAATTTCACACAAAGGGTTAGCAGAAGCGAGGAGAAACACTTAGTTTCCTCGTGAGGAACTTCAGACGACTTCGGAAAACAAAGCGCTCCGAGTGTATTCCACCAGCGATTTAGATTCTAGCTGGCGGGAAGGCAGTTCGGGGAGATTAGTCACCGGGCAACTACATTTTCCCGAAACTTTGCGTGTGTCTCTGCCCTTAAGATGCATTAGAATCAGTTTAACTACATACTTAGAATATTTATCCAGTAAAGAATACATTAATTAACATTGATATGACATTTCTAGTAAATAGGTTCTGAAAACAAGATTTATCTTTCTCTCAAAAGAGTTGAGGCTTTGCCGAATCTCAGCTTGAGGGACAAACAGAATGTGATGGATGCTGCCAGGAATGCCCCTTAGTAACTGGGAGTTGCAAGAATTACCAGGAATACTTTAGTAAAAAGAGATAATGTTTATTTATTATTCCGTTTTGGTCTTCCTTGAGACCTTTTTGGAAGACCAAAACGTTGGAATAATAATGATAATAATAATAATAATCTCTTTTTCACATATTTTAGTCCTGTGAGAACCCAGAATACTCAGTGCCTGCACTTAGATACATTTGTAACTATTTAAGATTAGGAAAGATAGAATTGTAACAATTTAAGATAAGCAGGTCTCTTGGGAGAACTGAGACTTTCAGCTTAAAGGGCAATTTACCTTTATTACCAAAAGTGTAATAACACATACAATATGACTCTAAAAGCCCCAGAATTGTGTTCAGACTTTTCATAACCTGACAAATTTTGTAAAATGGAGATGGTATTTAAAGGATGTGCCAAACTTTGACTACTTTTGCACCCTGGTTTTGAAACAGACCATACAGGGTCCAGGACTCTGATGGTCTAATGGTAACTACCATTTTTTGATGAAAATTTAATTAAGTGCATTATATTTCATAGTAAGGTACCAGTTGCACCAAGGCAAATATCTTATTAGTGGGCCGCACAGAACAAAACATTTGAAAATAACAAGGAAGGCAATAAGTAAAATGGTCTCTGCTTATTGAATAATGTATCCATGTACCCGGCCCAACAGCCATGAACAAACTGTAATAAAACTTTTAGAGATAAAAGGTCTCCACATAATCAGGTTTTTATTAGAAAGATCACTTAGGGACATATGTTCCAAATGAAAATTAAAGTGGAAAAATAGAAAATAAATTATGGTGTTGCCTCTTGCAGTTAATTAAGGTCTACCATATTTGGGGGATGCTTTAGTTAAAAGTTATACCAAACTGTCTGATGATGGGTCCATTTATTTTGGTAGGCTCTGGGCAAATGTTGATTTTGCTCTTTATCAAAATGGCCTTGTTCATAGCTGCCTACATGTTGAAGGTGAAACACTATACAAACCCTTTAAATATTGAAGTGTATGTTACCAAGTGTCAGACAATGCTACCAAGAGTCAGGTTTCAGTGACACCAATTTTTTTTTTACAAGAAAGATTTATTAGCAACGTAATTCAATAACTTGTGGGGAAAAAGCTCAGAAAAGGGCGTCAGCTTAATTTTTATAATGGTTTCTTTGCAGTCCTATACATGTTGAATTAAAGTGCTCGACACCCTTTGGTATGGGTCCTTTATTTAGTCCTAGTAAACACAGCTTTTGCAACTTTACTATGTCATAAGTAATAAAAAAAATCTCTGATTCATACAGTTTTTCTACAACAAAACTGTGTTTCTGCTCATGTGGTGCCACCTGCTGGTCACAACTGAAATACATTTCGGAAAATACCCTTACAAACAAATGGTATGTCTTCAGTTCATAAAGGTCAGAAAAATTGCATCAAAATATGGAGTATATTGGACCACTTCAGACTATTGTAAAAGAAAAAAGGGGTACACACAATCCACAAACATAAACAGCCCTGCCTGAAGTAAAGAAAAGGGTATATATATATATATATATATATATATATATATATATATATATATATATATATATATATATATATATATATATATATGTACACATATAACATAACAGTATCAGGGTCCATATAACATGGTTACTGATAAGAGGGTTTAAATATGAGATCTGCCAAATGGTCTTAATTCTAATTTAAACACAAGTCTTGTCTGTTAGTATTAGGTCAATATCTGTACCATGGCCAACACAGGACTTACCACCAAAAGATGATGGGGGAAAAAAATACACTTAAATAGCAATTGTACTTTATAAAGGATGATATTTTCAGAATACGCAAGGGAAACTTCTAAACTTAAGCAAAGAAAGCAAAACTGTTCATATAAAATGGATATATAAAGGACATCATTAACCTTCTTAGAACTATCTTCTTAAAATATATATGGGTAGAAATGCTATATTTTATATATTGAAATATTGCACTATCCTAGGGGTTCATCAGCACTATAATATTAATGACCCAGGCATCTTTGGAGTAACAGATCTTCAGTGCTAAAGGGCTGAGGGGCCTTGGGTTGGAAAATAGTCCTAAACATAAGCAAAATATAATGCTAACAATTCTAGTGTTATTTTTGTGAACATCAGTTCATGTTTAAAATACTGTTCAGAAGGGACCTCAAGTCTGTAGCTCTGTGGAACATCTCCGAGCATCTAGACATTGGCATCTGTAGCTCAGGAATAGTTGGGAGTCACAATTCTACTCTGAAGGCACATATTCGACTTCTGCTTTCCTTCTAAATATCCAAATCAAATGCAATGCCTTTGCTGACAGCCTTTTGGGAAAACAATAAAGCATGCAGGCATATTAGGATCTGTCCCTAAGGAAAGCTAAAATGTCAAAATTAAATTGGTTTCCTATATAAAGTCTGTGTAAATGTTATGGCAGCACTGCTGTTATCCTTTCATGTAGCATCTCCCCCATAAAATCCTGTCTATCAATTCTATTGCTACACTGTATGCAGACATGCCACAATTTATAGTGGATACTATGTCCCTTTAATTTGCATCCATACAGTGTTTGGATAAAGGTGGCTATAGATTTTACAATAACGATCTTTCCTGCAATTATTAATTTTCAATATAGATGTGTTAGAGCTGAATCGTCAGATATAAAAGTAGAAACAATAGAATTCTACCTGTATCTGACGATTCAGTACTAACAGTGGCTGATGTCCTTTGAAGGCACCCGATCAAAACCGCACCAAATATCGTATGAAAAATAATTTTGTACAATTGTATGGTGTGTCTATGGCCACCTTAAGGCTTCCAAAAGGTGCAATGAATGGTTGGTCCCATTGTGTATGACTTGTGCTCCAGAAAAAATAAAACAGATACCTTTGAATGAATGTTAGGAAAGGCTCACGTGATTTTCAAAGAAAAGTTTACTACTTTAATTGAGAAGCAGTATTTTGAATCTGAGTTGGCCTTTGTTAAAAAATAAATAAATAAAAATGCTTATTGACATTTACTGTAACCCACTGATCCCAATGTCAGGATTTAGTCTGTTGCAGTCAATCATCAAGGTGCCCTTTAGTTGCAGTGTGGACAGTCATCTATTGGATGCTACCAGAAATCTATATCATACGTGGAGCATTTATACTCCCATCATCCCTTCAAACATGTTCCCCTATCCTAGGTGACAAAGATTAATAGTCTATTTGTATTTGCAGCTGCAGGTGAAAAGCATAATGAAATGGAAAGTTTTTTTCCAGGTCCAGCTCAATGGAGTACAGGATTATTTCATTCTTCAGAATGATTTATTGCATATGTGTTTGTCCACTGCTGAAGTACTGCAAAGATAGCAATAACACAAACAGAGATTAAAAAATAAAAGCAAAAACACAGAAAAAAAGGTATTAGATTGATGATTGCTCTCATCATTCTAATTAGCATAGACAAAAAGCATGCATTTAACTCAGACAGAAGAGGAATATGAAGCAAACATATACATTCACCAAAAATTGTCTTTAGGACTGGCAAAAGAGGAACATATACAATCTTCTGCAAACATACAAATACAGTCATATGAAAAAGTTTGGGAACTCTTCTCAGCCTGCATAATAATTTACTCACCTTTCAACAAAAAAGATAGTGGTATGTCTTTCATTTCCCAGGAACATCTGAGTACTGGGGTGTTTAACAAAGATTTTTAGGTAAGCAGTATTCAGTTGTATGAAATTAAATCAAATGTGAAGAACTGGCTGTGCAGAAATGTGGGTACCCTTATAATTTTGCTAATTTGAATGCATGTAACTGCTCAATACTGATTACTGGCAACACCAAATTGGTTGGATTAGCTTAAGCTTTGAACTTCATAGGCAGGTGTGTCCAGTAATGAGAAAAGGTACCGTATTTACAGTAAGGTGGCCAGTTGCAAGTTGTGCTTCTGTTTGACTCTCCTCTGAAAAGTGATAGCATGGGATCCTGAAAGCAACCCTCAAAAGATCTGAAAACAAAGATTGTTCAGTATCATGGTTCAGGGGAAGGCTACAAAAAGCTATCTCAGAGGTTTAAACCGTCAGTTTCAACTGTAAGGAATGTAACCAGGAAATGGAAGGCCACAAGAAAAATACAGGAGCAGCATATGCGGAGGATTGTGAGAATAGTTACAGGCAACACACAGATCACCTCCAAAGACCTGCAAGAACACCGTGCTGCAGATGGTGTATCAGTGCATCGTTCTACAATTAAGCACAATGTGCACAAAGAACATCTGTATGGCAGGGTCACTCACGCCACAAACAGTCTATGGTTGTATGCAAAAGCTCATTTAGACAAGCCACAGTCATTGTGGAACAAAGTGCTTTGGACTGATAAGACAAAAATTTAGTTATTTGGTCATAACAAAAAGTGCTTTGCATGGTGGAAGAAGAAAACCGCATTCCAAGAAAAACACCTGCTACCTCACTGTCAAATTTGGTGGAGGTTCCATCATGCTGTGGGGCTAGTTCAGGGACTGGGGCCCTTGCTATAGTCGAGGGTCGGATGAATTCAACCCAATATCAACAAATTCTTCAGGATAATGTACAGGCATCAGTCACAAAGTTGAAGTTACACATGGGTTGGATATTCCAAGAAGACAATGACCCTAAACACACTTCAAAATCTACAAAGGCATTTATGCAGAGGGAAAAGTACAAAATTCTGGAAAGGATGTCACAGTCCCCCGACTTGAATATCATGGAAAATATATGGGATGATTTGAAGCAGAAGCAGCCATCAAATATAACTGAACTGGAGAGATTTTGTATGGACGAATGGTCAAAAATATCAGCCATCCTGACACTCATCAAAGGCTATAGGAGGCGTCTAGAGGCTGTTACATTTGCAAAAGGAGGCTCAACCAAGTATTGATGTAATATCTCTGTTGGGGTGATCACATTTATACACCGGTCTAATTTTGTTATGATGCATATTGCATATTTTCTGTTAATTCAATAAACTTTATGTCACTGCTGAAATACTTTTCCATAAGGCATGTTATACATTAAAAGGAAGTTGCTACTTTGAAAGCTCATCCAATGATAAACCAAATTTCAAATAATTAAGAGGGGTTTCCAAACTTTTTCATATGTCTTTATAGTAATTTAACCCTGTGGTTAAAAGAGGTATCTGCTATTTCTGGAAAAGTATTCATTCATAGATACAAAACTGCAACTGAAAGTTAGGAATTCTTTGAAATGTCCACTGAACAAACATTACAAACTGTGTATTTTCAAAACAGGTGATACCATTGCATCAAACAGTTTATTAAGCATAAGTATTCTACAAGGTGCAATTGAGAATATATGTGTTTTTAACGTGATCAAACACAACAACAGGATCGAGGCGGTTGTGCATGTTGCAGGTACCAGCCAACATTAAATTGTTCTTTAAACATAGGAATGCAAGGTTCAATAACTTAGCTGAAGGGGTTAGGAGGTTAAATTAGTTAAAATGAGACTATAACTAGAAGTAAAAGATTCCCTCATATGATGTCCACTGCAGTGCAATCATAGCTGGATTTCATGCCTACAGTCATTGAGTAAAGTTTAGTGTAATTGACAAGCTTGATGACATCACAGCTTGCTGCCCCTTCCTCCTGAATGATGTAATCAGCGCAAATTTTTACTATGTATACAATTACTAGCTACCAGGCAGTGGTTTGGAAGGCAGTATGGAAGATGATTAGTAAAGGAACTGAACAGCAATGGATTTTAAATAAGACTGAAGCCTCACAGTCAGCGATTTTGTGGGCAAATTCACTAAGATGCGAAGTTGCGCCAGGCGCAACTTCGCCGCACTTCGCCAGGTGTAGTTTCGCCAGCGCTCCGCAAATTCACTAAAATCCGAAGTTGCGCTCAGGGGTAGCGTAAGTTTGAGAATTTGCACTAGCGTTGATTCGCTATGTAAAGCGAAGTTACGCTAGCGAAGGCTAATTTGCATACGACGCGAAATTCAAATTTCAATGGAGGAATACGTATCAGCACTACAAATGCCAAGAAAACCTTCAAATCTGCAAATAAAATTTTTATTTTGCCCTACACATGTGCCCACTGTCTAGGTAAGTTGCCATGAGTCAGGAAATGTAGGGGGGAAGGCGGGGAGCCCCAAAAAATTTTTCGATCTTTTTCAGCCTATCACCCATCATGTAGAAAACACGCCAGCGTTTTTTGGGATTTAGAAAAAATTTTGACTTTTTTGGAAACAATCCCTATCTACTCTATTGCGCTTCGCCAGGTCTGAGGTGGCGAAGGAAGTCTAGCGTAAAAGGTAGCGTTCAGTACACTTCGCAAGTTAGTGAATTTGCGTAGTTACGTCGCTAGCGAAAATTATATTATCGTATTGCTGTGCACTAATGTCTGACGTGAGTTACCCTGCATGCTTTATTGATTATTTCAGAACATAAAGAGGTGTAATTGGAAAGTTACAATTTTTAGAATAAAATATGAAGACCAATTGAAAAGATGCTTAGAATAACGGCATCTATAAAATACAAGCCATGCTGTTAAAACAGGACAGCAGACTTAGTCCTATTATCGCCTATTATAATGAGAAACTGACTCATTGGTGATGAAACTGCCTTCCAAATTAATATGGGGTCCAGCCTAAAAAATATATTAGAAAGTATGATTCCATGTAAGATGTAGCAGTATCAGTAATACTTGTAATAAATGTTTTCTATGAACATCCTTTTATTGTACATAGCTGCACAAAATGTTATCCAAATTCAAATACCATTACCCGGAAAGTTCTGAAATACAGAAATGCAGTTTCCAATACAATCTATATTACAAACAATTCTTATTCTAAGGTTATTTTTACTCTGTAATAAGAATAATAGTACCTTGCATTACTCAGGCAGTGTTGGCAAAAAAACTTTTTTGCTTTTTTAAATGTTTTTAGTAGATATTAATAGTAGACACAGTGATCCACATTATTAAATGACTAACTTTTCTGTAAATACTCAGGTTCTAAGCATTCCAGCTAAAAGATCTCATATGACTGCAATAATTATTCCAGTAAGAGAATACAGATTAACCATCACGCTACAGCTTAATTTATGCAAATAAATATAGCATTAAAATCTGTGTGATATAACCAGTAGTATTCTCTCAAATAACTATGTTTTGGTATATCTAAATGGAATGGCAACAGAATGCCCACAGAATTCCCCTGTGATCACCCTGGAATGTGTTGCTGGATTCCTTAAGAATACTCTTACAGCCGCATACATATTTTTACAATTATAACTTTTTTCTATATAAAATTGCTAACATATCCCCCCCATCATATGGGGAGAAATAGTCCAACCATCACACACTACTAAGAAACACTACAACCATAACAAAACATAATTTAAGTGGTAATTCGGCATTCTTTGTTTTCTTTCCTTATTCTCTTGTTTTCCAGAAGCAGATCAGTAAGCCTGGTCATTGGCTCACTTCAATGTTATGGTTTAATAATTCAATGCCAATTTGCAGTAGCAGCTTCATCTTCTACTGGACATATGTCCTGACTTGAAGCTTTACTATGAAACACCAGAAACTAAAATCCCAAATAGTTTTGAGTGGGACTAATCCTATAAAGCGGATACTTGGACATTCATTTTTTTTTTGCCAAATAGTACATACAACAGTAGCATTTTTATTAGTTTATCCAGGATTAGTAGTCAGTCTGATTTCCAAAGCCGAAAAGTTGGCTATGCCTAATTTATACAGATATTAAGTCCACAAGGCTCATAATAATTTGTTTTCTCAGCCTTGAAAAGGCTTGTTTTGAAAAACAAGTAAAAATATTTTTAGCAAAGACAATAACGCTTTATAAACGATAATATCATGCTTGTAGGAATTAACATTTTGCCTCTCTTTGGGTATGAGATCTGCATTCATATTACTATTAATTTTATTTATTTCTACAGAACTGTATTTTACGGTAACAGGACAGATGCTCCAAGACAGAATGGGAGGGCACAGATTTATAATTGAAAACAAAAAGACAATGTCCAGTGGGGGCACATTTTAACAGTGCCAACCATAGTATTACTGACCTCAGAGTCACTGTACTAATGGGCAACTTTAACTCACAAAGGTGGGGGAATATACATTGATAGAAATGTTTTATACCCTGTGCAGTGGCTTAAACAGGGATAAAAGCTTCATGTGCAATTATGAGCTAAAACCTCCCAGGCAACAAATGACCAAGGTGAGAAGGTATGGTTATCCACTAGGAACATTCGCTTAAGAGTGCCTTCACCCAAGTTGGGTCCAAAATTTGTTGGCCCATTCCCCATCGTGGAGATTGTCATTCCTGTGGCCGTTAGACTTCAACTTCCCCCTGAGATGCTAATTCCTAACGTGTTTCATGTTTCTCTGGTGAAACCAGCAATTTCTACTCGCTTCTCTTCTGATTAGTCTCCTCCTTCAGCAATCTCTGTGGACGAGGTGAAAAAGATCTTGGATTCCAGACTTTCCAGGGGTTCTCTCCAATTCCTCATTGAGTGGAAGGGCTTGGCCCTGAAGAATGCTCTTGGGAGAAACACTCTGATGTACACGCCCCTCGTTTGGTAAGGGAATTCTACAGACAATTTCCCCAGAAGCCAAGGCTTGGTGGTCCGGTGGCCCCCCGGGGGGAGGGTACTGTCAGGACCTCTCAGCTCGGTCTTAATTCTCTGCAACGCCGTTGCATCCAAGATGGCGCCGCCCATGGCCGCCACGTGGGTAGGGGCGCCAGCATTTCGTCATGAATCTGTGCCAGCGCAATGGCGACAAATTCAAATAAATGGACGCCTAAGACGGCAGTTCGATGCCCAAGTATAGGACTTCTTTGTTTAGAGTTCCTGGGTGCTATTATTCCAGATTTATTGATTATTGGACTTTGACCTTTGCCTGGACCTGGATTCTGCATTCTTTCTGCCTGCCTTTGAATTCCCCTTGAGAAAGGCTAAAAGCCGAAACGTCGGGGTGATTCTCTTCTCAGGGCATGTGTATCCGCTTTTCTCTTTGTCTCCTATTTGCTGTTTGACCATATTTACGTGGTATGTATAATTGATCTTTTATGATATCTTTGGACATATTTTTGCCCTTTATTATGTATGTACATTTTCTCTTTTTAATATATCAAAATATATGACTATTCAAATACCACGTGGTCTTGTTGTTTATTTGGTGTGCAGGCCCTTTTTGCTAACATTGCCTTTGAACTTTTGCCTGAAACCTCCTGTACTGCGATCTTGGACTTTAACCCTTAAGCTTCCTCCTTGGTCCAGACTACTCCCGGCTGGGAGCCGATAGGCCCCCTGACACCAGAATTTAGTTATAAGCACTTGGAGGTATTTCCACCTTCCTGACAATGACTTGAGTGAAACAGTTGTGAGACACTGTAGTCACCTTAGATTGTGGCTGCCCAGTAAGGAAGTGTCCTGGAGTTAATGGCTAGGGACACTGTGCGTCACTAAGAGTAAAGATTCACTGGCACCACAGAAAACATGCATCTTTTCAGTTGAATCTGAAGGACAATGACAGTATTGCCTGGAGATGGATAAAGTCTGTTACTGTGGCAGTTCTAAGCACCACTAAATTCACCTACTTGTTAAGTCTGGTGGTAGTTCTTCATCTATGTGAATGACACATTCCCACAATTCCTGGAAAATGATCTTTAACTGTGAATGGTGGCGAGAATCCAATAGGATCAAAAATATGTCGACTAGAGACAAGGTTTTCACACCTGCAACTCTTATATTCATGACTAAAACACTTTTGATGCCAGTTACAAAGGAGATTTTCACCAGCCCTTGAAGAGACCACCAAAGCAGGTTTTCAAGCAAGCTTCCCCAAGCCTCTATTCTCCTGGATACTGCACTCTGGTTGTAATCTTCTCCCATCAAGACTGATATTTTTGAGTCTTGACCGGTCAGTTCAGCTCAGGCAGCTAACATTAGTTCTTTGGCATTCATCCCACACTGTAAGTGCTCTTTTTGGATTTTCACAACTGGATCTGGATTCTGGAAATAGTGTTCAAAGTGTGTGTTTGATTTCTTATGGTATTGTTCTTGATTGCACAACAGTAAATGTTTACGTGATCTAGATAGCAATAATGCACAGGCTCTGCTCTCAATCTATTTTATGGATGGATTGCAAACAGCACAGTTATATCCCACATTCATCATATAGGTGACATAGAGCTTGTACATCAGAGGATCTCTTTACTGCAGTCAGATTTAACAGATTATTCATGTGAGCAATTATTATTAAGTCTTTGCAGTATTTCTATTGTCACAGTGTACATTTAATTGAATATAATTTAATTTAATGCCCTGTGATGGCAGTTGCAGCAGCACCAAACAAGTATGATTTCAAATAGTTAAATTTGACTATTTCTGACAGGCTGCCATTTTTGTGAATTGCAGTTTCAAATTCACTTCAGAATTTCTGCTGGTAACTGATCTCTCCTGAAAATTTCCCAGTACAATCAACTTTGGAAATTTTACTGTGTGATTCTGATTTGGATTGTGAGAAGGCATAGCTGGCTGCACTGCACTTCAGTTGAACTGAAGAAGCCACTTGGATGAGTGGTGAAAATTTTTAAGGGAAAGAAAAACTCCAGTTGCCTTTGACTTAATTCAACTAGAAACTGCACTATACATTTTCACCGGCTCTTACCACAAGTAACTGCTGTTTCATATAACATAAAAATCCTGATAGAACTGGACTGTTTCATACTCTGCTTCAATCTCCTCTGCAGAGGTTATCAGAGCCTCAATGTCCCTGTTCAGTTTATTGAATGTTGCCTCTCTGAAGGTAATGGTGCTCTAAGATCTCCTGCACTGTCTGTCTGCGGTGCCGACTTCCCTAGCTCCTCTTTTATCTTTTGCAGCATTTTTGTAGTAGAATTCCAAGTCTTTCTGCCATCTTCCCGAATCTTTTGCCTCCAGAAATTGTGCTACAATTGTACAGTACAATACTCTAACATTCATGGTGAGATGACCTACCATAGTTCATTGGTATCAGATTCTGGCACAGAGTTGTGAACACTTTTTTTTGTTGTGGATTACTTTTATTTTAAGAGATGCATATAATAACTGTTATTCACTTTAATGCAGAACCATGCAGCTCAGGTAGAGAGAATGCCACACACATTTTCACAGGAACAGGAAAGAATAGTTCAGGAAGCAACCCGAACCAATCACTTACTTCACACACAGGAAATGCCATTGTAAAATGAAACAGAAGAATTCTGGGAACTGTAGTATTTAGTATAAAATAACTAACATATAACAGAAATTTTTAATAAACAACAACAACAACAACAACTTGTGTGAATAGAAGTAAAAAAAATAAAAAAGCAAGGAAGATACTACTGCAAGCAAAAATAATTTAAGTCTAAATATTGAATAGAGAAAACTTATTGATTGCTACATATTGTACCTGAATTTAAAAAGGTTATGAATTTAAGTTTGAATACATTCAACAAAGTTAAAGATCCAGTTACACCAGGAAGTAAAATGCCCTTAATGCACTAAATATCAGCTGAATCACCTGTAATTTCAAGATAACATTGCTGTATAAAAATTATACTGAAAAATAACTGCAGTTTGTTTATTGAGGGCTTTTGGTAGCAGGTCCTAAATATGTTATCTAAGTTTCCATAGAACACCATAGGTGTGTCATACAAACAAAGCTGGTAGAAAACACACAATACAAACTGGGATTTTTCAAGTCTATCATTTTTGTTTTTTGCATTACTGAAAATAAACAGAAAGAAAAAAATTTCAAATCGTCTTTTGATGAAAGCAATATAATTTAGGCATGTCTGCAAACAGTCCTATACTAGAACAAGAATTTGACTTCAGATTTGGATTTTAATGTAAATGCCTGATTTAATCATGATTTAAGCCGATTATGTTATATGGTTGAACAGATTTACTTACCACAATGTGACTGGAAAACTTGTGGCTTGACTACCTGATTGCAGACACTACACACCACCAAATAGAAGTCGTCATGGCCTGGATAATGACCAAATAAGTGCATATCTATAAAAGAGCAAAAACAGAAATTAATCAGACATCTTACAACTAAAGGGACCCATTACTATACTTTATTAAGGAAAACACAAATTGATCAGGATATTGTCCAGGGTCACCAATCATAAGGAGCTTATATTTATTTAAAAAAAAAAAAACTTTTTAAATAGATTGCGTAGTATTTATTGGCTATTTTATGGTAAATAATCATCGATTAACAATATCAAATTATCCAGTTTTGTATGGTTCATGATATGGCATTGCTTTGATCTGCATTCTACTTTGTATTTAGTAAGTTTCTTTCTTCTCATCTTCCTTTTATGAAATCAATTTAAGTTCGAAGGGCTGCTCCCTGGCTGGTTCGATTTACTGTGCTCATACACAAACCAAGGGCACACATACATGCTAGGTTGCATCAGACAATGAATAATCAGAGTTCTGTCCACAATTCTTCCTGTTACAGTTAGAGCATTACTTCCTGTCAGGTGACTTCTGACTTTGAGGCAGAACAAAAATTGTGGCTCAAGATAAATTATGTAAAAAGGACAATATTTACTGATTATTGCATGAAGTCAGACTAGGTGGATACTCAAATAATTATTTTGCGTTAAGGTAAAGACCTTAAGCAAAAAGAATGGAAAGAAATGGGATTTATTGTGCGCATGGAAGAACGTCTAAGTTTTGTTCATGGAAAATAAGACTTATTTGTTAAAACTTGGACCCCTTGGGTGATATTTTTGGAGACAGAATCTCATACTCACAATAAACAGACCAGGAACTTTTACATTATCTAAATTAATGCCCCAAGGTAAATTTTGATATAATCATAAATGTTTATGGATAAACGTTATAATGAGCAGGAAACGACTGTGCAGTTTCTTTCTTTCACACTTTCTTCTTTTATTTTTCTGTTTTTATTTAATTATTTTGTTTGTTATCCTTGTCTAATAATCCATAAAAGTCAAGGCATTGTTGTAATATAGCCTCTGTGTATTGCCGTTCAGCGCTGGCCTATTCTCCACAACAGGAATCGCTACACAATTTCTTGGAAAAGCGGCTTTATTCAGGCTCCATAAGTGATAACAGGCAGTGGGGAAGTGGTACAAACTAACGCGTTTCGTGCCCTTCCTATTAGCACTTCATCAGAATTCCAATAGGAATGGCACGAAACGCGTTTGTTTGTACCACTTACCCACTGCCTGTTATCACTTATGGAGCCTGAATAAAGCCGCTTTTCAAAGAAATTGTGTAGCGATTCCTGTTGTGGAGAATAGACCAGCGCTGAACAGTGATACACAGAGACTGTTTTGCAGATTCCGGCTTGGAGTTGCTGGACTATCGCGAGAGCTGCGGCCGACACGCTACACACAAGGGTGAGCTCCATCAATCTTTCATTACCCGTCTCTTTATTGTGGGACATTGTTATAATATACCTACGCTTATAATACTAACATGGCCTGGATGTGAAGGGAATGTATATATAATTATCCACATACAAGATTACAAAAAATGTGATTCTATACCTCTGCATAGTAATACCAAATAGAACTATGGAATATACCGGTATGGTGAACTTTATATGTAATAGCAGTATGAGAGAACAATAACAATTTGTAAGTTGCATTTTGGATGTTATTCCTTTTTGCTATGTGTATTAAAGGAGAAGGAAAGGTTAAAACTAAGTAAGCCTTATCAGAAAGGTCCATCTAAATATACCAGTAAACCCCCAAAGTAATGTTGCTCTGAGTCCCCTGTCAAAAGAAACACTGCATTTCTTTCCTTCTATTGTGTACTCATGGGCTTCTGTATCAGACTTCCTGCCTTCAGCTTAAACCTCATTGCCCTGGGCAAAAGCATGCTCAGTTTGCTCCCCCCCCCTCCCTTCTCTACTGTAATCTGAGCCCAGAGCAGGGAAAGACTCAGGCAGGAAGTGATGTCACACCATGTTAAAGGAGAAGGAAAGGTTAAAACTAAGTTAGCCTTATCAGAAAGGTCCACCTAAATATACCAGTAACCCCTCAAAGTAATGCTGCTCTGAGTCCCCTGTCAAAAGAAACACAGCATTTCTTTCCTTCTATTGTGTACACATGGGCTTCTGTATCAGACTTCCTGCCTTCAGCTTAAACAACATTGCCCTGGGCAAGAGCATGCTCAGTTTGCTCCTCTTCCCCCCCTCCCTTCTCTACTGTAATCTGAGCCCAGAGCAGGGAGAGACTCAGGCAGGAAGTGATGTCACATCACATTGATACTGCAGCTCCTATCCTAAACAAACAGAGAATTTCTAAAGCTTTTTACTCAGGTATGGTTATACATTCTACAGAATAAATATAGCATTCCAGCTTGTACTATTGTGGCTAATCTATTGGCAATAAAATGCCTCCGTAGCTTTCCTTCTCCTTTAATACTGCAGCTCCTATCCTAAACAAACAGAGAGTTTCTAGAGCTTTTTACACAGGTATGGTAAAACATTCTACAGAATAAATATAGTGTTATAGCTTGCACTATTGCAGCTAATCTATTGGCAATAAAATGCCTCCGTAGCTTTCCTTCTCCTTTAATCATATATGAAAATGCCATTGTTTTTGGAAAAATAAAGATTAAAAAAAAAAAAAAAAAAAAAAAAGAATAATGTACCCATACCTTTTGCAACATATTTCATGTAACTCATTGAGAGACTGAAAATAAAATATTCAGAAAATGGCTTTTAATGCTTTTTCCATTTCAGTGATTGGGTTTTTTCTTCATGAACTTCCAACAACAATCCCTTTACAGTGACAGGCTCAAGCTGACAAGTCTGTCATTTATTGGCTAGAATTGTTGAGTGTGTGACATTGTGCTATTCATGGCTCTCATCAGCAAGAAAGGTCAAGGAAAAAAATGAAAAGAAAGAAATGGCAAGAATAACTAAAATCAAATCAGATCCCCCCAATGTAGACATGTCAATATATTATTTATTAAAAGGATTTTGTCATGATTTTTTATAGTATACTTTTATTTCTGAGTTTACATAATTCACCCTACCATTTAAAATATTATTCTAGAACCAATGTAATTTTTTTTCGTTGCAATATTTGTGTGCAGGCAACCATCTCAGGCCATTGTGCCTCATCTTGTGCTTTCAGCACTGTGTGCCAGCACTTTACTATTTTCAGATAAGCTTTGGTTTCCCCTGCTCAATGTAACTGGAGTCATTGTGTCAGAACTTGGGTGCAGCAGTAAGAGTGACTGCAGTTTATCAGAACACAGGTCACATGACTTAAGTCACCTGGAAAACTAAAAACATGTCTAGCCCCAAGTCAAATTTCAAAATTAAATATAAAAAAAAAACCTGTTCCTGGGAAAATATTTACCAACAGTAAATGGGATGGTTTGCTGGGGGTTTTAGAGAAAGTATTATTAAAATAGCACAAAAGGCAAATTCCTTATATTAATAGAGGTATGTAATGATTATGACAAAGATGTCAACCCAAAGCATCTGGAATGGAGGACTTACACACAACCTAAAAAGGGTGTGTGGCCTGAGAACTGCAAGGGACGTTGGTCTCTGTGACATCACTGCACAGGCGCACATCTTGAACCATCCCTGCTGAACAGAAAATGGTCCCTGAACACCAAGGGAATGGCCAATAACATCAGGAGTGTTGGGGGAGATCTCTAAAATCGGGTAACTCCCAGGAAACCAGGGGATTTGCCATGTACCGTATGATATCACACCAATTCAAAGTTATATTCTAAGGGGTTTTGCAAAAAAAAAAAAAAAAAACATTGTTGATGTTTTAAAGCCCCCAGAGACATACGAGTTAAAAAAAGCACAAACCAAAGATGTTTGTAAGGTGTCTGGAAAGTGCTAAAATTAGGATTTTTGTGTCAAAGAAACTTTTGGGTCCTCCCCAAAAATTGTAACCTCTAACAAGCAAGCTCCTAAAACAATCATTACTGGTATGTAATTTTAATTTTTATGTATACACCTATTGTGCAGTGCTGCAGAACACACTTTCTAAATATGAGTTAATCGTGGAATGAAAATAAATAAGTACATAACATTTTGGATAAAAAAAAATCCAAAATGTTTTCATGACAAAGATTTCAATATTACTAAACTGGGATTTACCAGGTAGGGTTAATCTATACCCCAAATAACGCCATTCATGTTCAACCCAAAGTATATTCACATGTCAAGAAGCTTCACACACAAGCACTCCAACAAGAATTTTCTTCATTAGCAAAATCCACAAACAGTTTCTTTGTAGGACCTCTCTCTCTCGGCCAGTGCTGCAGGTGCTATTGCTTCTGTAAGGAAGGATAAGCACTTCAGGCCTGAAGAGTCAAAAGCTGGTCTAGGCCCTAACTGCAGATGTGTGCATTTCATTTGCATGCATTTAGCCTATTTAAGATTCAAATGAAGTCAATTTGCATTTTGTATTTGTATTTGTATTTGTTGTCATTAAATCTTGGCTAACAGGAATGATGGAAACTCAGACCCAAAAAAGCAATGAGATGATTCTAAATTTACAACAAACAAACAGAAGTTGAAACTGGTTAGAAACAACATTTTTTTACATAAATTATGCAAGAACCAATAAATGGAGTGAAGCACAAGAATTGCCAAAAAGGCTTACACAGTTTTAATAAAAATTCCCCTTTGAGATTGATTTTTTTTGCTAAATTCGCATGATTACCTTTCATACAGTGAAAAAAATCATAAAAAATTGCATAAAAAGGCAATAATTAGATGTACAGAGTGGAAATGGGCACAATACTTAGTTTTGGTTCCTGTGAGCTAAGTCAAGTCCTCACTGTCAGTCTGGGGCTATTTACTTCCTAGGTTTTTGTACACTGTCCATCAAACAAATACTTGATCATGTCTTTCTGTGTCAACCCTAGGGTGCTATACAATGCACCATAAATGCCATCAAATACCTAACACTGGACTGGAAGCTGAATTACCCATTGCTCATTATGGTTTCATCAAAATTAATCCGCAGCTTGTCACTCTACAGATTCTCACGAAAAGTACTGTAGGCAAAGACACACTACTGAATAATGGACATGCTACCAGTTTTAAAGTAAAATCTTGTGGTTAATTCTAAGATATCTGTGTTGGTGTTTCCAGTGCCTTTGAAGAGTCTATTAAATTGAACGATATCAACCTTGGGTTCTCCTTCAGGTAAGTCCTCACTTCTCTTCCTCATGGCCAACTCCTTCCGCAAGGTAATTTCCTTTCACTCTGAGCTTTAAATACCAGACAAGTCAACATACAGATGTAAAACTCATCCTAGTCAACATGCTCTAGAGCTTTCCACCTACCTGCCACTTGTTTCTCTAGCAGTCATCCTATATGTGCATTTAGCTTTTAATAGGACATACAGCCCATAAAACAAAACTCAAGATGCTTAGGGGAACCAAAATACAGTAATATGGAACCCCTCTCAACCTGCATAATAATTTATTCCACTTTCAGCAAAAAAGAGAACAGTGATATGTCTTTCATTTCCCAGGAACATCTGAGTTAGGTTGAAAAATTACAAAAATCCATCAAGTTCCACCTTATATCATAAGATATAGATAAGATATAGATCATTGCACCCCCGCCTAATGGTTTTAAAAAATAGTGGTGAGCACAACTTTCCCTTGTTTGTTATAGTTATACAGGAGCAGTGACCAGCTCCATGTTGTAGCTCCCACCCTTCCCAGCTATAGTCAGGTGATCCCACTGGTGTCTAATAAAAGGGCAGCCAAGTATGGAGGTTTACTTTGAAAGCAGCTAGTAAGTTGCAGGTAAAACTTAGTCCCTTTGTAAAATGTATAATTAAGCAATTGAATTCTTAATGAATCAGATGAAAATTAAGTGTAGGACTGGCCAGATATGGGATGACTTTGACGTAGTTGGCCAGCTTAAATATATTGCAATATATGGACAAACAATCCCTGTGTTGTTTAAATGGTAAGGCATTTTTTAGTAGCAGTATGCACAAAATGTCGCTGTCTTAAATATATTGATAATGGGTTGAGTGCAGAGGACCTCTTGTAGTTGACTATATATATATATATATATATATATATATATATATATATATATATATATATATATATATATATATATATATATATATATATATATATATATATATATATATATATATATATACACATACACACACACACACATATACATACATATAACCTGCCTAAATGCTAGTTGATCCAGAGGAAGGCAAACACACCATCTGAAGCCGCTCCAATTCACCTCAGGGGGGGGGGGGGGAAATCCCTTAGAGAGATTATTATATTATCCATATGTATGTATGTATGTATGTATGTATGTATGTATGTATATATGTATATATGTATGTATATATGTATATATGTATATATGTATATATGTATGTATATATGTGTATATATATATATATATATATATATATATATATATATATATATATATATATATATATATATATATATATATATATATATATATATATATATATATATATATATATATACACACACACACACACACACACATACATACAGTCATATGAAAAGGTTTGGGAACCCCTCTCAGCCTGCATAATAATTTACTCCTCTTTCAACAAAAAAGATAACAGTGGTATGTCTTTCAATTACCAGGAACATTTGAGTACTGGGGTGTTTTCTGAGCAAAGATTTTTAGTGAAGTATTTTTAGTTTTATGAGATTATGGCTGCGCAAAAATGTGGGTACCCTTGTCATTTTGCTAATTTGAATGCATGTAACTGCTCAATAGTGATTAGTGGCAACAGCAAATTGGTTGGATAAGCTTGTTCAGCCTTGAACTTCATAGGCAGGTGTGTCCAATCATGAGAAAAAGTACTTAAGGTGGCCAATTGCAAGTTGTGCTTCTGTTTGACTCCTCCTGAAGAGTGACAGCATGGGATCCTCAAAGCAACTTTCAAAAGACCTGATAAAGATTGTTCAGTATCATGGTTTAGGGGAAGGCTACAAAAACCTATCTCAGAGGTTTAAATTGTCAGTTTCAACTGTAAGAAATGTAACCAGGAAATGGAAGGCCACAGGCACAGTTGCTGTAAAACCCAGGTCTAGCAGGCCAAGAAAAATACAGGATCAGCATATGCGGTGGATTGTGAGAATGGTTACAGACAACCGAAAGATCACCTCCAAAGAATTGAACATCTTGCTGCAGATGGTGCATCGTTCTACAATTCAGCGCAATTTGCACAAAGAACATCTGTATGGCAGAGTGATAAGAAAGAAGTCCTTTCTGCACTCATGCCACAAACAGTCACTTGTTGTATGCAAAAGCTCATTAAAGGAGAAGGAAAGCTACGGAGGCATTTTATTGCCAATAGATTAGCTGCAATAGTGCAAGCTAGAATGCTATATTTATTCTGTAGAATGTTTTACCATACCTGAGTAAAAAGCTGTAGAAACTCTCAGTTTGTTTAGGATAGGAGCTGCAGTATTAACATGGTGTGACATCACTTCCTGCCGGAGTCTCTCCCTGCTCTGGGCTCAGATTACAGTAGAGAAGGGAGTGGGTGGGGAAGAGGAGTAAACGGAGCATGCTCTTGCCCAGGGCAATGAGGTTTAAGATGAAGGCAGGAAGTCTGATACAGAAGCCCATGAGTACACAATAGAAGGAAAGAAATGCAGTGTTTCTTTTGACAGGGGACTCAGAGCAGCATTACTTTGGGTGTTTACTGGTATATTTAGATGGACCTTTCTGATAAGACTTACTTAGTTTTAACCTTTCCTTCTCCTTTAAGACAAGCCACAGTCATTGTGCTTTGGAATGATGAGACAAAAAAAGTAGTTATTTGGTCATAACAAAATACCTAATGTCAAATTTGGTGGAGGTTCCATCATGCTGTGGGGCAGTGTGGCTAGTTCAGGGACTGGGGCCCTTGTTAAAGTCGAGGGTCGGATGAATTAAACCCAATATCAACAAATTCTTCAGGATAAGAATCAGTCACAAAGTTGAAGTTACGCAGGGGCTGGATATTCCAACAAGACAATGACCCTAAATACACTTCGAAATCTACAAAGGCATTTATACTGAGGGAGAAGCATAATACTCTGGAATGGCAGTGACAGCCCCCGGACTTAAATATCATCGAAAATCTATGGAATGATTTGATTCAGGCTGTCCATGCTCGGCATCCATCAAATTTAACTGAACTGGAGAGATTTTGTATGGACAAATGGTCAAAAATACTGCCATCCAGACCCTTAAAGGCTATAGGAGGCATCTAGAGGTAGTTACATTGCAAAAGGAGGCTCAACTAAGTATTGATTTAATATCTCTGTTGGGGTGCCTAAATTTATGCACCTGTCTAATTTTGATATGATGCATATTGCATATTTTCTGTTAATCCAATAAACATTATATGTCACTGCTGAAATACTACTGTTTCCATAAGGTATGTTTTATTTTCAAAGACAGTTGCTACTATCAAAGCTCAGCTAATGAAACAAAACTCCAAAGAATTAAGAGGGTTCCCAAACTTTTTCATATGACTGTACATCATCTCTACACATTCCAGAACTACTCAACAAGTAACCGTATTGGAAGTGCTGCTACCTCTGTGTGCATATGTAGGTGAATGTCAATGTATCATCAGCAATGAAAAAAATGACTATCCATGAGCTAACCGCTAGCAATCAGAAAAGTTTTACATGTATGAATAAAGGTTTTCCCACCATATCAGACTCAAAAGATATAAAATGGTATGGATGGAGTTCATACAAATTGCCTACAGGTAATCATTATTTTCTTGCCTTGACAATCTGTGACTTTGTGATTTAGTCTGCATTAATGACATTGATCTTTTTTCTTGGATATAGCAAAGTTCCATTATATATGTACTAGAGTTATGCCAATTGAGTTGTCTAAGATAATGAATGATATTACAGATTAGATAGCCAAGGTCAATAAATATCTACAGTATGCACACATATGAAATGTTTATAACTGTTCGATATATGTCAAGTTCAAGTGTCACTCACATACAGCACAGCTTATAAATGGTGATTGCTTTCACAGTTATCACTATTTCACTGCAACACAATATACTTACTGAAGATGATGCTGTTTACAGGCATGGGATCTGTTATCTGAAAACCCATTATCCAGAAAGTTCTGAATTACAGTAAATGCATCTCCCATAGACTCAGTTTTAAACAATTTTTTCAAAATGATTTCCTTTTTCGCTGTAATAATAATACAGTACCTTGTACAGATAGATGCCAACAAAAAACATGTAGTTATTATCCAATTCCATCTCTTCTGTTAAAGGAGAAGGAAACCCCCAGGGCGCAAAACCCCTCCCCCGCTCCCCTGTGTTGCCCCCCCTCCCTCCTCCCCCCTGGCCTACCTGTCCCCCTGGGCAAATGCCCCTAACTTGTTACTCACCCCTCTGCGCAGGTCCTGTCCACGGAGTTCAGTCGCCATCTTCTCCCATGCGCGTCTTCTTCCTGCTCTGACCGGCGTTTTCTGGCGCATGCGCAGTAGGAACAGTTACGGTACGGCTCTACTGCGCATGCGCCGAATGTCACAAAGTGAAATCGGAAAACTTCGTGACATTCGGCGCATGCGCAGTAGAGCCGTACCGGTAACTGTTCCTACTGCGCATGCGCCAGAGAACGCCGGTCAGAGCAGGAAGAAGACGCGCATGGGAGAAGATGGCGACTGTGAACTCCGTGGACAGGACCTGCGCAGAGGGGTGAGTAACAAGTTAGGGGCATTTGCCCAGGGGGACAGGTAGGCCAGGGGGGAGGAGGGAGGGGGGTTTCCTTCTCCTTTAAGTAGTTTGGATAATAGAAACTGAAATGAGAAAGTGATTGCTGTGCCTTTGACATAGAGGTAGGGAAAGGAATAAATGATTGACAGCTACAATTTTGGCATGACTTTAAAAAAGGCATGTATATTTCAATAAATATAGAAAAATACTGCCCAGAATAACAAACCAATCTCCATGCATTGTCTCACGTTGTTTCTAAATTGCAGGCAGTTTATTTCAGCTAGTAACTGGTCTAGAGAGAAGCTCTGCCCCTGTTCTTTTATGAACTCTCCCTATGTCTTTGTAAAGATGGTCCAAGAGGTGGCTGTTGAGCATGCCTGATTGATTTCCATTGGGGCAGAGGTAGCAAGCATGAGCAGTAGACACCTCTTTCACAACTTCACTCTTGATCAGGAACTAGTTGAAATGAGCTGCAGTTGAGGAGCCTGTGATTTAAAAATTCATGAGACTGAATTAAGAAAGGTTATGTTATTCTGGGCAGTATTTACAGTATTCTGGGTGCTTAGAGTCTTCCTATGGATTTAAAAGAAAAATACTTACTTATTGTTTAAACAAGAAGGTATATTGTCTCTTTATTGTCTTTTTTTTCATAGTTTTGACCAAAACAGCTCTATCTACAGCTCTGAGCTACTTGCATTACACCCCCAATTATTGGTTTAAAAATTTGTGATGAGCATAACTTTACTTTTTCTGTTATACTTTTAGACTAATAGGAGGCTTTAGGTTTAACAGAGATACAGCAACACAACGGTTAACTGAATACAGGAAGTATAAAGGAAGCTGTTGAGCTGAAAGCACGCCTAGCAGTATAAACCTAAGTAAAAGTGCTAGTATTTCAGCAACCACTAAAAATAAAAGATTTATAAAAGATTTATTCTGCATAAGTTTACTCAATTCTTATTTTTCGGTTTAAATCTAAAAATAAATATAGTACTGAAGTAAAATGTTATTGTGTAAGAGTGCCTTTAACTATGCATATTTAGCACACTACCTTTTCACTTACATTTGCAAAAGAATGCACGGTCTATAAATGATGATAAATAGTATTCCAAGTTGCTTAACTGCATTCTCCTTCCTGGAGCTACCAATGTCCTAGACTGTGTTGAAATGAGAATCACCTCTGTTTTGGCACAAGCCTTTAACAAGGGTAATTCCCCTTGAGACTGGTTAGGAAGAAGGTCCCTGTCCTACAGAACTTAGGACCTGAGCATATACCAAATTATGCAAAATCTTCGAGCAGATCTTTATTATAGGTGGATGCTGTTGGCAGTAGAGAAAAAACAGCATTCAACAAAAATGCGAGCGGGCAGGGAGAGGGTGGCAGGGTATGTTGCTGTGCATGCTGGGCCCGATATTTTTAAACTGTATTGTTGTGGCTGGCACAAGCAAAGGGCAGCAGGAGAAACTGCTTGTAAAGCAACTCCGAACAAAATATTATTAGGGTAGCTTGATCCAGTTTAGTAACCTATAGTAACCAAAAGGATACTTGCTTTCAAACATAAACCCAGTAAATGCTGCTTGCAGATTAGTTGCTATGTGTCACCACAGCTGGAGCAAACTGTGGTCAAATAACATTCCCCAATATATTGGGGTTATGGTAATTCTGATATCTTTTGCAAACTGAATAGATTACAAATATATCAAGCTCTGCAAAGACAAGGACACATTAAAAAGGCTTGTGTATGCACATTTTATCCAGTAAACAAAACATTTATTTGTTTCAAGTGGTCTGGATGCTCTGAACACTACTCTATAACTTACTCAAGAATACAGGGCAAATTGAAATAATTTGCTGTAGAGAGGAAACGTGAATCTGAAAACCAAAAGCAGTTAAAAAAACGATTATCTTCAGTTTCCTACTACACCCAATTTAAGGTGTCTCAAACCTGCATGTAAGTGAATGAGTACTTTACCTTGTCAAACAGATAACATCTTCTACCATACTTGTGCAGTAAAACAGAATCAATACATTAAAAAAAATGAAAGCAAGGAATGTAGACAAATTATAAAAGATTTGTATGATAATATTTAAAAAATATGATTCTCTACAAAGAAATTCCTATTCCTATACAAGTGTAACGTGGCAGACTAAGAATTCATATTCCACAAAATAATTCAGTAAAATCAAATGGGTTATTTCCTAAGTTAACTACATATTTTAAGAAACACCATGTGAATTAGTCAGAAAACATCAAGGATATATTTTCCCATGAAATAAACAGAAAATAATTCAGTACTTTTCTGTATGAACATTCTTCCATGGTTGCTCAACTTTCACATTTCAACATACACTGACCTACAGTTTGGCCCTTAAATAGTTTGGATTGTAGCTCACATACAATGTCTAAGTGACTTCTAGGTGTTCTGCCAAAAGGACAAACGTAATTTCAAATAAGCAAAACTATAAAACCCACAATGTTTTCAGACTAGAAAGACATGCTGCAATAAAGGATGTGCATAATCTCGACTTTTTATTTTGCAAATTCCCTCCAAATGGGTCCTGTAACACCTTTCTGCATTTGTGGGATTTAAGTTCAGACAAAATGTTATCTTTATATACTGCTGCATAATGGTTACTGAAATGGCAAAAATGCAGGCAGTGAGTAGATTAGGAGGTTACAGAGATCCGGTCATCGGAAAATATGTTTTTTTCAAAACGCATCAGTTCATAGTGCTACTCCAGCAGAATTCTGCACTGAAATCCAATTCTCAAAAGAGCAAACAGCTTTTTTTATATTCAATTTTGAAATCTGACATGGGGCTAGACATATTGTCAATTCCCCAGCTGCCCCAAGTCATGTGAGTTTGAGAAATGGATTTCAGTGCAGAATTCTGCTGGAGCATTTTTAGAAAAAATGTTGTTTTCCCATGACAGTATCCCTTTAAGGGGTCTATTTATCATGCTATGTAAAATGTGGAATGAAACATTACCAGTGACGTTGCCCATAACAACCAATCAGATTCTTTGTTTTGTTTTAGAACTATTGAAATCAAATTGATGATTGGTTGCTCTGGGCAACATCACCACTAACACTTCACTCCGCTTTTTATACCGCATGATACATAGGCCCCAAATTTCTGAAACTAATTTCAAAAAACTATTTCCGGTTAACTACATGAAAACAATTGAACTAAAAAATGTGCTGGAAGGTGAGCAACCCCTAATGGATATGCTGGTCATGGTTTTTGTACCCAAATGCAAAAATCCAGCACTCCCCAAAAACTGGGGGGAAAAAAGTTTTATCTTTGTCAGCTGAAAAACATAAGCTGGCCATAGATGTTGAGATTTTTAAAAGATCCGATCATCATCGTGAGACCACAATTATCTCTGAACGATCGTACCATCCTACGAATTGTCCATCAACTAAAAAGACCAATTTGCCAGGAAAACAAAGAATAGCTGCCTGCTTGTCCCTGCAAACATAGATAGATTGCACTGGGACCGACAAAGATTTTTTAACCTGGCCGATCAATTTCCTGACAGATGTCGGCTGAAAAATTGTAAGATGTTTGATTGTTCGAATCCCACTAACGGTACAATAATTTCTCAGGATTGGTCGGACTTCGCTAAAATTGGTCGTTCAGCAAGAGAAATCTTTGCATCTATGGGGAGCTTCAGCATCACAGCCAGGTCTTAATCTCTTTCACTGGTGGAAGACTACCAGGATCCCCAAATCTGTACAATTACTAGCCTTTTGTACAATAAATATTATGTAATTAAATGTAATAAACTTTTAGCTTAAATTTAGTTTAACTTTAGTATGATGCAAACAATGGTATTCTAAGAAAATCTGATGATTTTTTTTTTCCACAAGCAACTGAAAATAATCAAGAAGACACTGGTCCCACCCCTGTTATTCATAAAAAAATTGGATGCTTCATTCACAAGCTGCGTTTTCCGAATCTGTGTCCCCTTAGCAGCAGCAGCTTGATGTACACCAATGGCCTGCAAAGACTTAATGGCTATGTGTTACACAAAAATTCAGTAGAATTTTTTTTACAGGGGATGGAAAGAAACCTTTATGTTCACCACACATTATCACGGTCTAGATTTCAGTACCCTTGCAACATCACAAACAAAAATATAGTTCACTCACTTTCAGGCTATGTAGCGGTATATAAACCAGAATAGGGATACTAAAAACAAGAAAAAGCAGTAAAACCCCACACCCCACATATATATATACATATACACACACAAAAAACAAAAATGGGCCCTTCGCACACCAACGAATCTTAATGCACCAGGTGCTGCCGCAGTGTCGAATATCTAGCAGTCCACGGGTAGTTAGCAGCGCCCACTGGAATTTTAAAAGACAATTCATTTATTAAATTTTAAAAGAGCATTGTACATGCATCAACGTTTCGGTCCGGGCCTTGGACCCTTATCAAGATGCAGCATGTGATTAAAACAAAAACTTTATACTCTTCTATGAATCTAAACAGGAAATGAAGTCACCGAAAAGTCACTAGCAAGTAGAACTGGAAGGTTGTCACAGTGTCAGTAATCATTTGGATATAACAATATAGCAACTCCTAAACATATTGTGTGAAATATGTTAAACCTGATACATTATTGCAGTTTATAGATAAACAGAATATACGTAAACATTGTATAACAACCTCCGTTCTGTAATACACTGTAACAAACATGATACAATTGAGAGAGAGAGAGAGAGAGAGAGAGAGAGAGAGAGAGAGAGAGAGAGAGAGAGAGAGAGAGAGAGAGGGAGAGTGTGTGTGTGTGTGTGTGTGTGAAGGGTTCACTTAAACACCAATAATGAAATGTCCACAACATATTACTTTTAAAACAACTCCCGTGAAAACAGTGCAATAAGCTAAAACCTCCTCAGCCATGAGGTAGCCCTTACACTGCCAGGCCTCCCATTTTTGAGGTGGCTTAATATGTAGCTGCAGAGTATTTAGCCAATCCTTCAGCCACATCCATCATACTGCCCCCACTGTACATGTGCCAGCAGCCATCCATAATACTGCCCCTCTGTAACTGTGCCAACAGTCAGCCATAATACTGCCCCCTCGTACCAGCAGCCATCATACTGCCCCCGTACCAGCAGCCATAATACTGCCCCCCTACCAGCAGCCATAATACTGCCCCCCATACCAGCAGCCATCTTACTGCCCCTGGCCCCAATCTTTACCTGTGCCAACAGCGGCCAAAAATAAATTCGATAATGTGGCCCCCCCCACTTATCTATGTACCTTCGGCAGCCCAGCAGCATTATTACAAAATCAAAATAAATAATTAACTAAATAGCTTAAAAAAAGAAAAACAAAAAATAATTTTTAAAGTGCGCCCCTCACTAATGGCGCCCTAGGCAGCCGCCTACTCTGCCTACCCCTAGTTCCGGCTCTGTTTTAAAAAATAAAACATTTTTGAAAGGCACTTTGTGAGTGCACGAGGGATCTTGCCCAGGGACATCCGCTGAATAATCAAATAATACAAACCCTTTAAGGAAGCTGCTTTGATGAAAAATACCTCAACCAACAACGTTTTTTTCCCCTGAAACACCATGTGAGTTCCTTATCTCATACAGAGATTTACTTCATGATTGTTAAAGCAGAACGGCCACTTGAATGTTTGGGATCAAATGGAAGCAAACTTCTCTTCCCCTTTGCTGTTATTAATCGGAGAAAACAGTCTCACATCAAAAAGTGTATAAACTGCATTTCAAAAAAAGGAACAAAGTGAATTTTCTAATTTAAAAACTTTGAATTTTGAACAAATTTTTGGGTACTTCGACCATTGAATAGGCATAAATTCAACTTCGAATCGAAGTAAAAAAGTTTAACTTTGAAAATCAAAGTACTGTCTCTTTAAAAAAAAGTTTGATTTCGGCACTTCGCCACCTTAAACCTGCTGAATTGCTATGTCAGCTTATCGGGACCTCCTAGAATTTATAGGAAACATTTGGTTAAGTTTTTAGAAGTTGAAGTAAAATCGTTTGATTCGAAGGATTTCAGCGTACGATCAAAAGATTGTACTTTGACCGAATATGAGCAAATTCGATAAAAAAACCTTTGACTTCGAGTATCGAAGTAATGCCATTCGATGGTCGAATTTTGCAGTTTTTTACACTTCGAAATTCGACCCTTGATAAATCTGCCCCATATTGTGCATTGTACAAAGCCTGATTTGCCATGGCCATATCTCACTCTTCTTCTCACGATTGTCACTTTAAGACAACAACAGCTCAGCAAGTAATCACAACAGAATCTTATGAAGAAAATTACAGCACACATCTGAATCAGTACACAACTGTTTAGTCTATTGCTGAAACCATGAACAATGACCGATGACTCACTAGAAGTGCAGATGCTGGGAGAGCAAACCTTCCAGCAAAAATGGATGCACACAGTAGCATCAACAATGATTTCCTCTAGAACTTTATAAATTATGTCCTTTACATTTATTCAGTTAATAACTGAACAATTCAACAGTTAATATTATTTGCAGCAGAAAAGAGAAACCTAGCATGGTTGTCCACAATAAAAAAATAATAACCAAAAAATTGATTACTGACATCTAAGATATTGCAGAACATTTACTTTATAAAAAAACAGTTTCATATATTGTCATTTAAAACCCATCTTCAGAAAAAGTTGCATATAATAATCATGTTACAAATCTGACAAAATATAACAGACTTTTTCACATGGTATGTGGGTCATGTTAGATCAAAATCAACAAAGTGGAACACATGCACTAAAATTTAAACAGGTATGTATTTCAGGCAAACCTTTGCATGCAATTAGAAATATTTTCCAGGCATACATGAAGAAAAGTTAAATGAAAAAGTGCCCAGTATCTGAATTATGTATATTCTAGATCTCCTTGATCTTCTGTTTGCCTCAGAGGAGCATAAACTAAAGCATACCACAATGTGAATGAACGTGTCAACCTCAGCCTTACCATCTCCCTACGGAAACAACAGAATCACAAAAAGAATAGAAATCCCACAAGGACAACAGAGGGGACAACACATCTTAAGAATTATGAACGCCAAAATAAAAACGCTCATGACACAAACATACCCACGAAAGCTGACCATAGACGCAAAGATATGATCGTACGAAGGAAGGAGTCACGAAATTTTTCGTCTGGCGGAGATTGTTGTTTGGTCGATTGGACAGATTAAAAGATTTGTCAGCTGCGGGTAATATCTCTGCATGTATTGCTGATCGTACGATTTTCAGAGGGAGACTGTCACTAGCTCTGGTTGGACATAACTTTCGTACGATTGCTGAACAACGGCTGATCTGTTATTTTGTACTTTATTTGATTGGAATGGTTAGTGGCAGGCCGGGAGACGGGGAAGTCCGATTGTACGTTGATTCGTACAATCGGATCTTTGCGTCTGTGGCCAGCTTAAGGCCAACTTCACATGCGAATATCTGTTCTGTAAGTTTTCTGTTGATATAATGGGAGGCAATATTTAACGGAAGGAGGCCGGTCATGTTACACATGCATCATTTGTTTCATGTACTAGGTTTGGTTTGAAGCACTAGGAACTAGGGTTTGGTTTGAATGTCTTTGTATGTTGCAAAAAAAATATAAAAAGAAGGTGACAGATGAAAACAAACATGGCACATTCAATACAGGTATGGGATCCATTATCCAGAAACCCTTTATCCATAAAGCTCCGAATTACAGAAAGGCTGTCTCCCATAGACTCCATTTTATCCAAATAATGAAAAGTTTTAAAAAATGATTTCCTTTTTCTCTGTATTAATAAAACAGTACCTTGTACTTGACCCAAACTAAGATATGATTAATCCTTATTGGAAGAAAAACCAGCCTATTGGGTTTAATATTTACATGATTTTCTAGTAGACTTAAAGAATTCAACCAGTAACTAAAAAAAACCCTACATAGGGTAGGGGGGTGGGGTTTTTTATAGTTACGGGTTGAATTCTCCTTTAAGGTATGAAGATCCAAACCACGGAAAGATCCATCCTCCAGAATACCCCAGGTCCCGAGCATTCTGGATAATAGGTCCCGTACCTGTATCTAGAAAAATTAAATTACAGCAAAAATCCCTCACAGTAACTTATGACGTGTACAAATTCACTGAGTAGTTTGGAAAAATCAGTTTGCTAGCTCTCCCCTCTTCCCGTTGAACCTTATACATTATGGCCTCAAGACCCAGGAAATAAAATATAATTTCCAAATAAAATTGTTTTCCATAGCCTGCTAATAAAAACATTAAAAAAAAACTGTTTAAGGGGGAAAAGATTTCAAAAAAGTGAACTAGAATGATTGCAGTGATTCAGATAAATATTAAGTAAAACTACAGTAATTGCTAATTTGTTTTTAAGCTCTTCTCACAGTTCTTTGCTAAAGATTATCAAAAGATGGATGATGAAAGTAAAATGCAGTTCTACATGACTACTTTAGGCATGTCATGAAAATAAAACCATTGCATTGGGCTTTTTGTCTGGCATAGTAAATGCAATCTTACAAAAAATTGAGGCCTACAGTGTTTTTGCCTAAAGTGTAAATTTCCACATGAAAATATTTCACTATACTGTGCATCAGATAAATATTCAAACAAAACAGATCTATTACGGTGTAATGTACATAGAACATATTTTGAACTGTAAAAGTATACAAATCATTTAAAATAGTTGCCACATTTAAGGTCCATATGTATACGTTATTATATTTTATATAATGCTTTCTAAAGATGTGCAATTAAGTTTATGCCAGACTAATTCTAAACATTCTGCCATTATATTACTCCCCCTCAGACCTGGCATTAACTGCTCAGATGGTAAACAATTTCTAAACTGCAGTGGTAAAGCTGCATTCAAATGTGTTTTTTGTGTGTCCTTAATCAAGTCAACAACTTTTGCATGTCACAAATTTACACACAGCTACCCACTATAAAATGACTACACAACATTATAACTACACTCGAATTTACATGGTAAACCTGGTTTTAAAGTGGCAATGCTTGGTAGAGTGCAACAGCTTTTTTTTTAACACATCTTTATAAATATGTTGAGATACTTTGCCATTATGATAAGTGAAGTACAAATATACCAAAACAGTTTGCAAATTTGAACTCTGTAGAAGTAGATGCATGCACCTGTACCAGTGTTACAATCTCAATCAGTACCACACTAGTATAATCACAAATAATACCAAAAGGATTTAAGCACATTTAAACAATATAGAGCCACTGTGAAACGCACTGTGATGCTACCCAGAAGATCTACGATCAACAATCAAAGTGCTCACTACATATGTTCTTGTGCTACAGGAGATCCAAGTTCAAAACTGACCTGAGGTTTTTGTGTCACTGAATGTTTACCTCAGAAACAACAGGAAATGTCACACCTACACCCATATAAATTGCCTGGGAAATTAACTCCATCACATGGATGCAGATGTGCAGAATACTGAAGACACCTGCAAAAGATGCTGCAGAGTAGAAATAGGGAGAGAACCTAAAATAAAGACGGGAGGGAAGTTATAGAAAACAAAATTAAACATCAAGTGGAAGGTAGTGTTTCAATAAAATTTCAGCTTTGTGAAATTATTAGTCCTTCTATTTCAACCTTTTTTACTCAATCCAAAATGGGAACTGGACTTTGTAGCTCAGTTTTACAGCTAAATGGGTATCTAACCCTATATGATCTACTGTTTCTGCCAGCATACCCTCCTAACAGTCAATTCCTCATTTCCCCTACAAATACAATTTAAAAGAATATGTTATTTTAACATCTCCTTTTAAGAGCAAGCTAATGTTGTAGACATTTTCCACCAAACAAAAGATCATTCTGCTTGTTATCGCTGAACTATTTCAACTCTCACAATGCCATTGTCGTAAAGCCTAAAACTGCCCTACAAATTTAAGACAATACACAATATTATGTCTTTATTAAACATTATATGCTGCTCTCACTGTATATTCCTAAGGTAAGCAATACTGAATATCTGCAATCACTCAGCGTGATCAACAAAGATCCAGGTTTGCTTGTGGTAAACAGTAGTTTAAACAAAGAATGACCATCTGCAGTAGCTACCGGGTGAAGAAGCATGAAATATTTCTATTTACAACAGAAATTGCCATATAGCCTTGTGTTACGAAGTAAAGCAAGATAAATTGAATTTTATGTTATTCTTTGTTCCCACCACAGTTTGGACGACATAATTTTAAGGCAAAAATTGTATTTTCCTGCTTTTATTTCCAATGGTCTAACGTAGTATGAAGGGAGAACAAAGTCCAAATGTGCTTTATGACATCAGTACAATGTTCCACGGAGAGTCCATTCTATAGTTATTAGGGTGTTACATTGCTAGAACCAGCAGACCTCTGGAACCAGAAAGAAATCTGCCCACTGAGGAAGTGTTAAGAACAACAAACAAGAAGAAACTAGCCAAACCACACAAAGTCATACTCTACTGTTCATACAGAACAGAACCTAAACATTGATGTCAAAATAACTTTCTGATACTCCCTAGAGATCACCCTTCTAACAGGAATGGTGCACAAAACTTGGCAGGCACCACTCCAGAACACCAAGATCATAAAAGTCAGTAGAATCCAGGAGCCCGAATTTTATATCATAAAAAAAAATCTCACATTATGTATAAAAAGCTTTTATACATAATGTAAAATAAAGAATTTTTGTATCATTTAAAACGTGGGCTCCTGGATTCTGCTGACTTTTATGATCTTGATGTTCCTGAGTGGTGCCTGCCTCCAATCCAAGTTTCGTGTGTTTCTCCCCTTTGCTGAAGGTCTGGGGCATGAGCACAGGGAACCCACCGAGGAAAGCGGTAAGCTTGTCCCATACTCAATGAATTCATGCTTCCTAAGGATTAGATTAACATGAATGGTGTATTAATAAAATAAAGTAGCACCAGGGCATTATCTGCATATATGGAGCAATAACGCCAATATTTTAATGTATACATAATAAGAGATAAAGACTGCACACCAATAGCTTTAATTAACCATAGTGGTATCTAGAGCACAAAGGACATGCTTAAAATCTTTTAGTGGCTTGTCCAACATTTTGATCCCTGTTGGGATCTTTGTTGGAGGATTGAAAAATTTAACAAATCATTAGCATATATACTGGACGTAAAGGAAACATGCAATCAACAGACACCTTGCATATATGACCAGATGAAGAACAAAAGCCCTGAGATGCTTTATGGAATATTCCATGCCACATGCAGCAATATTATGGGGTTTAGTTACTGGTACACACCCCTGCACACTTAACTTGATAGCAATTTGTAAATAACTACACTGACATAGACCCCTTGCACAAGGAATGCAGAACTTAACCTTAATACTCAAGGTCATCTTGTTTCAGGGACCCCCTCTCCCAGACGCTGAGTCTCTGCTACAGTTGCAATAACTCTAATAACATATTACTATAGATAAATAATGGTAATTTACTACAAAGAAAAGAAGAGAAGGGCCACCAGGGCTATTTGGATTGGCCGATATATATCCCTAATGATCTAATGTAGGGCAGCTGCTTTGGAGCTAGCTACATTAAATCATTAGGCACATATTGGCCAACTGGCCATTTTCTTCCTTTTTTTATTTTTTAGTAAAACACAGTTAATTGTCTAACGTAGTATGAAGGGAGAACAAGATTATCTAATTCCACATCTTATCATCTTTACGTTATCTAATTATAAGTCTATGACAGATGGAATGCACAAAAAATGTCACCCCTGTGCACTATGTGATCAATCACTTGGTATCTGGACATAACATTCTCAGTGGCATACTACACGTAAGCAATGGGAAATAATGATTCTTTGAGAAACCTACATGTTTCCCTTTATTTGCTTTCTTTTCCAGAGTATGAGAGATAAAAACTTGACCAAAACAAAAATTTTACAACTTACATTTTAAAAATGTAACCTTGCTAAACAACCATGATTGTGGAATTCGAGTGCTGATACAAAGTAGAAGAGTTTTACCTTACCAACTTAACACTGGAATATAACTTTAAAAGGAACTCCTGTACCGATACATATGTTGTTATCAGTACAGGAGTATAAATAAGCAAAGTCTTAAAGCAGACTCTAAGAGGCAGATTTTATCAGTGTGAAATTGGAGCTCACCACAGTAAAATTCTGCCACTCTTTTTTCATTTTTATGGGACATTTTAGGGCCATATTTACCAAATTAGGAACTTTCACCCACTGATAACTATGCCTATAAAATTCCATAGGAATGAATAGAGCGTGGTGGAATTTTACTGTGGTGAGCTCTAATTTCACACTTTGATACACCTGCCCCAAAACAAATGGACTGATTGCTTGCCCTAAAAGTACTAAAAGCCCATTGCATCTGCTTTTATAGCATACAGGCTAATGCTCCAGGTAAACATGGTTTATTTATCCTGGTTACATACATTGACCATGTCATTTACTATCCAAAGCAACACTGATTTGTGCCATGACAGTGTATTTTAGATGTTTAAATGCATATAATGTGTTTGGAGCTCGTAATTTAGATCATACATGAACAAGATATAATAGGGTAAGTTTGCATACATGCTGATTGAAATGATAAACTTTCCACCACCTTATATACATTTTTAACTTTACATATTTGTTTTGTGCGATATATATATAAGAAAAGAACACTTTGTTAAAAGTAAGCAATTCTAAAGAAACTTTGACAATGGATTTTTGTGAGTTCCCTGCAGAACATGTACATATAGAACACATTAAGATGTCTAAAAGTATTTCCAACATGGCCAGAGAACTGTGGGTAACTTGGTACGACAGTTTACGATTAGAGCAACCAATCTACTCAATGACTCCACATCACTTACCTTCCTTATTAAGCCTCATAACCTCCCTGCTTTTTCCACCCTCTTTTCCAGTTTCTTCTAGATCTACATCTGAGGATGAAAGCAAAGCCAAAGTGAGGTTGGAGATCTTTGTAGATGCAAACAGTGGAGTGCATACAAGCTGTGTTGCAACCCTTATTCATTGAGACTGGACACTGGGGTACCAGAAAGCTAGCACACTGAGCGCAAGCACACAACATATATTGAATATACAATGGGTGTATGAAAATGAAGCTGCATGTACAGTGAGCCCCAGTATATACAACAGCACAGCCAGTACTAAAGGATGGGCCTCTCTTTCACAGACACACAGTAAATTCACACACTCTCAGGCTGGCTCTAGTGTCTCTCTTCTTGTGCATACGGGTTATTGCCTGTATGTGGTAACTGTCCTCAGTCTGTCTCTAATAGGAGTAGCACTGGGAGCATTCTCTCACTTTTATTTGCTATGTATCAATGTAGATGCCAGTATGAACCCTGGGTGTGTGGTGCTCACAGATCGGTTACAGGGCAAATGGGTAGGCGGATGGGGCTGGGTTCTTACTGTCAGAGCAGTGTAATTTGGCGGCGTCGATCCAGGAGGACCACGGTTTGCCCAGAAACGCCTCCGGACTGGGCACTTTGCGATCCAGTGTCGCCATTGCTCTTCCTTCTTGTTGCTTTTCCTTTCCTTCGGAAGCGGAGCGACACGGGATTCGAGGCGCCGTGACGTCATCTTCGGAACGTTCCGCCATTGAGCTGAGTGAAGGGGAGGAGGAAGCCGAGAGCCTGTCTCTCTTATCCTCCTCGCAGTGTTTCTGTCAGCCTGCGGAGCGCTGTGACGCGGAAGGACTGTAGAGGGCGCCAACAGCTACTCTGGACGTCATAAACCTAAGGTGTAATACCTGCCTCTGGTGATTGCTTTGCCTTTTTACCTGCGGAATTTCCAGATGTCCCTGAAACAACCCGGAGACAGTCGCTGCGTTTTTACTGATTCGCAGATTGGTTTGAATTGAGGAAGAGCACGTTAGCGGTGTTGGCATTTTTTTTCATTGAAAGGCAACCACCCAACAAAAAGTCTAATAATGAAAGAAAATTCTAAATTCGACTTTTGAAGATACTGTAGACTTAAAAACAGCAGTGCTATTATTTATGTCCGGTTAACTTCATGGAATCAGTATTTGGTTTTATCCCTATCTATATCTTTTTTTTACTGAACAGTCAGTGTGTCAGGTCAGTGCTCCTCCTGTTCTGTTAACTGCTTGTCTTCTGCTACATTGTTTGGGGAGTCAGAACCAGTAGTGAAAATAAACAGTGAGACAGGCATTGCTCTCCATATAAATTACATTTACAGAAGTATTATAATCTTATTTGAGCATAAAATTCAAAGCTGAACATTTCTAAAATAGTATTAGCTGGTATGCATCAATAGATTAAAATTCTGGGGACACCTTCTCCCTTCTAAGAAGTCCCATTGCCTTAGGGATGTGTGATTTGAATGTTTGTGGTCATGAGCTATACTTTTTACTGATGCTAATAGTGTTGGGCTGGGGAGTTAGGGGCCCACCATCCAAACTATTATTCCTTCTCTCCTCACTCAACCTTTTTATTCTCCTAGTTTTTTATATATACTTATTATATTCTTCAATTATTAAGCATGTTTCCCCCATAAAGAAATAGAGAATGACCATGAAATAGGCCAAATGATTAGAAGCAAGAGGGCCCACTGATGCTTGGGCCCACCGGGAGTTTTCCTGGTATCCCGGTGGGCCAGTCCAACACTGTTAGTGGCCCACCTGGTCTGCCACATTGAGGACCCGCCACCCCAGCCATGGAGGCCCCCACATTGTCTATAATCTCCCAGCCACATCACCCCCCTCCTCCAACATGTACCCAGGTGCCGGACCCCCTCCCCAACATATCTGCACTGCACACCCCTTCCCTACTCTTCAGCACATACCTCCAAGCCACACCATGTACAATACGACCTCCATTTTACTTTTTCCAGGGGACCAGAAAAAAATGGTGTAAAATCCAGGAAAATGTAAAATCATTATAATGTATTAATACATGCCTCCGGGTTGTTTCAGGGACAGCTGGAAAGTCTGCAGGCAAAAAGGCAAAGCAATCACCAGAGGCAGGTATTACACCTTAGGTTTATGACACAATCACCAGAGGCAGGTATTACACCTTAGGTTTATGATATATATATATATATATATATATATATATATATATATATATATATATATATATATATATATATATATATATATATATATATATATATATATATATATATATATATATATATATATATATATATATATATATATATATTTTTTTTTTTTTTTTTTTTTTTTTTTTTAAGCATAATATATAAGTGGGACCACAAAACAACAATGTAAAATGAGGGAATTGACATCCATGGCTGGCAAATTATTTGAAGGCTTGTTACGGGACCAAATTTTGTACTGGTAAATGGCATTATAAGCAGTAATCAGCATGGCTTTATGAAAGATAGGTCATGTCAAATTTGATAGCTTTTTATGATAAGGTAAGTAAGATGCTAGGGTAGAGCAGTAGATGGGGACAGAGGGAACAGTAAATGTGATCTATTCGGATTTTGACAAAGCTTTTGATAAACTGCCCCACAAACCACTGCTTTCTAAACTAAGGGCTTTTAGACTTAATGAAGACGTTTCGACATAGATAGGAAAATGGCTACAGGATTCGGTACAGAGGGCAATTGTTAATGGTACATTACTTGAAGTAAGATTCTTAGTGGGGTCCCTCAGGGCTCTGTATTGAGTCCACTTTTATTGAACTTGTTAGGGGAGGGTATTGTAATTAGTGTATCAGTGTTTGCACATGACACGAAACAATGCAGCCCAATAAATTACATCCAGGATGGGGCATCCTTGCAACAGGATCTTGACAAACTGGCAATCTGGGTGGCTAAATGGCAAATGAGATTCAATGTTGATAAAAGTAAAGTCATGCACCTGGAATGTAAAAATATACAAGCCACTTATACCCTTAATGGGGCTGCACTAGGCAAATCCATAATGGAAAAGAACCCTGGAGTCTTGGTAGATAATAAACTTGGCTGTAGCAAGCAATTCCAGTCAGCAGCTTCAAGGGCAAACAAGGTGTTTTAAAAGGGGCATAAACTTGCAGGCGGAGGGGGTCTTCTTCCACTGTACAGAGTGCTGGTAAGGCTCTGACTAGAATATGCCATACTGTTTTGGCCTCCAGCATTCAAACAGGATGGTATTGAATTAGAGAGGGTCCAGAGAAGGGCAACTAAGCTGGTAAAAGGTATGGTCTCAGCTATGAGGAAAGACTGGACAATTTGGGTTTGTTCACACTGAAGAAGAGACACTTATGGGGTGATATGATAACTATATCAAGGGGATCATATAATAATCTCTCAAATTTTTTATTTATCAGTAGGTCTTTCCAGCTGACACAAAGGTACCCATATTCTGATTACAAGAAAGGACGTTCAGGCTAAATAAAGGATTTTTTTTTACTCTCCCTGAATCAGTCATACTGGCTAATACATAGGTAGCTTTAAGGGTTTGATTGCTTTTTTAGAAAGCTAGGAAATATAGGGTTATGGAAGATAGCTCAAGTTGATCAAGGGACTGATAAGTTTGCCGTGTTGGAGTCAGGAAGAATTTTTCCTCCTCTGAGGCAAATTGGAGAGGCTTAAAAATATTTTTTTTTGCCTTCCTCAACTAGCACTAGGATCAACTAGCAGTTAGGCAGGTTAAATATAGACTTAAAAGGTTGAACTGATGGACATGTGTATTTTTTTCAACCTAACTTACTATGTTACTATGGATCAAGTCAATTGGTCTAACTAGTGAGATACTAGATACATAATGGAATGGTGAATAGCATCCTGTGTAAATTATATGCATTTCTCATTATTAGATGTGATTTGAATCTGACAAGTACAGTGTATTGCCTTAAACCATCCAGATTGAGTCACAGTTTTGGGAAAGCCTGAGGAGGACATAATCATAAGCCAATTGAAGTAAAGATCTTCTTTTACCATAACTATTAAGAACGTCATCTGGGGGCCATAAAAAGACTGGCAGAAGGATTAATTTTTTTACCTAAAAAATACGTTTAGTCATACCTTGTAAGTTGTTACACTGTTACAATTTTAACTGTTAGAATTTTTTATTGTTTAACTATGTAGACCAGCAGATGGCAATATTGTAACATATTTACTTACATTTAACACTACTACATTCATTTGAAGTTGTAAGAGATGTCAGTACTTGCATTTACTACCAATGTAAATAAATGTTTCCTTTAAAGGACCTATAAAATCTTTTTCATTGGGGGTGCCAAAATGTTGGGTACCCAGCAAAGAAATTGATTGTTAGGTATTTCATGTTAAGAGAAAACTTTTCCCCCTCGAGGCAAATTGAAGAGGCTTCAGAAAAGGTTTTGCCTTTCTCTGGATTAGCTAGCAGTTAGACGGCTTCACTGGCATAGAACATAGAAAGATCGAGTTTGATGGATACCAGTTAACGTCTTTCTGTTTTAGCCTGTCATCAGTGAATTAATCATATAGTTTAAAACCCAAAACATTTTTACTGCACCAATTTCCTTATAAAATAAACATACCAATGATTCTATTTTTTTTTCTATTTTTTAAATTCAGTCCTGTGACATTCAGGGTGTTATTTATTAAGGAGTTTGTTTTTTCTTTGCGTTCACTTTGACGTCAAAACCCCGAAAAAGTTTTGGTAAAAAAAGAAGCAATTTTTCTGCAATTTATTATGCCACGAATCTGTTCCAAGTACAAATTCAAAAATAATCCATCTAAAACCTGCCAAATTCATGTAAAAGTCAAAATTCATGTTAAAGTTCCCTTAACAATTTGAAGATGTTTTAACCCTCACGAAATGTTCAGAGTTTTTGGGGCTGGATGCTGGTTTTTCCGTCGTGCAAAAAATGCAAAAAAGAAAATGGATCAGGAAAAAATGGCATTTTTTTCTTGTGAAAAAGTAGCAATTTTCCTGAGCTGATTTTTTCGACTTTTCTGAGAGTTTGAAAAATTCTAATCAAATTCAATTCGAATTCCATTCGTGTTGATCATATTCACACGACTTTGAAAATTTTGATTTTTCATTTATAAATTTCGAGTTCATGGGAGTTTTAAATAATTCCCATGAACTCGAAATTCGACCCTTGATAAATCTGCCCCTAAATATTGGAGTTGGTGAAAATGATTTTGGCAGGCTGGCAATAGTAAGGTAAAGAAGTTGATATGAGCTGTGATCACAGTGATATTTATTCTCAAAATGGTATAAAATAAAAAACATCATATTAGAAAAAATTGACATATATTATTTATAAGCTGAATTTAAACACATTGTTAGTTCCCTTATGAGTTTGCAAGTTGGCAATTTGCTCTGCTATAGTCAGATTGTTAGTTTATAATCAATCTCTCTGTTCATTATATAACTTTCTTTCTAGTAGGTGATGGTGGCACAGGAGGAATTGCCCTATAAAATAGTATCCAATGCATTGGCTGCATAATATAGGCTGGTTGGGGCTATAATGGCAACTGGAGCTGCCTTTTGCATGGCCAGCTCACCACCCCACCAATACTGCATTGTCAGTCAGGAAGGAATTTGAAAAAAGGTTTACCCCCCTTACTCTAAAGGTGGCCATACACTGAGAGATCCGCTCATTTGGCAATGTCGCCAAACGAGCGGATCTCTCTCTCCGATATCGAGCTGATCCAATCGTGGGCACTAGGGCCCAACGATCGAATCCTAACGGCTGGGAAATGAGGGTCGGATCGCGGGACCGCATCAACGAACAGATGCCGCGATCCGACGGGATTTGTTGTCCCATCCGATCAAGATCTGGCCGACTTTTGGCCAGATCTCGATCGGGGAAGCCCGCCAGGGGGCCCCATACACGGTGCAATAAGCTGCCGACTTGGTCTGTCGCCAGCTTTTATCGGCCCATGTATGCCCACCTTTAGCTTGCTGAATTCTTTAGCTACATCACTGAATTTAGAAACGTGTCAGGCACCAGGCTTTCCCCATATAGGCACCACCAATTGTGTACCTGTATGTTAAATATGGCCCTGGAGCTGGGTCTATCAATATGCTCTCATTTTCTTTAACCAAATTCTCCAGGCAGGGTCAGAGTGGGAAAAAACCCGGTGGGCCCTGCAGAGTGACTGGATATGAGGAGCAAAGGACAGGGCAGCATAACACCAAGGCACCGGGCCTGTGGAGACAGGGTGGAATTGTTAACTATGACAGATACCTCTGAGATGTTACAGGTGTTGGGAGAATGAGAACCATTTCCATTTTATAGAGGTCTAATTTAAGGTAGCATTGTGATATCAAGTAGAGATAGCGGACAGGCAGGAGGAGACCCAAGTTGACAGAACTGCAATACCAAAAAAAAACCTTCAGTAAAAAATCCACTTTACCCTGCACTAAGACAAGCTCTCTCCTGCACAAAGTTCACCTCTCGCAACGCAATAGCGGGTTAATTAAAAAACAACATAGTTGCCTGGTTGGGAAGTCATATGAAGCAAGGCATCCGCCACCAGATGTGTGTTTACTAAAAACATGAACCACAAGCTGGGGGCCAGGGCTAGGCTAGAACACATTCACAGAATCATATAGGGAGGACAAATGAGTTTTAAATAGCTTATTTCAAAAAACATAGTTCAAGTAAAGGAATACTACATTATAATTACTTCACATTTCTGGTTAGATGTAATATGACCATGAAATTCACAAAATTCTGATTTATCCAATTAAGTGCTGTACAAGAATGCCATATCCATATTTAACAAAACACTATACATGAAGCAGAATGTCATTAAATGTTTATTGTTGCCATTTGTTTTCTCGTTGTTTACTACCACTATACATTATAAGCTCATGTTGTTTTTTGTGCCTTTAACAAGTCATAAATTTAAAATTAACCATATAAAAATCTAAAATTAAATGAATCCTAATAGTTAAACTTCTTTCAACAAAATGTGGTGTATACAATGTCTGATTTGGAATAGTGACTGCATTGCCTTTGTTATGTGTAATAATTTTAAATAGATTATATGTATGAGGTATTTTTATTTTATCTATATGTAGTTTCAACCTCAATTGTTGCCATTATTGTTGTATTGTCTGTTTCAGTTGGGAAGTATAATTCAAAGGGGAAGTGCTTATAAAGAATTTAATATGGTAGTCGCTTAAACCTGATACTGTTAATTCCTTCTTGTGAGCAGTGATAGCTTGCTTTCTGCAAAAGAAAATGACTGTCTGCTTGGGTTAATACAATGGTTATGTTGTAATGTTAAGTATCCCACTCCCACATGTTGTCAGTATGTTAGTAAGGCAAACAAACCATTGGTGGCTAGGAGCTACCTTAGATACGGTATTATCTCTTTGATTCCCTACCTACAATCCATTCAGAGGAGGGGATTAGTAAACAAATAAGCAGGCAGAGCAGGACATTCCATCTAATCAGTTCACTTTTACTTTACAGAGAGAGCAGAAGCTGCTGAGAAAACATGGACAAACTTATACTCCTATATTTCCTGTTAGGGGTAATAGGACCTGGTAAGTTCACTTTTTAGGAATTTTTACTTTATTAACCCCTTGGTTACTGAATGTGGCTGCTTTGCTTATTGTGGCACACAGTGATCAGGAAACTCACAAACAGTGTTTGACATAGCAAAGCATGGAGTTGGGCAAATGCTTCTGATGCCTGTCAGTACTTATATCTATTGTGTGTTGTGCTATAACGCAGAACCTTCCATACTGGAACAAAGAAGATGTTTGAACATGTCTAGATACAAGTTAGGCTGGGCATAAAGGACAAGGCAGGGGCTCCTGGCTGGGAAAGATGCCACTCTAGGAGTCGTTAACTATGCATCCCTCTCTTTTGGTTGCTGGGAGTTTCAGTGTAATATCAGCTGGAGGACTGCAGGTTGGACATCCCTAATGTACATATTGAAAATGTCTAAAAATTTCAACTTAAAGTGATAATGACAGAAAAAAACATACAAGAAAATACTTCAGCAGCACTCCGATTATGGTGAAAAAATTGGTACTTTATTCGTGCCTCAAGGTAAGCGACGTTTCGAGCTTTTCCAGCCCTTTAACAAGCTCGAAACGTCGCTTACCTTGAGGCACGAATAAAGTACCATTTTTTTCACCATAATCGGAGTGCTGCTGAAGTATTTTCTTGTACGTGAACCAGACCTGGGCATACAGGGTCACAGACGGCACCCGACGCTGCAAAGAGCGGTGAGAGTGTGTGTGTAGCACTACTTTGTGTTTTTTGGACAGAAAAAAACATGTTTCTAAACATTAATGTGCATTAAAAGTCACTTACAGATCATGTTAACACTTTTTACTGATAGGTCTGCTTTTGTAATTGTTTAGGAACTTGAAGTTCCTAAACCTGTCTGTTTGTCAACCTGACTGTCCCTTATCAGCCTGTCAGTTTCTACTGCCCCCTCATAAAGCAACAAAGGGATCGGTAGTATAAAAGCATTGGACAAGTAATTTTATGACAAAATTATAAAAACCAGACAAAGACAATGTTATGATAGATGTAAAAGAAAAAGGTTTAATTTGTGGTGTCCATATCTCTTTAATAATATATTTTGTACTTCTATCTACGATTCACTTCTCTGCCCTACACTTTAACTCCTGGAAAATAGACATTTGGTTACAGGTTTGGTGGAATATTTAATCTTTGGAGGATGCTGTGTACACAGGCTAACAGGTGGAACTAATTCACAGAAAAAGTCCTATCTGAGGCAGGATATCACAACAAGTTAGCAGGACCATTGCACTGTTTCTAAGCAAGCAGCATTTGGTATAGATATTAGGAATCCTATGCAAGCCAAGAAAATATATAATGTTCTTTTTGGAACAAAAGGGGTGTTCCCCCGAAACGTTGCTGTTTTTCACTTATAAATCGCAAGGGCTTGGCTCTGCTTGCATCTGCCACGTGTGCCAGTGAATTTTCTACCTGTTGGATTGGGAGGGTTCCAATCCCTCCATCAATTTGCACCAGGCTTCTATCATTTTGAGGGTATGCGGGTTTGGATACAATTTGTTGGACTGTCTGGAATAAGTAAAAGAAGTAAAATCAAATTTTACATTTGTTATATTGATTAGTCAAATAATAGCTGATCTTTAGCTTAACATCTACACTTATAATTAGGGATGCACCAAATCCACTATTTTGGAAATACCAAACCGAATCCTAACCCTAATTTGCATATGCAATTATTTTGCAGATGCAAATTAGGGGTGGGAAGGGGAAAACATTTTTTACTTTCCTGTTTTGTGACAAAAAGTCACGCGATTTCCCTCCCCGCCTCTAATTTGCACATGCAAATTAGGATTCGGATTTGGTTCGGCCTGGCAGAGGAATTCGGCCGAATCCAAATCCTGCTTAAAAAGGCCGTATCGTGGCCGAATCCCGAATCGAATCCTGGATTTGGTGCATCCCTACTTATAATGCTGTATATTATTTTAGGTCCCACAAAAATAAAGGACACTACAAAAATCCATGATACTGTAGATATGGAACCCGGAAATAAAATGACATTTAATGGTAATGTGTGACATTTTCACCAGGAGTTAGGGGAATTCCTCTATTATGTTATAAATCAATCTGAAATGTTTGTTTACTCTATACATTCATAATTACATATTTGCCATGGATCATACAAACATAATATTCTGGTTAGGGGCACAGTAACGGCAGTAATTAGGGAAGTTTGTTAGATTAATTGCAAATATTTTCTTTATAAAAGTACAGAATATATGACCATTTTGAAGAGCAGTAATTAACTGTTAATCATGATAATTCAAATTCACAAAAATGTAATTAATAAATAAATCATGACAACTAATTTCAAATTAGAATTCCTTGCATAAGTGTAACCTGGAAATCAGTTAATAATTACATCTTCTACAAATTAGAGCAACAAGTTTGCAGCCTTATTTTGTGACAGTACAGAATAACAAATAACCCGCCCCAACAAAAATAGAATATTCACTCCCATATAGAGTTATCCCTGGCAAGCATTAGGAACACTAGTATGGAACACTTCATTTATTGTATATTGTAAATGGCATAATGATACTGGTACAGGATCCCTTATCTGGAAACCCGATATCCAGAAAGCTCCGAATTACGTAATGGCTGTCTCCCATAGGCTCCATTTTATCCAAATAATCCAAATTTTTAAAAATGATTTCCTTTTTCACTGTAATAATAAAACAGAAGTTTGTACTTGATCCCAACTAAGATATAATGAATCCTTATTGGAAGCAAAACCAGCCTATTAGGTCTATTTAATGTTTAAATGAATTTCTAGTAGACTTAAGGCATGAAGAACCATATTACGGAAAGATTCATTATCCGGAAAACCCCAGTTCCTGAACATTCTGGATAACAGGTCCCATACCTGTAGCAGAAAAAAAAAATCAAATCACAGACTGAGGAGAGAGGTCCCTATATGGCGACTATGTTAGTATAGAAGGCACTATATTCTGTCCCTGGAACTAGTACACTAAGGAAAAGAGTTATTAGGACAGATCATTTGCTGGCCTATAAGGATGTATAGAACATGGTGAGCAAGTGCAAGATGGCATATGTTATGGCTATAGGCTTATTGTAATGCTTCTTGTTGCAGTCAGCAGCAGCAAATAACCCAATACTTTGATCTCTGTTACTTAGTAAAGCTAAAATTCCCAGTGTCCCATAGATCTAGTAGGACCCAGTCTGCTTTTTCAAGGTATTACATTGACCAGCTGTGATTGGAAAGAGATGCTGCCTTCTACTTTAGAGCAGAGACATCAGTTAGCTTAGGGCTACATTTTCAGCACTGCCAGTTGCCCCAATGGAGTTGCCTCTGGCTGCACTCTAACCAGCCAGAGAGCAGAAAATAGACTGCCACTTAAAAGCACAGGGGTTAAGGCAAAATCATCAAGGGGAACTGGGGTTAAGATATGAAAAGACTAGGGTAAACTTAAATGTAACCAATGTTGTAGGCAAATTGAACCCATTTTATATATAGGGTTTTCACTTTTTCTGTAAATATGTATACAGTGCAGATGCATAGCACTTCAAACTTAACTTTTTTTTACCTTTAAAGAAAACGTTTTAAAAAAGTAACATATTTATCAAATTCCTTTTAACTTTTTCAGTTGTACCAGTTCATCATAACTGACTCACCTGCTTTGAACAGTGGAATTCAGTTATTTCCTACTGAGTTTTAACTATAACACCATAGTCATTTGGTAAGTGCCCGAAAGAAAACAAGTATTGTGTTAACACAGTGCTTGTCTATAGGAGACTCAACTGATAGAAATAGTTTTCCACATTACTACAAATTATTAGTAAGTGGAGAATAATGGCCATCTCCATTGATAATTGTAAATCATTATAGACAGCCCCTGAAGCACAAGCTTGAGAAAAGTCAGAGATGGTCTGACACAATGATTAGGTCATAGATTTTTTTGCTTATTATTCATTGCCACAGTGCTGTCGATAAGTGAAAGGATTTATTTTTGTTACTGCATTCCAGTGTATGAGTATGATGTATGTATTTGTATGATAATCATATAACCCCTCTAACAAGAAACACAAACATTCAAATTGTTTGGCTGCAACAAACTTGATATATATATATATATATATATATATATATATTTTTTTTTTTTTTTACCAAAATTAAAGTTTAAAGTTGAACAATCCTGTCTCTGGTGTTTCAACTAATGTAAAATGTATCAACTAATATATCTGTTACAACAGTTTACAGCGACCCCCTCCTTCCCTGAGCTGATTTAGAAAAATATATATATAATGGAAGTTTAAACTTAAATATTGGAAAATTGGTCACAAATAGAAAGTAACTGAGAAAAATCATTAGTTCTGGTGAACTATCTGGAAACAACTTTACTGAAAAAAAGTGTTAACACCCCTTTAAAATGTATTTTGTATATTAATCAATAAAGTATATTTCTTAAATTATACTTATGTCTGTTTGTGTCTTTGGCTATACAGAACAGTAAGTTTGCTTCTGTTTGAAACCTGTACATGATATGCAAAAGCAAGTTCACAAATGAATTGACTAATCAGACTAAACATTCAGTAATGTACTGTGTCCAAGTAAGACAACACACCTGTTGGGTGCAGTAACTGTTTCACTAATGCATAGATTATGAAACAGCTATGCAAATAGAGAACAGTAAACTCAACATCAATGGCTCATATTTTCCCCAATAGTTTCGCTCTTTGGTACTGAATGAATTATGACCCATTATGTATTCCTTGTTGCTGGGAGTTCAATGTGTTTTAGAAACACTGAAAAAAATATATCCTTGAATATGAACGTCTTGCTATATGAATGTTTCCTATATCTATATTAAGCTTATGTCACACAGGCAACTTTTGTGTGGCACATAATGTGCTGCTGAATGGTAGGGTATAAGTCATTTAACCAGACTAGTAAGCAGGATACTCCTAAATAAACTCATATGCAACCAATTGCAATCTACTTTCAGTTCGATAATGGTTCTCCTTTAGCACTTTGCAGGGAAAACAGATCCAATGTGTAAAAATATACAATCAGTGCAAAGTCAATGTATTGTATATTCTAGTTGGCCACACAGCCTCTGTATACCCAGTATATGTATCTTAGGTTTAACGAATCACTTGAAATTTGAGGGGGGCACATATAGTTTAAATATAATTTTTTTTGTCTTGCGCATGTGTCTTTTGGTAACCTGGCAACCTCCCTTCCATAGTGTGCCCATAATGTTCTTTCTTTCTGTGTAAATCCACTTATACCAAACACCTAATCCTATAAAAAAGCAACCATGTCAGTGTTTATTTACTTTTTGTTTGTACAATTAGCTCTGATCTAAACAAGCTGGGTTTTTCAAATGGCATCATTATTTGCACATGTCTAAACTAACAGGGTCACAATGTTGTCCTGGATCATTGACAGCCCAAAGTTTATTTTATAACTTGGCTATAACATAATCACTCTGGGTAGTCAAAGACTGTTAGGGAAGTTATTTGATTTCCAAAGTCTGGCTTGTTACACACTTCAAAACATTATCAAGGATTCTAAATATTTAGGATGGATTACATATTATTGAGAGTAAACAGAATAATAGGTGTAGCTCATCAACTGTGTACAATGGCTAGAACATGTATCATCTTGTGTGCACAATAGAATGATTTCAGACTTTTCTTAACCAATACTCTTTTCCTGAATTTCCTTTTTGGACACTTGATCCCTTCACACTCCTGGGCCCCTTGCAACCGCAAAAACTGCTTCCACTGTAGTTGCACCCCTGGTATTAGATTTTAGGGTCAATACACATAAATATGCAAATATAATAGACAGGTGCACAAAGATGTTAAAATGTGCTTACGATTATGGCATAGGTCTGGAAGGTATCATGAAGGGCTAATAACACAAAGTTATAGGAAAGAAATAGTGGTATATATAGAGGTATATACGGAAACTTTTTATAACAAACAAGAAATAAAAGGACTGGTCATACTTCTAAAGACAGGTTATTTCCATTATTGCATCCATGAAGGACCTGGTAGACTTCTACAGTGGTCCAGGAATTCTGGAAAATGGTAATGAATGACAGGGAAAAGACTGATTGTTTGAATCCTGACCATGGGACTAAAGTGCCTCCGGAATGAGGCAGGAACAGCTAGAGAGCTAGGGGCAAGCACAGTGCTCAAGCTACAAAAAAGTAATGATGAGGCTACGAAATGAGGTAGAACACAGCCAACTCTGATTGGCTTAAGCTGGCCATAGATGCAAAGATCTGATCGTACGGATCAAGGATTCGTATGATTTTCGAACCGTGTGTGGAGAGTCCCGTCATTTTTTCTTCCGGCGGAGATCGGTCGTTTGGTCAATCGGACAGGTTAGAAAATTTCTGTCGGCTGCCGATAATATCTCTGCGTGTATTGCCGATCGTACGATTTTCAGTGGGAGACTGTCACTAGCTTTGGTTGGACATAGATATTGTACGATTGCTGTCAGGGGCAGAACATTGCTGATCTGTTCTTTAACTAATCTGATTGGAAAGACTTTGATCTGAATGATTAGTGGCGGGTCGGGAGATGGGAAAGTCCGATCGTACGATGATTCGTACGATCGGATCTTTGCATCTATGGCCAGCTTTACCCTACATGGCCAATAAAGCTGCTGGATGTGATGGGAAAGCCAGGCAAAAACCTGCTGGTTGTACTCCTAGCCCAGTAATTAATGCAGAGCAGCCACTAACTAGGTGATTCCTAGTTCAAATTTCAGCAGAGGCTTACACTCTGCTAAGGATTATGCATTCTCTGAGACATAGTAAATGATGATCACGGGGCATTCCTTGCTGAAGCAACAAAATTGTGAAATGACAAATCATAATTAAAAATGCAGAGAAGAAAAATTCTATATAAACCCTTTTTATATTTCAGTCATATCTGTTCAAATTTAAACTATAATTGTTGAGGTAAACAATGCCATATCAGGTTTATGACAAGACACAAAAAAACAATTGCAGGAAATATAAGAAATCTGAGACTGATTGATGCGGTCTACCAATGACCAATTATCAATTGTAAAAATATAAATAACATTTTTAAATTATTTATTGAATATAGATTTATGTTAAAACTTCTTTATTTTTTTCCTTAAAGGTGGAGGCACAGTGACTTTCAAAGGATTACCTAATTTAGTAAACGTATTAGAAAACCAACCAGCTGGCACCACTGTCTTCACATTCAATGTAACTTCCACAACTACAGTGAAATCTGGATTCCCTTACATAATCAACACAAGCCCCATTACTAACGCATTTGAGTTGGGTGTTATTCTACCTACTGTTAATGTAAGTTTAATGTTTCATGCATCTAAATAAACATTTTTGACTCAGAGAATAAACAGTTCAAAATATATAAACACTGATTTTATGTTAAAGGAACAGTTTAGTGTAAAAATAAAAACCAGGTAAATAGAGAGGCTGTGCAAAATAAAAAATGTTACTAATATAGTTAGTTAGCCAAAAATGTAATGTATGTAGCACGCAAATCAATCAGTGTAAACCAAGAGAACTGCAAAGCAGGAAGTAGTTTTCTGGCTATTATGTTAGACATACAGTCACTCCAGCCTTTATACATTTCATTTTTGGCTAACTATATTGAAAACATGTTTTTATTATGCACAGACTATTTACCCAGTTTTTATTTTAATACTGAACAATTCCTTTAAGAGCACACTGAATTCAAGTATGCCCCTTACTTTCACATCTTGGTACTGAAATATCTCTAAATTAGAAATGGAAAAATACCAAATTAAATATGCATGCTGACTTTACTCTCTAGTCTATTGGACCATGTGTGGGACTACCAGTCCAACAGAGGAGGCACATGTTGATACAATGAGCTTAATAAAATGACTTAAAGGAATACTGTCTTTTTAATTTCGTTTTCTTAAAAAGTTATTGGCATTTGGCTATATTAGAACTGTGCACAGCTAGCAAGATAGAGCATGGGTTACACTGAACTCTAACACACAGGAATGGGCCTTTGCTATGTGTAAGATATGAAAGGAATGTGTAGTTTAACTACAACTAACTTAGGCTATAGTGTATAAAAATGAATAAGGACACCAGTGTTGTATATTCCGCAATATTATCCGTATAGTGTTATGAAATGTAGAGTCCACAATTTACCACAGCCAGGTAAAGGATGCAACCAAGAATCCCAGAGATTGCGAGATTTATTCAGATTATCCAGCCCAGAGACAGCAAATTATACAGAGATCTTTCAAAATGTGCCCACAGTTTATACCTCCTTCCTTCTCTCTCTCCCTCTTCTTCCCTTCCTCTTCTCCTCTGCTTCCCTTTTTCTTCTTCTCTGCTTCACTTTCTCTTCTCCTCTGCTTCCCTTTCTCTTCAGCCAAAGACCAACTCTATTGTTATACTGTTTCTGTTTTTATGCCATTGACCCAAATGGGGAATGGTTCTGTTTGGCTGATGACAAGTTAAACAGGAAAACCAGCTAATTTCTTTAGATGTCCCTTTTACCAATAACAACTGTACAAACAGTTCCTCTTTGAAATGTCAAAGACCCTCTCCAGATGGTTTCTCTGAATGTGTCCCACCTATTTCTTATCTTATTTTTGCATTTTATTACAAGACAGGATGGGCTCCTTTGAAGGAGTCATAAAAACTCAGGATACCTAAGGATTAATTACAATCGTTCTATATATATTACTACAACCAGGAGGTTCTTGCAACAAACAAACAGAAGATAATGTCCATAGGGTTAATTCTCAGAGGCAATGCAGTACAAGTTCATTAACTTTCAGGACAGTTTGTAACAAAGTTGACACAATGTGACACCATGTGGAGCAGTAATGTAACTAGAGGGGGCGGGCCCTGGTGCGTGACGCACAGCCGGGCCCCCTCCGTATGGCCCGCATTTCAGCGGTGCGCGGCTGCCGGAGGGCCCTGAGGGGTTGTGGGCCCCGGCCCGCTCGCACCCCCTGCTCCCCTGGTAGTTCCGCCACTGATGTGGAGATTGCTTATGGTAGTTTAAGATTCACCTTCTACGTTGTCATTGCCCTTTGTGGTTTGGATCCCATACAGAAGAAATGGATCAGAGAGAAGACTATGCCTGAATCACTCTTCAATACTGTGGATCCTTCACTTTGGCAAGCAGGGAGAGCTACTCCCTGCTATCAATCCATGTTGGAGCACAAACTGCTCTTTCTATCTAAATCTCTCAATCTCACTTTCCTAGAAAGTGCTATTACATGAAATAACCTGTCACTGACTAAAGCCTCATTCACTGGGTCCCTGCTAAAGGTGTTGTCCCTTTAGGGCAGCACAGCTTTACTGGGACCTTTACTGGGTCAGCCACTGAAGGCCAAAGAGAAAGATCCTCTATATATAAACACTTTCAGGAAGTACGACAGGACGTGGTCATAATAAGATTGTGGGCCAATGATAGAAATATATAAATGAATAAATGGATACAAGAGCTTTTGCCCTCTAACTAGAGAGGGATTACAGGGATTTAAAGCCACAGGGAAATATTAAACCTATGGGCCCTACATCCTTGCAAGAAGGAATCTGTTTCTCATGAAAAGAGATAATTATTTGATGATAGTATCCCTTTAAACTGGATAGCATTTAAATATATATATTTCAAATGTTAATCTACAAAGCCTGTATTAACAAATATGTAATAGATGCAGTGTAATGACTGTAACACAAATATATATATATATATATATATATATATATATATATATATATATATACACATGCAAAGGCTCGGGCACACACTGCAAGTACGAATACCTGGGTGCTGAACAGAGAAATTGTATATCCACTCAAATATGCTGACGCACACCAGGGTTTTTCTTCAAGTGATTTATTTTATTTTATCGACGTTTCGATCCCCAGGGGGATATATATATATATATGTGATACTGCTAAAGCACGCATATTATTATAAACCAAACAAGCTTCATCCAATGTACAGTATATCTGAACTTTTATTTTGTTTAGTGAATTGAGCAATTATTTATGTCCATGTGAGATTACCAGAGCAAGTTGTTTTTCAGGTGGTTCTTACTGGGAATCCTGTGCTGGATTTTGAGACGACACCCAACAGTTTCAATCTGCAGATTTATGTAGAAGACAATACTGGCGCTACTGATCTCCAAATTTTAACTATACAGCTTATAAATGTCAACGAGCCTCCAGTCTTTCTGGACAACCTGGCTAATCAAGGTAAGCTTTAATTTTGAAAGGATTATTCATTATTTGCCACCAAATACAACTTGGATCAAATTTTAACAATTCACATAGCAATACAGATGCTATGTGAATATGCCTCTAATGCAGGCATCAAAGTTAACTTCCTTGCCAGCAAAGTTGGCTGGGGCATCAATGGCCCACTGGGGCTGTGACTTCAAAGTTGCTCTTTGCAACCTCCGGAATCCTCCTCCCAAAGTCTGCCTCCATTCCACCTCCCGCACATGCACGTGCACCACATTGAGTTGCATAGCTTTTGCCTTCTTCCTCTTTAACATTGATGGGGAGGCCTGGGGGGGGGGGGGGGTGACAGTCTGACCTTGCTTGCCAGATGTCTGTTTTGGAATTGCTGCATTAAAAACACTTTACATTTGTCCTTAGAGCAGAGGTCTACAGACTTTTAGTTTAGGCCCTCTTTTTCAGTAGGGTGTAGCCTAGGGGTCCCACATGTCATTAATCCACCACTGAAAGCAGCCACTGGGACACATGAAAAGTATAGAAACAAATTAATTCATGTTAAAAATGTATAATTTAGAAAAGAATAGAAAGCAAATGTATTAAGGCATTCTTTGTGGTGCACTATTTGGTTTTGTGAAGTGACTTATACTTTTAGAAATTGTGAAAGAATCGATCTCTTGTTTAGTCCTTGTGCATAGGAAAAACTAAATAAAAAACGAAAAAAAAGCAACTGATCATTTACCATGGTCACAAAAGTTTGTATATTCTATACTCTTAGAAATGTATCATTATTTATATATGTTTAGGTCTAAGAGAATTCCATACCCTAACAAAAAAAAGTATTATCTTTTGTTCTTCTAGCTGTAGAGCTTTATATCCCAGAAGGAACTGCAGCAGGAAACATTTATCAGATTAATGCATTTGACCCTGAGGATGCATCTAATACGCTTACAGTATGTATCTCTGAGATGCTTATTGGAAAATAATGAAATTTTGAAATTGGTTATATTAAATTTACAATAAAATATGCAATTTTCTGATGGTTTAGCCTTTGATTTAAAGTAAGTCAACAGCAATTATACTATCTTTCCAAGTAAGGCTTGGCACCTCACAAACTAATTGTTTTGTAGAGAATACAGGGTCCATTTCTCCCTCAATTTCCCTGTAGTAGGCTCATAAAGCCATTATGTGTGGAACCCTCATTCAACTGGCCTCAAGATGTTCATCCCATTTCTGCAGTACCACAACTATTCCACAAAAAATAATATGAAGTATTAAAAGTATTTTAACAACTCACCCCACTACTATAGTATCAGAATTTGCTAGTTTAGCAATATTTTCTTTATCAGACCAATACTCCTTATTCCCCTCAGATGCTGATAATATATTCCAACAGATTTCCATGTGTATGAGTGTATGCCTATGCATAGGGCCTTCTTCACCTTATGTACCTGTATTGATTGTGATGTATGTAACTCCATATGTTCTATGTATATAATTCATGTGATTAAGTTGTATAATCACATTTACTTTACAGTGCTACGCAATATTTTGGCGCTATACAAATACATGTTATTAATAATAATAATAATAATAATAATAATAATAAATGGTTCCCATCTCTCTTATACACAGGACTTAATAGATCAACCTTTTAAGATAGAGAAAGTATAATATGTTATAAAATCACCCAAACCTCTTCTACGGGTCTGCATTGTGCATCTAACATCATTCTGCATGTTTGGGGGTGCTGTATGGTCCTGTGCTTAAGGAGGCACTAGGCCTAAATACAGCCCTGGGTGAGGGAGGTCATAAATTGTTCAAGTTGCATGACCAACGGGTGTTTATATTAATGCGACAAGTTTTGTAAATGCAAAAATAAACACTACAGGGCTACAACAGATAAATAAATTAAATGGAGAAAGTAGCATAGTAAAAAATAAAGGTATTTTATACTATAAAATTATATTCATGTCCTGCATATACAGTTTTATACTATAAAATTATATTAATGTCCTGCATATACAGTATGTTGATTTAATGATATAAAAGCAAAGTTATTCTTTCAGAATCACAATATATGTCTTGACCAAAAAAAAATCAAAGAAATCAATTATATTAGAAATTATTTGTATTGTTAGGTGACTATCCCACAGAAAATTTCTAGGGGTAATTGACAAGATGAATAGTATTAACCATAACCATGCTTGCAGGAACAATTCTGTCTATATAAGGAACAGAAGTTAAAACCAAAAATATTGTTTATATTTACAATGTAACATAAGACAATGCCTGCCATGCCCAGTTCCTTTGTAACATCTCATTAATCCTCTATATGTTGTTGTAGTACTCGTTAACTCCTGCATCAGCTCCATTTACAGTGTCAGCAACTGGAACTGTTATTTCTACAAAGGTGTTTGATTTTGAGACAGACCCAAAAAGGTAAATATTTTAATAGAAGACTTTCATTCAGCTTAACCATAGAAATGTACTGAGGGCACAAATTTGAATGTTATTTCTTCAATAGTTACTCACTGGTTGTACAAGTGACAGATCCAAAGGGATTATCTGCTAATGGAACTATGATTGTTCATATTACCAATATCAATGATGAAACACCTTACTTCATTGGGTGAGTAGCAGAAAAAAGGATATAGTAAAGAATATATAATATTATTTAGGAGTTATGGAGAACATTATTTGTGACCTCCTGCATGCCTTCACTAAAAAAATGCCAGCCATCCTATATTTTAAGTTTTCTTCCATACTAATAACTTTGGCATCAAGCATAATTTTTACTGGTGAGGCCAGTAAAATACCTGACAGGTGGCAACCCTAACTGTGATTTCTGAATGATAAGTAGGGAGTGAAAATCAAATATAGCTGAATGCATTTCTCTACAAATAGGCAATGTAACCAATGTAGCCTATCAGTTCGTGGCTGGCTTTACATATAAGAATCTGCAGTAATAGTAATTTCCAGAAAGTACAGTAAAATGCTTGACTAAGGTAAAGACAAAACCTACTCTCTTCCTCATTGGCCTAGAAATAACTGTACTCAGACATTGGTAAATACCAATTTTAAGTATAGTTTTTATTTAACAATACACATTTAAAAAATTAACCTGACACAAGTCTCTGGCAGACTCAGAATATATGTACCATACCTGTACCAGGCCACCAGGGACTTTATCTCCTCCACTATGGCGGGTTATGTAATGTGCTTGCTAGCTCAAACTATTTTACCAACTCCCAGAGAGCTTTGTTCTTAAGAAGGAAACTTAAACTACCTTAATACTAAAAAAAATGCCTAGCCAAGTGCTGTGACAGACCCTTCAGCCACTAACTATCTTTCTGTAGCTTGCTTCTTTTTTTAACGGCAACCTCTGACATACTTGTATGCCATATTAACCTAATTATCTTGGGGCATCGCTGGTGTACAGGCTGAACACAATAACTGCAGTGATGAATGTGGATGTACTATCTAGGTTTGTACATTCCAAAACTTTTCATGCTGTAAAAGGCTAAATTGTCTGCATTTTGCTTCACTAAATCTTAGACCAACGTGCCATCTTGATTTTATACTGCTGCTTTGTTTTAGAACAACATCAACATACACGATTCCAGAAGAACAGTTTCCTGGAACTGTAGTTGCGACTGTAACTGCTGCAGATCCAGATGCTGATGGCTCCATTAATACACTTCTTTACAGCATCAATACACCAACAGAATACTTCACAATAAATCAGTGTAAGATAAGTATTTCTGCTAGAGAGTTATATTTTTCTTAAAATATGAAACCTTGGGGTTAATTTAAATTATATGGTATTAGGTTGGTTAGACTATTTTGGAATGAAACTGCACGTTTTATCTCTAATACTGCAGTATATTTACTTATATGCAAATTCAAATACAGTAATCCAGTGGATAGTCTGGTGTATGCTCCCTGTCATGCCATAAAAGCTTAGTTGGCAGATATAGATAAATGAACAGAGATTCATCCTTTAGTTGTTGCAGAACTGCGACGTACAAATTCCTATTCCAGCAGCAGACATTTTAGGGGATTCTTGGAGTAGAAGCCACACAACCCCTGGAACACCTGGTGGAATTTGTTTGCATTTTAAACTTCTGTACAGCCCTATTTAAACCTCTTTCTGCCACATACTAATTTGGGCTGCAAACTGTAGGGATCACACTTTGCATATCTGTTATCCTAAATGCCTAACTTAATTGTTATAATACTTACAACTATCTTTTGCCTTTAGTGACTGGCGTGATCCAGATTGCCATGCTCATAGACCGTGATGCTAACCCACTACGGCTGCACCCCAACATAACTCTGGAAATCCAAGTACGGGACAGTCCAAGTGGTGGCCATTCAAATACGACCCTTCTAACATTCATTATTGAGGATCTGAATGATAACCCACCCACATGTGTACAATATGCATACAGGTAAGCTTGCTTTACTGAGTCTAATTAATCAAGTAGGTAACGGATAAATAGTATAATCTAGATAATCTAGAAAATAATTGAATTTGTTTTAACCAGTATGCTTTATCTGACAAGTAAACTGCTATACAATGGGTTTCGCACCCCACCAGTGATTTTAGTTTATAACCTTTGACCATGGGCTCCTGTTGCAGAATGGCCTATTCTACGTATGCTGTAGAATGCCCTATTCTAAGCAATTTTTAAATTGGTCTTCATTATTTATTTTTTATAGTTATTTTTTAGTTATTTGCCTTCTTCTTCTGACTCGTTCCAGCTTTCAAATGGGGGTCACTGACACCATCTAAAAACAAATGCTCTGTGAATCTACAAATGTATTATTGCTACTTTTTATTACTCATCTTTCTATTCAGGCCTTTTTTTATATTTTATATTCCAGTCCCCTATTGTCAGGGGGCCTGTCGGCTCCCAGTGGGGGAGTCAGGACCAAGGAGGAAGCCCTTAAGGTCAAAGTTCAGGCACAAGGTACAGGCAAGGGTTAATGCAATCTCAAAGTCAAAGTCCAGGCAAGAATTCAGAAGGCAGGCAGCATAGGTTCAAAGATACAGGTTCAGGCAGGGGTCAGAGTTCCAAGAAACAGTTAAATAGCAAAAAAGGTACCTAGGAACGAAATAACAATAGATTCCTATACTTGGGCAAGGATCTGTTGAACTGGGCACAGTTCTATTTACAAATTTGGCGCCACTTTGGCGCAGGCACTGTGACATGTCGCGCAGCGCCTGACGCCGCGCCCTGACGTCATTGCACCCGCACTGCTACCACGTGGCAGCCATGGGCGCTGCCATTTTGGGAGTGATGCCAAAGAGAGGAGACGTGCCGTCTGGAGCTCTGGGCGGCGCTCGTGACAGTACCCCGCTCCCCACAGGGGGCCACTGGACCACCATGACTAGGCTTTTGAGGAAACTTAGAGTAGAATTCCCTTACAAAACGGGGAGCATGAACATCGGAGTGTTTCTCCCAAGAGCACTCTTCAGGACCGAAGCCCTTCCACTTGATGAGGTATTGGAGAGATCCCATGGAGAATCTATAATCTAAGATCTTTTCTACTTCATATTCTTGTTGGCCGTCCACGGAAATGGCAGAAGGAGGAGACTGGTTAGAAGAGAAGCGGTTGGAAACAACTGGTTTCACCAGGGAGACATGAAACACATTGGGAATTCGCATCTCAGGGGGAAGTTGAAGCCGAATAGCCACAGGATTAATAATCTCAGAGATGAGAAAAGGACCAATAAACGTTGGACCTAGCTTGGGAGAAGGAATCTTTAAATGAATGTTCTTAAAAGAAAGCCACACTTTGTCTCCAACTTTATATGGTGGTGAGGATCTTCTTCTGCGGTCAGCAAAAGTCTTATGCACCAAAGCACTTTTTTCAAGATTAGATTTGGTTGCAGCCCAAATAGCAGACATATGAGCCACGTGATCATCAGCAGCTTGGACGTCAGATAGAAGAAAGTCCTGTGGGAATGCTTGCGTATGCTGACCATACACCGACAGGAAAGGAGATCTTCCAGTGGAAGTGGGACTTGCATTATTATGAGCGAATTCCGCCCACGGGAGGAGGTCGGACCAGTCGTCTTGACAGATGGAGACATGATTCCTTAGAAATTGTTCAAGGGCTTGGTTCACTCGCTCCAGTGCCCCATTAGTTTGTGGGTGATAAGCAGAAGAGAAGTGGAGAGAGATACCCAAAGCTTTGCATAAGGAACGCCAGAACCTGGATATGAACTGGGATCCTCTGTCAGAGACTATTTCCACAGGAAAGCCATGTAGTCGCAAAATATACTGGATGAAGAGTTGGGAAAGGTCCATCGCAGAGGGAAGTTTTTGCAGGGGAATGAAATGTGCCATCTTGCTAAAGCGGTCAATAACTACCCAGATCACAGTGTTCCCTCTTGAGGGAGGTAACTCTACGATAAAGTCCATTGCTAAGTGAGTCCATGGACGAGAGGGAATGGGTAGAGGTTGTAATAACCCGCTAGGGCGAGTATGGCTAGCCTTGGAAGTGGCACAAAGGGTACAGGCTGCAACAAAGTCTTTGACGTCTTTACGGATAGTTGGTCAACCAAACTAGAGATCATAGAAACTCAAGAGTCTTTTCTGGACCAGGATCAATGAGTCTGTTGTAGGATGGGCAGACGAAGCTCAGAGGGTACAAATGCCATCCCAAAGGAGCAGAAGACTGGCCAGCCAAGATTTGTTCAGCAAATTGAGGAAACAGGGATGCAATGATCTTGACAGGAGGAACAATTGGTTCTTGCCTTTCAGAACAACGATCAGATGGGGAGAAGCTTCGGGAAAGAGCATCAGCTTTACGATTCTTAGAGCCAGGGCGATAAGTCAGGATAAAGTTGAAGCGGGAAAAGAAGAGAGCCCACCTTGCCTGTCGAGGATTCAATCTCTTGAGAGCTTGTATGAACTCTAAATTCTTATGGTCAGTATAGATCTTGACAGGGATCAAAGATCCTTCCAGGAGGTGATGCCACTCCTCGAGAGCAAGCTTGACTGTGAAGAGTGCACGATTCCCCACATCGTAATTCTGCTCTGCAGGAGAGAATTTTTGGAGAAATAGGCACATAGTTGTAGTTTCCCATCAGCAGGATGTCTTTGGGACTGGTTAGCGCCAGCTCCAACTTCAGAGGCATCCACCTCAATGAAAAAGGGTAATTCTGGATCAGGATGACGGAGGACCGAGGCAGAAGTGAAGGCATCCTTCAGGGCCTGAAATGCTTCTACAGCTGACGGGGGCCAAGAGTTAGGTTTACCCCCTTTTCGGATAAGGGTAAGGATAGGTGCAATGCGAGAGGAGAACCCCTTAATAAACTGTCGATAATAATTGGCAAATCCAATGAATCTCTGAATCGCCTTAGTACTTAGCGGAAGGGGCCACTCCTGATTTGCGGACACTTTGACGGGATCCATCTCGAAACCCTCTGGGGAGATGATGTAACCTAGAAAAGGGATCTTGGACACCTCAAAGACACATTTCTCCAGCTCGTCAAGAGAGAGTTCTTCCTCAGACGAGAGAGTACTTTCTTTACCTGGGAGCGATGGCTTTCTAGGTCCCTGGAGAAGATCAGGATGTCATCTAGGTACATGACCACGGATTTTCCCAAGAGATCCCTGAATATTCCTGAAAGACGGCGGGGGCATTACAGAGGCCAAAGGGCATCACGAGATATTCATAGTGCCCATCTCAAGTGTTGAAGACTGTCTTCCATTCGTCACCTTCACGAACGCGGATGAGGTTGTACGCCCCATGTAGATCCAACTTTGTAAAGATTTTAGCCCCTTTCAGCTGGTCAAAAAGTTCTGCAATCAAAGGCAAAGGATATAGGTTTTTAACCGTAATTTTATTAAGTCCACAATAATCAATGCAGGGTCACAGACCACTGTCCTTCTTCTCCACAAAGAAGAAACCAGCCCCTGCCGGAGAGGTAGAAGGACGAATAAATCCCCGCTGGAGATTTTCTTGAATATAATCCTTCATGGCGGTAGTCTCTGCAGGAGAGAGCGGATAAGTGGGACCTCTGGGGGGCATGGCTCCGGGAAGGAGATCAACCGGGCAGTCGTAGTGTCGATGAGGAGGGAGAAATTCTGCAGACTTTTTATAGAAAACGTCTGAGAATTCCTTGTAGAAGGATGGCAGAGTTTTCAGATCCATCGAAGAGACATTCACCCTCTGGAGGGGATTCGCTGGAAGACAGTGCTGTTGACAGAATGGACTCCAACGAGATATCTGTCCTGAGGACCAATCAATGGTGGGGTTATGCAGACGAAGCCAGGGTAGACCCAGGACGACAGGAAGTGAAGGGCAGGAAATAATCAGGAACGATAACCTTTCTTTATGCAAAGTCCCAACCTGCACAGGTAACTCGCCAGTCGTCATGGAGATAAATCCGGATGTTAGAGGCTTGTCGTCAATGGCAGTAACCCGAAGGGGAGTAGACAATGGATATAGGGGAACATCCATATACTTGGCAAAGAGAGCGTCCATGAAATTTCCGCCAGCCCCAGAATCGATGTAGGCAGAGCCGAAAATCGTCTTAGTGGCCAGCCGAATCTGAAAAGGCAGAAGAAACCTGTGAGAGTTCTCTTGAGATTGAGGAGTAACACCCCCTACTCGCGTTACCCTGGCTTTACCTTAATGAAAAGAACCCTTAGGCCTCACAGGACAGGAATTGGCAAAGTGAGATTGACCACCCCAATATAGACAAAGTCCCACCAAACGCCTCCGGAGTTTCTCCTGCTCAGTGAGACACGATCTTCCGATCTGCATAGGTTCCTCTGGCGGAATTACAGAAGTCTGCTGGGGAGAAGGAGGCAACAGAGGTCTTTGAAATCGAGGAGCCAGCGTGGGTTGAAATCTCTTGACTTGGTCCCTATTTGCTTGATGTTCTCTCAGCCGAGTGTCCACCTTGACAGCCAAAGCAATAAGGTCTTCTACCTGTGTGGGTAATTCACGGGAGACCAGGTCGTCTTTTAAGCGGATAGAGAGGCCATTGTAGAATGCAGCATGATAGGCATCATTGTTCTAACTAGTCCCAGCAGCAAGCGTACGGAATTCCATAGCATATTCAGCCATGCTGCGATTCCCCTGGCAAATCTGGAACAAGCTGGAAGATGCGGTCGCAACCCGACCAGGAGCATCAAACACCGTCCGGAATTCTTGAAGGAAAGCCGTGGCATCATCAATTAAAGGAGACTCTTTCTCCCAGTGCAGAGATGCCCATTCTAGCCCTTTTCCAGCCAGGCGAGTAATTACAAATCCCACTTTAGCTCGCTCGAATTCAAAGGGTTGTAGGGCAAACCGGATCTGGCACTGGTTCACAAAACCACAACAGGCTTGGGGATCACCATTGTAGAGAGGCGGTGCCAGAATACGTGGACCAGTAGTGGAAGACTGTGGGGCCGCGGCTGCAGCAACAGGAACTGGCACTGATGTAGTTTTTCCAGAATCATTGCCGGTAAATTTGTAATACCAGCCCCAGCCCTGGCTAGTGTTTTACCGGGGAGGCCAGTAAAATACCGGCCGGGTGGCAACCATACTTGCAAGATACATTGGAGTCAATGGGCATTTTTTTGCAGCAACTTTTTTTCTGTGCAAAATACACTGGAGTCAATAGTTATATTTTCCTCAACTTTTTTTCAGAGCAAAATAGTGCTACATACATGAAGTCACAATAGCACATACATACATGGAGTTAAGTGGCGTCACTTTTTTCACAGGAAATCTAAGGCGATTACATGTCTGACCCTGCCATTGCGCTCTGTACTATGGGGCATGTTTACTATCATTAGAGATATCCTCTGGATATTTTGCCTGTAGCAACCAATCCAATCTTTACTTTTGTATTCTAACTTGTAAGTAGCTGTTTAAATCTAATTGCTGATTGGTTGCCATGGGCAAAATCTCCAGAGGTCTCTGGAGATATTTATCTCCTATGTTACTAAACATGCCCAATATGTCTAAACCATGGCAACTATATAAGAATCTGAAAGATATGCAAGTGGAACAAAATTGTGCAGATCCGGAAAACTGCAAATAATGGAATAAGTGCAGCTCACCAAAAGTCCTTGTTGGTTTAATTCCACGGGTTATCCTGTGTACAATATCCCAAATCAATGTATCAGTAATGCAAATTGTTGTGGAACAAATCCAGGGCAGCAAACTCGACTGCAATATTCTTTATTGGGAAGCAGAGTTACACAACATGTTTTGGGCTATGCCCTTTGTCAAGTGTCAGATCCGGAAAACTGTCCATGAGCATTTAAACACATTTTTCAGGAGTCATCTGGATCCCCCCCTCACGTATTCATCCTCAGTAATAGTTAGCCACCACATTGAAAGGCAGTGAAACAGAGCAAGTGTTGAGAAGTATGACTAAGCTGATAAAAGTCTTTGTTATGAGGATAGATGAGGAGAAGATGACAACTTTGCAGTTGTTTACACTGGAGAAGAAGTGTTGAAGGGGAAATATATATACATATACAAGTGGCGTTAGAATAAACTTTGAAACTTTATAAACAGAATATATGTAACAGTTTCCTGCAGTTGTTATCAGTTATACTGATTTTATAGCTGCAACGGTGTCCATTCTTTTCTACTCCTACCCTATTTATCATCTCATCTTTTCCTTTTTGTGGTTATGTGAGGCATTGTGTTGCATTAGAAAGGGTTGGCAAATATTTGTGCAGTGTTACATAATTACATATAATTATTTAATGTATAATATGTAATCTATATTATATTATATATAATGTATAATCTGCTTCATTTTGCTTTTTCAGCATTGCTGTACCCGAGACTGAACCACTAAATACCGTTCTGAAAAATCTAGCACTGGACTGTAATGATATTGATGTTCAGGCCCCCAACAACCTTTTCAATTTTACTGGGATCTCTGGACTTGGAAGCAATCAGAGATTCCAGCTTAGTCCTTCTGGATCTGGAAATATAATGGTTAGTACCTCTTTCAGTACCTCACCATTTCAAAGCTGGAAAGGGTCAGAAGAAGACACCAAATAATTTAGAAACTATAATAGATAAATAATAATGACCAATTGGAAAGTTTTTTAGTAGGGATGCACAAATTCACTTTTTTAGGATTCAGCTGAATCTAGAGTGAATCATTCATCTGAATACTGATCTAAACCCTAATTTGCATGTGTAAGTGAGAGAAATAAAGGGGAAACAGAACAGTGTGCTGTTTTTCTTGTTTGTGTAATCAAAAGTCATGTAATTTTTTTATATTCGTATTTGGATTCTGCCAAATCCGAATCCTGCTAAAAACCGCCGAATCATACCTAATCCTGACCCGAAGCCTGGATTCGGTGTATCCCTATTTCATATAATTGGCCTTTCTATAACATACTAAAAGTTAAAGGTGAAACATCCCTTTAACTATCACTGCTGTAGAAAAGTTAAAAACGTAGTCTCCTTAAAATCTTATTTTTCTCTCAGCTTATTGGAGATCTGAACTTTGAAGCCCCAAACAACCTGGCTGTTGGAAATGAATACAGTTTGACTGTGGCAATACAGGACATTGCATCGCCTTACTACACCAGTAAGTTATTTATTGATAAAATGATATCTTTATTTATATATATCTATATATATCTATATATATATATATATATATATCTATAAATAAAAAAAAGACCAGCAACACCAGGATTTTTGTAAGTGGAAAAAGTGTTATTGCATATGTAACCAACGTTACGTTTCTGTCCCCATTGGGACCTTTCTCACATGTGCCAAACAATTCACTGAATAAATACCCTCCCCTCCCAAATGCAAACAGGAAGTGACCCTTCAGTAATTAGCATATAAAAACAAACAGTAATCCATGTGCTAAAGTGCTAGTGCATCTATAGTAAACAGCTGACCTCAACATCTCCTGATTGATGTAAAGTAACAATAAAGTGCTTAAATTCATACAAAAATATCCTAAAAACATGTGGGGATGTCCATATAAAAGCTACTGTTGTACCATATAAATAGTTTTAAACTGCACACATATATTTTATACACACATTTTTTACAGCATGTAACCCCAAAGGAATCCCTACCAACATTTATAGTGTAATTTAAAGTACTCTGCAAAGTGCAATCAGAATTATAAAGTTCAACATCATCTTAATGATAAGAAGCTATTAAATTGAAGGTAGGTATTCAATCCTCTAGGTGCCACACTGTCAAGTTCATAGGTTCAAAAGGCCTCACGCTGGAGCAATAAATTAACAAATATGCAATTACTTCTTGAATTGTCAATTCTTTATTGTGGTAATAATTTTGCATGAACTAAATATACAGCCATCTGTACTTCTCTTCAGCAGGGCTAGAATTGTGCAATGGATCCTATCTATTCTGTTTATATAGGATTTCCCTTGGACCTTAGGCTAATAGCATGGTTGTATAAGTATGCTGCCTTCTAACCTCTCTGTCTGTGTGTATTGGACTGACCTGTGAGAGCATGCACACAGAGCTGATTTGGCACGTTAGCCTTAAGTTGCCCATATATTTGAAACCAAAAGCCGCCCCCTTTAAACTTGAGGAAGTAGACTTTCAATTGAAGCATAGTAGGCGATTCTTCATAGTGAGTGTTATGTTTTGGGTAGCCGAGGATGAGTAGAGTAAACAGTGCTTTATTAGCAGAGTCATGCCGGTATTACACAACAGTAACTTTCACTTTTAAGCTATATGAAGTATGCACAGTATAAGTCTGAACACAATGACATCTACAGGCCATTTGTATAAACACCACATATTCCCCCAATAGTAGGAAAGCATTTGGGCAAATGTAATAATCAACAACAATGCATCTTAAAGCAATAATATACATTATTCACATCACATAGTCCTGGGTCCATGCAGGTAGTTTTTTGATTCTCTCAGTACGCCTTATAGGTTCACTTTCTTCAGGCCTATTAAAGTTGGCATCAGGAGTAGGAAAATGTCCTTCATCAAATGGAGCTTCTCCAAAGTCATATCTAAGAGGAGCAAGACGACTTGCATTCCATATGTGTCCATCAGTTCATATGTGTATGGTCCTTGCTGGCGTCTCGCTTCAAGTGGTGTAGTAAATTTAGATTGTACTTGTTTCAGTATTCCTGGTTTCTTAATTCTGACTAAAGAACCAGGCTGAAACCATGTTTTCTGTTCGTATAAGCCTTGCATTTGGCTTGGTGACGTTTCACAATGTCAGCAGTAGATGATTTTGTAGGCACAGTATTTTGTGGAAGTTTGATGTCTGCATGTCTGCAACATGTAACTTAGTGTACATCTGTCTGCCATGTAATAATTCAGCTGGAGATGATTGGGTTGTTGCAGGGCACGTTGCTCTGTAGTTATCTTTCCAAGATTTCCCAGTTAGATTTGCTGTCTGTAGTGCTGCTTTCAGACTTCTGTTGAATCGCTCGATTTCTCCATTTGCTTGTGGGTAATACACTGAAGATTTCCTATGCACAGTATTCTTCTCTCTCAGAAAGAATTCAAACTCAGATGAGACAAACTGTGGTCCGTTGTCTGATATTAACTCCTTTGGATTACCTTCTCTGCTGAAGACTGTAGACAGAAATGTTATTACTGTAGCTGTTATATGAGAAGCAAATGCAATTTCAGACCATTTACTGTAATAGTCTATCAAGGTTATAGCAAATCTACAATCTATATATAGGAGCATCTGTAAAAGGACCCACAATATCAATAGCAAGTTTTGCCCATGCTGAATCAGGGAATGATACTGGTTTGACATCTGGTCTCACCTTAACTTTGTGTACAAAGTTCTTTGCACAGCCCAGTAAAGTGATGCTTTGTGGTGAAATTTTAGACACTGGCTGTGTGGCAGGCACTGGTGCTGTTGTAATGAGACCGTCAACTAATTGTAGGTTTAATGCAGCAAAGAGATCTCTTCCAAGTATAGCAGTACCCTTATTCACAATGTAAAAGTCACATTTTGCAGTATTTGATTCAAATTGTACAGTCACTGGCAAGCAACCAAGCACAGGGATTAGATCCTTTAAGTAACTAACCAGTTTCAGGGCAGGTGCAACAAGCGGATCTTTTGCAAAGTATTTCAAGAAAATACCCTTTGGTAGTATGGAAACAGCTGAACCTGTATCAAGCATCAGGTTAATGGAGTGTCCCTTGTCAGCAGAAGCAGTACTGACACTGACAGTGCATATAAACTTGTCTGGAATAAATGTACCAACTTTATCCACACTTAATACTGTGACATATGTAGTAGTGACTTCATGAACATCTTTAGCAGAACTACGTCAGATCTTAGCAAAATGAACAGTCTAAGGACAGATGGCTGTTGATACAAAATACAAGATTACCGCGCTTGCACACCCTGGCTCTCCACGATAGATGACCCGGTGCACTGTGATGGAGGCCTCGGCAACCTCGACGATACGAATACAGGAAGAATTCACTGGCACACAAGGGTTCTTTCTAGCAGGTACAAGCCCTTGCTATATTTTATTTGCAGAGGTGCACCTCTGCAAATAAAATATAGCAAGGGCTTGTACCTGCTAGAAAGAACCCTTGTGTGCCAGTGAATTTTTCCTGTGTTGATACAAAATAACAGTAGTCAGTCAACTCAGCAAAATAGTCAGAAAGATCAGCAGAAGAACATGGGGCTAGGCTTCGGGAACTGTCAGAAACCATTAAAAATCATGAATAATACATATTTTTAAATTTATGTATATTGCAATGTTGCTTGAAATTGTGTTTACTTTTCAAAAGCGGAAGTTATGTTTTTGTGGAGTTCCACTTTAAAGGCAGCTATTAGAATTCATATGATATTTGCTAATATTCCCCTCCACAGATACTGCTTAGAAATGTACCAACTAATTGCATCAATTAAATGTAGCAAATTGTAACAGTTCAGATGCTCCTGGATCACTGAGCTGCCAGACTGAAATACTAGAGGGAGGAACATTGAACTTACATTTTGAAAAAACGGTACCAAAAGATGGAAAGTGATTGAAAAAAATCTTTGTTTATGGTGAACAATCTGAAAACAACTCAACTGAAAAAAAAGTGTTTGGAAGGTGAACAACCCCATTAAAGGCCATACACGTAAAGATATGCTTGTTTGGCCAGATGGGCAGTACAATTAGATCACAGACAGTATTCTTGTCATCAGGCCGAGGACTGCATCATCAAGCCTACATATTGGTTGGACAGGCTTTTTGGAGGGCCCTATATACAGGCAGATCAGCTGCCAACTCTACGGCTCATTTATAAACCCGCAGCAACCCATCAGTAATTAGTTTTTTCCCAGTCAGCTGCAGGTAGAACAATGAAAGCAAACATTTAATTGGCTGTTGTTGGTTACAGCCCACGTGTGAATTTGCCCAGTGTTTATAAATTACCCCCTGTCTGTAGGGCATTGTATTTCCACCTTAAGTTACCTTCTTAAGTAAAGAGATACAGGTATATATAGTTATATACACCAATATATACACATACATATACAGATATACCTATCTGTGCACTCACATATATAACTATATATATATATATATATATATATATATATATATATATATATATATATATATATATATATATAAAAACACAAAAGCCATGAATATCTTGTAAATTATATCCTTATAAATGGTGAGTTCTGATGTAATTTCTGTCACATGACTCACCAAAACTTGTGTATTATAATAAATAAAGTACCCCCAGTTGCAAAATATAAGGATATTAGAAGTTACCTCAGAGTTCCATGACCTGTATAAAAACACTCCGCCTTCGGCCTCGTGTTTTTATATGGTCATGAAACGCCTCGGTAACTTATAATATCCTTATATTTTATAAGAGGGGGTACTTTATTCACTATATGTGTGTATATGTGTCCTGTGGTTAATTTTTCATATGGAGGTGGTTGAACTTAAATAGGAGGGGTTGAACTTGATGGACTTTGTCCTTTTTTTCAACTCAAATTAACTACAGTGTATAACTATGTAAAGCATAAATAATAAAATATACACACACAGTGGTCACATCATTATAATGTCAACTGCTTACTTGGATTAATCAGTGTATGAATGCATTTTACAGTGACAACAGCAGATGCCCTACAAATATATCTTTCCTCTGTAATTGTTTAGCTTATATCTATGTATACGTGAAGACAACACCAGTCAATGAATATCCTCCTGTTTTCAACAGTTCTTCCTATGTGTTCAATGTGTCAGAACTCTCCCCACGTGAGTAATATAGGATTATCAACATTTAGTACATGTGCCTTTCTATAAATTTCTGTAAACATAAACATATTCTGTGACCCCCCATGTCAATGTGTGTGTGTGTGTGCACAAGAGCAAAGATTAGAGGGAACAGGGAAGTGGTTGCTCCATGCTTTGCTGCCGACCCCTACTTCTGGCCGTGGTGCAGAAAACATTAGAAAGTTCAGGGTCCCAATACTGCAAATCATTTTTTGGTTATCTTTTCAAATGTATTGCATTGTCCCACCAAATGTTTAAGCTAAAGTTCTCTTCTGGTAATGTCCATCACTCCTGAGTAATTATAAAATACAGCAACAGTCCATGAGAAGATATCCAAAGATTACAGTACAGTAAATTTGTCAGAGAGATGTGGTGCCCAACATGTTATTCACTATGGGCCCTTTCTCTAGCTTTGTTGAGCTAGAAATTGAGTATACAGTGCTTTGTTATTCTTTTTCATCAAACCAATGCAACTGATTTGGTAGTCTAGATATATAACAGAAACATTTAATAATTGAGGAAGTAAATTGTTTTCCATGCTAGCAAGTGTGAAATATGCTTAAAGGAAAACTATACCCCAAAAACAATGTAGGTCTCTATAAAAATGTATTGCATAAAACAGCTCATATGTAAAAGTTTAAAGAATAAACTTTTTGGTAGTATGTGCCATTGGGTAATCATAAAAAGATAATTGCCATTTTAAAAAGTAAGGGCCACCCCCTGGCATCCTGCAATTTATGGTGCACACAAACAAACCATACATTTTAGGCCACATGAGCCAATTAATGGACAAACCTCTGTTTTTTGCTTCCACAGTTCTTCCTGTTACAGATATTTCTGGTCAGGTGATCTCTTTAAGCCATGTAATATGATATAAACCAATATAAATCGGTTAAGAATTCATTTTTGGGGTAAAATTTCCTTAAAAGATTTTTTTTTGTCTGTGAGTTGTATTGAAACAAAAACTGTTACCTTTTCAGCTGGATCTAAAATTGGGCAAGTGTATGCAACAGACCTAGACTACCCATATATTGGCATTACATACTCTATCGCAGCTGGAGGCAGTACACTGGGTGCTACCAATATATTCTGGATAGATCCCAACTCAGGGAATCTGCAGCTTGTCAATTATGCTGATTATGAGACCACACCAAAATATATATTTACTGTACAAGCTACAGATCCAGGATCAAAGATGTCAACAGCATCAGTGAGTTAACACAATGTTATGTAGATTCCATATTCTATATAAGCTTGTTTAATTTGCCATTTGTAAAATACTGGTATCACTTATATTTATTGTATGCATTATTATTTAATTTAGGTTACAGTGAATATCTTGGAAGCTAATGATGAGAAACCAAACTGTCTGCCAAATTATTACTCACTGGCTGTTCCTGTGAATCAGGCAGTAGGAACAAATATTCAGAATTTTAAGCTAACATGTACAGACCGTGACAGTGGTCCCACCTCATTCCAATACTTCATCAATTCAGGTACTTATTATTAGGTTATCTGTGGCATATAGCATGCATTGCTATGTTATTAAGATACCTCCTTATAAGCCCTGAAACTTACCTAAATTTAATTTATTATAAAATACTATACTGGTCTGCAAATTCATTGTCCTCTCTTGTAAATATATTTATATATAAGATATATATAAATATAAATATATATATATATATATATATATATATATATATATATATAAGTGCTGCAACATAATCACAAACAGTTAAAAAAAGCCATTGCTATAATGAAAAAATAATACTTTGATAAGTTCAGAAAATTGTTTTAAAGACAAAAAAGGTTTTTCTACTGTGAGTGAGCAGGCAATGGTCTGTTTTACTAGCATAGGAGCTAAATTGCACCAATGTAATAAAGTCAATAATAATGGCACACTTACACTATATCGATTGTTGAAGCGTCGGTTGCACAGCTGTGTTCCTCTCTGCAAAGGTGTATTTCCACAATATAACAAGAAATCCAGCAGCACTACGATCGGTGAATCAAATATTTATTCGTGCCACTAGCAAAGCAACGTTTCAGGCTATTCCAGCCCTTTATCAAGCCAGGCTTGATAAAGGGCTGGAATAATTTGACTTGTTTCGCTTCGCCAAAAATTTGCTGCCTGCGAAATGTCGCAGACACCCATGAAAAATTTTTTGTTGCGCAGCGAAATATTTTGCACGTCTTTTTTTTTTTTTTTTGACGCACAACGCCATACAAGTCTATGGGCATCATTTTTTTGGTGAAAAAATTCGCCCATTGGCACGAATAAATATTTGATTTGGAGTGCTGCTTGATTTATTGTTACATTGCATCAATGTAGTTAACCATAGCAAACAATTAAAATTAGCAGTTTCACTAATAGCATCTATGTTAGTAAATGAGCCACAGGGAGATCATATTATGTATGTCACCAAGATATCTCTTTGTGGCATTAGATACCAGAGAAAGGGACAGTTGGAATGCTTTATGGGGTTGATCCTGGCCCCTCCACCGCCTGAGGCAGCAGCAGTTGCTGCTGCCCCCCTCCCCCGGAAATTCGCTCTGAGGCGACAGCCTCAACTCGCCTCATTGGCAAAGCACCTCTGGATGCTTTGTTGAAGAATTCAATCCCAGATATCTTTACAAACAGTAGCACAGCACTATTATATTCTTAAAAAGTCTTGTTACCACAATTATACCTGAGATTATTTATTGTTTGATTTACAGGCAATATAAACAATCATTTTGCTTTCTCACCAAGCGCTGGCTCCAATATCACAAGTCTTATGTTGACAAATCCATTTGATTACTCATCTGGTGGTGACACCACTTGGAACTACAATCTGATAGTTTATATAACTGATGGCAATTTACTGTCTAATGCAGCAAAAGCGACAGGTCTCATTCAGACTGGGACAGTGTCTTTATTTATCAGTGTTTATGTTCCTGGACTCACCACCCTTACGACTACTACAACGGTAAGCAGGTTGGGGGAAGGAATGGCTCAGTGTTTAAGCCATATGTAGGGTATTAAACTATGCATTGGACATGGAACAAGGGAATGCTTATAAATGTACAATATGTTTTATATAGACTGTGCTATACCATTTAATTTATAGTTAGTACAGTTCATGTTCATGAGTCCTTGAGTTTCTGGCAGTTAAGGGCAGTGTAATAACACCTGGGGGTCTAAGGCTGGAGACCCCTGGATTCCTATCCACTGGTACTCACTTTTTTTTTTTGGCTGCATGGATATAATAATAATAATAATACCTACTGGAAATTATTTTATATCCACTCATTTGCCATAAACATAGCTTTATTGAAGCATATCTAACGGTTATCAACCAGTCTTTTTGTTGTAATATTTTGTTTACTTAGGCCATATTACTTAATTAGCTTGCCGATTTGTTATTGCCTTAACATTATTATGCAGTTTCTCAGAATCATATTCAGGCCCTGCGCAATTCAAGTACCAAAGTACAGTTTGTATTGTAATAAGATACAGAGTATTGGTTACTGGCCTCTCTAGGGGACCAAAACAGCTATGATATGTTTGGGCCTCTGCCATTCTATTGTATCTGTAAAGCTTTAACCCCATATTTAATGTTATCCTTATGTATTACTAGTACAATATAGTGACTCGAATGTCTCAAAGTATTTATAGATATGACAATTAGAAAATATATTAATATATATATATTTTATGTGAATAATCAGTTATATTTTAACTTTAAATGATACCCCACTTCCCTTAAAGGGGTTGTCCATAGCTTGTAGTCTGTATGATGTGGAAGTAGATATTCTGAGACAATTTGCAACAGTTTTTTATGTTTTATTATTTGTTGTTTTTAAGTTTTTAAGTTATTTAGCTTTTTTTTTTGCAATTTCATTAATTTGGTTGCTAGGGTCCAAATTACCGATGCTAACATGTACTGATTTAAATAAGAGACTGGAATGTGAATAGGGGAGGGCCTGAATAGAAAGATGAGTAATAAAAAGTAGCAATAACAATACATTTGTAGCCTTGTAGCGTTTGTTTCTTTATGGGGTCAGTGACTCAATTTGAAAGCTAGAAAGAGTTAGAAGAAGAAGACAAATAATTAAAAAAATATAAAAAAAATGAAGGCCAGTAGAAAAGTTGCTTAGAATTAGCCAATCTATAACATACTAAAAGTTAACTTTAAGGTGAACCACCCCTTTAAAACATGTTTATGGTCATTGAAATCCTTGATGACTTTCAATAACCCTATAAACTATAGTACAGGGTATATGGTTGTCTCTATATAGGACTCTGAGCAAAGCAAATTTTACTCTGGAATAAAATCTTACTGAAATGTCAGCATTCCAGATTCAGATATATTTCTGGCAGCACTCATTCATATTGCAGTCTCATATTCAAATCAGTGAATGGTTGTTAAAGTAATTTGGACCCTAGCTATCAGATTGCTTTAAATGCAGCTTGAAGAGCTGCTGAATAAAAAGCTAAATAACTCCAAAACCACAAGTAATAAAAAATTAAAACCAATTGCAAATTGTCTCAGAATATCACTCTCTACAATTACATCATACTAAAAGTTAACTCAAACGTGAACAACCCCTTTAAGGTATAAACCATATATTCTGTAGAAGTTTAGGAAACAGCGACACAGGGTTTTTATATAAGAAGCCATATCAATATGTATTTTCTTGTATATTGTTTGGCAGTCCTTTACCAACTTTGTTGTTTGTACAGCTTATACACAAATTAAATTACTCAGAACACTGTAAAAAGCAAATTACATTGTATCATGTTTCTATTTTAGCCCCAGAATGTGTATGTAACCCAGACTCTGAATGCCTATTCTGCTACAGCCTGGTATGTGCCTTTTGTCATCACACTTGGCAGCCTTCTACTTCTTGGCCTCCTTGGCCTTCTGATTTACCTACTTGCAAAATACTGCCCGTGCAGAGCAAGCCCCCAGCCGGATACTGAAATGCTGTGAGTATGGCAAATGCTAATTATATTGGTTTCCAAGCTTCAATATTGCAGAAGTGCCTAAAGCACATGCTGAAGGTTCATAGGGGAGCTCTGCAGTTAGCAGTCACCTTGTCTGATTAGTCATTTGGGGATTAATATTGGTAACATTGCTATAGAAGAGTATATATCAAACAATAAAAGCTACAACGATTATTCACTTTTGTCTATTTAGCAATAAACGTGAATTAGTTACTGGATTTGAAAGAGTAATCCAATAATTGTCTACAAGGTTCTTATGTGTTATTATGCCACATTTATACTCTTCCTTTTCTATTTCTTACAGGATCCCCCCAGGTACATATGGATTAATATAAATCTAGCACCTGCAAATACATTTTTGACAGCAACAGACCTGTTATAAGAAAAGGGGTTTCATCCTTTAGAGGACCAAAAGTCCACTTGAGTAAGGTGGGCCAACCACACACTTACACTTTTGGGTCCATGAATTTGGACTGCCCTGCCTAATCTAGAATAAAGTTGGCCATAGATGTTGAGATTTTTAAAAGATCCGATCCTCATTGTGAGACCACAATTTTCTCGGAAAATATTGTACGTATTGACCATCATCTAAAAAGACCAATTTGCCAGGAAAACAAAGGGGAGCTGCCTGCTTGTCCCTGCAAACATAGATAGATTGCACTGGGACCGACAAAGATTTTTTGACCTGGCCAATCAATTTCCTGACAGATGTCGGCTGAAAAATCGTAAGATGTACGATCGTTCGAATCCCACTAACCGCACGATAATTTCAAAGGATTGGTCGGACTTCGCTAAAATCGGTCGTTCGGCAAGAAGAATCGTCGCATCTATGGGGGGCTTAAGAGTACATTATATACAGAAAATTATGCATTATATATTTTAAATGTCATTCCTGGTAGGAGTCAAAATTCAATCCAGTGAATCAGAATCTTTTTTAGCAACCGTTATAGAAGAAAATTGCTTTTGCACACACATATACTAAAATTGTACTATAGTCACAGTATCAGGGACAAAGCACAGATTGAGTCAGATGACTGTATTGTTACAAGTTTGTGTATTCTGCACAATACACAAAGAAAGGTATGTACAAATACTGTGACTATTGCAGCTGTTTAGGGCCACCTGGTTTGATGTGTTTGTTTGTCTCTGAAAGTTAGCTATAAACATCATAACAATATTATGTTATGCATGGGGTAATCAGTTAATAATCTTTCACCAAAAGTACCACAACATAGTTTTCATATTGTATTCAGACAGGTAGGAGCCAAAATTCAATTCAATAAATCAGAATCTGTGTACAATGTTAGTTTAAACAGTCTCACAATGGCCTTCCTGTCTCTTAGTTTGCCTTCTCTATACTTCTTGCACTGTATGCCACAAAAAATGCAGTTATTGTAAATATTCATATAAAGGTAATATTATATCATCTTTTATTTTGTAGAAAAGAAAAAAGTCAAGCATGATGTCTTCTGGGTATGTTATTTCTTATTAATATTGAGTTCATATTGTTTTGTCATGGACTATGGGCCCATGGCACTCTAGGCCTTTGCTCTACCAGCATATTTCTATAGGCAGCCTGAGCAGCTAACAATTAGTATTCCATGGGCTATACAATAAGTACAGTGTTTTCCAAGTGCCTACATAAGCAGTGAGGAAATTACCTAGTAAACTGTAGAATGTAACAGTGTGTATACGTAATCAGGGGTGTAACTACAGAAGAAGCAGTACGTGCAGCAGCAGGGGTCCCATGAGACCCTAATAAATAAGCAATGTCAACATATACTGTACACTGGTAAAACCGGACAACCTCTATATATTGGGGGGGGTCTAAAATTAATTTGTTGTGGGGTCCAATAACATCTAGTTACACCACTGACTTAAAGGGGAACTAAAGTCTAAAATAGAATTATGCTAAAAATGCTGTATTTTGAACTTGCTGCACCAGAAGTCTAATTAAACAAATGATTTATGATTTCAAAGTTGTCTGCAGGGGGTCATCATCTTGTAACTTTGTTAAACATCTTTGCAAGACCAAGACCATGCACATGCTCAGTGTGGTCTGGGCTTCAGTTGGGAGGCTAAGATTAGGGATTGTCATAAATGATCAAAACAGCACAAGTCAAATAATATCTGCCATAGATGCTGATATAGCAAGACTGATTAATAATCAGAATATGTAGACTGCACTGTGTCTGCGGTTACAAATCTCTACACAGTCGCCGGCTGCTTAATAGGGATACAAAAAAAACTGCTTGAGTTCTGGGTGGGTGGGGTGGCTCCCGACTGCTGTTTGAAAGTATGATCAGTTTCCCTGCAGAGCAATTAGGGACCATCTGAAGTTTCTGTAACTGTCAGAGCAAGTAAAACAAAGGGGGAATTTCATTGCTTGCAATGAGGTTTATTATAAAACAGTTCATGTTTTAATTAAAGTATATTGGAGATGGATTTCTTTTTCATTAAAGAAAGTAAACATGGGATTTTATTTTATTAGCCTTCACATTCCCTCTAAAAACCATACACTATGACTAAGCAGTGATTGTCGGTTGCCCTTGATTTATCACTTTATGTCAGTCGGTGCTTAGGGTGTTAGTATAAATGCATATTCATGTTTCTTGTTTCCTCCCTTCACAGGAAATGACAAAGATAAACACAGTGTTTGATGGAGAAGCTCAAGATCCTAGTAAGTAATTTGCCATGAATTTGTATTGTACCCAACGTTAGCTAATAGTGAAGTTTCATGTGGCAACTTAATCCTGTCACTCTATTTCTACAAATAAGATAAGATGGTATTTTAATATTTTACCTACCTAGATACATACCCACATTTCCACCTACATATACAATGCTTTTTTATTTGCAGTCACTGGCAGGATTTATGAATATAACTCAAAATCTGGAGCTAGGAGATGGAAGGATACACAACAACCTATTGAATCAGGCCAAACATTGCCTCAGGTAGCAGTCCTTCCAGTAGGAACAACCCAACCACCAGAAAGCACTGTCAAAGCAGTTACTCCAAGAGGGACCCCAAACAAGAGGGAGAAAACCCCTACCAACCCAATAAAGTCTGAGGAGAATGCAAAACCTGCTACCCCTAAAGAAACTACGCCCAAAACACAACCAGAAAAACCAATCACTCCAAACAAACTTCAGACACCAAGAGAACCATCACCCTATGCAGAACCTGTAAGACCAAATAGGTCTCCATTGTCACCAAGAAGATCTCCCAAAGTCTATCCCAATGTGCCAAACACACCATTTTAAACAAAGAAAAGGAGGACTGGAAAGAAAGAAGAATGTAAATTCTTGTGTGTCTTATTTATACTGCAAAATAGCAATATTTTTTTTTAAATGAAGCAATGTAATAAGCAGTGATTCAGAATAATTATTTGTTTGCATTTATATTTAAAATGGTGATGGCTGATTTGTACAGTAATCCAGGTATATATCTATCTGTTTTAGCAAACTTGCTGTAAAGCAGTGGTTCTTAAGATTCAGGTTTTCTTTTTGGACTCCACTCATAAGGTTTGAGCAGAAATGCAAATATTGGCATATTAGTTTTTCAGACATAGTTCCGAGTATAACCAGGACCCAGTGGTGTAACTCAGATAAAAGGGGCCCCTCCAGAGGAACATTTGGGGGCCCCCAGCAGTGGTATTTTCAAGGCCCGACCCCCCCCCCAACAGAGGCATTTACAACCCCAATAGTAGTGAAAAACCAGGCAGAGGATAGCATATTCAACCCCTTATAAATAACCTAAATTCCTTTCAAGGCAACTTCAAGCTACTTCAGAAAAACTAAGTGGTGTGTTTTCTCACCGCTGATTTACATTAGTCAGGGGGAAAGCATTTTCTGGAGATTAATCATCTGTAGGGATGGGCGATTTTGACCTGTTTTCATCAAAAATTCGCCGCTGGCGAAATGTTGCGACACCCATTAAAGTCTATGGGCGTCTAAAAATTGTTGCGCAGTGAAATTTTTTTTTGACGCACGTCTTTTTTTCCCGACGCATGACGCCATACAAGTCTATGGGCGAAACAAGGTGAAAAAATTCGCCCATCCCTAATCACCTGTGTTAGAGCAGATTTATTGTAGGCAACTAATCTCCACATGAGCCATATTCTTTAAGCAATCAGAAGTTTGTTAATAATAACTAAAATTCAGCTTAATATATTAAGATTGTAAGCTCCTCTTCAGTCTCTATTTGTAAGTCATCTGTATATTTAATTTTTTTACTTTTCTGGTACTGTACAGCAATGCTGAACAGACTGGTGTTTTATAAAGTATGGCATATAATAATAAAATAACCTTATGTGCTGAAGCCCAAATACATTACTGTTTGCACTTGTTTTAATTTCAAAAATTTTCAAAATTAAACCTTTGTGTTTATCTTTTGCTTACCTGTCTATGATTAGTTTTTTTTAATAATATTGAAATGGTGATCAAAATAAAACACAGAATGCAACAGACTTGTTGCTGTTGATAGAAGACATGGAGTACGTATGATATTGTGTTACAGTATGATGATTGCCCCACCTTCACTGTGTTTATTTAAGGTACTGGGAGCCAAGCACCAACATGACGCATTGCCTCTCAGTAATGAAAAGGTGGCATATCCAGTTTTACTTCTTGGATCGGTTACGCTTTTACTGGGAACATCACAGCAAAGAATGGAATGTGATATTATTTGTGCCATTATATGTATGACACTGAGGAGCACATATATACGGGTCAGTTGTCTGGGTGCTGGTTAAAAATTGTGTACCAAAATGAGATGGTAACTATGGCGATCATTGCAAACAACCATACAGAGTACCAAGTTAATAGTATACTTTCACCAATATTGTGTGAGAATAAAGGAAATAAATTACAGCGAGAAACCAAAGTCGTAGTATCCCATTCCATGGTCGAAGTATCCAAAAAATTACTTTGAATTTCAAATTTTTTTACTTCGAAAATTCCCTTGAATTCACTTCGACCCTTGCTAAATCTGCCCCTCAGTGTGCATACAGGTGCAGTGAATAAATATAACTGATTACAATATAGTAATCTCATTGAGACATTTTCAATCGTTCAGTAACGTTACAATAAAAAAATATTTACGACCATGAAAGCACCAGCGCAAACGAAAAACATAATAATCATTAGATTAAGCACTAACCAGTTTAAATATAAGTTAGAGAACAAAATCAGTCGGTAATTTCGGCATAGAAGCGGAGGCAGTCTAGGACATTATTTAACCTCTGAATTCCCTGTTTAAAAGCAGAAAATAAGATGGGGAGCTACAGAGGGCTGCTAAAGGGCTGTAAATTGCTGGGGCTACATTTTGCAAAGGTGAACACAAAAGAGTATATGGCACATTGGATGCATCAAGTAAAAAAATAAAGATGGCAATGACTGATTAAGCACACAGACCAACTGAATAATAGAAATTAATCCATTTTGTACAGTGTCAGATCCCATACTTGTGCTTTAACAGTATGATATAATAACAGAGCTGAAGAAGGAATGTTCTGCGGCCCTGTATCCTTCCAGTTACCATGGTTGGACCTAGGCTTTGATAGTAACCATGCAGCAGCTCTTTACATCATGACATACTTGGCCCACCTTTATTTGCACAGGTCACAGGCTACTGATAAAGACTTACATTTCAACACTAAAGAACAATAAAAACAACAGAATAAACAATGGTCAATGTTCTCTGTAAACACTATGCACAACCCTGTACCAGACTTTCCCTCTATTTGTTGCATTCCATGATTTTTATTAGTACAACATCTTAGGTTTCTGGTATTCACAAATAATTATAAAGGTGATTTTTGTTTAAAAGGTGGAATCAGCAAATACGTGTAAACTGTTTTTATACCTCCACATCACTTCTTTGCTTTTTATTTGTATATATTAATTGTAGGGGAAATAGCTGCTCAAGATTGTGCTAATGCAAAGGAGCTTAGTGGGTGTGAAATGCTTTACATTACTAAAACAACACTTAATGTGGCTGCTAAAAGAAAAGTATTTTATTTTGCCAAAGAGGACCTTTATAGCTAGTGCTTTAAAAAAACAAAAGTCTACCTTACCTTAATTCCTGTGGTACAGCCTAAGGGTGGTGGCAGACATGGCTACTCAGGGAGATTTGTCACCTAGCGACAAATGGCCTCTTCTTGGGGCGACTAATCTCCCCAAAATGTCTTCCTGCAGGCTAGAATGTAAATCGCCAGTGGGATGGCACTCGGAACGCTTCATTTTTGAACAAAGTTGCCTCAAGGCATTTCAGGGAGATTAGTCGGCAGAAGAAGAATAAAAATAAAAGCTGCCAACAGACCGAGTCAGCAGCTTATTGGCCCGTGTGTGGCCCTCTGATGGGCTTCCCTGAACGATATCTGGCCAAGAGTCCTTTTCAAATATTTTGGTGATCCCTCACTCACTGTATTCAGGGTATCTCCAACAGAGTAGCAGCCCTGTCCAGCCACAAACCTTCCAGATTCGATTCAAATAAACTCTGGAGTCCCACAGCAATTCAATGTGTCTTTATTTCACACAACATGTTTTGGATAAAACAAGGTGCTTGTGATGGATAGCACCTGATGAAGGATATGTTTTATCCGAAACATGTTGTGTGAAATAAAGACACATTGAATTGCTGTGGGACTCCAGAGTTTATTTGAATCGAATCTGGCCAAGAGTCGGCCAGATGTTAATCGGGCAGGGGTTAAAATCCCATCAGATCGCATCTGTTCGTGGATGTGGTCCCGCGTTCTGACCGCCCGTATGATCAGATCGTTGGGCCTTAAAGGTGGGCATATTGCAATGGGCATATTGGGGAGAGATCCGCTCTTAAAACTTAAGCCTATGGCTACACCACAACCTAGGCTTGTCTATGTCTACGTAGGGAGTAGCAAATTATTATTTTAATTTAAATGAATTGTTTGCAAACAAAATGTGTAAAAGTAGATGACTGGAAAAAAGTGTATTCATTGGTCTGCACACAGTGAATTGCATTATGCTCAGTGTACCACTTTGGTTTAAAGGTGTTGGTCAGGTCACTTTAACACAAATAAATTCATGGTTCATACACAATGTCATGTGTTGGTTTGGCTTTTATTTTAAATCTGAAAGATCAAATTCACTTGAGGGTTGCTGTTTGAGTTGTAAAGCAAGTAACTCCAAACAAAGATTATAAATTGTTAATTTACCAAATAAAAGACAAAAAAAAAAATAAAAAAAATATTTGTATGCACAATACCACTGAACAGTATTCAACCAGCAAAGTGTGTCCAGGACAAATCCATAAATTACTGCCCTTCAGTAGTCTATAAAGTCTCCCTTTTGCACTGACACAAATATCCTATTTGCTCTTTAGCAGTATGAAAGCCAAAAGGTCTATAAACTGAGAGGGACAAAGGAAAAGTTCAGCTTTAGTATAATAACATGTTGCTTCCAGGCACGGATTTGTGGAAATGCCACAAAGGCCCAGGCTGGCAGAATTTTAGGGGGGGGCGACATGTCCAGCTACACCCCCATTGGTTGGCAAGCACTGGGGATTCGCAGGAGATACAATCGTTTTTAAAATTTCATGTGCACCAATCCCCAGTACTCTGAACTCAAGGCTGAATTTGTGCACAAAGGTAGGGGAGGAGACGGGGGCGATGAACGGCAGTGGGCTTAGGGACGCCTGCTATGTAAATCCGGCCCTGGTTGCTTCCTTCACGACTGGATGACTTTTGCAGCTTCAGCTTTGATCAGAGAGATCAGGTCCTGATTGATAAGGAATACAAATCGGAGACCAGATATCTGTGGAAAATAAGAATCTGTATGAGAAGCCAATAAACACAGTTGATTCTTTGCCAGATCCTCTAAATGACTGCACAATGAGTTTAATTCAAATGGCAAATATCATACCCATAGACATGCATGCAAATTTGAAATCTCTCCCACAAATACTCGTTATTACAGCCTTTGTCAAAAATAAAATGGATAATTTGCTCCTTAAGCCGAATATGTTTTTTTGCTATAAACAATAACCATGCTGTTAAGGCTGATGTGTGTTTTCCAAACTGTAATCACTTAGTTAAACCAAGGAAACCAGTCTGTGACTCACAGCATGAATGTGAGACTGTAGATTAAAAAAAAGAAAAATGTAGGTTGAAGAACACACAAGCAAAAAGAAAAAAAAAAAAAGTAAAAAAAGTGGTGAGAACAAACAATGACTGTTTGTAAAACCAATTTTTTATATCAATCAATAATGTTTTATTTAAAATCTACAGTTCCCCTTTAAACATCTATACAACAGCAAACATAGAATAGTTGTATTAAAAAAATGATAAAGTATGTCAATTAAACTGTTTAAACAAATTAGGTTATATACTCATATATGCCTTTAGGGGGCATACACCTTAGAGATATGTTTCTAAAAAAGCATTTCAGCAGCAGTAGTGTCGCTGTGTATTGGCACACATCTGCAGGTGGCCAGGGGGAGCAGAAGGGACACAGCTGCTGCGTCTTGTCAATGTACGTATAGGAATGGGGCCATGGTGGAGGGGGTTGCAGTAATGTGACTGAAGGGGGGATTGAGTAAGTGAAGTTATGCCAATTTTCAGAAACAACTCAAAGTACAGCCAATGGGTCACCCTTGCTTCATGTAATGGTTATAAAGACATTCTGCCCGTAGCGAGGTAGACAATTAAATTATCATTGCACAACGTATACCCCTGTATATTGGGCACCTGCTAACAAAACATCGCCAACAAAGGGGTGAAGGGAGGTAATCTAATTATCTACCATAGAAGGACCAAGCATAGAGTGGCTTCTGTCTCCCATTTTGCCCTGTTTTCATCAAGAAACAACAAAACAGATTTTTCATTATGAAAACAATAGCAAGCAAGCCTTATTCAAGGTAGTGGGTATACTGCTTCTTTAATCTCACCTCATATATATTATTACCCACCTCTACAACAGAGTTATGACTGAGCTTCCACTTGCTCCCTGGCAGCACTGGCCTTCCATCGATATAAATAGCTCGCCGACCCTCATTGGCTAGGAAGAAGTCTCCATTGTTTTTAAGTTTGATGACACCTACAGTGGGAAGGAAAGAATGATATATTAAAATGTTTAAGAGCTAAGTATTTGTTAAACAGGAAACAACTAGAAATTAGTACAAATGTGGCAGAAATTGGGATAAAGGATGACATTTCCCAGAAAGAAAAGCTGCCTCCGATTAAAGCAGTTCCAGCAATGATGTCATGGCTGCTTTTGCTTTTGTAGCCCCACACTGCAACCCAAACAAGCTGTAGCTTTCATTTCTGTCTAGCTTGCATAGATCTATCTGTCATTGTGAGCACTGCTCTGTACTTTCCCTTTCTACTGAAAAAGGAGAGCAGTCATTTTTTGAGAGTGTAACGCAAAGCAGTGATCGTTCTAAGGGCAAATAATAAAAAAAGTAATTGTGGACCTTGTTTTCTTGAAATTTTCCATGCCGGGCCTTCCAGAGACAGATCCACGTCAATTTGGTTGTCTTTTGTTGCTCTACCAAGAGTAATCTAGAAAAGAAAATATAAAATTAAACTTTAGGTATTATAGAATTCAGTCAGAACAATCCATGCCTTGCATCCTAGCTTTTTTTTTTTTTGTTTTACCTCTCGAGATCTCATTAGATAGCGCACCATGCGTCCACGTAGAACAGCCAATGTCTGTGTGTCAAAGTCAGGGGAACTCATTCCTAAGAAACACGAGGAGTTTACACAAAATTCCTTCTTTTTTTTTTATTTATTTATTTTTTTAAGATTTTATTTTGCATTTCTGGCACATCTGCCTTTTGTGAAAACAAACAGGTGAAGAAAAAAAAAACTCTGAGAAAAGAGCTTATGTAATTCTCCTGGGGTAAAACAAGCAAACACAAAATAAAACCTAATCTCATAATTGCTCTCTATTACCCAGAATACTAGCAGCCTGGGCTTTTTCAGATTGTATGGTTCTCAAGATGTAGTACACATATATAAATGACCCTTGATCACACATTAACAAATACCTAGTCACTAGATCAAGAATACTGCTGCAGTTACCCAAACAACACATTTATCACACATTAACAAATACCTAGTCACTAGATCAAGAATACTGCTGAAGTTAACCAAACAACACATTTACAGGTTTTGACATTTTAGAACTAGTAAATACACAAGCGTGTCGGGCCTTAAATAATTGCTTGCACAGACCTTTTTATGTAAGTCAAAGCTGAGTCCATTTGGTATAAAAGAACAAACATTATCATCTTGGATCATTTGTTGCAGTACAACAGGAATCAGAGGAACAATAAATACAACAAAAATTGGCTCAAACCAGTTTGTAGAGCAAGGAAACTCTGGTGACAAAAATGTACTAATGTGTAAAGATGGCATTGAAAACAATCGCCCTCATATACATTTACTGTATTAGTAGCAACACAGAGAGAACTGAAAGAAAATATAAGTCCTGAAATAGGTAACTAGTGATAATGTCCTTTTTAAAGCCTCACCTGTGATGCTGTCCACTAAAACTTGCCACCGATTCAATTCCTGCTCTAGCTGCCGAATCTCCCTTTTTTGGCGGCGATCAGCAACAGTCAGCTCTACAAGAGTAAAAAGGAACCAAATTATGAGCATGGAGGCGGGAAAACATATCTAAACAAGTAAAATAAAACTAAAGAAGTTAACTGGTTAAATGGATCAAATAATATACATATATTTATAAATACACAGTCTTAAGGAGCGCACACCATTAGCCATAGTTACAATCTGGGTGCTAATTCGAAGAAAATTAAATATAGATGCAATGCGACAGCACTCCAAGTATTTACAGCATCAAACTCAATCAGGCAAATAAGGGTTTATTGTGTCCGACGTTTCAGTTCCAATGTGGAACTGATGAAAGTTCCACATTGGAACCGATACAATAAACCCTTATTTGCCTGATTGAGTTTCATGCTGTAAATCCTTGGAGTGCTGTCACATTGCATCTATGTATTTATAAATAGGTATAGTCACGTTTATGTTGCATAACAGAATATTAATTCTACCTGCTTCCAGTCACATGACAGTGCAGACATGATAAGTGGTGCTTATTTAAGTTGCTAAAAAGCATTTACCAAGCTGTGGTGATAAGCATATCTTATTAAGTGGGGACCATAGTGGCATGTTGATGTGGCTTTCACCCAAACAGGTCTCTGTACCCCCACAGTATGATCCATTCAGCCCAACTTAGCTCAGCTTGTGAGTAGCCAAAGAGGGCAGAGATCCATTAATATGCTAATCCCACCAAACAAGTGGATATCAACGTGTATCATAGTTTTCCAAAAAAAATATGTTATTTATTAAACATGCTTTCCTGGCAATATCAAATATTTTTTCCATTTATTATAAATAAAGAGTTGTATCTCACCATGTTCAAGAACTTCATCTCTGGTTTCTCTGTGGGTTAAAAAAAATGTAGTTTTACAATGTGAAAGAAATACATGAAAGACAAAATAAATACAACTTACTCAAGTATATTAAAGGGAAAGGAAAGGCACTTTCTACACGGAAGTGTCAAGAATTAGGCATCCCCAAGTGATTGTATTGACTTACCCGAAAACCCAAGCTTGTGCCCCCATCAGCAGAAATGTGCACCGGTCCGGAGTTCTTTCAGCGAGCATCACAGATTGATTATAAATATGTTTTATTTTGTATTTAATGTTTCTATGGTATTACTTTATATAAACGCTGAAGGATTTTAATAGGAACTTAGAAGCTATTTTTCCATATGTACTTATTTTATATGCTGTAATGTAGCTGTAATGTAGCTTCTATGTGCTGAAGAATGAATCCAGATTAGCTTCCTGCTTCTTCTCGTAACTGCGCATGCACAGTAGAGAGAAAAACAAAACTTTAACCAAAAAGTTGGCTATTGTGCTCTACTGCGAATGCGTCTGCCCCAGGAAATTTGAAGAAAGAAGAAGCAGGAAGGTGATCGATCCGTGGTGCTCATTGGAATAACCCCGATCCGGTGAAGTTTTCCCTGATCGGAGACAGGTAAGTAGACACAATCACTTGGGGGTGCCTAACTTTCTAAAAACAAGTTTCCTTCTCCTTTAAAGGGACTGTATACAGCCATATTACCTATAAGCTTTCTAAATAGGTAGTATGTTTAATCCCAGCTTTTTAAAAATAACTGACATTTTCCTAAATAGCATGTATTTTTGAATTAAAATTTTAAAAGGGAAAAAAAGCTTGGGTTATGATAACCATTTTCTCTAAGCAATAATACAGGGAACATTAAAACAGAAGACAAATAAATTTCAAAGAGCAATCTCTGACCATGAACCCATCTGCATCAGTAAAACTACTCACACATACCTGAGCTTACTGTCCTCTAGCATGTCTTCTGCATCGGAAAAATTTAAAACTTGATCCCCTTTAGGAAGTGGCTGAACTAAAATAAGAAAAAAAATTTGGAGTGATGGGAGCTTGACAATGCAACAATATTTTGGGGCTATTCAATTGAAACACTTGTCTTTTTAGCTTACTACAATTACAGTTATAATCACAGTTAAAATGCAGTTTTTTATAACAGTAGTAGTAGTATAATAGTAATAGTAGCTTTTACATTAAGGGGCACATTTACAAATAGGCCAAAATTCGATTCAAATTGAAAAAACTTTGAATATTCGAAAATCGAAGTATTGTCTGTCTTTTAAAAACTTAGAATTCGACACTTTGCCACCTTAAACCTGCTGAATTGCTATGTTAGCCTATGGGGACCTCCTAGAACCTATAGCCAATATTTGTCTAAGTTTTTAAAAGTCAAAGTTTTTTTTTTGAAAATCGTTCGATCGAACGATTTGAATTCGATCAAAAACTGCTAAATCTAATCAAAAAAAAAAAACTTTGACTATCGAATTTTTTCAATTTGATGGGTCGAATTTCAAAGTTTTAGCACTTTGAAATTCGACCCTTAGTAAATGTGCACCTATGTGTATAATTCTGTAAGCTTTTACCAGAAAGCAGTTAACCAAAATCTCGTACTTCATTGCTTGGTGCGTCACTGGGATCACTCAGTAATGAAATGGCAGGTACCCCTTCTACTTTAACTGTTGTGTAATCCAGCTCATTTACCTCTGCATCACATGCATAAAGCAACAGTATAATAAATAAAGGTATTGGAACACTGGAATAGCTATATACTGCCATCTACTGGTTGAATTTGGTTATCTTCTCAGTATTTTTAAAAGTCTCCCCTTTTTTGAAGCACAAACCCATAGCTAGGGACACAGTTTATAGGGCAAAAGGGTTAAATAAGAGTCCTGAAGATACCTGCAGTCTAGTAGCAAATTTTTTAAACACTTTCCAGCTCATCAAAATCCTTCTTAATGACTGGGGGCCAAAACTGCAATGCAGGCAGTTTCAAGTGTTCTGGTTGCAAATGTTTGGGCTACTAGTTTTGTAATGAGCCAAGAATGGCATTTCACCTCTTTCCTATGACCATTGTACTCTCTTAGCGGTTATTTGGTGTGTGAATGTGGGTGTAGTTGTAACTTTTCACAGCATCCACCATGACTACACAGCAGCTTATTTACAAAAAACGTCTGTCTAGCTGCATTTCCTACACCAAGGGATTTTAGCACCCAGTCTGATCAAGGGCTCCATCAAATTATTTGTATGAAATCTTTGATGAACGAAAAAACTTAGCTTTTAGAATTTGATAGAATGGCTGATTCTTAGCAACTTTTCAACTGGTTTTTATTTCTTATAGTTTTAGTGTTAAGCGAGTACCAATGCACAGGGACCCAGAAGACAGATAGAACAGGGGTGCAGTAAGTGTTAATGCTTACTTTTATATGGGCATTTCAAATACTTCTTGATTATTTATTACCTTAAGTTTTTCTGTTATTGTGATAACCTCACATACGTTCGACAGTAGAACCCCACAGAGGCAATAATATTATTTTTACAGGCAGATATTTAAAATTCTTGGACTGACTTATAAGGCTTATACAAATTAAAGCTATATGGTTACAATCTAGTGTGTTCTTGGAAATAAAGGCCCATTATCTATATTAATGAAAAGAAGGCATCCTGCAATTTTATACCTGTTTGGTCTTCAAGCAAATAATATTGCTTCATAAGTTGCCAATGGACTTGTAGAGATTTAGCGGTACGTGACATATAGAAAACTTCTGGATGCTTGTTCAGCAAGCCTTGAAATGTGTCCAGTGTAGGCTGAGAGGCCTATGAAAGTACAAATGGTAACAGAGCATGGAGATAAAAAGGAGCAGAGTAGTAACTACAGATATATACAGTTAAAGTCATACATACCGAGCTTACTATGCTTAATAGTTGTTCTTCAGCTTTACTGAACAAAACCCTACTTTGTATGGCTGCTATGACTTCTGGGTGCAGTTGCCGGATAGCCTGACATGCCAACCTATTAGAGATAAAGTTTTAATCACACTATTGACATAACAGCTTTCAAGTCTTGCACAAGCTTTCAATATACTCACTTAGAAAGAACAGGGTCATACAGCAATGCATACCAGCGTTCTTGTATCTCATTCAGAGTGAAGCGACAACTGAATTTAGCCCCAAGATGTACAGCATGCAGATCGTTCGTCTGGAATAGAATAAATACTTCTATGCATGCAACCAACAAACAGTATGAATGAGATCTGAATTCGTTTTACAGTTTTTAGTTATATTTATGCAGGACACCCATAAAGGCAACAGGCATCTTTTTAATATAAGATGTTGACTAACAGAAATTCAGAACTATCATTTAGACATATCAGTCCAGCAAAGTCTATATAAGAAGCTGCAAAAATATTTTGTCTACTGGAGGTGGGCAGCTATAAGAACAGTCTAATTACCTCTGCTGCAAAAAAAATCAGTACAAAAGGGCACTTCCCCCAGTTTTTCAACCATCCTGAGACCCTCCAGTAAAGAATGTGACCAAAGAATGCATTCTGCAGGCATATTTTGCAAAGTGCTCTGCATTGAACATGTGCCAGGTTTGAAGAGGCACAAGGAATGCTTGAGAAGCTGTAGAAAAATGACCCTGAGCTGATGTGCTTTTTTAAAATACAAAAAAAAAGTTCTGGTCTAGGGTAAGCGATATGCAATTTGTTACTGGGAAGTGGCTAACAAATCACCCCCTTAGTAAATAATGCTTTTCTTGTACTTGTAAGAGGTAGTATTCTAATTTATGTCCACAACGTCAAAAGCAGTTTCCCACAGGAATATCTATAACTAGTGATTGGTGAATCTGACCCTTTTTGCTTTGCATTGAATTTTTGACATGCAACAAATGTTTTCACCCATTAGAGTCTATTGGCGTCATTTTCACTGCAAAATGTGCTGAAAAATTTAGCTCATCGCTATTTCATCACATGTGGCACAAAACAAATAATAAGGAAAACCCACACACCTGCAAAACTGTGTTAATAAGAAGCAGGTCATCAGCAGGTTTCCATCTTCCCAGATCCTTGGTTACCTGCAGAGGTTGTTTGCTTTTCTTGATACGTTTAGCGATACTGGGACTTGGTGCAGGAGATGGTGGAGCTGGAGTTGAAATTGCTTTACAGACTTGCTAAAAAAAAAAAAAAAAAAAATCATACACAAACTCTGATTGATTAAATGTTTTTACCTAGGATCATAAAGCCAATCATGTCAAATAAAAATCTTTTGCAGTATACTCTCTTAGTTAAAGATCATGGAGATGGAATCAGCTTATTAAGGGGGTTGTTCACCTTTAACTTTTTAGTATGATGTAGATATTGATATTCTGAGACAATTTGCAATTGATTTTCATTTTTTATTATTTGTGGTTTTTGAGTTGTTTAGCTTTTTCTTCAATAGCTCTCCAGTTTGCAATTTCAGCAATCTGGTTGTTAGGGAGTCAGGGACCAAATTACCCTAGCAATAATGAATTGTTTTGAATAACAGGCTGGAATATGAATAGGAGAGGGCCTGAATAGAAAGAGTAGCAACAACATTTGATTTTTAGGTGGTGGTCAATGACCCCCATTTGAAAGCTGGAGTAGACAGAAAAAGTATTTTGTGAAAGAAACCCCTCTTGTGCCGCCCACTGGGAGAGAGCTCCAGTGTGATGAGCTTGCTTATTGTGAGCATGCGTGTGCCATAGGATCAGGAGAAGCTCGAATGCATTCAGATAATAAGCGAGCTGGGGCACTCACTCCCAGTGAAAGTGGCAAAAGCGCTCATAAGGCTATTTTTCTTCACAAAATCCTATTCCACCCCAATCGGAGTGTAACCCGCACCTCCTGTGGGGAAGCAATTTTTGCATGATAGGTGCACTTTTAAAGCAAGTCTATGTTGCAAAGCACCTCTATAATACCTACACATGAACACACAAAATGTAACATATGATTTCAACCCCCTTTTTTAATAAAAGCAAAGTTTGCCTAGGTGCAGTATCCCATAGCAACCAAGACCTGTAAATGCAACCTGCATAACATTAAAAGAATGCAACAAGCTCTCAAATATTAGGGTAATAAAATACAAGTTACTTGTGCTAGAGGCAGAGTTCCAAGTTCTTCAGCACACACACATGCTCTAAACACGTGATCTATAAAAATACAATTTCTGGTGTGGACTTGAAACATCACTGCTGGATGTCACCTACCTTCTTTTTCTCACTGGAGGAAGGCTCACTGCCAGAATACCGTCCTGGTTCCCCTCCACTAGGACCACGGGCACGACTGGTTGATTTTGCAAGACTACTCTCCACCAACTCATCATCAAACTTCTTTCGCTTAATAAACCTGACAGACATAGAAAAGCCATGATACAATGTCAGTCATAATACATTCAATTAAGTTATTAATTTATTAAAAAGTGAACACAGAGGTCATCAGCATAGTTGCAGTGGGAGCTGCTTAATGTTGAGTATATTGTACACAAAATAAAGCATACCCTGATCTGATATTGTGCAGAATCAGATACTATGATAATGGAACTGGATAGTTATACACAAAGTAAACACAAGTACACAAGTTAAAGGGGTTGTTTACCTTTAAATTAATTCACTTTTAGTATTATGTGGAAAGTCATATACTGAGACAATTTGCAATTGGTTCTCATTTTTTATTATTTGTGGCTTTTTTAGATATTTAGCTTTTTAATTCAGCAGCTCTCCAGTTTGCAACTACAGCAATTCAGTTGCTAGGGTTCAAATTACCCTAGCAACCATGCATTGATATGAACGAGAGACTGGAATATGAATAGGAGAGGGCGTGAATAGAAAGAGGAGTCATAAAAAGTAAAAATAACCATAAATGTGAAGCCTCACAGAACATTTGTTTTTAGATGGGGTCAGTGACCTCCCCCATTTGAAATTTGTAAAGAGTCAGAAGATGAAGGCAAATAATTCAAAACTATAAAAAAATTAATAATGAAGACCAATTGAAAAGATGTTTAGGACTGGCCATTTAATAAGATACTAAAGCACGCACCCCTTTAATATACAGCAAGATGACATTAATACAAATGTTTGGCCAGTGAATGAAGTGACATGTGATCTTTAGTCAAAATGTCAAGCCTGGATCTGGGCATATTATATTAACTTAATTGTCTCACAGCCGCATTGTTAATTTCGTAGCTGGATGCTCGAACACATAGGATTGAGCATGTATTACTGTAGAGAGGTGAAAGAGATACCCTGACTAGGGATAATGCCAGTATGTTCTTTGTATTACTTATAGCGAGGAACATTCAGCACGGAGGACCACTATACGTTTATCTACAAACAATACAGGAACTGTCAGTCCAGCATTTACGGGATTTCTAATTTACGATAGAATCAACACTTCCCACAAAAGGAAATACTTTAACCTGTCCGTGGAAGAGGTGGGCACGAATGTGTTACAGGAACCACAACATAAACAGAGCCCTGCCTTACCTAGAGGAGCTCCTTCTTTTGGGCACGAGCCCGGATCCTTGAGGCAGACTCCTTTTATTCCCCGCGGACGAATCCTCATCCTCAGAGCGACTAGCAGAAGCTAGCAAAGAATCCATCATAATTGCCGACCTCCGAATCTCCCCAAATTAGTAGCTTCTCCCTGCACATCCCCCCGCCATATTGTCTGTTATTACCAGACGTGACGTTCAATAACTTCCGACAGCGAATTTCGTCATATGAAATTGACTCAGTGTTGTTGCTTTTTTCCGGAGCGGCCATTTTTGTTGTGGGAAAAATCTTTACTCCTCCCACAGCGATTGCTGAAAACCGCGATATATTTCTGTGAAAGGTGTATATCCAGGACCGGTAGGTAGAATAATTGTTTCTACCAGGTGAATTGTTATTGTTGCCACTTGGCCAGTATTTCAGCAACCTTGACTGGGGCCTTTGTTACAAATTTATTGTTTTAATCCCTAGTTGTTCAACCCTACATCTCACTTCCTTTATCCAACCTGTAACTCTGCATACTCATTAAATCAAAGCCTGTTTTACCCATTGATATAACATTCTGCCCCTTTACCCAACTTCTCTTATATCACAATCCTGCCCCATACTCATCAGCAGGTGAAGACCCAAAGAAAAGGTGGCTGAGACCATGCTATATACTAATAAGATTCATACCTTATTGGTTACAACATACAGAATAACATACAAAGCAACCAATAAAAGATACAAGAGGTGAAGAGGGTTCTGCCCAAAAGAGCTTACAATATCAGACACGAGCAAAGTGAGAGATATAGCATAAGTTGTTGAAATTAGCATAACACAGAAGTTATGCTAAACTGCATAAGGGTAAGCTTCTCTAAATAAAATTGTTTTAAGAGATCTTTTGAAGGCTGGAATATTTGTAGACAGTCCTTACAAAGTCTTGAATGTGAGCGTGTGAGGAGGTAATGAGAGAGATGTTGAGGAACAGGTCAGTAGAGGAGTGTAACAAGTGGTTTGTCGAGTATCTACAGATAAGTTAAGAGTAGGGCAGAGTTATGAATGAGAGAGTCATGAATTTTAGTTTTAATAGTAGAGGAAGCCAGTGCAGGGATTGGTAAGGAAGATAACATATGGTTATCCAGGCTTGACATACGAGAGACAGCAAATTTCTTAACATCTTTGATGATATTTTGGAAATATGTGACTGGATATGAGGATTGAAGGACTGAGTATAATTGAGGTTGAAATTGGGGTTATTCAAGACATCCAACCATATATGTAAACCATACGAATTCATAAGTTTGCAAAGAGAATGTTTACAGAGAAAATAATAGGGACCCAGGATAGAGCCTTGAAGAACCCCAACAGGAGTACAATGATGCTCCACTGTAAGAGACACTAATATGAAAAATAGGACAAGACAGTGTTGCAAAGGCTAAAAAAACACAGGGACCAGATGATGATCCACAGTGTCTAAAGCAGCTGAGGTTTTTTTCAGAATAGGGGTGACAGGTGCACATTTGAATTGGATGGTAAAGATTCCAGTTGAGAGATAAAATAGAGGAGTTAAAGCTTTAATTAGACAGAGACTGGCATTGTGGAGAGGTTTAAAAGGAATGGGAGCTTAGCAGGAGCAAGTTCATTAAGGGCAGTGGTGAGTGTGCTACAGTAGACAGAGGTAGCCAAATTAGGATAGGAAATGGTTGAAATATAATAGGAAAAAAAGTGACACATCTAGTGTTTGTAGGCCACAGTATGTGCATGTTTTGGGAGCTACAGAGGGCATTGAAGAAGTTAACGAGAGAGTGTGATCAGAGAAGGGGAGTAAAGTTAGAATCTGGAGAATATAATAACAAAAGAGAGATCATTTGAGTGAGAGGAGGAATCTGAGAGCATAGCGAAAGGAGGATGCTAGTAAAAGGAATTTAGACAGCAGATGCATTAGGATTGATAACAGGTATATTTAGGTCATCTAGTATGATGGTAATTTGGAGTAAAATACGTATTTACACATTTTTAATTTGCAAGAATACATATTTTCCACCAAACTATTCAGAAGAGCCATGGTATTCATATTTACAATATTTTATCTTTGTACTTCTTAACATGTGAAAGAGAAGACGCTGAAAAATGCAATCTTTGAGATGTCCAGAAAAAAAAAACACTCTGCAAAACTTTGAAGTTAGGTAGTTTCGAGAAGAAAGACAAACCCCATTTTGGATTTGCGAGAATGTGTAGTTAACATATTGTTTTGTGGGGTTATCTTACTTATTGCTGGTGGTGAAACACGGGCCTTTCCAAATCAGTTGTATTATATTTGCACATGCCTTGGTATGTCTATACATCATAATATAATGAATAAAGTACCCCTTTTGTAAAATATAAGGACATTATAAGTTCCATGACCATATAAAAGAACAAGGCCGATAGTGCTTATTGATTATATAATACACAAGAGTGATGAATATCCTGTAAATTATATCCTTATAAACGCGGCATAGTGATATAATCGGTTATAATCAGAGTTTAATGATGTAATTTCTGCCACATGACTCACTGAATCTTGTGTATTGTAATAAATAAGGTGCTGTTGCAAATTATGAGGTTATTAAAAGTTATATTTTACAAGAGGAGGTACTTTATTCACTATATATTTATAGAATTCATTCTTATTTAAATTTTCAATATGCTATTAGAGAAACAAGTTTAATATGTATAAACAAACATAGGCACATTTTTATGCTGCACTGCATATTGCCAATTCATTCTACCAGGCTACTTGTTAATCCCAATATATGAGCATTCCTTATTTATTAATTTAATATATTCCAGCAGATTGACTTAGTTTTAATAAATGAGCATTATCACAATATCAAGGGATTTGTGTTCTTAAAGCCAGTAGTTCATTTATTCCTTAGCCAAGTTTGGCTGGTAATATGTGCTTGTGACAATCTGGACCTAGAAGCACACCACTGTTTACTGCTGTGATAGCTAAATTGTGCCATACCAAATCGATACCATGTCCCCACCCAAGGGGCACAATACCTAGAAATATTTTTCCAGGCCCTACTCATAATTACAGCTGAACAGAGTGGTAGCAAAAAGTAATGGACATCAGTAGCCATAGCTCGTAAATAACCTATAATTGAATCAATAAAGTGGAAACTGTAACTTGATCTCGGATTAGGATATGTTAGTGTTATGTTTTAAAGGGGTAATTCACCTTCAAGTTAACTTTTAGTATGGGACAGAATGGCCAATTCTAAGCAACTTTTCAATTGATCTTAATTTTTTTAATTATTTGCCTTCTTCTTCATACCCTTTCCAATTTTCAAATGGGGGTTACTGACCCCATCTAAAACCAAATCCTCTTTAAGTATATATATATTGCTACATTTTCTACTCATCTTTCTATTCAGGCCCTTACCTATTCATATTCCAGTCTCTTATTAAAATCAGTGTATAAAAGGATAGGGTAATTTGAACCCTAGCAACCAGATTACTGAAATTGCTAACTGCTGAATAAAAAGCTAAATAACTCAAAATCCATAATAATAAAAAGTGAAAACCAATTGCATAACTCTACGTCATACTAAAAGTTAATAAGGTGAACAACCCCTTTAATCTTTTAGCAGCTCTTAATAACAGGTATTTAAAACCTGATTAAAAGTTCATGCCCCGCAAAGCACACCATATGTGCTTTGACTTAAAAAAAATCTATCCTTTTATATTGGGTGCACTTTCAAGGGTGGTAGTGGTGCCTACACACAATTATAAAAACCAATCACTTCCTCCAGCTTTACTGAACAAGGGTATAAAGAAGCTCAGTGTCATATATGCTCCAGTTGAGCAAATGTGGTTCCAGTATACTGGTCCTTTACTCAAATACCTTGATTTGGTTTATAATTAGGTGATTGAAGATCTAAAGCAATTAGGGGCAAACAACCCAATGTTTGTGTCTAAATACCACTGAGCAGCACTTAAAGTATAAGTAGGCCTTTTATTTTAAAATCCCCTCTAAAATTACTCTCAATAACCCCCAGATTAACATACCTTTCTCCATGCATTCAAGATTTAGTCTGTTTCTCTCTTATAGCCAGTGCAATTTCAGCTCTTTTAGTTCCTTCCTTGTCTAGTGTGATTTGGAAACAACTTTTGCTTTCTGAGCACTCATTCTATTACTACACTATGAAAACCACAAAGAGGTGCCTACTGGGCATGCTCACTGCCTCTGCTCCAATGGAAATTAAACATGCATTGTAAGATATGGGTGTCTAAAGGGCACTTATTGTGTGTATTTCACCAGCATTAAGCTAGAGAAATCTATACTCCAGGGAAAACTGTATTTCTGCAGCTAGTAAAGCAGTCTAAAGTGTGAACAGGCTCAGTAAAGGCTGGATTATAGGTCCCTGGAGTGGATGGATGAGAGCAGGGTGGGCTTCCATCCCTTGCTCTATGTAAGGTTTGGCAGCTGGCTAAACTAGGTAGCTAGCTAAGAAATTAGTTAATTCAGGATAGTTAAAAGGAGGTGTGGAGCAACACCTCAGGGCTGATGCTAATGCTTCCCCTAGAGACCTCCTGGAATGGAGGAGGGTGAGGGGCCACAGAAGGAGTGCTGGTGAGCACCAGGGAACCAGAGGGTGATTCCCCTGAGTTGGAGAGAGCTCCAAAAGTCTGGGAGAGGACCAGAGAAACCACTCCCAGGAGACAAGAGTCAAGTGTGCCCACAGAGGATTCTGTAAAGCGGAACTGTTTATGTTCCAGTGGGCTGAAGAATTGTGTTCTGTTGCAAATAAAAGCCAGCAAAGCTGCAGTTTAAACTCTTCAAGGTGGTCAGTCTCCGTTTCTGTGCTGAAATCTGTGCCGGGGCCTTGGGTTTAGCTACCGGAAGCTCACAGTAGGCATTCTTTGAGATCTTCCTAATCAGAGAAAGAGTGCTCAAAATGCAAAAAGTGAGGAGCTTGATGTTAGACAAGTAATTAACTAAAAGAGTGGTAATTGTACTGGCCGTAATAGAGAAACAAAATAAATGTGAATGTATGGAGAAAGTTATGTTATTTTGGGGCTGTTCATAGTAAGTTTAGATATAGAAAAAGAAAACTTTAAGTATTCTTTAACTGCTAGATACCAAGTTCATTAGGAGATTTTTAGCCAAACACATACTGTAGATCCTATGTGCATGGTGCTTAAATAAGAATGCCAACATTAGTTATGGCTTGTCCCCCCCCCCCCCCCATCTGCTCCAAATCTTCACCAGTTCTGTTTGTTATAGTCTATAACCATATAATCCCCGCTTTGTATTTAAATAATCACTAATTATCCATTTAAAAAAACAAAATCAAAACACTAACTTATCTTTAATATTGCGTCAGCAGGAACAGAATATTTTTTTTCTGGTTCAGAACAATAATCCATATACAACAGCATGGAGAGAAACAGTTAGGAATATAAACAGTACTAGGAAAGAAACAAGTTATGTTTGCCTAGAATGCAAACTTGTGGCAAAAGCTACAATAGAAAAGTAATTGTACATCATCAGTAACCTGCACCACCTTTTCCCACTGACAATTTTAACAGTGCTCTGAGAAATAGTACATGTAAAAGAAACAAACTTGGGGGTTTGTGCAGTAAAACAAGATACATGTTCAACACATCTATATATATATATATATATATATATATAAAAAAAAAAAAAAAAAGCATTGATACTAGTAAGATTTTAGATTAAACTTAACGTATTGCAAAGTCTTTGCCTATTATTTAACAAAAGCTTTTGGTTTAAGAGAAAGCCCCACTTTTTTTTTTTATAGTTAGCATAATAGGTACTCCAAATTAGTACAGTACATCATATTTTGTCATATTTCAAAAATTCATATTGAAGAAATATTTATCAGTGTTTGCACTCTTAAAAACCTTAGTGTTTTAAAGCCAATAAACTGCAGTACATCACTGTTCACAATAAAACGTATTGTTCTGTAACTGGAAAACCTGCTTGAAGTAAGTCGTAAGGGCTGTTTTTCAGAAAGAGGAATCCTGGCATGAATACCTTGTATCCACACATTTATTAACACAATGCAATTCTTAGCATTGAACACACCACATTGTTGACCATCAAATATAAACGGGCATTTGCTGCACAATTTTTCTTTACATTCACGGAGAAACATTTCCAGGGCCTTGCTCAGGGTTTGGCTGTTGCGGTGGAGAATGTAGGCTCGTCTCCTTGTATACAAACCAAGCGTTTCCTGCCCACAGTATCAGATTCAAAAATCCAAAAGCCTAGACAAGAACATGGAGGGGAAGAAAAAAAAAAAAAAAAAAAACAATTACACCAACAATGTTTATGACATTTTGGCATTTACCACATAATCATGACATAAAATCTGAAGGAATAGATAATAAAGTGCCTTAAATAAGCATATTTCCTTTGCTTTTTTTTTTTGAATGGAAAATTAAAATATTTATGAAGGTTTAAATAGGACATATAGCATTTGTATGGAATTTGCCATTGCATTATACATCTCTTAAAATAAGAAAGCATATAAAACAACTTTAAAGCAGTGAAAATATCTCCAAAAAAAACTTTTTGCTACAGGTAAGGGAATATCTGGTTTGTTTGGAACCTGAATTTTTTCCATAATTTGGATCAACAGACCTTAAAGCCACTTGAAAATAAAATGTATTATTTTGCCACCAATATCTAGTTAAGAAGCTTGGTTTCCATCAAATACAAGATTTTTTTTTTAGATTACAGAGAAAAATTACATTAAATAAATAAAAAGAAAAAAGATTTTGTACTCTCTAGCAGATTGTCTTTCAGTAATTTGGAGCTTTCGGGTATCAGGTTTCTGGATAGGAGTTCCTCACCTGTACAAGGTTGGGAAAAAAACCTGATTGGGCCCCTGCGCCAGGCCTGGGAATTGGAGGTTGGGAGGGGGCCCCCAGGGCCCTTTATTTGCAGCCCCGGTGGGTCCCCAAGGCTCCAGTCTGACTCTGGACCGTACCACCAACTCTTTCCACTTCTTGCTGCCTGGAGAGCCATCAGCTCTCAACATTGTAAGATGACAGCCAATCACTAGCTCATTATCATTTATTTATAGCGTCAGCAAGTTATGTGGCACCTTACATTGATTTATAACAAACAGGGGTCTTACAATAGTGTAACAATTAGCAAGAAGAACTTGACACAGAACTACAGGTGACTTATTGTATGCATACATGGCTGTAGTTTGCTACCCACATCCTACTGTGTCAACACTCATGAAAGCCAACAAAACACAGCTCCAGTAACAGGGTAAATTCTAAGATTAACAGTCCTTTTTAGCCCATACTGAAACCGGGGACCCAAAATAGGATTATCGCACATACATTTTTTTTTAATCAGATAAACAAGGACTTGCAGCTATAACAATTGGCAGATGTGCAACCGGAAAGATGATGAATCTAGTCTGATAAGTTACACTTGTGGTATATTTTAGATCAAGGAATCATATCTAATGGCAGTAGACACTTCAAAGTAAGAATACATGAAGCCTCATCTTCTAATATTGTTACTGGTGGGAAAAACTATACACCAAGGTGACACTACAGATTTAAAATATGTTAATAAAAATATATTAATAAAAAGCTCTGAAACAGACATACCACAGAGATGTTCAGACTTCCCATGTGTGACTCTTGTCCAGGCAGACATTTGAAACCTGACGGGCAGTGATGATCCACAATATTTTGAGGGCTGGTGGAGGTTTTAATATCTGACAAACCTTTAGCCCAAGCTGAGGAACTAACCAGCCACATTACAGCAAAGATGACAGTAATGAAGAAGTCCTAGAATACAAAATATTTGATATTTTACAAATGCAACTCATTTGCAAAACATGCAATTTACAATAATGTAGAAAAAATAAATAAATAAATAGCTGGCATACTATACTAGATTTCATTTGGGATATAATAGTTAAAAGGATGTCAAGTACTATACAGACTGAGGAAAAAGCAGAATCTGGCAGATAAAAATTCAAAAACAGAAAATTGGTTGTACAACTACATCTACTCTTTCAAAATGGTTCGACTAATGATTTAGTCACCTTGTTCAGTTTGACCAAAGTAGTGCTATGTCGCAGTACAGTGCATTGAGAAAGATTAGATTTTGTTCTCAGCTCCCTATTTTAGGGACCCAAATGCCCCTTTGCTAATCCTTGTAGTCCCACTGACCGGTGTAATGTTGGCAGATTTTGCCACAAAAACACAAAATGTGTGTTTCCTTGCCAAAATCCACTCAGTGTAAGTCTACCCACGCCAAAGCCATGCCTGTCAATTGGGCTACATAAAGAAGTAGATGACGGAGGATCTGCTTGCCTTTGCTATGTGTGCCCTTGCCTTAATGAAAAAGACAAATACTGTAACCTAAGTGGAAGGCTGACTACAAAGTGTACCCCGAGACGTAATTCGAAAAGCCTAACACTAGCGTCGGTATAAAATCATAACATTTTGATCACGTGTATTGCATTAGGTTGTGCCATCCAAGTTGCTGGATATGTGCATGTAAAATAAAACTTAAGTCGTGCTAAATGTGGGGAGTAGCATCTTCCACAAGGTCAAAATGTTTACTTACCAATGATTTTTCATGCAGCAAATAAAAAGATCAATAGGCTTGCATTAGAGTAATTGTCAAGTTGGACATATAATTATCAAATACAGCAATATTCAACTGGATCTATGTAGAGTTATTCCTCTAGTATGGGAATTTAAGATGGCATCCAGTATCTGATAAGGGCTATGTTATTGATAAGGTTGGAAAATTAGAGTTGGCCAATAACTACATTGTGCAACAAGTAGATCTGTCTATAGACAGCTTTACAGTTTCCAGTTGTTAAACACAACTTTATATAATACATATGAATTGTTGTGTGAAATACAATTGAATACATAGAATTATAATTAAATCATAGCTGGAGTGTCTATAAGGCCATTCTGTTATTACAGAATGGCCTTGGCTGGAGGTAGGTGTGGTTCTGTGATTACTAAAGGGCCACCTGCTGACATGATGATAGTTTTTCCCTCATTCAATAGCACATATCAGAAGGTGTCCCTCCATCTGTGCCTCTCCATGTTCTGATCTGAAGGACCATTACATGATATGAGATAATAATATGAAGAAGGCATGATCCACCATGTAAATTGGTGGTCCTTCAGCTTTCACAAAACTAGAACTGCTTAAGTTTTAGGTCTGAAAACATCTGCACCCAGACAAAAAGTTTCTACTGGTGAGCCTGACTTCAAACTTTAATACATTTAATATACCTTCTAAAATAATACAAGAATGGGGAGAAAATAGGAACTAGCTCTAGGGAGACAGGGCATTAGCTAGTTTTCAAACTTTACAAAGGTTAAGCCACTCAAATAAGATCGGATTACCATCTTGGGGTCAGGAAGTATTTTTGCCCTCCTGAAGCAAACAGGCTTCAGATGTTTTTTTTTTTTTGCCTTCCTTTAGATCAACTAGCAATAATTTAAGATCTTTTTAACTTAGCAATACACTTTTTAAATTAGCGTATTTAAACCTTAATTCCATACTTACGCATAATGGAAATGTCCGAGAGTCCCGATACAAGTGCATAAAACCTAGATAAAATGCAAGAGCGGCCATGCAGTAAAGAAAAGCAAAAACTCCAATTGAAACGTAGAACTGGGCTGGCGAGGAATAATCCCCAGTAAGGTGCAATTCTTTCCATGTTGCATTACAGAAATTTTCGGTTATCCCTCCAAATAGCTGAACATTTAATCTGAATGGGGAAAAAAACAAAATTACTTCAGTTTTCATAAATCAGAAAAATTATTTTAGAGATAGCATATTACCAAAGATTATTAAACAGACTATGAGCACTCTTGATTATGAACAAAATGCGTGTAAAGTACTTGTAAATCCAATTATGTAACTAAACAGTTGCATGACACCAACACTGATTAAACTATATGGGGAAAACAACTATTGGCCCTCATGCCCTACAAAATGAAAATATCTCTATTAAATCAAAATAATTTGGGATGCACTGAATCCTGGGTTCGGCCAAATCAAATGCTTACACTTTTTCCAATGTGTTTCCTAATTTGCATATGTAAATAAGGGTTCACACAAGTCCTTCAAATTGTCAAAAATAGGGATTTGGTACATCCCTAAAAATATGGAACTGAAATCTTGAAAAAATTAAGGCCTTTACCAATCAATCATTTGCAAAATCAGGTCAGCCTAGTTTACCCATACAATTTTACTGCACCAGCTGAACAGCCTGAGTATTTTAAAAAGGGCACATAAGTTTTGGTTGGGAGGTGAATTAACGATGTGGTCAAAATGCAATGCAATGTCAGAACAAGTAGACAATTACATAATAATAATCGACCAGAGATAGTACAAAATACAGCACATCGTACTTACCGAAATGGATACATAAATGGAGCAACAGCGGATTTATTTTCTGACAACTTTGCACACTCCACAATTATTTCAGTTTTGCCACTGTAACCACCACAAGTGGCAAATGAAAAGATGGAAGCAAACTAAAATAAGACAGAAAATAAAAAATGATATGAAATTAAGAAATGGCAGAAGAAAGTGTTCATTGCTATAAACTAACTGCAGGAACAATTGTGAAATTAAAATTTGGTATCTGCATGATTTACTGATGACACACTATTTACATAATGCATATTCATATTCCTCCCAATGAAACCCTACCTCCCACATCACAGCGTTAAAAGGCAGATCTGGTGGGTTTCCCTTTTTTTCAAAAAAGTCAAACACTGGGAGGTATTCCCATTTATTAGTGGAAACAAATCAGTGCAAAAATGAAATGTGCATATTTATCTGCAAAATAAAAATTCTTTAGGGTGGTTGACAATGATATTTGGAAAAACAATTGAGTGCCACACCGCTTCTTGGGAGTAAAAAATATGATTTATTAGACATTAAAAAATGAAGTAGTATAATGTACACGTTAATTAAGGTTTACTACTTAAGGTACCTTATCTACATCTGTTATTCCAACAGGGGGGATTGAACTGTATTTTTTCTCTACCAACTTTTCTCAGTTAGCGACCCCTATGCATTAATATATCTTGTGCATATGTTAAGAAAACAGTATGTGTGGCTTTATGTTAGAAAACTATGGAACTTTCTCCTTTGGGAGGTACATTTGGTGAACATTGTTATTTTTTTTTTTTAGAAAACTTTTGTCACAAGCAGGGATGGGCAATTTTTTTCGCCTTGTTTTGCCGCGGAAATTATGCCCCTAGACTTGTATGGTGCTGGGCGTCAACATTTTTTTTTTTGACGCCCATAGACTTTAATGGGTGTTGGGTGACATTTCACCGGCGACAAACGAATCAGGTCAAATTCACCCAAGCCTAGTCATAAGGACACTGACAGCATTTGGATGAGTTAACTTTGTCAAGGAAGAACTATGCCATATAAATAATTTGAAATATGCAAAAATGTATATGTTTCATTGTACCAAACAGCCTATACACTTAATAAACACTTATGAGACAGGTGTTATTTTTCCATTTGAAAGGGAACTATCATGATAACAATATAAGCTTCACTGCAGGGAAACAAACTTTCTAGATATAATAATAATCCAATCACATATAGAAAATGTAATGAGACAGATCGACATTGAAAACAAATAGAAACTTCTCCTTTAAATGCTTATTAAAGGAAAACTATACCCCCCAAACAATGTAGATACTGCATAAAACAGCTCACATGCAAAACTCTGCTTCATGTAAATAAACCATTTTCATAATAATATACTTTTCTATTAGTATGTGCCATTGGGAAATCATAAATAGAAAACTGCCATTTTAAAAAAATAAGGGCTGTCCCCTGGGATCGTACGATTCACTGTGCACACAAACATACCAACAAACCATACTTGTTAGGTCACATGAGCCAATTAACGGACAGAGTTCTGTCTTTTGCTTTAACATTCTTCTTGAGCTGTAGTATTTCGGGTCAGGTGATCTCTGAGGCAGCACACAGACCATCACGAAATGGTGGCTCAAGGGAAAGATGTAAAAGGGCAATATTTACTTAAATATACCAGTTTGGTATGATTCTTTAATATGCTACTTAATATAATGTAATCTATCTGTTGCTCAAGTGTTCATTTTGGGGGTATAGTTTTTCTTAAATTTTTAGGGTATGTGTGCCACCATAAAGGACGTGTTAATTGATTTCACTCTGATATATATAGAAATAGATATATAGATATATATTTTTTTATATTAAAAAAAAAAAAAGGGAAATACCTTAGTCACCAGAGAGATCTACAGTTTATTTTAGGCAAAGGCTGATATTGAGCCTCTAAAAAGAGGGCCTTTCTCAGTAAAACATGCACTGCCATGCAAAAAAAAAAATCATTTCATTGTAACATCGATTTACCATTTATTCAGAGGCACTGTATCAATCAGGTGTTCATAGATTACTTCTTATTTTAGACTGGCAGAGAAATATTCAAGTTACTACATGGTTGCTAGGGTAAAAGCAACCAGATTGCTGAAATGAAAACTATATAGTTGCTAAACTAAAAAATTAAAACTAATAGCAATTTGTCTCAAACGATCACTCTCTACATCATACTGAAAGCATCCAACTCACAACTGGTCCATGTGAACAGCCTAACTTTTGCAATCCAGGGGGTTAGTTTATATCATATTTAGACTTGCTTTCTGAGAATGCATAGCAGGCAAAACAATATTGCTGTTTGTTAATATAACAAAGGGAAAAAACAAACAAAACACCACATACACACCCATAAGGATAACAAAACATTAAATCTTCACCTACAAATTTTGCTTGGGGGTAGATACTCACAAGACTGCTTTGTGTACACATTTACTTTAGAAAGTAAACTCAGTTACTTGAGAGACAACAAAATTACCCCACAGATTGTTGTTAATTTTCCATCTATGCCAACAAAACACAGAATATTATATAATATATAAAAAATGAGTGTGACCAGCACTCCCTGAAAAGGTTATTCCAATGAACGGATTCCATATATAAATAAAATATATAGGTGGTTATCAACCAGCAAGAGGACCTTTCGCAAGACAACCCCTGATTGGTTTTAAACAACAAAGCAAAAAATATCAAATAAGGGAGCTGCCTCTGTTGAAAGATATGTAGTTGGTGGAGTAGTAACCCAGCCCCCAACAAAAATCAATAGCATAGGTGGATCCAGTAAAATGTGTATACATATAATAAAAATTGTAGCACTCATGGGACTTATAAGTGGTTATCAACATTTCAGGTTCCAGCAAGAGGACCTTTCTCAAAGAAAACATAGATGTTTTAAATAGACTCTATGGGATATGACTGTTCCAAAAACACCTGGATTTCATAATAAAATGGTTTAGCCCTTACTGGTCTTTTATATTGATTAAGAAACGTGCAACATTGCATGTATTTGCAGCTTCCACCTCAGAATCTTGTGAGTGGCCTATGGAACACATGGGCACTGACCGTTAAATCCAAAAACACTTTTAAAACAGTTATGGGTAGAATTCATCATACAGCTCTTCCTGTGGCAGACACTGGCGGTGATCAGCAGAAATCTCAGAAGCCCTTCAGTATATAACGGACAATAGCAAAGGTGCCCCTACAAATAAAGGAGTTGTTCACCTTTGTATGATGTTGAGTGGGATTGATATTCAGAGACAATTGGCAATTGGTTTTCATTTTTTATTATCTGTGTTTTTTGAGTTATTTAGCTTTTTATTCAACAGCTCTCCTTTTGGCACTATGGTTGCTAGGGTCTAATTATCCTAGTAACCATACCCTGATCTGAATTAGAGACTGGAATATGAATGGGCGAGGGCCTAGCTAGAATGAGGAGTAATAAAATAGTAGCCCGATATAGGCGCACGTTAAACAAAACAGGTAAAAATGGAGCTATTGTCATTAATCACAAGTGAGATCTTCTTGAATCCAAGTTAGGATTAAAATTAACACAAGGTAAGAGTCAACCATATACCGATTACAAGACAATAGTTTCCGTTATTTCGAGGTAGAGGAATGAAAGCGACGTTGATATAATCGCGTGTTCACTCCTGTACGTGAGGAAAGTATTGTGACAGAGAAACGGTTAGCGCCGATGCGCAAAGCTGCGACAGAAAGTCCCACGCACGCAGCCTACAGCAGCAGTGTAATGAGCACAGAGCCGCGCTATCTCTGGAACAATCCCATCTCGTGATCCCCCAATAGCACTTGAACTCCACCCATACTTGGAAAATAAGAAACAGCAGCCGCCAGCGCCCATATCTGATACGGAAAAGTTGTGCCACCCCCGCTACCAAAACCCCGCCTTGCGTGCGGCATGGAGATGGTAAAGTACAGCTCCCCCCCACACACACACAAAACCCTACACTAAACTTTTCCACACTAACAACTTCAATACGAATCAATTGTTTTAGTAAATTCCCCACCTTGGCCAGTAGTGGTACAGCTCTACCTTCAGCGCTACAGGTACGAGCCCCTTACTCCCCACTAAACGTGAGAGATTAGCCAAACAGTGCGAGTGAGCCATTGCATGATTTCCTCAGCCAGTCCCGTGACTCAGGGAGGCAACACAAGAGCGCGTGTATGTCACCTGTCAGTGATCACTGGAGGCCTCCCAGGGACCTGTAACCTTCCTTATTCATTTCTCATGGCTACAAAACTCGCACAATTCGGAACAAAACTGAGTTGCTACTTGAAGGCTCGCAAGATGGGAAATAATCACAAGTACAATGTAAATACGGTCATAACTACCTACATGACCGTCCATTGTCAGAGGGCCCTTCCCCTCCCATATGTTTAGACTCACCCATTCCAATAGTTTGATAAATCCCAGGGGCTCCTTCAGCGGGCCGAAGTTCAACTGCCAGGCAACCATTTTCTGCAAGGGAGACACAAACAGGATGAAGATGATCACGATAGGCCAAGACACGAGTGCAACTTTTAGCCCAGGCCACGCAATGTAGCTGCGGCCTCCTCCACTACCTGATTCAGCCGGCTGATTTCCTGCAACCGGTAGCCCCGCCCCAGGGGAGGGAACGAGCCTAATCTAATCAAAATCATACCCGCTTTAATTCCACTGGCTCCTCCTTCTTAACACCCGGGTTACTGCTGCCCAGCTGCTCCCTTCCTGCTCGGACCTGGGTTTTGATTTAATATAACGGTCTCTCTGATTGACTAACTACATTATGTATCGTGCCGTTTTCCGAAAATTACCCAATAAATGTCTTTAGGCGACAACTTTCGCGCTGCTCTCCGCTTGACGCCCACGTCCCCTCTGTACTGCCTTACTAATACAGTTCAGATTGTAGCCTCGCCCGCCTATTGTTTCTAGTAGTTATTCGCCTCAGGAGGTTGCTGCTGCACTGCGCACTATGTCCGGTGACAGCTTCTTAATGGTGGGTGGGGCCTCGTTAAGTGTTCGTTATGATTGAGTGTCTAGCCAATATCTCGTCACAGAACAAGCTGTGTCGTTAGTTATGGTTACAGATCATACCAGAAAGGCTTGTGTGCACACAGTATTGTCTTGAAGTAGTGCATACCTCCCAACTGTCCCTTTTTCAGAGGGACAGTCCCTCTTTTGACAGCTCAACCCGCAGTCCCTCATTTGTACTGGAAAGTCCCTCTTTTCTCTGCACTGAACAGCCAGAAAAAGATACAAAGTTTCTCACTTAATTGGCTTTTAGCAGAAGGCCCAGAACACCTAACAGGTGCAAATAAGATACTTTGTAACAATTTTGAGACACAAAAACACAGTTTAGATAAGGAGAAATATTTTTCAAAACTTAAACTTTCATAACAGGCCAAATTTTGTAAAACAAACATGGTAATTAGGGGGTGTGGCCACAGAAAGGGGTGTGGTCAAAAAATTGCTGCTCTACATGCGGAAATAAATTTTTTGTCCCTCTTTTTACTTCCAAAATTTTGGGAGGTATGGTAGTGGCTTAATTAAACATACCCACATTTCAGGGTTGCCAGGTGTACTTTTCAAAACCAGCCAAACTCAGCTACAAAACTAGCCAAGAGGCACTTCAAAATTAGCCCAAAAATAGCACAATACATGCAGTGAAAAAAAGTATAAAAAACGAATATATGTGAAAAAAAGACTTCAAATTCTCACTGTTTTAACTGTGACAGATTCACCAGTGGCCTAATTCATATACAATTTCAATAAATATTGGTAATACAGGTCAACCTCTGGACATTTTCGTGTCCAGCAGATTTTTGGCCCCAAAATTGAGGAAAATCACCAGAAAATGTTAGAATGGGACAGGAGACTAGGGTACAGAGCCCAAAACCTGGTAACTCCCATTGCATGCTGAGTATTGTAGTCTTACATTTTTGTGGCAGTTGGCAACATACTTAAAAAATACATTACCCACCATGCATTGGGAGACAGGCTTGGCACATTAGCGAAAGAAAAAATAATTGTCTGGTTTTCAAAGTACAAACCAGCCAAAGGCCCAAAAAGTAGCCCAAATCCTTACCTTGGCTAGTTTGTACTTTCAAAACCCGCGTGGGTTTTAAATTAGTAGCCCAATTTGGCTAGAAAACCGCCAACCTGGCAACCCTGCCAATTTATATTATAACAATTCTGTTGAAGGTGGAGGTAGTGTATCTATGAGAAAAAGAGGTGTAGTTTGTTGGCTACTGAGGCTGCTGTCAGGTCAGACTGTGATGGACCAAGGACTAAAGCTGGCCATTGCAGATCCCATTATTGGGCCCACACAACACCAACCCCAAAACATTTCTTAGAGTACTACCTTTACCCTGCCTGATAGTCATTAATGGGTTGTACACCTGTAAATTAAACTTTACAGTGTTGTAGAGAGTGCTATTCTGAGACAATTTACAATTTGTCTTCATTTTTTGTGTTTTTTTTTAATTTAGCTTTTTGTTCAGCAGCTCTCCAGTTTGGAATTTTAGCAGCTATCTTGTTAGAGTCCAAATTACCCTAGCGACCAGCAAATGGTTTAAATACAAAGTAACCTTAACAATGAAATTGTAGCCTCAAAGAGCATTCATTTTTTGGCTGCCAGTCACTGAACCTCATTTGAAAGCTGGAAATAATCAGAAGTGGGAAACAAATAATTCCAAAGCTATAAAAGATAAAGACTAATTAGTCAGTTGCTAAGAATTTGCATCCATTGCGCCGCATGCGCAGTTGCTGCTCCAACTGCTCAGGCGCCGCTCCACCAATCTCATTCTCAGATTACCAAAGACCTGGAAGATGGTTGACATGAACTCAGATCCCTGAATCTGCACCGATGGGTAAGTAAAAAGTTAGGGGCATTTGCCCGGGTAGCAGCTAGGCTGGGGGGAGGAGGGAGGGGGTCTATGTGGGGTGGGGGGGTAGGTTTTTTTAAATAAGGAGTTTGTTTCTTCTTTAAGTACCAAGCTATTATATACTTGTGATGTAGATGAGCAAAATTAATATTTGTCTTCCAACCCAGGGAGCCATACAGTGTCTTGTGTGTAGTTTTTGTCGGGGACTCTTCTGCTGGCACTGCCACCTGAGTCAAGAGGGCCATGCTGCTAACCATTCCCATTTGTTTTATACAAAAAAGCAACATTTCCCACAAAAAAATACATTTATCTCTTAATGCTAGCAGCACTTGTTTAACACCTTGTAAAGTGCCACCTGACGCAAGGTTTTACCTCATAGCAAATATGGCCCTGTTTTTTGTAGAACTAAAGATGTATTAATTCCTTATGTTCTACAGGTGCTGTGCTTAAGGAATATGGCAGTGTAAATCCATCAGCATTTCTTTTTATAATTTTTGCCATGCAATACCTATTTTCCTGTCAGGAAGAACTTACATATAGTGCTGTAGAAACTGTACACCCCAGGGACATAACAGAAGCTAAACCTGCTACTGCTGTGCTGGTGGAGGAATGTAGTGGGCCCATTGGGGCCCTGAATGATAATTCTGTGAAAACATGTCTTCCTCCACATGTTATGATGGTCTTATAGAAGTTTGCTTTGGAGGCAACTGTAGTCACACCACTATACATAACCCTTTATTCTAGTAAAATGGTGTAGTGTGAAATTTGGTAAAGTATTGACTTGAATTGACTCCTCATTCTTTAGTTTTTACATCAGAAAGAGAAAACAAAATGAAGCCCACAGCCCACCTCTACATAGCAAACCACAAGAAAAAATGTTTCTGCTCGGAATGAAAAATATATGCAGTGTATTTATAAGTAAAATCCCTTAGGAAACAGTTCCAAGAACTGCAAAATGCTCCAGATAAGTAAAATGACAGGTCCGACATTTCAATTGGATGCTTTATTTGCAGGTTACAAACTATTGGTGGGTTCTGGATAAATGCCCCTTTTGACCACTTTTTAAAAGGCCCTGTCTGTTGTGTTTAGTAATAGCTGCCATCTGACCATTGAAGTCAGTGCTATTAATAATAATTTTACAATAAAGGCAGCAACCTTAGCTGTGAAGCCAGTCATACCAAAATATGTGACTACCTTACCCTCCTGTCTGGTACAGTGAATGCCAGAAATATATTTTATACTGCTCTGTGGGGAGGGTTGCTACCTTTTCTGGAAAATGTTTTTGTTATTTCTGCTGTATCCCCTATTAATAAAATCATAATACAATAAAAGGGTTTTAGCGGCTGTGTTTATAATATACTGTCCAGGGGGCAACCCTTTCTGCAGGGTTCAGAAGAAGAAGCTGTTTTGCAGTTTCAAGGTCCTTGCTACAGTAATTCTCTTCCTGGCAGCTAGGGGCCCGTAAACTGTCAATTTCTGTCCTCCCTGTGAAAGATCATGCTGACAAATTTAAATGCATGATAGACATACTAACCCTTGATGGACTAAAGTGTAAAAGTACAAGAAACTCATTGGCATGCATGCAGCTAAAAGGAGCAGATTTTGCTTTTCCATGGAAATATCTGCTCTGTGTAGCTCCACACAGGCTACCACTGTGCATGTCATTGTAGATCTGTACAGATTGGAGGGAATCCGTTTTTCTCTCTGTACATTGACTATGAAGATTTTCATTCATCCAGGTCATAGTATATCTAGTATAGGTCAATCTAAAAACAACTGGACTTGCTGAGTAATCAATGAAGACGTTTCACTACTCATCCGAGCAGCTTCTTCAGTTCAACTGACTGGTGTGGGAAGTTCTCGGCATATATACTCTTCCACTAATCCATTTACAATGGCATTGTAACTCTTCAAAGAGGTGACATCTGAAGAAACTCACAGAGGTGTTGATTCTGTGTAGTTGTGATAGGATTATCCAATGTGTCATGCAACTCCTAGATACAGGTGTTACTTGTGAGAGTTGCATGAATGGATGTGTGAAGTGTTCTGAATCCGCCGGGGTACAGATGTTAGAACAGCATTGTATGTAGCAGACAGGTGGTGTCGAAGGCCCCCACCTCTGTTCAGAGATGGTCTCTCCACCTAGCAACACACTGAGACAAAAACTGGTACACCCAAAGGATCAAACACCAAAAGAAAAACAAAGCAATGTGGTATACGGAGTCCAGTGTAGCGAGGATTGCACAGATCTATACATCGGTGAGACAAAACAACTGCTCTCCAAGCGAATGGCTCAGCACAGGAGGGAGAACTCTACAGGGCAAAACTCAGCTGTCTTTCTACACTTAAAAGACAAGGGACACTCCTTTGAAGACAGCAAGGTCCAAATCTTGGATAAAGAAGACCGCTGGTTTGAACGAGGCGTGAAAGAGGCGATTCATGTCAAGGTGGAGAGACCATCTCTGAACAGAGGTGGGGGCCTTCGACACCACCAGTCTGCTACATACAATGCTGTTCTAACATCTGTACCCCGGCGGATTCAGAACACTTCACACATCCATTCATGCAACTCTCACAAGTAACACCTTGGATAATCCTATCACAACTACACAGAATCAACACCTCTGTGAGTTTCTTCAGATGTCACCGCTTTGAAGAGTTACAATGCCATTGTAAATGGATTAGTGGAAGAGTATATATGCCGAGAACTTCCCACACCAGTCAGTTGAACTGAAGAAGCTGCTCGGATGAGTAGTGAAACGTCTTCATTGATTACTCAGCAAGTCCAGTTGTTTTTAGATTGACCTATACTAGATATATCTCTGTACATTGTTTTTTTGTGCTGGGCTGGGTTGAGGGGGCCCTCTCAGCAGTAGTAGAGCTGAAATTCTGATTTAAAAATCAGAATTCTGGCTGTGTAAGTTACCAGGAGTGCCACTCCTGGTAATCTGCAGGCTGCTGGCGCCTAAGGAGAGTTTTTCAACTTGCCTCATGTTTGCAGCTCCCCTGCAAAATGCAGGCAGACAGAAGAAAGTGATTCACACCATATACCCTTAGACTTAAATGTATTTTAATTAGTTTGAAACAAGTATTGTTGTAAAAAAACGTCATGGAGATCTTAGTGGCAGATAATATTCATAGTAAGGGTTTGGACATATTGATATAAGAAAACACAAGCGAGATTAAGATTAAGTGTATGCTAGGAACCCCTGGGACTTTCAGGCAAGTTAGTGCAGTCAAGGCTGGAACTAGGAGTAGGCAGAAGAGGCATCTGTATAGGGTGCAAAGATAGGGGGGTGCTGGGCATGTACTTGTTAAAGGGTCTTCTGCCTACCCCATTTCGCATTCACTCTGTCCTCCGCTCTGCCAATCTCCCCTCCCTATCTGCCAGCCAGGTTGCCTAGGGCAACTAGTTGGCTTGGCCCAGCCCTGGGTGCTGTGCTATTATAGAAATATCCCTGGTCTGGTGCATTTTATACCCTGGCCCAGGGAAAACACTTCACTAAGGGGTGTCTAACATATTGGCTTTACTATACTGTTTTAAAGTTCCTATCAGTGATAGAAATCACTATAAAAGGATGCTTACATTGATAATGTAGTCTTCATTAACCTTGCATGACCAGAGAAATCCAACCTGGCTTAATTCAGCATGGCTTAGTCTGGAGTCAAATGACAGGGCTTAAAGGAGAATTCAACCCTTTAGCAAAAAAAACCCTCCCCCCAGCCTAACTGCCACCCGGGGAATGGTGGCGCAGATTCAGGCATCGGAGTTCCACACAGCCATCTTCTGGGTCTTCAGTAAGCTGAGACGTATACTGGCAAAGCGGCGCATGTGCAGTTGGAGCAATATACCAGTCTGCGACAACTGCGCATGAAATGGACGTAAATTGCAGAAGCGCTGGAAGAAGACACGAAGACCCGGAAGATGGCTTCGGTGATCTCCAATGCCAGAATCTGCACCGAGGGGTAGGTAAAAAGTTAAGGGTATTTCCCCGGGGGACAGTTAGGCTGGGGGGAGGAGGGAGGGGGATCTACGTGGGATGAGGGGTATGGGTTTTTTTGGTGGCCATATATTTTAAAATTACAGTGCGTACTCAGATATAGAAGAATTATGCTTAAAAAAAAGTAGTATTTCAGGCTGATTTATTGAATATTTCTGTAAAAACCCTAATAATCCCTCCCTTCTCTTCCACTTCCTGCTCCCTGAATTCCCAGGTTATGCAGGGGAGCCAGTGGCACTCAGCTCACTGCACTGACAGGAACCAATCAGCAGCCAGGAGGACCTTATAGGGAACTGAAGCCTGCCTTTGCTTGTGTGACTGCAGAGCTGTGATTGGCTGCCCCTCTCCTACTGTGCTTCTTGCAGGGACATATTATGTTAGGACATACCCATCCCTCACTTGAACCAGCGACATTTTCCATCCTGTCCAATAAAAAAGATGACCAATATCCAAGTTTTTGCCAATATCGGTCGCCTTGTCGTACCATATCTTGTCATATGATAATACTGGTTCCTTAAAGGAGGCCATACACAGGCAGATTTCTATCTTATAATATCATCTACTAATTGTTACGTTGAAGGGGTGCATACGATTGTAAAATTTACAATTTTCGTTCTGATCTTGTCATCCTAATAGTTTATTTTGAAAGGTTGGGCTAAATGCGAACAGTAAGTAAACAGAGGAACAGATTGACATCGGTTAAAATATGTGTGATATATGTCTCCTTACATATCATTAACCAATGACAGAAGAATTGTTCATTAAAACAATAATAAAATCTGCCTGTATAAGGCCAGCTTTATTCTGGAGTCCTCCTCTGGAGTGGACTCAACACTATAGAAAGACTGTGCTGCCCCAAGCCCAGCTTAATAGAAAGGACTCTCTGTGCACTGCTCAAGTTATGCTGAGACCCTCTGGTGCTGAGCTGAAAGTAATAATGACACATTACCTAATAGGAACATGTCATTTCTATTATTGAGCTACAACAACCAAAAGGTATGGACAAAAAAATAAAGATGAGAAGTATGACATGATTTCATGCAATATGCTATATTTATAGGACAGTGTAGATGTAGGGCTGACACCTAAAACATATCTTCTGCACAAGACTAATTACAATTAAAAGAATATTACAGGGGTGCCCTAAAGGTAGCTTGAGTTCTACCAGTAGATATTCAGCTGTTCATCAGTATATCAGAGAAGCCCAGCATTGTCACAAGCAACTTTATTAGATCACCCTTCTGGAGTGATCTTATCCACATTAAAAAAACAAACTACCACCTATAAGACAAATACCTGAAAGAATATATGAATTAAAGATGGATGAATTAACATTAACAAGGTCTTAGCTGTATGAGTTGTGTGTCATAATCACTTCTTATCAATAAAAGTATTTATATACACAGTCATTGATAATCAGCACACCATAAGCTTATTGTTTACTTAACTTGACACCCTTTGGACTTTCAATCGTGTGACTTCAACAAATGACCTCAGCTCCAGGATACAGCTAGCTTTCTTCTTGTTACGTTAAAACTTTGGTTATATATTTGTAGAATCACCCATGATTGTTGCCCAACCCCCCCCAGCAAAAAAATTAACTCTTGTCCTTATATGATATATAATAAAAGGCACTAAGTTTACTCAAGTGCAGTAACCTATAGCAACCATTAAGATGTTTGCTTTTAAGCAGGTGACTAGCAAATGCTACTTGCTGACTTGCTATGGGGTATGTGTGGGCAAATGGTTTAATGACAAATAAAGACTTAACACTCAGATTACATTTTAAATTACTTCCTACTCTAGTAAAGCCAAGAACATTTAAATTTGGCAGTCGTTGAATATAGTGTGAAACCCCTATGAATCCCTGAATGAGGAATTATGGCAATTGTACATAGTTAAGTGTAAGTTCACTTTGGTCAGTAAGGGGCCATATAGGGTCCACAGACAGGAATCACCTGGAAAATTTATAGAGTGGTGGAGGTCCTAGGCACTGGAAACTATATAAGTGGGTGGAGAGGGAAGAAGACTCTATGGTCTAAGTATCTTCTGGTGGCAGTACATACTATTGCAGCAGGTGCTTTCTCAGGAAGAGCAGGCTGTTCTTAGTTTGACTAGCTAGGGCAAGGCAAGGCTTCTAATAAACCCACTCAGAAATGAGAGGCAGCTAGGTTAACAATCAGGCGTGGTAGTAGCTTTAATGAAAAAGTAGTGTGTGGGGTAAGTTGCAGCTTAGTCTGGAAGCCAGAAGACCTAGTTCCAGCACTGACTTAGGGTAGCCCCTCAACAGTGGACAATTCTGTTTTGCGCCTATACTGAGGCATTAGGAGTATGCTCCATTTTTGTGTGTGAGGACATGTGTTTTGAATGAAAGTGAGAAACCGAGGAGTAGAATAAATGAAGGCTGCCTCTGCCAGGAAGATGATATTGACTATTGTGAAGATGTGCCACAAGAATTATGTAGTTACCTTTCTATTTATTGCAATTTATGTAAAATACAATATGTTGATAAAAGAACAAACATTGTAATAATTGGTTTAATTTATATCAGCCTTGAGCTTGTATTCAATGTCTCCCTAGATCTCAGTACTTGAGGGTTAGAAGGATAGTAAGTGAGGATGATATGTTGGATAAAAGATTAGCAGACATGGCACATGAAAAGGTTTGTGCAGATAGTTTATCCTCAAGAATAATGTGAAACAGAATTATAGAGTGAAAGACATACATCATAAAGCTCTATGGGCTACAACCAGGACAAATCTAAAGAACTCTCGCACATTTATTCACATCAGTCTCGGCCCCAGTAAAGTTTACAGTCTAAAGTGCCTATCACATTCACACACAGCAGAGTCAATTTTATCAGGAGTCAACTAACTGCTGGTATGTTTTTGGACTGTGACATTTATCCACTAGATGGCAGCACAAGGCTGAAACTGTAACATCATAGAGTCACTTTCTATGGATCAGCCAGTAAAGCAAAAAATCCATAAATTGGCCACTGCGGCCTAGTTACTCTCACCATATTAGTCTCCCAAAAATAGAACAGCTATGTAACACATTAACTTTTTTATTCCTGAAGCAGAGCCATGCCGTACTTTGCCTTGTTTTTGGTATTACGTTCTGCTGAAAGATGGGATGGCTTTTCTTTGCATTATGAACATTGTTAGATTTGCGCTACATTAATTGGGGTGAACTTTGGCCAGAAAACTTGGTCATGGACCACATAACCTTTTCCCCCATCCCCAATGGGCTGCTTATTTAAGTGACATGGTTACTTTTTGCTACCCAGTGATACAGTTCAGTATTGTGCCACATATTCTTTAATTTAAGAGTAAATGGGAGTAGTAGCAGCATACGGTGGCCTTTCTTCTACTAAGGGCTATTCCACACGGGGAGATAGCGACGCGTTTGCGGTCGCCGCGACCGGCGCAGGCGACAGTTTTGTATGGGCGCCTATGTAAAAACGCCTGTGCTAACCACACGAGGCGATGCGCTTTTCAACAGGCGCCTGAAAATGCCTCCCCAGGCTTTTTCAGGCGACTGTTGAAAAGCATATCGCCTCGTGTGGTTAGCACAGGCGTTTTTACATAGGCGCCCATACAAAACTGTCGCCTGCGCCGGTCGCGGCGACTGTCGCGGCGCTTTGTCGCCGCGACCGCAAACGCGTCGCTATCTCCCCGTGTGGAATAGCCCTAACAAAGTCACAGCACTGTTTTCAGTGCATTTTGCTTAACTAATATCCATAAATTAGAGACTGTTGAACTGCAGCTGAGAAGCAGTAGAACCTTCAACAAAGTTGTTTTTTATAGGATTCTAAATTGACACAGAAGCTGGGGAATGCAGGTTACCAATTTTAAATGTTGAAAAAGAAAAAGATAGGGCTCTGATTAGTGGCATATGGCCTAAAGAGAAAGTAACTTTGTCTGAGTTGCAGGCACCCCGGAGTGTTATGTTACCTTTAGGAGACTCGGCAGTAGATAATACTCAAATTTTTTAATGAAAAGATTAATGAAAAGATACACAGAAATCTGTGAAAATGTAATTATTTGTGACTTGAGAACAGTGGCATGAATAGCGCATTCCAACATTTATGTAACAAAATAGAGGCAAAAACAATTGACAGTCCACATGTCATTCTCTCCCAGATGGTTGTTAGGAGTTGAAACTTTTGGATCCACTCACAATGACGCAGCAAATAAATTCCCCCTGTGTGTTTATTCAGCTGGGAGTAATGGTAAATATAGGGTGTAATTGCAACCAGCAACAAGCGACAAGCAACAGAAAGTTTCTCACTGACGTAATCCAGCACATGTACAAGCTGCACAGTATAGTTCCACAGGATATGGTCAAGGTCGGACTGGGCATGTTCCCCTAAACTGCCCCCCAAATCGATGTGTGCATTCGGGCGGGGGGCCTGGAAGTTTGGAGCCCATGACTAAGCACCCTAAAAGGTGCGAAACGCGTAGGGTGGATGGAGATGCAAATATATTTTTAATTTTTCTACTAATAAAAATATTTTTTAACTGAATATCTCTGGTCCTGTGGATCCGTTTGAGTGCTGGTCAGCTCTGCTTCTTTATCTTCTGCTGTACCGCTCCCTAAAGCTGGGGGTCTGGGGCTGGTGCACCCGGACCACTTTCACTGTATGGTGAGTTACTTTACATTTAATTCTGGAGCACCTTGTCCTCCTCTACACGTTTGACTGGAAGTTTGGAACCCAGTGGGCCCCGTGCTCCAGTCCGACCCTGGGTATGGTAGTCTCTCCTCCAGATGTGCCAAGCACTGGGCACTGCAATGTGTGGGCAATGTCACAGACTGGACCCAGTCTCTCTGTGCCAAGAACTTGGCCCACTTCCTCCACATTATCTTTTCCATCCCCCAGGTATTGGCCAGTTGAGCATAGATGATAGTATAAATATATGCTCACATCATTAACCCCCAAAGCTGTCCAAAGCAATAGAAACATAATGGGCTCATAGAATGTGGCCATTGGTCAGATACAATGGATGGCTGGCCAGTGAACTTTAGACTGTGGTCATTCTGCACTATAAGCCTTTATGGACCTACAGTATATAATCACATCAGAAGTATAAATTTCTCTTCTCTATTCCATTCTCTATTAAGTTACATTCGGTTTCATTTTCTTAGTACAGCAGCCTCTTCCTGTAACTTTAAAAAAAATCCCTGACTGCTTTAAGGAACCCAGCCAAACCCTGTTATTTATTCCACAAATACTTTCATAAAAAGCTGCAGATTGCCAGCATTGTTTTTAAATATACTGTACTCAACAGATTATCTGACAAATGCCCTAATATTTTAAACATTCAAATAACCTATCATTGTCTTTCCTGACTTTCCCCTCTGAATTCAGCCACCTACTTACTATAGTATTTTATACTATAAAAGCCCACATTCATTTTTTGGGAATCACTTGCTTTCATCAGTCCATTGCTTTCACTTTCCATTCTGCATTTCTTGGATTTCACTCCTCATATTTCCCCTACCTCTTTATTGACTATAATCATGTAGTCAGTGCATGGGCATCAGGTCCCCCATTCTGGTGCATAAACACGATTTTGGGATGATGAAAAGCTTGCCTAAATAACAGTGTCCACAAAATGGCACCTCTGCTTGCTATGATTGTGAATTCAAAGACAGGAGGAAACAAGAGTCTTATGATTTATATAGTGTAAGTAAAGTCTGGAATTATAGGTTTCAGCCACTTGGCAAACTATTGTAATTTGGTACATTTCTTATTATGCTCTCCTTCCTGTACTCCTTCAAAACTCCCGGTACTTCCCTTAATCTCCCGTGTAAAAGACTACAAAAACCCTGTGATTTTTTTGTTTGGGGTATTAACTCTTGGTGAGTTCAAAATTGAAGGAGCTTATGTCAAATAAACTTTGCACATCTGTAAATGAATGTCCCTGACACTGCTGAAAAAAGTATCAACTAATGGAGCATATTGTAACAGTTCAGAGGCTGAACCTGAATTACTGAGGTGTGAGACTGAAACACCAAAGAGAGGAACATAAGTTTTTAAATTAAATTTTAGAAGCAATTAAAAAAAAGATTGTATTGCTGGTTTACTATTTGAAAACAACTCAACTCAAAAAGGTGACGGGAAGGTGAACTACCCCTAAAAGGGTTGTTCACCTTTAAATTAAATTTTGGTAGGATATATAGAGAGATACTCTGAGACAATTTGCAATTTGTTTCCATTATTTATTAATTGAGTTATTTAGCTTCTTATTCAGCTGCTCTCCAGTTTGAAATTTCAGCAATATGGTTGCTAGGGTCCAAATTACACTAGCAACCATGCATTGATATAAATAAGAGACTGAATAAGAATAGGAGTGGGACTAAATAAATGAGTAATAAAAAGTCGCAATAACAATAAATTTGTAGCCTTACTGGGCATTTGGTTTTTAGATGGGGTCGGTGACCCCCATTTGAAAACTGGAAAGGGTCAGAAGTAAAAGGCATGTACTTTTATATGGAAAAAAAACAAACCCTGTCTAAATGAGGAAGGCTATGCTTTTGAAGGAGAAAGCCCTTAAAGTAGAAAGAAAGTGGTAATCACCTGGGGGATACCCTGGGCTGGCGCTTCTGTTAGCAGGAGATAGAAGTGACTATGAACTAGGGATAGGTAGAACAGGTACCTTCACAGCACCCTCCTGTTGTTGTGCCCTAGGCACGTGACTCTTCTGCCTACCCCTAGTTCCGGCCCTGACCCGGGGTATTAGGTAACTGATTACAAACATTTAGGGATGCTGAACATTTGGTACCCCCAAGTGATTAACACTTTTCTACTCCTTTAACCCTGACCTGGACCAGAGTGAAAATAAAAAAAGGGGGCAGCAATTTGCAAAATCCTCTAACTTTGCAGTTTCATTGTTAATATTTTGTAGATGGCCTTATAGCTTTTGATTAGTATGGCAGCACCCAAGCAAAACAATTCTCAGCCACAACTTCCTTAACCAATGTACTTGTTAGCTTGGACCATATCCTTGTATTTCTATATTCATTGTATATGAAAAAATATATCACACCAAAGGAATAGAGATTTCTGTTTTCCCAAAATCATGATCCCTCCCATCAGAAGTGATACAGACGTCTTTGTTGTAGATTGTCTTTTAACAGCAGCAAAATAGGAAATACGAAGTTAGATTTGTCATGATCCAGTATGTTGCACATTTCCTGAAATGTGGCAAGCACATTGTGTAAGTGCAATTAAAGGACCAGTAACATCAAAAAAAAATGTTCAAAAATTCGTTAGAGCACAACAAAAAATGAACATAGAGACAAATGAAACTTTTAAATAGCAAAGACTTTATTAAGAAATAACTTACAGAAAATCCACTTCCTGTCCTCTTCAGAAATTCAAAGAAATCCTCAAGTTTAAAACTGCAACAATTCAGCTGTTTTTTAAACCTCCATCAGCAGAATGAAACCATGCTAGATGTCAAACAAGATTTTGTGAAAACACATATGGTACATTTACAGTCATGAAAAAGTTTGGGAACCCCTCTTAGCCTACATAATAATTTACTCCACTTTCAACCAAACAGTGGTATGTCTTTTATTTCCCGGGATGTTTTCTGAACAAAGATTTTTAGTGAAGCAGTATTCAGTTGTATAGAATTAAATCAAATGTGAAAAATGTGGGTACCCTTGTAATTTTGCTAATTTGAATGCATGTAACTGCTAAATACAGGAAGGTGTGTCCAATCACGAGAAAAGGTATTTTAGGTGGCCAATTGCAAGTTGTGCTTCAGTTTGTCTCTCCTCTGAAAAGGAGAGACAGCATGGGATCCTCAAAGCAACTCTCAAAAGATCTGAAAACAAAAATTGTTCAGTATCATGGTTTAGACGAAGGCTACAAAAAGCTATCTCAGAGATTTAAACTGTCAGTTACAACTGTAAGGAATGTAACCAGGAAATGGAAGGCCACAGGCACAGTTGCTGTAAAACCCAGGTCTGGCAGGCCAAGAAAAATACAGGAGTGGCATATGCGTAGGATTGTGAGAATGGTTACAGACAACCCAAAGATCACCTCCAAAGACCTGCAAGAACATCTTGCTGCAGATGGCGTATCTGTACATCATTCAGCGCAATTTGCACAAATCTGTTTGGCAGGGTGATGAGAAAGAATCCCTTTCTGCGCTCACACCACAGTCGCTTGTTGTATGCAAAAGCTCATTTAGACAAGCCACAGTCATTTTGGAACAAAGTGCTTTGAACTGATGACACAAAAATTTTGTTATTTGGTCATAACAAAAAGCACTTTGCATGGTGGAAGAAGAACACCGCATTCCAAGAAAAACACCTGCTACCTAGTGTCAAATTTGGTGGAGGTTCCATCATGCTGTGGGGCTGTGTGGCTAGTTCAGGGACTGGGTTCTTGTTAAAGTCGAGGGCCGGATGAATTCAACCAAATATCAACAAATTCTTTAGGGTAATGTTCAAGCATCAGACATAAAGTTTAAGTTACACATGGGTTGGATATTCCAACAATACAATGACCCTAAACATACTTTGAAATCTACAAAGGCATTTATGCAGAGGGAGAAGTACAATATTCTGGAATGGCCGTCGCAGTCCCCCGACTTGAATATCATGGAAAATCTATGGGATGATTTGAAGCAGGCTGTCCATGCACAGCAGCCATCAAATTTAACTGAACTGGAGAAATTTTGTATGGACGAATGGTCAAAAACACCCCCATCCAGAATCCAGACACTCATCAAAGGGTTTAGGAGGCATCTAGAGGCTGTTACATTTGCAAAAGGAGGCTCAACAAGTATTGATGTAATATCTTTGTTTGGGGTGCCCACATTTATGCACCAGTCTTCTTTTGTTATGATGCATATTGCATATTTTCTGTTAATCCAATAAACTTTGTCACTGCTGATATACTACTGCTTCCATAAGGCATGTTATATATTAAAAGGAAGTTGCTACTTTGAATGCTCAGCCAATGATAAGCAAAACTAAAAAGAATTAAGAGGGGGTTCCCAAACGTTTTCATATGACCGTATGTACTGATGTTGCAGCTTAAATTAAATAATAGAATAGTTTAATTTCAACGTATTAGTAGAGGAAAGTGCAAGTGTTAATGTGTTTTCCACAAACCCAATAAACACTTGCAGTCAAAGATTACTATGTCAGTTTCCTCTCACTACTACTACATTGCATCAGACACATCCGGCTGTATTTGGAGATCAAGCACAGGATACTCCATAGGAGAAGACCAGAACCTTGTTGAATCGTGTCCAACAGTTAACTATTTATTTTTAAATTAAACAATACAGATGCTAGCACACAACATTTTCAGCTGGTTTTAGTCTCAGCCAGGTACAGTTTAAATAGTCAGGAACAGAAATATTTTTAATCCCACTCCTATGGCTAGAACAACTATGCTTGGGATGATCATTCTAAAGAAAGAGCAAATAGAAAATACTTAAAGGAGAACTAAAGACTGAAAGAATATAGATAGAAATTCTGTATTTTATATATTGAACTTACTATACAATCCCAGAGGTTCAGCAGCCCTATAACAGTAATAATCCATTCCTTCAAAGGTGACATATTTTTTTTCACCTTTTTAAGACATCAACAGCAACACATGCTCTTGTGCATTCCTGTGCTTGTAGAGGTTGTTGTCTCTCATTTTCAGGGGCTACAAGTTATATCAGTGTTCTGATGTTTCATTTCTGTAATGCTGGCTTTGTTGTTAATGGCATTTTTAGCATATGTTTTTTTATTTTATGTTATTTCAGTCTCACCCCTTTTGGTGGCTTTGGTAGACCCCATGTCTACTGATATGAAAGACAGAAGAAAATAAGAAGTTCACTTACCTTCATTTAGTAAATTCCATTTCTTTTAGTCACAACATGTCAGTACAGGGACTGTACTGACATGTATTTATTTAAATAAATAAGTAGATTTCACACCTACCAATAATCACTTGTTTAAACACCACTCCCAGTATAATTGATGGTGGCGGTGCCTATGGGTAGTACTTATAACTTGATAAAAGAAATGCACTCTGAAATGCACTCAATTAAAAACATAAGAACATCATTTATAACCAAATACCCCTTGTGCTGTGCAATGCTTCATAGTGTTGAAAAATCAGTGTAAGGCATTTATATCTGAACTGCTTCACACGTTACGAGCAGTCCCAATGGGGGAAAGAAAAGTTCATCCATCAGATTATACTCTTTATACAGTCAACTGTATATACACGCGTGGAGCTCCACATCATTCCGTTGAGATTACTTCAAATATATAGCTCAATTAGAGTAGCAGATTGCATTAAGAAACATCTCCCACAGCTTTGCCCCAGACACAATGAAGATTATTTTGTGGGCCAGGTTAGGAAGAATGTTAAATCATCCAGCATATAGTTAAAAGCATTGCCAGATTATCCCAGTGACTGCAGCCGCATATATTGTTATCATTGAAGGTCACGCATATGGGCCTGCTCTCACTTCCTCTCCCCTTCCTTTAACAGCTTTTGTGGCACCCATAAATGCTTAAGTAATTAAAAGTATTACCAGAGCGCCCCAGGGTTTAGAGCCACATGTAGAGCTAATGGATAAGGGTTGAATCTATCATCCCAAATCAGTACAGGGTTGGCCATCTATGACAAATGTATAACAGCGAGGAGGAATTTAGGTGGGCTCATATGATTGCTTTTGATTGGCTATGTTATAGGTCCTACCTTGTAGTCTGGGAGGGGCAATACTGCCTATCTGTAGTGACATGTTGGGACCAATTTTCCCTCTAAGCTGTGCACTTGTGTATGCACACAAATTTTGAGACATTTTGTATTTAGTTTGAGCAAACAGTTTATAAAAATGCTCTTCCAAGTTTTAAATATGCACACAAAAGAATTTTTTGGTGTACATAGCCAAGAAGGAATTAGAGGGAACATTGGTTGAGACCAGAAGAAATGGAATTAACGTGAAGGTACGTTAAATTCTCATGTTATTTTGCTGACAGTATGCCTTTAATGATAATAGCTCACTTATATTACACTGTCATTGGCCAGTTAGGTTTGCAGAGCAGAGGATGAAAAAAGGGCTTGATATTTGTTCCAAGGCAGAGACTAAACCAGTCACAACTTCCAGGACTGTGGGAGTAATGTCAGAGGATTGTGCCTAGTCACCCTGAATAACAAATGCAAATTGCGTAGCTGAGATGAATACTAAACTACTATAATATTATTTACAAACACAATATTATTATCCCCAATGAGAATATTCGCTGTAAAGTATATGCTTATGTTTCAGCTACAGGAATTCAGTCCACACATTTCTGAATCAAAGTCTACAGTTACCACACTTTGGACCAAGATCAAACCAACTGACTCTGAATCACATCCAATAATGTTCTATTTACCTCAGTCAGTTAGATCAGAGTTGTATTTCAGATTTCTGCTGCCCCACAGAAATGACATGTCAGCTTAATGGAAAAGGGCAGATCATCATAGGTAGTGTTAAATATATAAATACAGTATGTCAGACAGGTACATGAAATATGGCTCCATTATTGCATTAAGTCCAAACAAATTAGTGTGAGCGGACGCACACACACACACAACACCCTCCTGTAGAGTCGCCTGGTGCTTAGGGGCAGATTTACTAAATTCGAGTGAAGGATTCGAATTAAAAAAACTTCGAATTTCGAAGTGTTTTTTGGGCTACTTCGACCATCGAATGGGCTACTTCGACCTTCGACTATCGAACGATTCGAACTAAAAATCGTTCGACTATTCGACCATTCGATAGTCGAAGTACTGTCTCTTTAAAAAAAAATTCGACCCTCTAGTTCGGCAGCTAAAAGCTACTGAACTCAATGTTAGCCTATGGGGAAGGTCCCCATAGGCTTGCCTAAGTTTTTTTCATCGAAGGATATTCCTTCGATCGTTGTATTAAAATCTTTTGAATCGTTCGATTCAAAGGATTTAATCGTTCGATCGAATGAATAATCGTTCGATCGATCGAATTTCCTGCGCTAAATCCTTAGAATTCGATATTCGAATTCGAAGGATTTAAATTCCTAGTTGAATATCGAGGGTTAATTAACCCTCAATATTCGACCCTTAGTGAATCGGCCCCTAAGTAATGGAAGTTTCGGCAGCTTCCTATTCAATGTACAAGAAGAAAATTACCAGCACTCACGGTCTTAATTTGCAGGAAAATAAAGCAAGCTTTTCCTGCGAATTAAGACCGTGAGTGCTGGTAATTTTCTTCTTGTCCATTATTACATTATACACTAGAAAACAAGATGGGACAAATAAAACTGAAGTGGAGAAATACGTGTATACCCCCCCCCCCCGTTAATTTGTATATCCGTTTTAAGAACAGTAAGCTGATCAGGTTTTCATGTTGTATTGGTTTATTTTCACAAAGAACAATTGGCATACCCCTAATTGACTGATTCTTAATTCATATCTGCTAAGAGGCAGGGTATTTTATTTTATACTCTAAATCTACAACTTTTCATACTTTTTCCGTTCAAGCTCCCTTATATAGCCCAAGCAAGTGGGACCAAAGTTTTGGTCCCACTTAGCTTACAAATATATTTAAGACATAATGGGCCCTCCAAATACTGCAGAAATCTTACCCACTTTCTCATTAGTCCTACCTACATGAGCACCTCAGAATTTCCCCCAGCCTGTCCTCAATAAGGATAGCTGAACGGGGATTGTTTAATAAATACAAGCAGACACAACTTTCCCCATTCCTAAAACATCATATTATATTAAGTGGAGGGTTTCATGAGAACAACCCCTCATTTTCTGGTTATCCCAACATGTTATTGGACTACATTGTTACAATAAAAATATTTAAGCTTCGTACCATTACAATGACATTCTGGCCTATTGCAAGCATGACAGACTCCATGTGAATAAATACAAGGATACTGAAATATAATTCTCCCTGTACTAGGAAATCTATGCTATATTTTTTAACTAACATATATATAAGTGAACATAAATGCAAACAATTCATCTACCTGTAATGAAGGATTTTAAGGAAAACTATACCCCCAAAATCAATATTTAAGCAACAGATTTTATAGAATCTTTAAGCAACAGAGTTTATGTCAAATTAAGTGGCATATTAAATAATCTTATGAAACTGCCCCGTCAAGGCAGTGTCCAAGCGTCAGTCCTTACTAAATGAAAAAAGAGAAAGTGTTATCTTTGGGGGGAAAAAGACCATACCTGCTTATCTCTTTATTTAGCATGATCTCTTCCAAAGACACCACTGAGATAACACTTTCTCTTTTTTCACTTAGTTAGGACTGACGGGGCGTGTCAGCTTATGCATACTTTGTACAAACTTTGTAACTAAAAGTGTTTTTTTTTTTACTAGAGTTACAGTTCAGTTGTGCAAAATAGTTTTTCCTAGGGGGCTATGTATTAAGAGTGATGGGGGTTAATTTCTGTAGTAGTATGTATATCAAGCCTGACCCATGTTGTGCATCCAATAAAAAGGGATGAGTGCCATTTCACCTTGTTGTTTTCTATATATATATATACACAGTCCATGAAATCACTCACACCAAACGCCATCCAGCGTGTATCAAAAGTTATTTATTGGTGCATGGTGTATCAATGTGTTTCGGCTCACCTGGAGCCATCATCAGGACGATGGCTCCAGGTGAGCCGAAACGCGTATGATCTGTGAAGAGTGTGTCACTGAGGGTGCTGGTAATTAAAAAGAAACAGAGCACAGATGCAGCGGAAATGACCCATAAAATATTCTAACATAGGAATCTATTTTGTGCTTGGAGGTAAAAAAGCTGAAGAATGGATTCTGATGATTTATATTCTATTTATCTCAACCCTTCTGTTTTGTCCTGGTTTGGAACAGCTGGATCTGCTACTATAATTAGTCCTGTGCGGCTGAAGCTCAAAGAATGTTGACCTTCTCTAAAATTGGAAACAAGAACTCCTTGGGAATTTTCATAAACAGGGTCATACCATTTGGAAATGCAAAAATAAAACTCATGGGCACATCATTTGATTTTGCAAAGGCTAAATTCAGTTGTCTCTTTTTTACCTTGTTGCAGCTGGCTGTATATCTGCTTTAAACTGCTTTTGGCAATATGGCTCATTCATTAAAGGAGAACTAAACCCCTTGCTAATAATGCCCCCTACCCTCCATAGTCCCCCCTCCCTGCACCCCCCGCACAGATGTTAACACTAGTAAATGCTCCATAGCCAGTAATTACCCCTCGTTGCAGAGGAGCTCACAGGCGCCATCTTCCGGCGTTTCGGTAATCTTCGAGTCTTCTTCTGGTGCTTTTTTTTGTCACTTTCTGTGACTTTCTTGCGCAGTTGTAACGAACCAGAAAACCGCAGATACAGCCCTTACTTACTGAAGATTACCGAAGCTCTGAAGATTGCCCCTGTGAGCTCCGCTGTGCTGACTCTGCAATGAGGGGTAATTATCGGCTTAGGGGCATTTACTTGTGTTAACACCTGTGCAGGGGGGGCAGGGAGGGAGGACTATGGAGGGTAGGGGTTTTTATTAGCAATAGGGTTTAGTTCTCCTTTAATAGTATATTCATTGATGATGCATACGAACCTAGACTTATACAAAAAGACTACAGGCCTAGAATTTGAAAACAACAACATGAAGCAAAAACACATCCTACATGAGCAAATCTGCAACTCTCAAATTATTGTTAAATTACAGCAGATCTTCCCCCCCCCCCAAAAAAAACAGTAGATCTTGGGGGCTGCTGATAGCTGTAGTTCAGCAATAACTACATTACTACATAATTAATAACTTACCTGATGTTACTGCTGGGTGCACAGTTGTCAGTGCTAATCTGTTTTTTTTCCCCCTCATAAACCCGAGCCTTAACTTTAGCCTTGATGTTAAATGCAATTGTTATTTTACCAATTTTGGTCTTGGGCACCAAGTGCAAATACCTACCCTGTTTTTTTAAGTTCTAGCGTACAGTTGAGATCCAAATTTCAGCCAGGGCCACATCAAAACAATTAACGTTAAACGAAAATACAACCTTTTGGCCACAGTTCCAAGAATAACTAGGGAAGCAAATAAGTCACAATATCACCCTAAGTGCCCTTAAAGGAATATCTAGGAAAGCTAATAGGCTTGCTTCACAAATCTCAGCCTAATTAGGGAATTAGCGCCACAGTAAAGCTAGAGGATTCACAATCCTCACACTAGAAATTGGAAATAGTACTTGAAAGGACTATTTTTTATGAAAACACAAGTCATACAGAACACTTTGTACAGTTAATCTTACTCGTCTCATCAGATGTTGAAGGGGCAGCATAAAAAAAAAGCATAAGTAAGTGAAGGTCTTAACCAGCATCTCAGGGTATTCTTAAGGTGGCCATACACTGAGAGATCCGCTCGTTTGGCGATGTCGTCAAACGAGCGGATCTCCCTCCGATATGCCCACCTTGAGGTGGGCAATATCGGGCAGATCCGATCATAGGCCCTAGGGCCCAACGATCGGATCCTAACGAGGCCTTAAGGGCGGTCGGATCGCGGGACCGCATCAACGAATAGATGCGGCCGCGATCCGACGGGATTTTCTGTCCCATCCGATCGAGATCTGGCCGACTTTCGGCCAGATCTCGATCGGTGAAGCCCGTTGGGGGGCCCCATACACGGGCCAATAAGCTGCCGACACAGTCTGTCGGCAGCTTTTATCGGCCAGTGTATGGCCACCTTTAGTTATGTATTGAGCTGAAAGTCTAAGGTTTGATAAGTGAAAAAAAAGTAACACAAATATTTGTTGGTTGGTTATGTGTATCTGTGATCTGGAAGTAATGCATCTGATTGGCTCTCACTATAGAGAGATTCTAGGGGATTTATTTGAGAAAAGAAAGTGGTTTTATGCATCTAGGTCTTCATGATGTAAAGCAGCTGGGGAGGAGTGTGGGTATGATCAAAGCACGTCTGTCATCAGCGCCATCTTGGATCACAGCATGTGCCTATGATAACATAGTATATGATATTCAGAACTCCATGGACTTTGTTAATAAGTTTGTGAGGTAAAACTAGAGACCGGTGAAACAATAATACATCTCTATTCACATACTGTACATTCCTACCACAGAGCCAACTCAGACAGGACTAAAAAGATATGGTCCCAAAGCTCCATAAACTATTAAAGGAGAAAAAAAACCCTTATTAAAATAAACCCTACCCCCCTCCTCTCCCCAGCCTAGCTGCTACCCCGGGCAAATGCCCCTAAATTTTTACTTACCCCTCAGTGCAGATTCAGGGATCGGAGTTCACGGCAGCCATCTTCAGTAATCTAAGAACGAGACAGGTGCGGTGCATGTGCTGTTGGGAGAAATTTCCTGGTTCGCGACAACTGCGCATGTGCCGAAAATTGATGGAAATTGCCAACGTGCCGGAAGAAGACGAGGACCTAGAAGATGGCTGCTTTTAACTCCAATCCCTGAATCTGCACCAAGGGGAACCAGACTTCAGAAACAAGAGACACAAATGGAAATTTTAATCACAGGCTTTCTTTAATACCAAGAAATCTCTTTGGCTTCTTTACATAGCCAAAGTAAATTTTTTTTAATTTTGTTTTCGGAAACCAGACACTCAAATAAGAGGACTCTCTTCCGAGGAGATCTTAACACTGTTATAAATCCTTATAATCCTTATGTTATAAATAAAGGCACAAGGGCTCTTCTTTAGAGCCTTTGACCAAGCACAAAGGTTCTTTACTATCCCTTGTGCAATATGTTAAAGAACATTTGTTGGTTAAAGGAGCACAACCTGGGTACTTTTCCCATACTTCATGAACCCTAATTCATTATAGAAATGGTCACCCCTCATAATCCTATTCCCTCCATGGTGTCCTCCAATATCCACACTACATCTCTACAACTCGATGGTGGTTCCTTCATCAAATATACCTTTCTGTGGCCCTACACAATACTAAGAGAGGCTAAATAATCCTCTCCTTAGAGAAACTAATCTAGCAGACATGGCTGCTCAACAACTTTCAGAACACTTTAAACTGTATAAATGTCTGATTAGTGGCTTTAGGGTCAGGGCGCGCTGAGTGTTGGCTTTGCTGCTCTCAGTTTGCTTTATTTTTGCAGGCTGAGTAAAGTGTATCCACTCCTATCTCCAAGCTCTGTTTTTCTGTACTGAAAAGTACAGCTTACGCTTTGGTGCAGGTACACATAGTGGAGATCAGCCTGAAAATATTGGATTTTGTGTCTTGGGAAAACTATTGCTCTGCTTCCAAAGAAAAAGACAAGCAATTCAGTAAGAAATAAAAACTGAAGATCAGCTCAAATAATAAAACGAACATTCTTAAAGTTAGCTTAAAGGTGAACTACTCCTTTAAATTGAAACAATTTAGAAAGCCATTAACCAGGTTTGCTAAGCTGCTATAGGAAACACGAGAGGTGAAACAAATACACATATAAAGGGATGATCCAGCAAGATCATATATGTGTGTGTTTTAAATGGATGATTCTGAAAACTGTAATATGTTTACCTATGGTAATACATGTGCCCCAAAATTTAAGAGCTTATCCTGACTTTTTCTGGTCTCTATCTTAAAGTTTTAGCTGTAACTTTTATAGGTAAGCACTGGAAAGGCTCCTTTAATCAAGAGTAACTGTAGCCATGAAAAATTGCAACTTGAGCAATACAGACAATGTATTTTGTAAATGTTTTTAACCTTATGCGAATACCTTCAGTGTGTTTAATTGGGGTGAAGAATTCATGGTACATAGAAGATATCATGCCAACCTTAGAAGGCAATTATGACTATCACACCTCACATATCCTTAAGGCACGTGTCATTTTGTGGCTAAGGAGCTGTGCAAAAATAGCTGAGGCAGAAAGGAATATCAGAATTTAGGTAATAACATACTGTTTGTTCTTGTAATGCAGTTTTTATAGGCTTGCATATGTTAAAACACCTTCATGCGCACACACTTTGTGCCATACTGTCAGGGCTTATTGCACATGAAGCAGTGATGTGCATGTCAGGTTCCCGACCCTAACCAGCGCCTCCCAGGCCCCTTGACAAACTAGTGATAGTTTGCTGTCCCAAAACCATACATATAAGCCTGAGGGATTTTAGTTTGATTTGCACATTACTAATGGCATTTATTCTCCACCAGCAAGTGGCCAAAGTGGTCTTAGCTGCTTACTAGTTATGTGAATAGGAGATGTTACAGCATTGTTACTGGTGCTTTTCATCAGAACATTTCTGGGATGAAATCTCCAACACTTTCAGGCATGTCATAGTAAAGCTCATGGAAGGTAGCAGTGGTGGTTTCAGGTACTTTTATGCCAACTTCACAGTTCCATCAGCCTTGACACAATAAGCAATCAGCATATATGCACTTTCCATGTACAGTATCTGTCAGTTTTTTTAATAGAATACTTTATTTTTAAATACAAACAAATGCATAGAATAACACAAAATAAAATCAGAAAAATATATAGAGAAAGCAGTACAACACAGACTTAACATTTTTCATGTCATTACTTCATAATCTTGGATTCAACTCCATCTATGGGTGTCACATTTCCTTAAATTTAGATGCTGCGGGGCAGATTTATAAATTACAGAGCTCTGTTCAAATTTGTTTCAGAAAAAAAAAAAGTCACAGAAAATAAATCATATTGTTCCATTAAATTTCAGTGGGGCTTAAAATCAATTGTTTTAATAAACTTGGGGGGGGGATAACAAAGTTACTTGAATTGAGACAAGTTCGGTCAACTTCTATAGAAAACTGATTAGTTTTTCTCGAGTTTTCTCATGTAAATTTGGCTTTCCAATCTGGGGGGGGCGCAATTCTATAGCATTCAATAGAATGATAATCACAATTACATTTTTAAGAAAGTTTACATTGTTGAGTAAAATGGGGCCCAAAAAAGAAGAAAAAAAAAAGCCCCCTGTTTTCACTGCCACCAAAATCAGCCCTGGGTACTCCCCAATAATGCCAAAAACTACACCAGTGATCCACCCAAAAGCCCTAAGTCTCCCTCTCTCAAAACTCCGACCCATTCCCATTAAAGGAGAACTAAACACCCCGCAATGTTAAGTCCCCACTGGCCCCCCTCCCTGCCTCCGCCCTGCACAGTCTTATCCCAGAATTATGTCCCCTCTTAATAGTGACCGAACATGCAGAGTGAGTGCAGCCATCTTCTTCGTGTCTTCTTCCTCCCCTTCGGCAATTTCCGTCTCTTTTGGCTCATGCGCAGTTGTCGCGAACTGGAAGATTGCTCCAACTGCGCATGCGGCATTACGCCACTCACGAAGATTACAGAAGTGAAGATGCCGCCCATGACCTCCGCTGCGCTCACTCTGCATGTGCGGTCACTATTTCAAGAGGGGACATAATTCTGGGTTAAGACTGTGCAGGGGGGAGGCAGGGAGGGGGCCAATGGAGGGAGGCCAGTTGGGGGACTTGCAAATTGTGGGGGGTTTAGTTCTCCTTTAAGACCTGCCTCTTCTGGGGTCCACAGTTATATACAGTGGGTATGCAACAGTAGTAGTCTCAGTGACAGAACACCAACCATAATTATACAATTTTAACCAAACAAGAAACCACTATGCTAGAACAGTTGCATGTTTGACTTGATATTAAACTAATCATAGTCATCATACTGAAATGTAAAATACCTGCAGCTGATTACAGTTAATAGATGTCAGATGTAACACAATGCATATTAACTTTTCCTTCTATATCACTTCAATCTCGATTATCCTAATGGATTTTATAACATTTTTTTTTTTATTTCTCTTCGTAAAAAAAGCACCTTTTCTAATAGTGACATACCCCTTCAATTGCTTGTGTAATGCAGCTTTAAATAGAAAAAATATTTTGCATTTCTTAAACCAACATTTACAAACTGGAAATTGAAACAAAGACCTTCAAGTAGAAAATTTGTAGGCATGGTTTTATTGTATTTCATGGATTAAAACAGGATTGCTTGATCAGCGACATTAAACGGAGATGACAAACATATCTACTAAATAAATCATCCCATTCCACAAAGATAGGAATGTAAACTAGGAAACTAAATAGATAAATTAAATAGGAAAAGGGCACATCTTTTTCCAATGCTAGATATCATCCAAGCCATTAAATGTGATATCAGTGCAAGGAATATATATGTATATATAAAAAGCCATTTAGGAAACCATACAAAGCTCACAGATAATATGTTTAAATGGTGACATACATGTACATCCTAGGCCAAAGGTATTATACATTTGTTGTATACACCATGATTGTACTACAACATAAAGAAAAGACCATAAATGTCCTGCAGGTAAAGTTGAAAAAATATGGCTATATGTTTGGTGCCGTGATATGAATGTTTTTGGCCACAACAACAAATGTATGTATATATATATATATATATATATATATATATATATTTCCTCAAATATTAACAGAAATGAGGTAGCAGCAAGCCTAATATTCCAACAGCAATCAATTATGGCCGCCCCAATATAAGAGACCTTTAGATTGGTCGTTATATGTCTCTAGACGAAGGAGCTTATATATGATTAGGTTTTTCTGCCCAAAAGCCACCTCATGAAAACACACAGTAGGTTTCCTTGATGACTGCTTGAGCCAAAAAGCTTAAGCAATCATAAATAGGCCCCCCTAGTGTAATCATTGCAGTTTTATGCTCATTTACACTGGTACAGCAAATATTTAAAGCCCCCTATATAAATGAAGCTGTTGACAGGTAAACCAGAAGATAGGCACGCCATCAAATTGTTTTAGATTTATTTTGCAAAAGAGATTTAAGAGACATAAAATGCAAATATACTGGCCAGTCAGTCTAGAGCAAGGCTTAATAAGCAGGAAGTCAGGGGGAATGCTGATGGACAATGCCCATTACGTTCTATAAGTTAGTTGGGAGTTATACCGATCTGTCACTCTAGAGCTGGTGGGTGTCTAACCGTAATTTTGAAGGCATCAACAGATATGCATGCTTAGAAAAAAAAATATTATTCCCATATTAAAATACAATATGTACACATATATAGCCTTTAGTATGTGCCCACTATGATATCTAAACAAGATACTCACTTAAATTATAGTACATTAAAGGTATACAGTGAAAACAGTGCATGTCTATCACAACTTTAGATAGGCCGACATATAAAAATATTAGGAAGGAACCTTTTAGATTTTTTTCTTTACATACTAATGGCAGTTTGAATTCGTAACAATATACCAAAAATGTACACTCTGTTATTTAAAAGTATGAGTCTCCTTACATTATGTTTTTATGACTGACAAACTATATATTCTACAGTGTAAAAATGCAACTAAATCTAAACCTAAATCCTATATTGCAGGAAAACTAGATAAAATACACAAATGATCACATTATTTTCAGGAGAAAAAACAAGGATGAGTCCCAGGACCCAGCACAAGCCAAAGGATATCAGTGGATAATGGAAGCTATAGCTCAGAAACAGCCGGAAAGCTGCAGACTGGACATTGCCTGTATAAAGTATTAGAATATTAAAAGTGTCTATTTTGTTAAAGCTCAGGGCACAGTAAAGTGTGTCTTTTATTGTACATAAGGTGGCTAAAACACACTATGTTGCGTTCTTCAAAATGGGTAAAAGAAATTGAATTCAGTGTTGTGCTGAGCAAATTCTGAGGAGATTTCATTTTTGTGTAAATCCCCAGCTATGTTTGTATCAGCAAATTCCCCATTTTTAAGCATCATGTGACCATCATATGACATACAGTAATCAGGTCATCCAGGACTTTCACAACAACAATTAAGAGTGGGATTTCTCTCCAAAGCCAGGGTAGCAGCAAGATACTCAAGTGGATTCAAACATATTACAGACATTTCCCTATTTAAACATTTTTACTCCTAATCTTCACATACAACATGGCAAAACCCTGTGCATTATTATGTACAGCATATTGCTCTTAATATACTTCAGTCATTTTTTTAATATTATTTCTTTAAAGGGTTACATATAAAAAAACTTCTAACGTCTTTCATAGAAACAGCTCAGTACAGCTTTGCAATAGTGTTACATATATTATAGTACATTATTGAAGGCAATCATCTATGGACAATCATTTATGAATGTATTACAGTTTTTCTGTTGCCTATAGGCTGCCAACTCTGGTTACACAGCATAACCAGGGCATGATGCTGTTTTGTTCTAAAAATTAAACGCTTTATAATTGCCTAAAATGTTAACAGTCTTATTACAGATTATGAAAGGCTGCATAAGGGATCATAGCATAATATTATGTAGCACAAACTTTTTGCTGCTAAAAATCATTAAAAGCCATTAAAATATTGAATACACACACACACACACAGGGCCACCATCAGAAATCTTGCCCTACCATGAACACGTGTGTAGTCTTAACATTTTTGGCCATTCCCCTTTCTTGCACTACACAAATGATCAACATGCAGTTAGGTAGTTTTTGTTAGGACAAGAGATTGAACATAATCATTTTATACTGTGTTACAAACTTTCAGGTTATTTTACTTAAAAGTAGGGGTGTGACACAGAGGATAGAGACCCAGCAACCGCTGGGGGGCCAATAACTATAGGTCATCCAATAGGAGTTTGATAAGTAGCTGCAATTTATCTTTATAAAGAATGTATTGTTCCTAAGGACTGGTCATTCAACATCTTAAAAGTCCAAGTAGCTGACAGTACTTTTAATTCAGTATATCATTCCTAGTGAAGGAACTGAATTCTCTGGAAGGGGATGTCCATCATATTGACACTCACAATGGATACTGTGATTTCATTAAAAAGGTCGTTTTGAAAAAGTGCATGTCTTTGAAGGTATTTTATGATGTTAAACAAATGTACTGCCCAAATGATATCTGGTCAATATGTGATAATAATCAGGTAGGTTTAAAAAGCCCCCATGTCAAGGACTGCACTGCAGCTATTTCCCAACATATTTGCATAAACTCCAGTTAGAACTAGAGCAGCCTGACCTGGCTCACCTTACCAAACAAACCAATCTTTTCTTAAAGGTTAGGGCCACACTGGGGCTTAAATCAGCTATCTTCCATATACTGGCTGATTTCAGCCCTACCACAGGCAGTAGCTTCCTCTTTTTTTCCCACATTGAATTGGCTCGTTTCGAAAAGACTTCAGTGGATTTTGGATCAAAATGCAGAGACTTGCGGTTCTTCACAGAAACTCACCTAGTCTGTTCTCATCAAGCCAATTCAACGTGGAAAAGAGAGGAGGGTAATGCCTGTGGTAGGGCTGAAATCAGCCATCTTTCAGCTATCTGATTTCTCCCCTTGTGCCAAAATGGTCCTAGTCTTAATCCAGCTAAGGCAACCCTGGAATTACAGACAGGCCTAATCAGCAAGTAATTCTATGCTTGCTTTGTATTCATGCTAAAAGGGCAAATGTGAGCCTTTATGCCAAGGAGCATATATGGTTGTAAGTACATCTGTGAATAGCCAGTGTTCTCCCATGAAAAAAACCTAAACATTTTAGCCATTGGGGAAAAAATAATTAATTATGGGCCTCCCTTGCCTGCTATGCCCTATTAAAACATTTTTTGCAGAAGCTGACAGGACTGTGTGCTTCCTACTAGTTTTCAAAATAAGAAGTTTTTATATTGTGCTAGCCCGAGGGGGAACCGGGTGGTAGGAGAAAAAAGGGCCTGGGGAGATCACTGTGAATAGCAATAAAGGATAGTCAATTTTACATCCATTTTATAGCCTTTCAGTTGCTCTTAAATTTGAAAAGGATCTCTATTGCTTGCAAGCCAATGAAACATCTAAATTAATAGAAAACTGGAGGCGGCATGTACCTGTTCTTGCGATGTGTTCCTGAGTAATATGTTAAGAAGTATGTTTTGTACCAAGATACTATGGTTTACGATGCCCAACTGTAAGAATCCCGTCTGGATTTCTTTAATAGGGATAAGATTTTTGTAAAATTACATTTTTGTGGGAACAAAGTTAAAAAAAGTTACAAAGTTTGGTCTGTATTAAGAAATAAAATGCAGGTTAAAGAGTGCTACTGCAGCTATGAAGGTTTTTGTCTGTTGTGATATCAACTCCAGAATTCCAGACATCCATATCAAGGACATCTGTGTACTGCATGTAAAAACATTGGCAAAACTGGTATTCTGTTCAGAAATTAATATATAAACATGGCAAAATATAAATCACACACATTTGTACAGAGAATCCACCAATGGTTAACATCAAATAAAATCTACTGAATCTCTTCTTCCAACTCTGTGTTTATTAGGCCAGCGTTTCTTCTCACATCATCAAATGAATAACAGGAAATGATTTTGCCATTCTGAAAGACTGTGCGAAGAAGATCCTGTGAAACAAATAATTGTACATAAATTAGCTGGAGAATAATTGCTTTACATTTGTAACATACTAGCCATGAAGCAAGACTGACTAACAAAAATTTTTTTGAAGGGTTGTGTTGCTTCATCTGCAGTTCTGACACAGGATACAGGAAAGCCCCGGTTTTCCTTTGTCCTATAAAGAAGAGTGCCTCTTATGAGAAATAAAGAAAAGAAGAATGAACGTGAGGGCAGTGAAACAGAGCACTGGAATGAAGTGTTGTTTACAGTGACTGACAAGATGGTTGTAGAACCTGTAAAGGGTGAAGGAATGTAGGGCACATAGCATACTTTTTGAATACCTCCCTCTTCATTATTGCTTAAATGTCCATGAGATGTTATGCAAGAAGAACTAAGATAGGATTTCAAACACAGTCCCTGTCCTGTAAAACTCATGAAACCAAAAAAACATTTATAACCATTTCCAAAATAATGAAGTTAATCTTTACTATTCCCCTCTCAGCAAATCTCTGCCAGTAGGCTTTTTGCCGGAGTGTATTTATTTATTTTTTTAAAGTTTAAAGACAGCTCTAATAAAATCATCTAGACCAGGGGTGCCCAGACTTTGTTACCCTAGGATCTACTCTCGACAACCTGGCCCCCATCAGGCGATCTACCTTGATAAAAACAATGGGCCGTCTACCGTATGGCAAAAGAACAAGTATACAAAGCCCATAAACTGCTTATAATAAAAGGTTAATTTAAAGGTGAGCAATCCCTTTTAAAATCAATGAGGATAGTAATATAATCTGCATTGTAAAATACTCCAGAGTAGTAGTATCCACTGACTGCAACTGTTGCAATGCTTACCCCAGTTTAGCGTCTGCCCCTGACAGATTCAACCCACAGCCCCTTCAGCACAACTACAACTTATCACCATGACAGGGCCACAATTAAAGAAGAAATCAATCTCTGGGGAAAAAAACCCTGTACACCCCATCCCAGGTAGACCTCCCTCCCTCCTCCCCCCTGTTTTTGCATACTTCTTTAGGGCTGAAGGTGTCAATAGACGTACGGACGTGGCGTTACAGTAAAGAAGTATGGTGTCACTACGTTCCAGTACGTGTCTATTGCTAACACCTTCAGCACACAGGCAGCAGTATAGACCAAGTGGCAGATCATTTCACTAATGTGCCCAAATATTACTACTACGATTACTCGATTCCTGTAATTTAATGTTAATGGTTCAAAGAATGTCGGGCTGAATGGTCGGCCCCCACACATTTTTCACCTCACCAAATCTGGCCCTCATTGCAAAAAGTTTGGGCACCCCTGTGCTGGGTGGCTGCAAGCTTAATCACACATTTGTGGGGGAGAAGAGTGCCGGAACAGAGGACAAAAGGAGGCCGTGAGCGGAAGGAAACAGGTTCAGTTCGTGCAGCCTCCTGGGCCTCCCACTAACCTCCTGGCACAGAGGATTAAGCATGCACGGCTACCGGCATCTCTCATATGTGCTCTAGGCCCCGGCCTTCCCCTCCTGCACATTGCACACCAAAAGCCCTGCACAGCCCACTGGCACCTCATGACAGCCGGCAGCCCCCCAGGGCCCAAGGCTTTGTCCTCTGCCATCATTAACTAGATGAGACAGAGGAAAGGAGAAGCCCACCAGGCCCCTGGCTTCCCTCAGTCATGGGCAGGATACTTGTTGCACGGCTCGCTGCAAATTATTGTCCGGGGACGGAAATTCTTTAAGCAGCTGCAGTATCTGCTGCAGTCTATTTTATATGCAGGTGACAATTTACATAAATTGTTGAGGTTGGGTTTAAATAGTGTTCCTAGATGGGCCCATACACCGAGGGATTTATTGTCACAAAATATGTTTAGGGAAGAAGAAAAAAGAAAAAGCAGGGGATATGAGCCCGCTGGGTGTCAAGGGGAGCCATAAATGCAGTATCCATAGATGTATAACATGTCAGCATATAAAAGTGTCAAAGGAATTCAAGTCAACAGTGACAAATACAAGCTATAAAATAAGGAATTGTATAAATTGCAATACTCCTACAGTGATCTATTTGGTGACATGCATGAAGTGCCAAAAGCAATATGTGGGCTGTACAAATAGAACACTAAAAGAACGAATAAGGGAACACCTAAGTCAAATTAAGAATCCAAAAGCTGTTGAGAAGAGTAATATAACTAGACATTTTGCACAGTGTAATGAAAGTAATATTTTTTTAAGCTGTACAAGGGATTGAATGAGTGAGGCTAGGAGTTAGAGTAAGTGATTTGGCAGGCCTAGCAAAAACGGAGGTATTTTGGATTTTTTTTTTTACATACTCTCTTACCACTTGGTCTTAATTACGAATTATTTATAGCGGGATTACATAAGGTAGTTATTTAACTATATACTCATGAAAACTATAAGCATTAGGTCTATATACAAACAAAGAGAATACGAGTAGACTTAACTATTTTTGAGCAACAATAGTGGAGCATTTACCCTGATCTATACTTCATTTATGGTACTAACCGTTTTAAATTTTTTAATCAGGAGATATGTACACACTTTTGAGAATTTTGATATATTTTTGCTTTTGTTATTATTTGTGCTGAAAAAAGAAAACCTTAACAATGTCCATGTACTGTATAACGCTGCTCTGACATCTGAGTGTTATGTGGCAATTTGTGATTGGTTTTAAAATGTTAAGGGAGGGATCTCTTTGGGTTTAAATATTGCTGTTAAATTAGGTATCATTAATGGCTATGAAACGCATAAGGCGGAATACCAGTTGGTCTGTATTGCCTAGTCTTTTAACTTAATATTAAATAAAAACTTGCTTTTTAACTGAATTACAGTGTTTTGGGATATCTTTCTGTTTTGGATATATGCCCTTAGAATTGGGGGCTTTATCCCAGTAACTACGGCCCTTATGACAGGCCTTCTAGATTGCAGCATTTAATTGCTTTTTTCTTCTTTATATTTGTGCCTACATGTTCCTTTCATTTGGGGAAAACATGTTAAGAGTTGTTAAGAAGCCAGACAAAGGAAATCCAGGCCAACAATTAAAAATAGCTTTCTACGGCTTTCTCTAATATAGAATTTCTCATATTGTGCCTCAATTATACCATCTCCCAGGCCAAAAAATACTACTCTCAAACAATAATAAATCCAACCCACAATACTTGTTTTCCATATTCAATACCCTTCTACACCACTTACCAACAAGACAACTCATTTTCTACACTCTCCCAAGGAATTTGCCAATTTAATCAAAAGCAAAGTAGATACCATTCACAGACCGCCCTCCATGCAGACAACTAGCTCAAGAGTTTTACCCAAATTCTCCTTTTCTTTTCACTTGCACTCTTGATCATATGCCCATATTATTTTACTTTGTGCATGTTCTTACTCTAGCTCCTACACATACTGTACATTCAATTCATCTCTAACTTTCTACTTTTCATTCAAACAGTCGTGCTTAAATCATACTATAATGTTGCATGCAACCCTTCCTGCCCTATTTACCTTCTACTACTAGAAGTCTATGGTTTATTCTTAGGGGATTATCAAAGGTCAAGTTTGTGAGGCTTGTTAGGGGTTTTCTACCTCAAATAAACGCACAACTTGCATGTTTGCTTATATATTAAAAAACCTGAATATAAAACATCCAATTGAATGCAATCGGGGGAAAAAAAATTGAATTATTGGTGGTCAAAAACCTTGAATACATCGAATTTAAGTTTTCAAGGAAAACCCACTGTAAAAAAAAAAAACAAACATAATCAAGGCAAAAAACATTTTTCAAATGGTTCAAGGGACCTCTGCCACTGACTTCTACATGACCTCGACTGGTATTAGCTGGAGCATTTTCAGATTTGGGATTTTAACAGCTTTAGGGGCATAATAAATCAGAAAAAATCATGTTTTTAGTTAAACTACCCTCAAAAAACACAACTCGACCATTAATAAATAACACCCTTAATGTCAACAGTTCCTTCCATAAATCTTATGCCAATAGTCTTTTCTGTTTCAGCTCTGTGTGGTTGTACTGCAAGGTTCTGTACTGGACCCTTTGTTGTTTACCCAGCACAGTGTACAGTCTTTTTGTGAGATCTCATCTTTAAATTTGGCTGTAAATATCCCCTGTATACAAATAATATCCAGATCCAGTAGAAAGGGAAAAGGACTCTGCCTGATTAACTGCAATGACTTTATTCAGGGTAGTGGTTATACAACAGGTTTTGGGCCAATGCCCTTAATCAAATGTTTATCAATCTGCTGGAGTTTTTCTTCCTTTCTGGCAGATTTTGCTGGTAATTAACCACTTCTACTTGGACCCAGATAACCTAGCTATCTTATCGTACGTAAATCAACCCTACCTAAAATTTAACCTAACTATAATTGAAACAACCAAACCTGTCCCTGTTCACTTATTTACTAATCACTGCATGCTCAAATAAACAAAATGTTGCTCCAAAATATGCACCTAAAGTGAGTGAGTACAAAATATTGTAGAAGTGCTAAGCAGTTGGTGTGTTTACAAAAATTGTCAGGAAGTGATATTGTAAAAGCCCTTCAGTCCTTACTAAATTTATATACGAGTCGCTGTATTTCCATGATTATCAATGTTTTATCAATGCTTTATCACCATTCTCAAACACTGCAATCTCGCACCTTAAACCGTTCTACCTTATTGTCCTTACCTCTGAAATTCCAAAAACTATCCCTCAACATCTTCAAACTAAACTCAGATCCTACATGTTGGAGCACTAGAACAGCATCTGGTGCAATCTTGGCACTTAATGGCCAATGTTCTGAATAGAAGCACTTCAATACTCTTATATAAACTTTGTAGTTTACCCTCCCACTATTAAGTTTACCCTCCCACTAATAAATAAAAAATTATGTAATAAAAATTAAAAAAGAAGAAGAACACATTTTCAGTACAAGATCTATATTTGTCTTGTAGGCTACCAGAGTGATCAGTAAAGTCGGACCCAACAACAGGTGAAGGACTACTATATGATGGCATCCATAGACATATCTGTAGCACCAACTGTAAATGCTCAACCTTTACTAGGTCTCACCATACTAGACCCCTGTATATACGAAAAAGCAAAAGTATGAAAGGAGCAACTTAAAATGCAGTACTTAACTGCTGTTTTTTATTGGTCTCCCAACATGTTTCAGATCACACTGGCACTTGTCAGTGGTAAAACATATGCAGTGTTATAGATTAGTACTACAGTTTAGTGATATTTGGGGGCCGATTCACTAACTTCGAGTGAAGGATTCAAAGTTAAAAAACTTCGAATTTCGAAGTTTTTTTTGGGCTACTTTGACTATCGAATGGGCTACTTCGACCTTCGACTACGAATCGAAAGATTCAAATTAAAAATTGTTCGACTATTCGATAGTCGAAGTACTGTCTCTTTAAAAAAAAACTTTGACCCCCTAGTTCGCCATCTAAAAGCTACCGAAGTCAATGTTAGCCTGTGGGGAAGGTCCCCATAGGCGTGGCTAACTTTTTTTGATCGAAGGATATTCCTTCGATCGTTGGATTTAAATCGTTCGATTCAAAGGATTTAATCGTTGGATTGAAGGAATAATCCTTCGAACGTATGATCGCACTATTTGCGCTAAATCCTTCAACTTCGATATTCGAAGTCGAAGGATTTCAATTCCCAGTCGAATATCGAGGGTTAATTAACCCTCGATATTCGACCCTTAGTGAATCAGCCCCTTAAGCTCAAATTTCAACATAATAGACATCCACATTCCAATGTTTCAGGTCCCACTATGCTGGCCAGTCCCATCTTTTGGAAACATCTGATACAGAGGAACGCAACATTATATATTTCAGCCATAACAAATAATTAAACAATTATATTCTTGCATTCCATACAGTCAATGAAAATACCAGCCGGAAACTGAATACAATGACAAAGCCTCAAAATCTATGGTCAATGGCACAGGATAAGTTTGTCTCACATGCACAAGTGACAAAATGTCAGAAATGGTGCAATGGTGTCCGTGTGAAGCAACAGAATCACATATACAATGTTTTATCACTGCCAATTTACAGTGACACAAAGGCAAAGGTATATTTGGACATTTTGTCACCTGCACTGAAGATTAAGCACAGGAGACAAAATGCACCATGTACACTTGATCTTACAGATAAACACCTGAACAAAGTTTTCCTTCACTAGGTCTTAAAAAAAATGAAACATCTGTTCTTTTATCATTAGAATATGAGTTGTGAATACAAATACAGCTGCAGAATACTAAAAATAAGAAACCCAAACAAGGAACTGCTCATAATCTTGCATTCCCAGTACAACTTACTGGTCCATATTCCTCCAGATCGCCCTTTCCTTCTTCAAGAGTAACATATTCCTTTTTTCGTGTGCTGTGCAAAGATAGCCTTCCTTTCTTTGACCTTTTATTTGGATCAGCAACTGGGTCCTTAAATACATTTACCTATAGAAAATAATAAAAAAAAAAAGTTTATTTCTACAAGTGTACATAGTTCCAACAATTGCCATATAATTGTTAGGGATGTAGCGAACTGCCGTGTATGTGTTCACGAACACCGGCAAAAAATGCGAACAGTTCGCGAACAGTTTGCGAACTTCGAACATCCGAAAATCGTTCGATTCGAACGATCGAAGGATTTTAATCGTTCGATCGAACGATTTTCGTTCGAATCGAACGATCGAAGCCATTGGATCGAATGATTTCATTCAATCCAATGGCTTCGATCGTTCGATTCGAACGAAAATCGTTCGATTTTAGCGATCGAATGGTGGAATGGTCGAACGATTTTGACGCGAACGCCTATTGGCGAACGTCGCGCGACGTTCGCGAACTTGCGGCGGACGCGAACAGTCGAAGTTCGCCGGCGAACAGTTCGCTACATCCCTAATAATTGTTCCCTTCTAGCCACAACTTAAGGGGCAGATTTATTATGTGGTGTAAAACATGGCAGGACACATGATCAGGCTTTGCTGTGTAAAAAAAAATAAATGTTTTTTTACGCGGTTTTCTTATAGCGACTTCAGCCACAACCTACTAACAAAGGTCTGAAGCAATGTAAAATAATAGCGCTAAATAAAACACATTTAAGTATTAATCTGAATACGTAGCAATCAAGAACACCAGCCAGTGATAATGCAATATTGTACTGTAAAATAGATTATTGCTTAGAAAAGGCTTCATAAGGTAATGTAAAACAGACTGTTAAATTACTTACCCCTAAGCCATTTGTCACAACATAACTGCATTTAAATGAGCAGTTTAAAAGGTCTCTCGTCAGTTTCTGTAGCAGTGCTCCTCCAGATCCAAATGAAATATTTTCAATGCTCCACTTATGCTGTTTCATTCCTTCTACAATCTTAAAAAAAAAAAAAAAAATGTATCTGTAAAAACTTCAAACAGCATTACATCTTGTTTTTTGCTATAAACTACCTGTGTTGACAAAGAGGTACTTGCCCTGAACAGTTACATTTTATGGGCTTGATCATATCTCATATTTGAAGTGGCCCTTCTAAACCATCTGCATGTAGTGATGGACAACTCCAAAGTGCATTGAAGTCTATGGGCGACAACATTTTTTTTTTTTTGACGCGCAACTATTTTTTTCACGTATTGGAGTTTATGGGCGTCATTTTCGCAGAGAAACTTGGTTACAATTTTGCTCATCACTAACCTGCAGCTACTATACTGTTACATGTAAGAAAACTTAGGTACATTTCTTTTATAAAAAAAAAAAAAAAAAAGTATTGTATCGCTCTATTGCCAATAAGAAATCGAATATGCAGTCATTTAGAGGAGTCAAGGGTCACACTAGAGAATCCTGAAGTCTCGAATGCTGCCAAAAAAACCGATGTGCAAATTAAGTAATCAGACAGCTAACAGGACTGTTGTTCAGACTAAATTAAATTAATTGAAAAGGCTTTCAATTAAAAAAAAAAAAAAAAAACAAACAAAACAAACTATAATATAGGAGAGTGTTTAAAACATGGGCTGTTAATGATAGTTCTTTAAAACGGTTTCCTGGAAAGCACAACATGGATTGTCCAGCATATGTTGGAAAATTCATTCTGTAAAATTATGAAATGTCCTAACCTCTTGAAGAGTATTTATATCCACACCATCCCCCTGGATAACACGGATGTAAGGGGGCAAAACTTTATAGCCTCTTGAATTTTCCTCCACAGGGAACTTCTTTCCTAAAATGTCCAGCACCTGGAACACATGAAAACCAACAAAGTGAACTATAATGAACTGGTATGGAAAGTAAAACAGCAATTCAGTTTCCACAGAGTACAGAATTAGCTAAACAAATGCTTTAGAGATTTTTGCAACAGATTACAATTACAACGTGAAAATCCTTAAAGAAATGTATGCTATATAACATTTTACCTTTATTACGGTGTCAAGAGGATTTCCAGAATCTGGTCGGATTATTAATGGGGCCTTGTCACTTCTTGATTCAATTAAACTTCTTAAGTCTTCCCCCCAGATTTTCTCACATGCATTGTAAATATCATAGCTGTCACTGACCACAGAAACTGGTACAGAAGAAAACTGTGTTACAATATGTTCAAAAGCATCTCTTTCATGGTCTTTTCCCCATGCGGTTATAGTACTGAAAAACAATGAAAAGGAGGAAACAAATGTAAATTTGTGTTATACAAACATTACAAAAAACATTTGGATATAAAGGAAAACCATTTTTAAAGGGCTGGATCACCTTTAGGTTAACTTTTAGTATGTTAGTATAGAAATAACAATTCAAAACAACTTTTCAATTGGCCTTCATTATTTATTTTTTGACACCATCTAAAAACAAATGCTCTGTAAGGCCACAAATGTATTGTTACTGCTACTTTTTATTACTCATCTTTCTGTTCAGGCCTCTCCTATTCATATTCTAGTGTCTCGTTCAAATCAATGTATGGTTGCTAAGGTAATTTGGACCCTATAGCAACCAGAAACTGCAAACTAGAGAGCTGCTGAATAAAAAGCCAAATAATCCAAAAGCCACAAATAGAAAATGAAAACCAATTGCAAAATGTCTCAGAATATCACCCTCTACATCATACTAAAAGTCAGTTTAAAGGTGAAAACCCCCTTTAAGACCTCACAGTAAAAATACACAAAAAAAAAACACACATTGGCATGTCATGTTATGATGTTATGATAATGCCAGTTAAAATATCAACTATAAGCACAGCAAAGTAAGCAATGGATGAAACACAAAAGGGTTAGGGAAAGAAAAAAGAAACAACAAACACCAAAAGTGCATTTGAAGGAGTAGAAGGATACATAAGGAAACTAACATCACTTTACCTATGTTCAGCAGCTGGTACGGAAAATCCTGGGACTGGATCCTTTGTTCCATAGTAGCGCTTTATCAGTGCAATTCCCGCTACCGTATCTGTTCCTTTAAAGTTTACAAGGTGGGCAGAAGCACCAATACCTGCAGTCTTAAAAATATATATAATATATAACCATAAAGTTTTCCATTTTATTGTTGCTGAAATGTCATTAGCTTTTGCTAATTTTTAAGCCATTGTAATTATCTCATAATGCCCGACTGTCAGTTGTGACCTAAGTAAGGATACAGCCAACAGAATTATAGTGCAACATTACTGCTAAGAGCATCCTCTTATCTAGTCAGTAACTTGGAAGAGAAGTTCAAATGGGGAAGCATCTAATGGAGTCTTTTTTAATGTTTTTTTAAATAACTTGAGGGACCCTAATTAGGTCAGGGAATTTTGCAAAAAAACAAAACAAAACCCCAGAACTTGTCTTGCACCTTGTTTCCATTAAGATTTGCTACTTAAACAGCATGGAGGCCCAGTTTTGTGTCCTGAATCATGAGTCTGTGATATAGCAGGAAAACTGCTTTTACTTTCCAAGGCAATTCTTTGAAGCACAGACTGACACTTTAGAGGCTTATTCCCACATATTCTCACAAAATCAGACTTTATCAGAACCTTATCAATAATCGACTATTACTCATGACAATATTATTCCAATATAATACCTCTTGTGAAGAAACTCCTCTGTAGCCAAAATCATGTAATTTGTACTCCAAACCCGTTAAACTACCGGAGGTTTCAAACAAGTATTTTGCCAGGATCTTCTTCTGCTCTCTTGAATTTGTTGCCACAGTAATTGGGTACCATGTTTGCACCAAAATGGTCTAGAATATATAAATATATTAAAAATTAAAAGGTCATTTAATATATTTCACAGTTCATCACAATGCCATAACCTTTCCGCTAAATGCTATTAAATTGGAGAGCTCTCTTTGTATTTGATTAGTGAATAACTAACATTTTATCAATAACTTTTTACCATCAAATAAAGTTCCCATAGCAAACAATGTATTGAAATATATGACTTTATTCATTGCAATGGGCTTTGCAGTGCCCTGAATGCAGTCTGAACACAGATCACTGAAAATACTTGTACAATAAACATATTTACTGCTGCTAATAAAGTACAACTAATATTAGCACATTAGGCATACTGATTACCTATTTAAATGGAGGATGCAAATAAATGCTATACATTTACCTACATACCCACAGTAGTACAAAAAGCTTTATCTCACGTACAAATAACCTGCCACTGAAGAAAATTTAGTTTGACAAGAAACCAAAAATGGTGTTGGAAAAATGAGAAGGAAGGTCAGAAGAACTTAATATTTTATGCCCTAATGTGACTGAGTAGTAGTAGTAGTAGAGGATATCATATTTCTCAGAGACATTATGTAAACAAAAAATCTTTGCATATCATATCTTGTGATTTACAAGTAAAGTATACAAACATACTTTTTCTCCAAGGGTGAATCAACTAACTAAGCAAATAACACACGTTACTTTTTCTTTCCTTTACATATTCACAGCTTCCACTTGACCCTGAATTTAAGGCATTCTAGCTTTTATGAAGATACAACTGCACACACCCTTTGACAGTTGCTAAATGTTTAATATACCTGGGTGGCTTTAGAGAGGCTTCTGGTTCAGAGGAAGAACATTCTACACCAGAGAAGAGTGATTAAGCACATTAAAAATTTAACATTAGGAGGATAGTAAAGAAGCTTATAGTTTAGTATGGGAGGTTGTGAGTTTATTGGTTTCTGTTTTGGGCATATAACCACATAATTTTCATACCGAGGCCACTGTCTGTCTTTTGAGAGGTTGAGTAAAACTGCAAAACATATAAGCAAATACAGTCTCCCAATATACTGGTACATATCTGATGATTTCCAAAAGCTGTTCCCCAGTCATGTTTCCAGCAGCAGACATGGCAGAGGCACTCTTTATCCCAAATCAGACAAAATGAGCACATCTTGAGTGTTCTAGCAAAATCTACTTACTGTGTGTTGCCATTACCAACACATTAACAGTATTGGTCAAAAATGTATAAGATTTATAAAAAAAAAAAAAAAAACCCATAAACATGCATTCATACTGTGGTGGATGTATAATCATTCTTTTTCACAAAGACAGCTCCATTTTAAGAAACTAGTATCTCAATTATGTTCAATTGACATTAATGTATACCTCAATCCAATTGGTTAGCCAGTAACATTCTGGATCTGTATTTTCCACTGTAAAAAGTACATTTCCCCTTGGAATCACACTGCCTTCAGGAACGGCCTTGATTTCAATAGGAAGATGGCCATCATATTTCTGTTTTTAAAAAAATACATAGTTTAATATGTGAACAAATGTAAAAACATTCCAGTTTTCTGGTTAAATGAGACTAAATACAAAATGCATATTCATAGAATCATGATCTTGCAGCATAAAGTGTGGCTTTAAGCTTCCATTCCCTTGCAGCAACAGCTTGTACCCATGTGGAACGAGTGGACAGATTATTGGGGGGGGAAACCCTGTGGTCTTGGTACATTTTGGTACCAATGACAAAGGAGGAGGTGGTGAAGTCCTCAAGAACGATTTTAAAAACTAGGTGTAAAATTGAGGCCGAGGATTCTCAGGTTATTTTCTCACAGATATTACCTGTGCCACGAGCAACGCTAAGACAGCGGGCACTTAGGGATATGCCTGGCTGAGAGATTGGTGTAGGGAGGAGGGTTTCGGCTTTTTGGAGAACTGGACTGATTTCTCAGTTGGCTACAGGCTCTTTGCTAGGGATGGACTGCACCGCAATGATGATGGTTCAGCTGTTTTGGGAGAGAAGATGGCTAAATGGTTGGAGGAGATTTTAAACTAGGCGTGGGGGAGGGTTCAGTAAAAGATTTAGTGGATGAGATAGTGGGCAAAGGAAGGGAAAATGGGGAAGGAGATTTGGTTGGGGCTACTGTTAAGGATAGGAAGGACCACATGTCATTGTTCAATATGGTACCAGGTTGTTGAAACCAGAAAAAATGCTATCCTGGATCTAGTGATCTCTAATGACGCAGAACTGATGTGAAAGTCATTGAACCCCTGGGTAATATATTATATCATTTAATGTCTGGTGCAAAAAAAAACAAATATACAGTGGCGTGAAAAACTATTTGCCCCCTTCCGGATTTCTTATTCTTTTGCATGTTTGTCACACAAAATGTTTCTGATTATCAAACACATTTAACTACTAGTCAAAGATAGTCAAAGAGAACACAAGTAAACACAAAATGCAGTTTTTAACGGAGGGTTTTTATTATTTAGGGAGAAAAGAAATCCAAACCTGTGTGAAAAAGTAATTGCCCCCTGAACCTAATAACTGGTTGGACCACCCTTAGCAGCAATAACTGCAATCAAGCGTTTGCGATAACTTGCAACAAGTCTTTTACAGCGCTCTGGAGGAATTTTGGCCCACTCATCTTTGCAGAATTGTTGTAATTCAACTTTATTTGAGGGTTTTCTAGCATGAACCGCCTTTTTAAGGTCATGCCACAACATCTCAATAGGATTCAGGTCAGGACTTTGACTAGGCCACTCCAAAGTCTTCATTTTGTTTTTCTTCAGCCATTCAGAGGTGGATTTGCTGGTGTGTTTTGGGACATTGTCCTGCTGCAGCACCCAAGATCGCTTGAGCTTGAGTTGACGAACAGATGGCCGGACATTCTCCTTCAGGATTTTTTGGTAGACAGTAGAATTCATGGTTCCATCTATCACAGCAAGTCTTCCAGGTCCTGAAGCAGCAAAACAACCCCAGACCATCACACTACCACCACCATATTTTACTGTTGGTATGATGTTCTTTTTCTGAAATGCTGTGTTACTTTTACGCCAGATGTAACGGGACGCGCACCTTCCAAAAAGTTCAACTTTTGTCTTGTCGGTCCACAAGGTATTTTCCCAAAAGTCTTGGCAATCATCGAGATGTTTTTTTAGCAAAATTGAGACAAGCCTTAATGTTCTTTTTGCTTAAAAGTGGTTTGCGCCTTGGAAATCTGCCATGCAGGCCGTTTTTGCCTAGTCTCTTTCTTATGGTGGAGTCGTGAACACTGACCTTAATTGAGGCAAGTGAGGCCTGCAGTTCTTTAGATGTTGTCCTGGGGTCTTTTGTGGCCTCTCGAATGAGTTGTCTCTGCGCTCTTGGGGTAATTTTGGTCGGCCGGCCACTCCTGGGAAGGTTCACCACTGTTCCATGTTTTCGCCATTTGTGGATAATGGCTCTCACTGTGGTTTGCTGGAGTCCCAAAGCTTTAGAAATGGCTTTATAACCTTTGAAATTGAACTCAGGTGTGATAAACCACAGTTAAGTTATTTTTTAACAAGGGGGGCAATCACTTTTTCACACAGGCCCATGTAGATTTTGGAGTTTTTTTTCTCCCTTAATAACGTAAACCTTCATTTAAAAACTGCATTTTGTGTTCAATTATGTTATCTTTGACAAATGTTTCTGATCATCAAAAACTGTTAACTATTAAAGTGTGACAAACATGCAAAAGAATAAGAAATCAGGAAGGGCGCAAATAGTTTTTCACACCACTGTATACTTGGTCAACAAAAACCATGAATTTCAGAAAAGCTAATTTTAATTCCTTGAGAGCTGCCCTTCAGTGCATAGATTGGTGCATTATGTTTTCAGCTAAAAACACAGACAATGGTTGTCATTTAAAATGATATTAAATCGTTATTGTTCTCAATTTACTTAAGGAGTAAAATGAGGAAAACGTATGTAGTAAACTAAGAATCACCCTATGTGGCTTAACATAGAAGTAAAGAAGTAATTGACAAGAAGAGAAAGGGATTTAAAAACAACAAGTCTGTTGGGACAGAAGCTACATTTAATGAATATAAATACTATAATAAGGGGCAGATTTATCAAGGGTCGAATTTCGAAGTATAAAATACTTAGAAATTCGACCATCGAATTAAAATACTTCGAACATCGAAGTCGAAGTGTTTTTCACCGAATTTGGCCATGGAACGATTGAAGTAAAATCGGTCGAACGATTAAATTGTTCGAATAGAACTATTTTAGCGTACGATCAAACGATTTTACTTCGATGTGTAAAGACAGCCTATGGGGACCTTCTACAACAATTTTCTAACATAGCACTTCGGCAGGTTTAATTTGACGAAGTATTGAAGTTAAAGTCTTTTTAAAGAGACAGTACTTCGATTATCGAATGGTCAAATTCAATTAGAAGTAAACATTGTTTGAATATTCGGAGTATCCTATTCGATGGTCGAAGTATCCAAAAGATTACTTTCAATTTTTTTTACTTAGAAAATTCCCTCGAATTCACTTCGACCCTTGATAAATCTGCCCCTAAATGTTGTAAATCAGCAATTCAGAAGGCAAAAAAAGGAAATGAAGAGTACATTGCGGCTGAGGCTAAGACTAACCCCAAAAAGCTTTTTTAAGTATATTAATAGTAAAAAGATGTGGGTTGAGAGTGTTACTCTTTTAAAGAATAGTACCAGTATGGTTGTAACAGATACAAAAAAGGCAAATGTGTTCAATCAGTTCTTTTATTCAGTGCATACAATAGAGGCGTCGGAGTTCCCAGGCTCACTTCATAGCTGCACTGATGGCTCAGCTCAATCTAGTTAGTGGCTGACTCAGGATATGATTCATAAAGCTTTAATAAAAATGTATGTAAACAAGGCTGCAGGGCCTGATGGCATACATCCCAGGGGTCTAACAGAGCTTAGTTCAGTTTTAGACCAGCCCCTATTTCTGATTTTCTTAGATTCACTTTCATCTGGTATGGTGCCTATGGATTGGAGAAAAGCTAATGTCATTCCAATATTTAAAAAGGGATTACGATCTCAGCCTGGCAATTATAGGGCAGTAAGTTTCACATCTGTGGTAGGCAATTTATTTGAAGGCTTGTTAAGGTTGCACATTCAAAATTTTGTCCTAATGATTGGCATTATGAGTAGCAATCAGCATGTCTTTAAGCAGGTCATGTCAGACAAATTTGCTTTTTATGATGAGGTAAGTAAGATGCTGCACAGTTTCGGTAAGTAGATGTGATCTATTTGGATTTTGCCAAAGCGTTTTGTACCGTGCTCCACAAACGGCTGCTTTCTAAACTAAGGTCTTGATCTCTCAGCCGCATTTGACACTGTAGATCACCCTCTCCTCCTCCAGTCCCTCCAGTCACTTGGCCTTCGTGACACAGCCCTGTCCTGGTTCTCTTCTTACATCACCAATCGTTCCTTCAGTGTCTCCTACAATGGAGTATCATCTTCTCCCCTACCTCTTTCTGTTGGGAGTTCCTCAAGGCTCTGTCCTGGGACCATTACTATTCTCCCTCTATATGTCCTCCCTTGGCAAATTAATAAATTCGTATGGTTTCCACTACCACCTCTATGCTGACGATACTCAGATCTCTCTCTCTCTCTCTCATCTCCTGATCTTAACCCAGAACTCCTAACACGCGTCTCCTCCTGCCTGTCCGCTATCTCTACCTGGATGTCACAACGCTACCTTAAATTAAACCTCTCTAAAACTGAAATGGTTCTCTTTCCTCCAACTAACACCACTAGCATCCTCGAAGTATCCATCATAGTTAACAATTCCACTTTCACCCCCTCTCCCCAGGCACGGTGCCTTGGGGTTATCCTAGATTCTGCCCTGTCATTCACTCCTCATATCCAGTCACTTATTAAATCATGTCCCTTCCACCTAAGGAACATATCCAAAATACGATCATTTATTACCCAAGACGCTGCCAAAATTCGTATTCACTCTATCATATCGCGTCTAGACTACTGTAATTCTCTTTTAATTGGCCTCCCCCTCCAGAGACTGTCACCTCTCCAGTCCATAATGAACACTGCTGCGAGGCTCATACACCACAGCAACCGCTCCTCCTCTGCCTCGCCATTCTGTCAATCCCTGCACTGGCTTCCATTACCTTTCAGAATCAAATTCAAATTAATGACACTGATTTTCAAAGCACTTCATAACTCTGCCCCACCCTACATCTCTGAACTCATCTCTATATACTCAACCACTCGCTTACTACGCTCCTCTACTGACCTACTACTCAACTCTTCTCTCATTACCTCCTCACATGCTCGCATTCAAGACTTTGCAAGGGCTGCACCCCTCCTCTGGAACGCTCTCCCACGGTCTGTCCGATTTTCTCCCAACCTTTCTGCTTTCAAGAAATCTCTGAAAACGCACTTCTTTCGAGAAGCCTACCCTCACTCTGCTTAACTACCAAATGCAACACCACATACAATACCACATTTCTCACCCACTTTATTCGATCTTGCCCACTCCCACACCTTGTGTATTACTCCCTTCCCTTTAGACTGTATGCCTATGCATAGGGCCTTCCTCACCTTTGTGTACCTGTATTGATTGTGATGTTTGTTAAATTGTTACTCCATATATTCTATGCATGTAATTCATGTGATGTAGATGTATAATCACATTTACTTTACAGTGCTACGCAATATGTTGGCGCTATATAAATACATGTTAATAATAAAAATAATAGGGATGCACCGAATCCACTTTTTTGGATTCGGCCGAACCCCCGAATCCTTCATGAAGGATTCGGCCGAATACCGAACCCTAATTTGCATATGCAAATTAGGGGTGGGAAGGGGAAAACATTTTTTACTTCCTTGTTTTCTGGCAAAAAGTCACACAATTTCCCTCCCCGCCCCTAATTTGCATATGCAAATTAGGATTCGGTTCGGCCGGGCAGAAGGATTCGGCCGAATCCGAATCCTGCAGAAAAAGGCCGAATCCTGGCCGAATCCCGAACCGAATCCTGGATTCGGTGCATCCCTAAAAAATAATAATAAAAGGTCTGTTGGGCTAAATTAAGTCGTTTGCACATGGATAGGAAACTGGCTACAGGATCCAGTAACGGAGGGTAGTTGTTAATGGTACATTCTCTGCTTGGAGTAAGGTTCTTAGTGGGGTCTCTCTGGGCTCAGTATTGGGTCCACTTTTATTTAACTTAGGGGAGGGTGTTGTAAGTAATGTAACAGTGTTTGCAGATGACACAAAACTATCCAGCCCAATAATTTCCATGCAGGATGTGGCATCTTTGCAACAGGATTTTGACAAACTGGCAATCTGTGCAGCTAAGTGGCCAATGAGATTCAATGTTGATAAATGTAAAGTCATGCACCTGGGATGTAAAAATAACAAAGCCACTTATACCCTTAATGGGACTGCACTAGGCAAATCCATCATGGAAAAAGGACCTTGGAGTCCTTGTAAATGAAAACTTGGCTGTCGCAAGCAATGTCAGTTAGCAGCATCAAGGGCAAATAAGGTCTTGACCTGTATTAAAAGTGGCAGCGAATTATGGGATTAGGGGGTCATACTTCCACTTTATAGAATATGCCGAATTTTGGTCGGCAGTGCTCAAACTGGACAGTATTGTTTCAGAAAGGGTACAGAAAAGAGAAACTATGCTGGTAAAAGGTATGGAAAATCTTAGCTATGAGGAAAGACTGGCCAAATTGGGGATGTTCACATTGTAGAAGAGGCGCTTAAGAGGTGATATGATAACCGGCTGACACAAGGTCACCCATTCCGATTAGAAGAAAAGAGGTTACACCTAAATATTCGGAAGGGGTTTTTTTTTTTTGAGGGCTGTGAAGATGTAGAATTCTCTCTCTGAATCAATTGTACAGGCTGATACATTAGATAAGAGTTAAAGAGGGGTTGAATGGGTTTTTGGAGTCGGGTAGGGAAATTGAAATTATTTTGACGCCCATTGACTTCAATGCATTTTGCTAATTTTTCGGCGAAGCGGCACACATTTGCCCATCACTAGTTATGGTTCCTTTAAACAAACTAAGAAACCTTACTGTTATTTCAATAACACTAACAATGACTTTAGCATTTGTTCACAGTTAAGGGACACACAAAAGTTATCGCATCAATAAAAAATACATACAAATGCTAAATACAGACCTACTTTTTCTATTTGTCCATAAACATAAAAATATGTAATTTTTAGGCACAGTATGTAACGGATCATTGATCAGGTTTTAGGCAAAGGATCCACCATGCTAAAGTGGCCTAAAGGACAAATCATGAAATCACTGAACTTTACTGTTAACTGTTTCACCTTACCTCTAAAATGTAGTTCCATCCCGTCTCATTAAATACATCATCCTGAAAATGTTCTCGATACACCTCTTTGGCTTCTTGAATTTTCAGTTTGGTTACTACTTTGCCTGATAAAATAGCAGTGTTTTAAATCAGAACAAACAGAAAAAGAACAAAAAATACATATAAAATCAGTACAATTTTCACAGAGTACCTCATGGGTCACCATAAAGACATATAAGTTTACAACTATCGGCCAGATTTTATGTACAGCATGGCTGGTGTGGATACGCAGAGTTAATTACAATAGCTCCAATACAGGTATGGGCTATATAATCTGTAAACTGGTTATCCAAAAACCTCTGAAAACTGGCCTACTAAAAGAATTCTTAATTTATATTACCGGTTTTTTTAATTGGTCAGTTCGGTACCTCTCTCCCTTGTTCCATTGTCCCCAGCACTTCATGGCACAATTTGGCCTCCATGTATGTCATGACAGACACAGTGACAGCCCCCTGCCACAAGGGTTACAGAAAAAGATAGCAGTAGGTCTATACTACTTTCTTTTTTCTTGAAATTCTCATTCCTTCCACTTATCATTATCATCTAGCTTTTCTTCGGTTTCAGTGTTTTCCTCTCCTTTCATTGCTTATTCTGCCCCCATTACCACTCCCATTTATTCTGCCCCTTTTGTTCTTTAAGCCTCTCTTCCTTTTCATCCAACATTTTGTCCATTGTCTTGTCGTCAGCACATTGAAAAACGTATTATACAATAAGGGTAGTGTGGGTCCTCTATTGAAAGCAGATTATATATAGAGAGCTTCTGGCACTACAGGCATATTAAACAGTGAAATGCAGTGTGTACTAGAAAACCAATTACATTTTACACTGAGCACATGCTGAACTGAACTGTAACTACTAGATAAGCACAATGTTGTCAGATTATAAACAAAATATAGTTATATCACAACTGCACTGCCAACAGGGCATTGCGATGTACACAAGCAATGCAGGGCACAGACCCTCAATCATATACATTATAGATAAACATGAACAAAATGTGCAAGTGTTGCTCACTTACTCTTTTATTGTTCTCTATTGTTAGATTTTCACTCCCAGTCTCTCCTGCTACCCCATTCTACATATTTACTAGGGATGCACTGAATTCACTATTTTGGATTCGGCTGAACCCCCAAATCCTTCCTGAAAGATTTGGCCGAATACCGAACCAAATCCTAATTTGCATATGCAAATTAGGGGAAGGAAGGGGAAAACTGTTTTTTACCTTGTTTTGTGACAAAAGTCACGCAATTTCCCTCCCTGCCCCTAATTTGCAGATTTGGATTCGGTTCGGCCAGGCAGAAGGATTCGGCAGAATCCGAATCCTTCTGAAAAAGGCCGAATCCCGAATTCAGTGCATCCCTAATATTTACAGTGATATCCAACTGGCAGCCTGTGAGCATCCAACCAACAACTCCCCTTGTGTGGCCCCCCACATGAAAGTCTGCCTGCTATGACTTGTGTAACCTATAAAAGGTATCATTAGACAGATTAACTGGCCCTGCATTGTTTACACCTAAAATTCAGACTATAAGATCCTGTTACTCTTCAACTGTGCTTTTAAATCTCTATCTTTACGTTCTTTTAGGACTGTTTCTTACATTTTTTTCTCCTCCTTAGCTATCTTGCCCCTCTTATGATCTTCTGCGCAGGAATGCAGAGGAGAAGGAGCGGTGCCACTTGCGTATTACTAGCAATTCCTGGTCTGCTATCTCAAAGTGTTTATGCCCCGGTTCTTCTGTGCAGGAATGCGATTGGCTGGAGGAAAGGTCATATTTCACTCTGCAGCCTCTGCATCATATTCTCTAGAGCCGAACTGGGGTTTTAACTCTTAGACAGATGAGAGAGGGCAAAAATAATCATAGTGAACTATCAGATGATTTAGTTCCTTTTCAGGTGAATTTTATCTGTCCAGTTGTGGTGATTAATTAATGCTGTATTAGAGTTTTCCTTACTTGCAATTGGGAAATATTTCCTTGCCAAGTCCAGGGCAGATACAATATCTTACAGTTATTTTTAGAGATTTTAAAAGACAATTTCTACTGTTCATTTTGTTACAGGATGATGCATCTATTCATGAGCTCACTGATGGCACATTTCTACTGAATACTGCATGAATTCCTGGAAGAGTACATTTAGCAACATAGCTCAACTGATGCTCAAGCAATGACATCATCAATAACAGAACTGGGCACTATACTACCCACACTGATAGAAGTTGTGATTTCGCAGTAGCTGGAGGGGTGGTATGTTGAGCTCCTCAGATCTTTGTATTCAGAGGTTTAGCTGTTGGGAGGCGAATACGCGTGTACGGTTTACCACTATTAAGGGGCAGATCTATTAATGATTGAGTTGGGTTTCCGAGGTTATTTTTGGGTCAAAATCGATTTTTCTTCTTTGTTTAAAAACAAAACAAAAAAAAAAGTCAAATTTTTCGTTATTTTTTATACCCCAAACCTGGAAATAGCTTGAATCTGAAAATACACCATATAAAACTTGTTGAAGTCATGTAGGAGTCGATGGCAGAGGTCCCTTGATCCATTTGAAGATGGTTCCTTATGACTTGCCTTGGATTCATGTGTCCTACATAAATCAGGTGCTAAACTTCACTGTATGAGGGATTGATGTGAATTATACACACTTTGTAAAGTGCTGCATAACATGTCAGCTCTATTAAATTAGAAAGGGCCGGTAACTTTTACTCAAAACGTAGATAGCTCCATAATACAAATAAAAACTGACCTTGATTATGTTTTGAAAAATGTTTAATTTTCTGTTTTACAGCTCTCCATTTGCTACAAGGTTAATAACCGTCACTGACCTTAGTCATCAAGCATTGTTTAAAATAAAAAGTCTATAACATGGCTGTCCAGTCAACACAGTACTCTATGGACAACTCCTTGCTATTACCAATCAGCCCCCCAAACACTAAAAACAACGACCAGTACTTCTTTCTTTTTATATTCAGGCTCTGGAGCAATTCCTGTTGCTTAATTTCTTTTTTTTCAGCTGGACAAATTAGATAAAACATAGTGGTATATATATTTTTATCGATTGCACGCTTGTGTAAATGGTCCTGAAGTGTAAATATTCTGCGACGTGAGGCGGGGTGGTGGCAATTGAGGTCATTAGCACACGCCTGCGGTACCCAGTAAAATGTAATTGCAACAATGCAGAAAAAAGTAATGGGTGGACTAACCCTTTAATATGTAACATGCTAGAATTAAATTACCTTCTAGATATTTCTTTAGAATGTACTGCAAACCATAGAAGACAGTTTCTTCATATTTCACCTTCCTTATTCTTGAGTTTTTGGTCTTCTTTTCCCGACACTCAAAGTAAGAATAAACTCTGCTGGTATTTGGTGGGTACTGCTTGTAATGTGTAACCTGCAAATCAAATTAAAACAAGTGAGAATGAAATGTCTGCATCCAACCAAAACCTACATATGCAAGGGATATGATAAAAGTATGCTTCAATGCAATATTATTATATATACAGAATATATAACAACTAAAAATATAACTTAAAAGGGACCGTCACCCAAATAAATTATTTGAAATACTATTTTATCACACGAGTCAAGCACAATGGACTTTAATTACAATATATAAATTATTTGAATGTTTTTCCTTCAGTCTGGGAATTCATTCATGTCTGTAATTGTCTGGCAGACACTATTTGATTGGCAGCGGATATTTTTAAATGAGTTTACAGCTATGAATGCTTTAATAAAAAATAGAATTTGGCTTTAACGTTTAATTTGAAAAGGACTTTTTATTATACAGCTTTGTGTGTCTGGATGGCAGGTCCACCTTAAAAAGATGTTGGCAGATCTCTCTTAAGGTGATGGCACACAGGGAGTTTGTGGACAGTGAGAATTCTTACCAGGAGCTGGAGCACAATGGTTAATGTGCAAGAGAATACCATTGAAGAGGCAGTATACACCTATATTGGCAAGTACTTGAACTTATACAGATGTTAAAAATGCACCTTTGGTCTCATTTCTTATTATAAGAAAAGTTACCTCTCTGTGGAGGGGGAGTTTTTTGTTTGATGTCTCTTGCTTACAGGTTTACTTAAGTTGGCAATGCTTAATGGCCGTTTCCTGTCCTTTTAGATTTAATATATAAATGGAACCTATAATCTGCTTCCTGACAATAAACCTGAACAGGGCAAATGCCTAAAATATTTGTCAAGGCCCTATTTCGGGTCAGAAGGCTGATTACTCTACACTGGAAAGACCACTCATCAACAACAGTGCAGGAATTGTCAAGGAAGAAAGGCAGTCCTTTAGGTTTAAATGTTACCTTGTGGAGGATAGGAGATGTGAATTGCTGTTGCCAATTATTCAAAAGAAAAGAAAAAGATAGTAAGAGCCCCCGTACTCTCAAATTAATTAACTTATCTAAATTATAAAGTGAACCAATGAGTTGATAATTATAAAGTGCTTGTGCTAATAAAAAAGATTTGCTTGATTGATAAAAGCCTTTTGATAGGCTTTAAATAAATAACAAGACAAGTTCAGAGAAGCATAAAGTTGCTTTTTCTGTGTATTAAAAATAGCCAGTGCCAACTTGTTGATTTATGTACTTAATCTATAAGCAATAGATTCAAGATTCCAATAAATTATAAAGTGCAAGTGCTCAACCGAGACTCAGTTGCCGACTGGGTGTGGTTCAAAATAATTGATTTATGCAAGTGCATTATAAAATCACAAGGTAATTCATTAATAATATAATATAGTTTAACAAAAAAGGAACCAGGACCAACATTCAAGGAAATTTGAGTAGGAAAAGGAAAATAGTGTAGAGGTGGAGAAGTCCCAAAGAAACTGCTGCCTATTATTTTCTAAGCCCTGGGACCCCACTCGGGGAGAAAGTAGTACACTGAGGACTGTGGTCTCGTAGATTACATGCCCTATCTCTTAAAGAGCTAAAATCTAAAAAACCACAAATCCACCAGTGCCATATAAACAACAGAGAATGAAGAAATTGAATGCGGTTCCCTGGACCAGACTATGAGTACCCAAATTCAGTTAAAGATTATTTTTTAAAAAAAATTTCAAGGTGATCGAAAAGGTAGTTAGAAAAAAAAAAAGCAAACATTAAATAAAATAAAAATATTATTATGAAGAGAGGCTCTGCCAACGCGTTTCGCTAAAAAGCTTTGTCAAGGCAAAAAACAGTGCAGGAATTGCACATGGCTATGGATGAAATGCCAATAATGGAAAGGACTATCCTGTATATAAAAAAAAAAGAAAATTATATATACCAATGCTTTAATCTCTACATATATGTTGTCACTAGACTGATATGGCTAACACCACCTTACCTAAGGGGGTATCAACTAAAGGGCAAGCTTCCAATATATAATAATATTTTAGTAATGTAGTCACTTCCTATCTGAAAATCTGCATCTGACACTCCTTGATATTATATTTTAATGTACTTTTTTCCCTAATGTAACTCTCACGTTTGTGACATTCAGATAAATGCCTGTATATTATATATAGTTCCTGAAAACAGTTTGAATACCAATTCCAATGAAAGATGAAAAGGACCTGAATGAGACCCATAAAACTTTAAGTACAGTTTATAAAGATACATTTTACAAATTATTTATGGCTTGTGTATTATACAGTCAATAAAAGTATGAAAGTGAAGTATTTCAGAGCCTATTATATTTAATTATGTGCTCTGTAGCCATTCAGAGCACTATAATCCCCACAAGTCAAGTGCCAGTGTACTATAAACCAACAAAGTATATGCTTTAAAAACAAATATCACTAATGCCGGTAGTCTTACCACAGCGCAATTAGAAAGCACAAAACCTAGTAAGCCTAACACTGCAAAAAACTATTTTTACAAAAAGATACATTTTTCTGGGATTTGAATACCATCATCCTTCTCAAAACTCTTAAATTTTCTGAAAGGTCTAAGCAACTTATCACCAAAAAATAAGACAGGATGGAATGGTACAAGCCTAGTATACCGTTACAGAATCCAATTTTGAGTGTTCATGAAAAAAGAACAATTGTTTTACCCAAATTTTGTTTTTAAGAGATTATAAATTTAATAGGTTTTATTTGTTTTGATAGTATACACTATCATTTAGCTAAAAGTTCCACTACGCGTATTTGTTGTTGATAGGCGTTTGTTTGTTTATAAAAAGTGATGCTTGAAAGTTTGTGAACCCTTTGAAAAGACGATTTTTCCACAGGAATATGGCCAAAAATGTGATCTATTTTTCAAGGAAGAATTTAAACTATATAATGAAAATCCAATTAAATAAATGAGTAAAAAACATTTTACTTGTACATATACTTATGGAGTGTTTAAGTTGAAACTCTGCCCCCTTTTCCTTTCTGCGCCTTCCTACTCTATGAAGACCTCAAAGAGGTGCCTACTGGGTCAGAGAGTATAGGAGAGCTCAGAACAACAGTTTCACGTTAGACAAGTAACTATAAGAACTGCAGTTGAACTAGATCTAATAGAGAAATGAAATAATATTGAATGCAAGTAAGTTATTTTGGGCTGCACCGTTTTGACGGATTGGTTGAATCACAAAGTGTTGACTTATGCATTTTTTTAAGTTGACCACTGACCACACATAAGTTTACCCAGTTTGGTGTAACTCAGTACAGGTATGGAATCCATTATCCAGAAACCCATTATTTCGAATTACAGAAAGGTGGATTCCCATAGACTCCATGTTATCAAATTAATCCAATTTTTTTCTAAATTATTTCCTATTTCTCTGTAATAATAATAAATAAAAAAGTAAACCGTACTTGATCCAAACTAAGATAGAATTAAACCTTATTGGAAACAAAACCAGCCTATTGGGTTTATTTAATGTTTACATGATTTTCTAGTAGACAAAGTATGAAAATCCAAATTACAGAAAGATCTGTCATGCAGAATACCCTAGGTCCGGAGTATTCTGGATAACAGGTCCCATACCTGTATATCAATTTTGGTGCAAATAAACAAAAAAACCGGTTGGCCAAATCATATTGAAAGGAGCCACACATGCATAGGCTTCAGATAAAAACAACTGTGGACAGGTAGCCTAAATTACAGGAAACCACTTTTGTTGTTCTAAGTAGATACTTGTGAGTTTATTTTGCACATTCACCAATATTTGAACTGTTCTGTAGAAATGTCAAGTAATTAAACCACATTAAAAGGAGAAATCAAATTTAAAGGAACCTCCGCAAGGTAATTTTTCACACGCTATGAATATAAACCAATGGCAAGAGACTAAACTACGCAAAGATTCTAAACATGTTAGAATACCGGATACTTTTCTGGCAGAGTGCAATTTAATGAGCAGCAGCATGCAGATATTGCTCTTGGCTAACTTTGGAATAAACGCTTCATCAGCACCTGCCCACAACATACCATCTGACAATATAGTAAAGGTCAGGCACAAGAATGTAAAGCCTTCAAACATTCAAATTTTTCATATTGGTTTTAACTGATAATAAACATCCAATTATACACAGAATTGTTCAAAGCAGCAGAAACCACTGCCTCGGCTATTATAGAATCTAAACCAACACTTTGACCAGTTTTAAGCACTGTGACAATTATTCCACCCGGTATTGGTCAGCTGCACTTGACTGATGTCTAAGTAATACGTAGCATAAATTTATCAGACTTGGTCATCCAGGGCAAAGTTGCAATGTATGCTAATAAATTAGTAGTTTATACATAAAATATAGGCACATAAAGACTTCAGCTGCACACAAGCAACACCAGGATTCTGCTAGAGTAGTTAAAATTATTATCCCCAACCAAAGGTGCAGATTAACAGAGCTTGCTCTCTGGTTGGGGTAGCAGTTTTATTTTTTATAATTGCCCAAAGCCAGTGCTAGGCCACCCGAACAGGGAGGGAGCACCTGGTACGAGCTGCCATGTTGGGGCATGCGCACGACGAGTGAATGCCACGACTTGTTCATTATGCACATGAGCTATGTATGACATGGCCACTCGTAACGGGAGCTGGCGGGGGTAGAATTAAAAATAATTTTAAAAAACTACTACTGTTATCCCGCACCTTTGGTTGGGGATACTATATTTGTCCAACAGGTGCCCTTTAAGGTGACCACAAATGGGGCAGAGGAAACTATTTTTTGGAGTGATGATTTGCACATCACAAACTGGCAGCCTGAAGGATGATTCAGTGTTTGGTGGATGCCAGGAGAACACCACCTGTATGTATGTAATGCCAACCATGACATTTGGTGGAAGTGGAATAAAAGGTCTGATAAGTCCAGTGAAAGCATACATAACATCCAATTAGCAGGCCCAGACTGGCAATCTGTAGGTTCTGGCAAATGCCAGAGGGGCTGCTATAAGGTGCTATAGAAAGTCAGTATTTAGTGGGCTGGTGGGGGCGGTTTGGGCCTCTGTGTGGGCTAATTGGGCCTCTGTATACCTGAAATGCCAGGGCCTATTTTGATTCTCAGTCCAGACCTACATATCACTATTGCATTCTTGACAGTTCTGAATTTACTACTTTGTGGCAAAAGTTTGCAGAATTCCCTTTCCTGTTTTAGCATGATAATGCTCCCACACACAGAGGTCAGTACAGAAATTGTTTACAAGAAAAAAAAAAAAAAAAAAAAAAACATATTGGCCTGGTCCTGACTGGGATAGTGAATGCAGGTCTATAATTGCCTATATGTATGTTTGTAGGCTGGATTTACTTTGAGCTAAAAAAAATAAATATTTTCTTTAAAAATGGTCCCTTTGTTTGGAGTGCTCTTTAGATCTGCTACAGCCTCTGTTCATGTTTCAAATATGGGGTGGGCTGCTGAGTAGTTCCTATTGTACAGTGCAGTGTACGGAGTGCTGCCAGCTCCCCTGCATAGCCTGGGAAAGGAGGCAGCGGGAAGTGGAACAGATGGGTTTTGCAGAAAACTTCACTAAAACAGCCCAAAACACTATTTTTTTTAACTTGTTTTTCAAACACTATGTCTCCTTTAAATGACCTGAGGCAGAATAATGTTTTTGGGATTAAGCCTCAACTGTGGCTCTTTTAACACTTTGAAGGCTGGTGAAACAAAATACTAGTGCAAGAGATAACCCATGTATATTCTTTAGCTTCCAGTTTCATCAATGGGCACATCAGGTCTAAAAAGAACTAACTTTGCATAACAGTGGTGTAATTTTTACTTATCTACTGACTGCAGTAAATGTGGATATACGCTAGGCTTTCCTCTGTGGTGTAGGCCTTCATAGAAATGCAAGGAAAAGAAAGAATAAGTACGCACTCATGCGACAGACCAGGTTGGATAAAAAGTTGATCTTTATTCCATAGGTTAAAATCAAATGTCCCAACGCGTTTCTTATCTAGAGATAACGTAATCATAGAAATAGAAAATAAAGCAGGTACCACTGTGAGAAATCCACGTAATACATGCACTGTAGATCACTCGTCATATAGATATACTTTATTTACAATAAATTATGTTCTTGGTTCAGAAGTTTGCAACTGCGTCTGCTTGAGGATATCATGTATTTCTGATGGAAAACTCAAAATAGAGGGCTACAACTACTATGCAGGCTACTGTCTGTGCAGCCTACATGCATCAATGTTGCATTTTATGCACACCTCTGTTATTAATGTACATGTCTAAAACACCCTTGTGAAAGCGAGGACAAATCTAACAGTTTTCAAAGATTTCTGACTGTTGCAGTGTCTCTTATGTTACAGAGTCCGAAGCCAAATCTTACAGTTAACTTTTATGTTATAGAATGGCTTATTCTAAACAACTTTTCAACTGGTCTTCATTTTTTTCTTTTTATATAGTTCTGGCTCTTTCCAGCTTTCAAATGAAGGTCACTGAACCCATCTAAAAAGCTTATGTTCTTTAAGGATACAAATGTATTGTTACTGCTATTTTTTATTATTCAGGTCCTCTCCTATTCCAATCTATTTAATCCTGTAGATAATTTGGGCTCTAGCAACTATAAATTGCAAACTGGAGAGTGATTAAACAAAACGTTAAATAAACTACAATTAATAAAAAATGAAAACCAATTGCAAATTGTCTGAGAAGATTACACGCTACATCATACTGAAAGTCAATTTGAAGGTGAACATCCCCTTTAAATTTTGACTACCTTTCTAGACTACTTTAGTTACAGTATGGAATGGAATAGCACAAGAACTATATAAATTCACATTTGCAGAACCATATAAATAACTAAAAATGATTATACACAATGTTAAAAAACAAAACCATGTTCATGGAAGTGTGCCTTTAGGCTAGCATTCTGCAAGAGAAGAGGAACACCTGCCCGAACGCAAATGACAACCCTTTATCAAGCACCCATATATCTAGGTTGCAAAATAATTAGAAAAAAAAAAAAAAGAGAGAGAGAAAAAGTACAAAACATTTAATATTAATCAATGAGCAATGATAATGTATATAGAGGAATCTAGCTACTAGCAACCTTGGTTATAAGACTGACCTTGTACAGTAAAAGAATGTGTACTTTGTTCTGAACTTTTGTCCTGCTAAAGGAGCCTATTTGTATGAACTGAATAACTGCTCTCTCAGAATTGCAATTATTAGAAAGAACGGTGTATACAAAACCTAAACCTTTACAAAATGGTAAATATTTTGTGCATTTATAAAGAAAAAAAATTACATTAGGTAGGAATTTAGGCCAATAAGCTTTGTATAAATGGTGTACATTACACACTTATTATTACCAATATAGCAAAGCTTTCACTGGCTTATGTTAACGCTCAATAATAAGAATGCTTCATCACGTGTTTAACAAGGGTAACTTGTAGATCTTGTAAATCAGGATATTATGTGCTCTAGCTGTCCTAATGTACAGTTAGCCACAAATTGGCCCAACCCAGTAGAAGTCAGAGATCCACAGTGTGCAATCATGTTCTATAAGGGCTCATGCAGATGGGCGTTTTACCCATAGTTCCCCTGCTGTCATTTTTCCTGAGTTCCAGCACAGGGAGCGCAGCCTGTTCCTCCTTATAGTGCCATACTAACACAGATGCATCCAAGCCTTAAGCCTTACAGCACCTACTCATTAACCCAAATATTGGAGCCAATCACGTTTCTTGGGATGGGATGCAAGTGCAAACATGGCCCACTAGGGAGTACTGAGAGAGGTACAGCACTGTCATTAGTTATGAATGGACTGAAAAAATTAATCTGACCATGACCCACCATTTATTACTGCACTCCCAATTCTTTTTAACCCATACCTGAAACTAACACCCCAAAGGCAGGGTAGCAGAGCAATAAATCTAAATTGGAAGCAATGACGGAGATGGCACATTTGCATACTTGCATTGTTTTTGTTCCCCTACAGCAGTGCTGTCCAACATCTGTAGCTCCCGAGAGATGGAATTTATCTGGCCTACGTGGTGGGGGGCCGATAAAGGAAGTCAGTGTTAGCCACTCCCTGATTTTAAACCACACCCAAGTAACCACAAAAACATGTCCACTTTAATTGTGGTAGCACACCGAAAAAACAAATGGCTGGTGCTCACTGCAGAGATACCACTCATCACTCATATGTGAGTGGTCATATGAAGACAAAGCCTTAAATCCATATGCCTCTTCCTCCCCTGTAGATAACACAGCACCCCCAGTACATGATTAAACAGCTTAGGGGCCCCGAACAACCCTACCCTTATGTTCCACAGGCAGAGCATGGTACACAAAGGCAGAGCATGGCACACACAGGAACTTAGGGCAGGCAGAGTATGGCACACTCAGGGAACACAGGACAAGCAGAGCACTGCACATACAAGGCGCATAGGACAGGCAGTTGATTTCCTATGCGCCTTGTGAGTATGACACATAAACAGGGAGCATAGGGTACGGCACACATAGAACAGAGCAGGAGACAGGGAAACCTATCAGGACCACTCTTAAGGTAGCCATACAAAGACAGATTAAAGCTGCCAATATTGTCCCATTAGACCGATTTTCTGTTTATAAGCCCGTGTGTGGGGGTGTCCGGCAGGTCACCTGATCGATATCAGGCCAAAAACCATCCCATCAATCGGGCAGATTTTTCCTTCGATCGAGTACTGCATCGGCTACTTGATGCAGTCCTATGGCCCGTCAGCAACCAACCATTCTCTTTGTTGTAATCTGATCGTTCGGATTAACCCAATTGTCGCCTTGCATTCAGTAGGCATATCGGGGAAAGATACGCTTGTTTGGCGACCCCTACATAGAGCCCCCTCCCTGCGCCCCTGTGCATTTCTGAGCAGAGGTCCTCCTATCACCACTGCATGTACTACATTTCTATGGCAAGCGTTACAGGTGAAGAGGGCATTTAACCATCTGATGTCAGAACCAACCAAGATGCCCCATGTGACATTAGCCACAATATAGTTTATATAAACTAGCTCCTCTATTTATCTAAGCCTCCATTTAGGTCACAGTAGTGCTGTAGGGCCCACTTTGCATAGCAGATAACAATATCATGTTTTTTGTTTTGCTAACAAGCAAAGTTGGAATGTCATTTTTGGCTTTCTACACATCTACAGGATAAAAACAATACTGTTGATGGCAATATTTGTAGTTTCTAGATATTAAATTAGAAATGTATAAAGGGGCAATATATTTGCCAGCACAGTACAAAAGATTGGTGTTGCTATCAGTGTCATACTGGTGTCAGAAAGGGTACAGGCGCGCATCTATAGAAGTTCAACCCAGAAGTCAACATTTGTAAAGGCTCAACCTGGAAAGGGGGGGTGTGAGGTTGGCCTGAAAACCTGAAGGTAAACCCGCAGGTATCAGCCAGCCTGCACAACACTACTGAATGTCATTAAAGGCAGCTGTTAGAATTGATGCAATAGTTGCTGATATTCCTCAGATGCTGCTGAGAACTAAATGTTGCAAAATTGTAACAGTTCAGAGTCTGCACCTGATATTACTGAGCTGCCAGCCAAATGCCAGAGACAGGGACATTAAACTTAGATTTTGGAAAAACTGTAAAAAATAAAAAATGTTAAGTAATTGAAAAAAAGTATTTATTTATTTATAGGGAACAATCTGAAAACAACTCAACTGGAAAAGTGTTTGGAAGGTGAACAACCCCTTTAAATGGCATACCAGTAGCTTGTATATTGGCTGTATTTGAGAAGAGTTTTTTTTATTATTATTAATAACACTGGTGTTGGATGGGCTTACTAGAATTTTGGATTTCATTGTAGATACACGATACCACTAGTCAGTATAAGCCCCAGGTTTCACCAACAGCTGAAGGATTTTTATTATACCAGCATTATTTACTATATTTTGACTTTAAGCTCAGCAGGGGTAGATGATGGCTATGATCAAGAGTATGAGAGTATGACTGAAAAATAAACACATTCAAAATAGAAGAGCCAGCTCAAATTCTGAAAATCACACACCAGAAGCAAAATTTGGTACAAAAAAATTAGCAAAGCGGGCACTAAGCAGTTAAGCATTACCGAAGCAAATGATCAAAATCATGTTGTACAGATGACGATTAACTACAATTCCCAGCATCACTCGGGGTCCCCAGGGAAGGAGGGTCAGAGAAGGACAGGAGGTATGACGGAGGCATGTGCGTAATGACGGTAACCTGCGCATGGTAGAACGGTGATTAAAATAAGTATTTTAGCGCTGTCTGTGCGCATGAGACAATTTCTTTCACTTCTGTATTTATAGAAGCCCTTTTCTTCTGGAGATCACATGGACGCCCCAATGCTCACTGTGTCCTGACCTTCACACTCCCGGCACTGCTAAAGGTTGGAATATCTAGTATAGGTCAATCTTCATAGTCATAATGGTTTGAGTCACCCCTCTCACTGCAACTGGCGGAGCAAAAGGACGCGGAACACCCCCGTCTCGTGTGTCACGTAATCCCCTCTGGTGCTTAACACCCCGTTATTCTCAGGCAAGCAGGGAGGCCCGGGGTCCCTATTTGTAAAAGTGCTCTCTTCTCTCCGCACCTTTCCCTTCACGGGTAATTGTGAGGCTACCCCCATGGGGCCTTACCTTGTATGAATCAGTCGCCAGAAGGATGTTAAAGTAAGCTTCTCGGCTTTCCATCTCGGCGCCGGTGAGTTCCAGTCCCGAGCGCAGACAAACGATGGACAATACTGAGCCGTACAGCGACCCGTCGGCTCTATACCTTTCACAGTGGCAGGCTGCTAGGAGAAGGGGCGTGGGGTGACGTCACGGGGAGTGGCCGCAGCCCAGGACCTTTCTGAATTACGGACTATCTCAACACAATTTTTTTTTTAAATTCTTGGTTTGAGTGACGTAAAATGGGGCAGCGGCGCACGTTTCCTATTGGTTAATTTCGGGATTGGCCCAGCACGTGGTTATCATGCCCCTTTCTTTAGGACGCCTTCTACTGTCACTTTCGGTTTTGGCGAATTCATGCTCTCAGTTTCTTTTAATATGAAATGAAAGTACAGTGTGCAATGAATGGCGGCGGCGCCGCCTTGCTCGGAATAGGTATGGTCTTTCCAATAAATCAGATGGCACGTGCTTAGTGACCAGTGTCTTATGGGAAGGCTTCTCGGACAAAGCGCCTGGTAACAGGCGCTTGGCAGGCGAGCTATTGTCAGGATTAAGCCCAGTACAGTACCTCACATTGTTGTCTGTGAAAACATCAGTTGGGTTCGCAGGCAAACATTGCCAAGGTTGATTTGTTTTCTTTGTTGGAATGATTCAATGATTGGTCTGTATTCAGTTGCCTGCACATAGGGTTGCCACCTTTTCTGGAAAAAAATACCGGCCTTCCTATATATTTATCTTTTTTCCCTATTAATAACATTGGGGTCAACCATCATTTTTACCGGCCAGGCTGGTAAAATACTGGCCAGGTGGCTACCCTACCTGCACACCACATAGTCACCAGACCTCATCATAGCAGGACAGGCCTGAGCTGTGATGATTTTAAACAGCAGTGTGTATCAGTGCTTGATGAAGTAAGTTACCTCTAGCCCACAGATCACTTGCCCCATAGCTGCAATTCTAAGTGCAAGTGGGTTATTTTAAGGTAACAAAAAAGATTGAGTGGTGCGCCAGAAAGAAAAAGTTAATCATGTGGTCCACGCATTGCCTCCATTAGAACTCACGGGGCCCGTACAACAAACTTTTCGGGGCCGCCTGGGCGCTGCCCACACTGGCGCCCGAGCCCCACTCCATCCCACCCAAAGACCACACAGACATCAGCGCTAAAAAACTATCCCCCTACACACAAGTTATAAAAAGTCATTGATGGTCAGGACCCCCTTATAAGTTAAAAAAAAATGGGCACCAGGGCCCCCCTTACAAGTTAAAAAAATATTTTTTAAAATAATACATTGGTGGCCAGGGGATTAAAAAAAAACAAAAAAACACAAATTGGTGTTCAGTAAAATTGAACTCATGGCTTCAGGACTTCAACTTCGCCTCTTTTTGTGACTTCGGGTCTTTTCATCGCTTCAGGACTTCAATTTCAGATGTTTTCGTGACTTCGGGTCTTTTCGCTGTTTCAGGACTTCAATTTCGTCTATTTTCGTAGCTTCAGGTCTTTTCACCGCTTCGGGAGTTCGGCTTCAGCTTTTTTCGTGGCTTCGGGTCCTTGTGGCTGTTTGGGACTTCGAAAATGGCCACACGGCTTGAGCGCTCTCAAGGGGGACCGGGTTCTTTCAAAACTGCAGCACTGCCTGGTCCCCCTTCAAGCCTGGGACACTTGTTCCACCTGTCCCCCCCTGATGGCGGCCCTGGGTCCAGGTGCACCAGCCCCAGACCCCCAGCTTCAGGGAGCGACAAACCAATATACACAGCAAAAATACAGGGCTACCCAGCACTCAGAGGAATCCAAAGGGCCAAAAGTTAAAAAAATAAGTCTTTATTAATCATAATTAAAAGTATAAATGCTATGTACTTCATTATGCCCATGATTAAAGCGATACTGACACGTTCCTATAAAAATCATATGCACGAGTCAGTATAAAGTAAATGCTGCGGCTGTAATAGTTCCCCCAAAAAGCCCCCCCCAGCAAAGCTCCCCCCCCAGCCCCACTAACCTGTGTGCTGCCGCCACTAACAGATCTTCAGGGTTACTTCAGTGACACTGGGCTGGGGGCGGAGCGATCCTTCCAAAGGCTGAATTCCTGTTTTGATTCATAATCAGCCCATGGAAGGATCGCGTCGCCCCCCAACCCAGCGTCACTGAAACAGCTCAGAAGATCTTTTAGCAGTGTCGGAGGGTCGGGTGAGTACAGGTTTGTGTGTGTGTGGGGACTATGAGGTGAATGATTACTCGTGCAGCATTTACTTGATACGGAGACACGTTCCTAGGATTTTTATAGGAATGTGTCAGTATCGCTCTAAGTACCTTGCAGGTATGAAACGCACAAGGCTTATGGAGATGCATTTTTACTTTCAATTATGATTGATAAAGACTTATTTTTTTAACTCATACTTTTGGCCCTGTTGATTCCTCTGAGTGCAGGGTAGCTCTGTCTTTTTGCTGTGTATATCGGCTACTTTAAGGTGCCAGCAGCCCTCCTCACCCCAACAAATTGGTGACAGTCAGGGCCGCTATCAGGGGGTACAGGTGTCCCGGGCCCAGGCCTGAAGGGGGCCCGGCAGTGCTGCACTTTCGAAAGAGCCAGGCCCCCCTTGACAGCGCCATTTCCGAAGTCACAATGTCATGATCAGCCAAAATGCGGAAGTGCCGAAAAGCCGAACTCCCGAAGTGGCGAAGAGACCCGAAGTCAAGAAAACAGCCGAAATTGAAGTCCTGAAGTGGCGTAAAGACCCAATGTCACTTAAGGAGGCGAAGTTGAGATACTGAAAGCATGAGTTCAATTCTACTGAACACCAATTTGTGTGTTTTGTTTTTTAATACCCTGACCACCAATGTATTATTTTAATACTCTAAAGGCCCCTGCCACCAATGTTTTTTAAAAAAATATTCTCTGGGGCCCCAATTTTTTTGACTTGTTAGGGGGGGCCCTGGCGCCAATGTTTTTTTTTTTAAAAATATATTCTTTGGGGCCCCAATTTTTTTTTTACTTGTAAGGGGGGGCCCTGGCACCACAGTTATAAGGGGGCCCTGACCATCAACATATTTTTATAACTTGTTTTAACTGTTGTGTGGAGTGGGCGGGATCTGGGGTGGGGCTTGGGGGCTGGGGTTGTACAGGGCCCCGTGATTTCTAATGACGGCCCTGGTGACAGTACTGCCCTAACCTAACCACACACTCAGATATGTTTCAGTTTTACACTTTTAAGTCTTTTTGTTATTATTATTAATAATAAAAGGCTGTTGGCAGATGGGAACAAAGCAAATTAAGCTTGTATAAAATAACAGTATAAGTATTACTATGATCATAGTTCTATATATTGTGTATATATATATATATATATATATATATATATATATATATATATATATATATATATGTATGTACAGTATATTTTTTTTTATCTGAGATAGGCTGGTTATCAGTTGAAATTGGGGTTATGGGTTGCATGAAACTGTGCCAGATCTCAACAAAAAACTGGAATTTTAAGGCACCTTATACCTTTCACTCCCTCATTGCAGCCATGATAGGGGTGGAATGCACAATGTTCAGTGCAGGGAGCAGGCCTGGGTCAATGGGGCCCACCGGGTATTTCCAAGTGTCCTTCTGGCCAAGTAAGACTTGGCTGAAGTGAAGACTTACATACAGATCCAGTTAGGCAACATCAAATTAGTCTTGCTTAATTAGTGTAATACTTATCTGCTAGTTTCTAGTCCAGTATCCAGTCCAGTTTATCTTGTTTTAAAGTAGCTGTATGGGAGGCAGGGTGAATAGGCATGATTTACCTATAATATCTGCTTCTAGATTCTAGGCCAGTATTCAGTCCAGATACAAGAGGGGGTTGTGGGTGCACTCCTGAGGCCATATAAAAAAAAATATTTAAATACAATAATCCCCTGTCTAAAAAAAGAAAAACAGGGTTTTTTGTTACAAAGTTATGATCATACAATTGGTAAGCCGACATACCACATCAAGGTAAACCCCCATACGGCGGTCCCTAACCTGTTTACCTGTGATCAAAATGTAAAACCTTGGTTTCAATCTGTGGACTAGATCCTCCCCCGCCACCTGCATATGCGGCTTTTGAAGGGGAGACTGCCCAGACAAACGCCCATTTTAAAAAAAAAAAAAAATGTGATTGTGAAGAGACTATAATGAAGGAAAAGTAAAGTTGTATATATAAGTGCACACTTGTGTGTGTATGTGTGTGAGTATAAGTATAAGTACAGGTGTGAGTATAGATGTAGAGGGAGATGAAAAAGGAAAAACTAAATGTGGAGTGTAATAGGTGTACTGTGTGTGGGTCTGTGCAAGTGTTACTTAGTGATAAGTGCAGCAAATATAATGGGTGTCTCACAGGTGTTGCTAATAAAAAGGCCAAAGCCTCCCCAGCCGCTAGCATTTGTGGCTTTTAAGGGAGAGAAATTTCCTTTTTCATCTCCTTCTACATCTATACTCACACCTGTGCTTATATTTATACGGGTGTAGATTGGGATTCACCCGTTTGTAGCAGACAAGGTATTGGCTTTCCATTTATTTTTGACTATTTCACTGGCGAGTGGCTAGGCCAGAGCCTCTACCCAATTCCCCTATCTGGACTTTAATCAGAACCCACAGATTGCCAGTCCAGGCCTGCTACACACATTACACCTATTACACTCCACATTTAGCTTTTCCTTTTTCATCTCCTTCTACATCTATACTTACACCTGTGCTTATATTTATACTCACACACATACACACACAAGTGTGCACTTATATATACAACTTTACTTTTCCTTCATTAAAGTCTCTTCACAATCACATTTTTTTTTTTTTTAAATGGGCGTTGGTCTGGCCAGTCTCCCCTTCAAAAGCCGCATATGCAGGTGGCGGGGGATCTAGTCCACAGACTGAAACCAAGGTTTTATATTTTGATCACAGGTAAACAGGTTAGGGACCGCCGTATGGTGTTTACCTTGACGTGGTATGGCTGCTTACCAATTTTATGATCATAACTTTGTAACAAAAAACCCTGTTTTTCTTTTTTTAGACAGGGGATTATTGTATTTAAATATTTTTTTTATATGGCCTTAGGAGTGCACCCACAACTCCCCTCCAGTATTCAGTCCAGTTTATCTTGTTTTTAAAATTGCTATATGGGAAGCAGGGTGAACAGGCATGATTTACCTATGGTGTCTGCTTCTAGTTTCTAGTCCAGTTCTGTATGGAAACAGGATGAACAGGCATGATTTACAAATGGTCAATATGTGTGTAGTAAATATATAAATGTTTTGAGAGCCCTAGTGTATTAGTCTTTGTTTGAAATGTTTTCTTTCTCTAGAAGAATTTTTGTAAATTCAGTATTAATTCACTGATGTTACTGTACCTGTGTTTCCCAACTAAAACAATATGGTCAGACACCAAAAGAGTCCTTTATATGATGTGTACAATAAAGAAATCTCAATAGAGCGGTGGACCACTGACTTCCAAATCTATAAATAGCCTGTCTTTTTAAATTAATGCCCAAAGTCCTTCTAGGCATTCACATATGTAAGCATAATTGTTGTATGGAATTTACTGTATGGAAATCAACTACTGGTTTCTATCTTAAAACCATTGGAAGGTAAATATACTGCACATATAAATATATACAACATGTAAATATACTACAACAGATAGAGCTTCCATAAAAGGATGAGAAGAGTTGGATGATTTACCATAGTTTTAAATGATAAAAGCTGGATACACTGATCCCACTTTAAGGGGCAACCATGTACATATAAATACATGATGTATTTTATTTTTTTGGAGAGAGGGGGGCCCCTGAGGCGACAACCTCAGTGGACCCCGGACCCCCAGTCCAAGGCTGTACCTGGCTCAGGGACTGGGCCTCTATGAAGCCTGCACTGCCATTTGAAAGGATTAACAATACAATCATTTGCTAAACTGGAACACTGAATAGTAGGTATACGAATACAATATGTCCCAGTATTCTAAGGTATGAAAAGTAAGGAGATTTATCCTTTGTGGTGTAAATGAAGTGGTAGCAGACCCAGCAATTGCTGGTGGTCCAGGAGCTATTGATGGCCCAGTAGAGCGCTGACAGTTAAGCAGTTTCATTATATGTGTATGAAAAAATCTTGCCAAGTTTAGAGGGGCACTTCAAAAGATTTTTCTGTGGGACCCAATCTGTTGCATAACTACCGTCTGTTGTACAGCATTTCAACTTCCTAGCCCTCTATGAAGATTTGCCACCTGCTCATTTATTTGCAGAGGGTGGCAAATGATTGAGCTGGTGGGCTGAAGAGGAAGGTTTGGTAATATGTGTGCATGCCAGACCCCCTCAAAGATCAAAGTACCCCACACAAAGTACACATTGTGCTACTATGCATTTTATATAATAACGTGACGAATGGGAAATCTTGATTGTCCGCACAGTTCATGACAAGGCAAAACTAATATGAGAAATCAGTTATTAATATAATCAAAGATAACTGAGTCAGTGGGGGTCATTTACTTTTTCCTAGATCACGACTGCTTGAGTGCAAGAGTGCATCCATGCAGCGCTGGATTTCAATGAGGTGCGCCCCTATGCCGCACGGTCCTACCAGGCGGCCGCGCGGTCCTAGCGCCCACCTCCCCTTCCCAGCACGCCGGCGAAAAAACGCCGGCGCAGCTGCTGTAATTGAATGGGGACACACACGTCCCCATAATGCGGCTGGGCGGCATGCCGCCCCTATTTTTTGCCGCCCTAGGCCCAGGCCTATGCGGCCTCGCCGCAAATCTGGGCCTGCATCCATGAGTGTTCATCTAACAAGCATTTTAGCCCTGGGAATTCTATACTCTGCTCCTCGTGCTGGATTGAAAAATCCGGTGTGAGGAGCAGACTGCAGCATCAGGAGGTGCAGGCCAGAGCTGCCTTTACTACCTACCCAGTGGAGCAACCTTGTCCTTACCTCCAGCCTTAAGGACATGGTACTGGGCACCCATATATACCACCCACCCCTAAATATAGTGCAGATTAATGCAGTCAGCAGTGTCGGACTGGCCCACCGGGATACCAGGAAAACTCCCGGTGGGCCAAGGTGTCAGTGGGCCCTCATGCTGCTAAACTTTTGGCCTATTTCATGGCCATTCCCTATTTCTATGAGAACAAAGAGGCTAAATAGATGGATAAATTGATTATAGTATGTAAAGAAAACAGACTAGGAGAATAGAGTTTGAGGAGATGAAAACTAATAGTACTAAGAGTGGCCCCTGGTCTAAGGTTTTTGGGTGGGCCCCTGGTGATCCAGTCCGACACTGGCAGTCAGTGCTATATAGTTCAGGGCAGGTGCAGGTCTCTGTGTTCTGAAGCAGAGCAGAGAGACCTGCAGCAATTCTTCAGGGGGCAGTGTGCAAAAAACAACAACACAATGTTTTGCTTACTGGCACTGCAAAAGGCCTTAATGTTTGTTTCTCTGATGGCTCACAAATTGTGTAGACAGGCAAGGAGTCCTTTAGAACATAGGCTGGGTAAACAATATTGCTGTTCAATCTGTTCTTTGCTTACATGACCTATCTGAGCAATAAATCTTTGGGATTTTTTTCATTCCTGTCACATTTTGTTACTTACCGGTATTTAAAAACAGACATGCATAAAGGTCATTTAAGGTTAAGCATCCACGTTAGTCTTGAAAACCGGGGAATAGATAGGCTGTGCAAAATAAAAAACATTTTCAATATAGTTAGTCAGCCATAAATGTAATGTATAAAGGCTGGAGTGACTGGATGTCTAACATAATGAGCCAGGTACAGCCTTGGACTGGGGGTCCGGGGTCCACTCTCTTGCTTTCCACTGATTTGTTACCAGGCAGTAACCAATCAGTGACTTGAGGGGGGGGCACATGGTCATTATTGTTGCTTTTGAATCTGACCTGCATGCTAAGGATCAATTGCAAACTCACCGAACAGTTATGTCCCATGTGGCCCCCCTTCAAGTTGCTGACTAACTCAGATTTATAGAGCTGAAAAGTAGGAAGTTGGGTTCTGTTCTGTTAGACATCCAGTCACTCCATCCTTTATAGATTACATTTTTTCATTTTGCACAGCATATCTATTTACCCAGTTTTTATTTTTACACTTAAAGGGGTCATTCACCTTCCAAACACTTTTTTCAATTCAGTTGTTTTTTAGATTGTTCCCCAGAAATAAAGACTTTTCTCAATTACTTTCCATTATTTATTTTTTAAGTTTTTTTCTAAAATCTAAGTTTAAAGGTGAAAGTTCATGTCTCTGGTGTTTCAGTCTGACAGCTCAGTAATTCAAGCGCAGACTCTAAACTGTTACAATTTTGCAACATTTAGTTGATACATTTCTCAGCAGCATCTCTGGAATATTAGCAACAATTGTATCAAGTCTAACAGCTGCCTGTAATGAAACCCAGAGATTCTGCTCAGCAGGGACAAAGATAAGAAATGTATCAACTAAATGTATCAATTTAGAACAGTGTACAGGATCGGCGACCCCCTCCCAGAGCTGCTTCAGAAGGAGAGAAATGACACTTTACACTTCAATATTAGAAAAACCGTCACACATAGAAAATAGAAAGTCATTGGAAAAAGTTGTTATTTCTGGTGATCTATCTGAAACCAACTAGTTGTTTGAAGGTGAACAACCCCTTTAACTGGGTACCATAGTACTACACTATTTAAAATTTTGGGAAACTTGCCAATCAAATACAATGGTAGAATCAACCTTTTTAAAATAGTGAGATTTCCCAGGCTATGCTACAAAAAATAAGCAAAATAAAATCTTAATAGTATATTAAGATATTAAACAGGATATTATAAAACTCAGTAAGTAACTATGATTATTTATCTGAAAAAACAAAAATCTCCTTATTGCTAATAGCCCAACTTGTGGACCAGCCAACAGTGGACATAACCTGCTTTGATGGAACAATCTGGCAAGTTTTATGATGTTCTTGAAGTATTAGGTTAGTGGATGACGTACAGAGATTTCATATGAATCTCTCTGGCCTACTGATTATATGCCACAACTGATTACATTCCACAACACCGTCACAACAATCCTCTACTCAGTTCCACAATCAGAGCAGGCAGACAATGAAAAATACAATATTATGAACTTGCAAACGATAATTTTGTTCAACATTATTTAATACACATTTTCAAGAAGGATTAACAGACCCTCACTTTAAACTGTGGCTTTATAATGGCTTAACAACAGTACAAAGGCTCCCCAATCACCAAACTAAGATAGTATATACGTTTTCAGAACTACAAACCAAATACAATATTCCTAATAACCCAATAAATATTTAATAAATGAATATTTACTAGAGATGCTCTAAATTCTGAATATGATTTGGGATTCAGACTTTTTAAGCAGGGTTAAGCCTAATCCAAATGCCTGGCAAACCAAATCCTTAAAATCACGTGACTTTTTGTCGGATAAACTAGGTAGTAAAAAAATAGTTTCCCTTCCTGGCCCTAATTTGCATTTATAAACTGGGGTTTGGGTTCGGTATTCGGCCAAATCTTGCACAAAGCATTCAGGATTCCGCCTAATATTTACAAGTGAAAAGCTAAAAAGACATGGTGATTTGGGCCATAGAAACACACATAGCTCACAATTACAACTTCATTACAAAAACACAGGGACAACTCCTAACTACATCTGTGCTAACTATAAGAACTATTATGAATCATGATGCACATAATGGTTGAGCATACTTCCAGGTATCACCACTACAACCTCACTCAAGATTATGCAAAATAAAGACCCTTTCTGAGGTGTTTTTCAAGGGCGTGGTCCTAGGACATCACCTAGGATGTCTCCATTGATTATATACTTCTGTCCATGGCAATTTGGAGCAAGCACTTTGGACATGTACAAAAAAAACTACACAATAAAGAGTTTGCCTATGCAACATTGCAGTCCTGCAAACAAATATTTCTGGGTCTCTATCCTAAAACTCAAAGAATACTAGACAGTATTAAAATAGCTCAATTCCTCATACTCACAGCCAGGGCTGCCATCATAAATTGCAGGGCCCCATACGACAAATATTTCCTGGGCCCCCTGGGCTGCGCCCACCACAAGCCTCACCTATAGATATGCCCTCCCCACCCCACAGGTCCACCCCCACACACAGTAAAAAACAAAACAAAACATTGGTGGCTAGTGTTCCCACATGTTAATTAAAAAATATTGGTGGTCAGGGCCCCCCATTAAAAAAAACATTTGTGGTCAGGGCCCCCCATTAAAAAATATTGGTGGCCAGGACCCCACATGCGGAAAAAAATCGTGGCCAGGCCCCCCTCCCCATGTTATAAGAAAATTGGTGGCCAGGGCCCCCCTTAAACGTCCATGTAAAAAAACTTGCCCCCCCAGAAGTTTTAAAAAAAAAAAAATTGGTGCCCAGGGCCCCACCACACAACAGGGACCACAAAGGGTTATCTTTAGGGGGGCCCTGCCATGTTACACTTATTTCATTAGTGTGGTCCACCTGCTGTAAGTGAGCTGCCAACTACAGACGGGAGGAGGGGAGCACGGGTGGCTGCATCTTCTTCCAGTGACAGCATTTTCTTCCCTTATTGGTCACAGAATTTCAAGTCCTGGTAAAGCTGCCTGGTGATTGGATGAGCTGGAGGGGAAGTTCAAACCTCAGCTATCCAATCCCTGAGCAGCTCAACTGGGACTTAAACTCTGTGACCAATAAAGGAAAGTAATGGACAGAAGATACCTCCCCCTGTGCTCCCGCCCTGAAGTTGTCAGCTCTCAGAAAGCTGGGGGGACCAGCTAATCAAGTAAGTGCGGCGTGGCTGGGCCCCTCTTACCTTCGGGGCCCCCTACAACTCCCCCCCTGTTGGCGGCCCTGCTCACAGCAGTTAGAACTATTTTGTAATTCTGGACAACTGCACACCATCTGCAACTAAACCAAATGCAACGCCAGTCAGTTTTGGTGCTGCAGAACAAGGAATCTAAGGATTCATTCTTCTATGATAAATAAAAACATACCTAGACACAAAGGAAAATCAGTTGGTCTCCATTTTTGTAAAAGTAATGATCATTGGCCTACTTTTTTAATTCCCCACCCTAGTGTTTCTTCTGACCCTGGATTCTTTCTGTTTTACTTCTTTTAATGATAGCACATGCAATGCAATTCAGTAAAGCATACAGAATTTTTATGTAGAGCAAACTAGTTATCTGCTGTTTGACCTTAAATCCATGGTGACCCGCAGGTTGACCACCAGGGCAGGTTCGGTTAAAAATTTGGATTCAGTTTGTGTGGGGGTCAGACTGGGGGTACACTGCTCCACTGCTTCTGAAGATTCGCTGTCTTGGAACTAGAGGCGCACAAAAAAGTAGCAGTGAGTAGCAGTGAGTACTCAGTATGGGTTGCACGGGTCCTACAATGGTAACATTCTGTGGATTAAGGTTGGGTGCGGGTTGAGGTTTTTCATGACCCCAGGGCCGGAAATAGTTGTAGACAAAAGAGGCAACAATGAGGGGGCGCTGGGCAGGTACCTGTTAACGGGTCTCCTGCCTACACCTAGTCAATCCCCTCTGTCACGCTCCCCTCCATCCCTTTCTCTCCCCGTCACTCTTCCCTTTCTCCCCTCTGCCACACTCCCCACTATCTTCTCCTCTCTGTCACCCCCCCCATCTGCCGCACTTTCCTTCCTCCCCTTTCTTCCCCATTGCCGATATCCCCTCAGTTATACCGCATGCGGACGCACACGAGGCAGGGGAGCATGGTGGCTTGCCTAGGGCACCTGGTCAGCTTGGCCCAGATCTGCCTGACCTGCACATCACCAGAGCAAACCTCTTTGTAGACTTAGAAACACAGTGACCAGAAGGTCAGTTATGTTTTTGTTGTTGTACTACTTAGTGCTTATCATGCCTTGATTAAGCTTCAGCAGGTGATAAATGTTTAAAGTGCCTGTGCATGCTGCTCATTCAATCATATGGATTGACACACACACACAAGGTTCTCTTGAAACCTTTAAGAGTAGATTCAACAGGGTTGCTTTAAAATGCATTTATAGATCCTGATCAAAAAATAGTATTGATACCTGTAACCCTAAAATTAACTCCAGTCCAACATGTAGCTCAACTGTTTGCCCCATTGCACATACATTTATTTTATGCCCGAGCAAAGCTACACATGGGGCACAGTGGGAGGATTTTGTTGCATGCTTTGGTCTAACAAAAAGCTGTGCTGTGAAAGCAAAAAATGTAGGAAGACTGCAGTACTTAAAGCAAATATAACCACTTTTATTCCACTTTATAATGTGTAATAATTATTCATTTGTCATTTTATATAATAATAATTATATAAATATAAAATATACAAAAAGATAAATAAATAATGTCCCCACCAAGGAAGCATAAAACACAAATATAACAGATTACTTGTGAAGGAGTTGCTAGTTAAAAAGTCAGCGGCAGAGTTTTCAAGAATGTGACATATAAATGTAGATATAAAGGAGAAAATAAAATTAGACAGTGATTCCTTCATTCCAAAATATTGCTCACATTATTCATATTCTAAGAATCTGCTTATGTCTGTATTATTAACAAATATTTATAAAGCACTATCAGGGGAGATATCGGATGTACTCCAGCCAAAGCCACCATGGAAGGGTCTGGTCCCAAGAAACACAAATGTTCGGCAGCCTCACAACAAGGGTAAGAAGAATTTCACCGGCACACAGGAATTGTAGTAGCAGGGCAAGCCCTTGCAATTTTATTATGCAGTAGTGCAACGTTTCGGGGTCACGCCCCTTTGTCAAGCATGCAGGGAGAGGGGCCTGGTTGGACCGCGCGGCCTAGGGGCGCCCCTTATTGAAATCCGGCGCTGCTGGCTCCAACTGCGGGTGTGCAAAAAAGCTCAGTTTTGGTGACCCTTAAAGGAAAACTATACCCCCAAACAATGTAGGTCTCTATAAAAAGATATTGCATAAAACAGCTCATATGTAAAATCCTGCTTCATGTAAATAAACCATTTTCATAGTAATATACTTTTCTAGTAGTATGTGCCATTGGGTAATAATAAATAGAAAATTGCCATTTTAAAAAATAATGGCCGCCCCCTGGGATCGTAGGATTCACTGTACTCACAAACATACCAACAAACCATACATGTTAGGTCACATGAGCCAATTAACAGACAGAGTTGTGTCTTTTGCTTCCACACTTCTTCCTGTTACAGTTAGAGTTGAAGTATTTCTGGTCAGGTGATCTCTGAGACAGCACAGACACCATCACGAAATGGTGGTTCAAGGCAAGAGATGTAACAGGCCAATATTTACTTAAATATATATTCCAGTTTGGTAAGATTCTTTAATATGCCACTTAATATAATATGAACTATCTGTTGCTTAAGTGTTCATTTTGGGGGTATAGTTTTCCTTTAACAATGAAATCCGAAGATACCAAAGGCACCATCTTTGGTATCTTCTGATTTCTTTGCTAAGGGACTACCAACAGTGAGCTCTGCATGGATAGGTCAGCGTTACAGCCAGGGCCACTGGCAGGGAGGAGGGCCAGTGATGGGCTGTAGATGTTTCTTTTGGGGGGTTTCATTCTCCTTAATTCTACTTCTTCATTATACATTTTTCAATGGCCTTAAGCCATTAATGAACACAATGATACAGATAGCAAAAACTATCTACAGTATGTTGAACAACTAACAGTATGCAAATATATTTACTGTATCTTCCTGTTTATATTGTGAAAGCTATATCTCTATATAGATATATCTAGATAGATCTATATCTATAGGCAGCTCTATGTTGATGAGGGATGGGCTGGGGGATCCATGTAGCAGTCCCACATCCCACTCACTACCTTGCACTTCATTCAGATGCATAAGTTAGCGAGTGCTGGTAAACACCAGCAAAAGTGTCCTATGGCTAAGGACAGGGCTGCCTTGCACCTACCACCATTGTACTTCTGAGGGACTATTAGTACATGCCCACAATTTAAGCATAAATCACACCACGACCAAAGATAAATGTAGGGTATAAACTGCAAATAATTTAGTATTCACTGTGATACTGTTCATGTGTAGTTCATAAAATGACTTTTAGGAAGATATTTCTGTGGAAGGAAAAGTAAATACTTTGACCAGTTTGGCAGTTAGGTTAGAGAGAGAGATTTCCATGTCTCAATTTGCCACCCTGCTATTTGCATACATCTTTGAATCAGGTGCCATATACTTTGTTATTGAAATGCAAAATGTGCCCATTAACAAGTATAGAGGGTTCTTCTTAAAACAGATTACAATCCATTTTAATCCACTAGATCAGATCAATGCATTTGTCATCAAACACAGGGAATGAACAATGCAAGAGTTTATAGTCTGAATTTGAGGTGTAAACAATGCAGGGGTCAATTAATCTCAGTACTGATACCTTTTAAATCTTACACAAGGTACAGTCACGGCAGCTAGACTAGAGAGGGGGGGCAAATCAATGCATTTGCCATTCAGCATAGGGTTATTGCCCATGACATACATTATAGCATGGTAAATACTGTGAAACGATGTACATATAGAACAGTTAAAATAACAACCAGAGAGAAATCTTTTTAAGGCTCCTAAAAATGTTGTGGAAGAAAAATTTGTAAAATGATGTTGTGTGAATTTAATTAAAATATATGCTGATCCGCAGTCATTTGCTCTGTCTTTACTACTACATTCTACAGGGGAAATTTACTAAAGGGCGAAATTTCGGTAAGTATAAAATTTACTCATTCCCTTACGTCCCATCCGGCAGCAGCTGTGAGAGTTAGAAAGATAAGGGCGGGATCCAGTTACACCGCCTTTTGGAGAACTTTCCTACCAAAGGAAGCTTCATGAGAGGTTAATATGTCCACTCTATAGTGCTGAATGAATGTATTTGTGGGTACTCCAAGTGGCTGATCTGCAGATATTGTCCATAGACACCCCTGCTACTTCTGCCCATGTTGTGGAGATGTTTCTGGTGGAAGGCTCCTGATCCTGAAGGGAGGCATGCGACCAGCTTTAATATACGCCATCTGAATCATCTCCTGCTGCCTTCATACTTTTGTTCTTTCCAGAAAATGAGACTAACAGATTCTCACACTTTCTAAACTCCCTAGTGCGATCAATATAAATCCTGATAGCTCGACCAACATCTAGGAGGAGCAATTGCCTTTCTTGTTCTTCTCCTGCTTGGTTAATTTATGGAACACAATCGGCCTGAAAGATAAAAGAGGTCTCAAGATTGACGGATAAAGACTGCAATTCTCCAATTCTCCAATTCTCCAATTCTCTTAGCTGATGTAATAGCTACCAGGAATAAAGTCTTGAAAGAAAGACATTTTAGGGAGCATTGTTCCAAGGGCTCAAACGGATTTCTGGGCAACTTTTCTAACACCAGTGATAAATCCCACGTATGAAAAGGTTGGAGCTGTCTGGGTGGAATCTTGGATATGGCCTTGAAAAACCTCTTAATGAGGGCCAACGAAGACAGTGGCTTGTTGAAGAGAGCTGACAGAGCCGAAATCTGTACCTTGAGTGTATTTACTGCCAGCCCCTTGTCAAACCCCTCCTGTAGAAATTTAAGAAATGTATTGGTGGAAGATAATTCATTCCCAAACTCATGTTTAGCATGTTTGAAAGATCTTCCAAATTCTTGAGTACACTCTATTCGTAGATCTTTTTTTGGACTGAATAAGGATGTCAATCACCTCAGAAGACAGCCCCTGGACTTCTAGTATGGACCTGTCAGTCTCCAAGCAGTCATCAGAAGTAGTTGCAGATTCTGTCACCATAGGACCCCCTGCATCAGAAGTGAGGGAATCGGGGGAAGTATCCAGTAGTCGTTCCTGGACATTCTCATCAGAAGGGAGAACCAGCTCCTCCTGGGCCAAAATGGTGCTATAAGGATAGCATTCACCCGTTCTTGTCTGATCTTCTGCAAGACTCTTGGGATCATCGGCAGAGGGGGAAAAATGTATACTAGGGGAAAATCCCATCTGAATGACATAGCATCCAGGTAATTTGGCCGATCCTGTCTGTTCAGAGAACATAATCTGTCCACCCTCCAATTCCATCTGGTTGCCATCAGATCTACAACGGTGACCCCAACAATGAGAAATTTCCTGGAAAATATTCTGATCCAGCATCTATTCCCCTGGTCGAGTTGATCTGCCAGGATATTGTCCTCCCCTCTTATATGGACTGCTGAAATTTTGGGAATATTTATCTCTGCTCAAGAGAGGTCTTTGAAATTTCCTTGTTTAGCACTCCGGATCTGGTTCCCCCCTGTTTGTTGATATATGCCACTGGCGTGGCATTGTCTGACTTGATTCTCAGATCTTTCCCTCTCAATCGATCCTGATAGACTGAGATTGCATTGTAGACTGCCCTCAACTCCCTGAAATTTAAAGACATGGAGGCTTCCATGTGGTTCCAAAGACCTTGGGCTGTGTGTTGTCCCCAATGGGCTCCCCGCCCTGTTTGGGATGCATCGGTAGTAAGTATTGACCAGTCTGTCTGTCGAAAAGAGAGACCCTGTGATAGCTTGTTCCTCTGAATCACCACTCTAGTTGTATCTTGGTCTCCCTGGAAACGATGATCTCTGTATCCAAAGAGGACAGCTTTTTGTCCCATCTCAACAGTGTTTCTTCTTGAAGCGGTCTCATATGAAATCTGGCCCAAGGTACTGCATCTGTCGCTGATGTCATTAACCCCAGAACCCATTAGGTCTCAAAGAGAAGAAGTATTGTGAAGAATAATCTGTTGAACCTCTGTTAGAATGAGAATTATTTTGTTCCTGAGGAGAAAAACTTTAATCTCTGATGTATTGAGGATAAACCCCAGAAATTGAATGGAACTTGCTGGGGTTAGCCCTGACTTTTCCTAATTCATCAACCAACCTAGTCGTTTTAGAAGCTGAACAGTTCTGTCTAGATGCTTCTTTAGAAGAGACTCTGAGATTGCCGTAATCAACCAGTCATCTAGGTATGGAATCACTGAAATTCCCTCTTTCAATAACACTGCCACTACAACTGCTACAATCTTCAAAAATATTCGAGGAACAGACCCATCCTCTACAGGAATTAAAGTCATTTTGGATAATCTGGCCACCGCCACATCCACTTTGGGAGGCAACCCCCAGGTGCTCACCTCTGTTTCCTGAATGGGAAAAAGTAATTTATGTCGTTAAGTAATCGAGGACCTTTTTTCCGGACTCTTCCACTCTCTGGTCATAAGATCTTTCATAATAGTATGAACAGGAAAAGTCTTAAGTTTCCCCAGAAGTTGTGATGAGGAAGTCTTAGGGTCCTCCCCCTCCAATGCTTCCATGGTGGTTCTGACCCTCCTAATTAATCTAGAGGTACTGTCAGGTGGAAACAGATAGATAGCTTCATTTGAGGATACTGCAGAATCATTATCTTCTAATTGAACTATGCTGGAAAAGGAAGAATGCACCAGACTTGAGAGGCTTTCTAAATTAGTCGCATGCTGAGACTGGGATAACATCTCCTTTATCGTGGATCTTACAACATCCTTAATCCAGGCAATTGAAGTCTCTGGGTAAACACCATTTCCCTTCTCCGTATCCGCAAATACTTAAAGCACTGCTCACAGAATCTATTGTCATAATTATCAGACAGCTGATCATCACAAGCTCTGCACTGCAAAATGTTTAGATTTCCTGTGCTTCTTTGCAGGTGGTTCACTATTTGTAACAGTGGACATCTGCAACACAAGAACATCATTAGTTTCAGTGAAACATATTAACAACAAGGGGGGGTTCACCACAAGATACCTTATAGCCTACTCAGAATGCTGCAATCCAGGCAGGAATCAACGCAGCTCTCAGCGTGCACTCTCCTCCGCATCTAGACGGCGATGCGGGTAAATGATGTCATGTACTCATGGGACGTGCACTTTTTCCCCGCACTCAACAATTCTCAGCACACGTGACTATTTCCGGCGACTATTTCCGGCAACAATTCCTGGTCGACAATTTCCATGCCATGCTCAACTTTTGTGCACATGCCCATCAGAACGCTTCTGACTCCTTGAGACTCCAGCATCCTCAGACCACCAGTAACTGCTCTCCAGAGTGCGCATCGGCCTTAGACGTCACTGTGAGGTGCCCACTCACCTCCCAAAAAAGCATACTCCTGGAAGGAGTTAACTGCTGAACGATCACTACGTCTCCATCGGCCAACTTTGGGACTGGCAACCCTAAGGCTGCATAATGAGAAGATAGACCAACACCTAAGGGCAGCAATCTACCCCTGGCAATTTACCCCTTGGGTGTCATGCCTGCGGTCATAAGGCCCCCTTGGGATCTGGACAGCTACATACTGAAAAGAGAAAAGAAAAAAACATCAGTTACTGAAAACCACTTACCTACCGCAGGTAGGACAAGAAAACACTGGTGAGTAGGGGCAGTTAACTCGTTATTATAGGTGTCAGATGTCACTTTTACAATTTTAAGATATTGTGATCTGTGCTGGGTTTTCATACGATAATCCGAAAAGTTTGGACAATAACTCGAAATAATTTGAGAGTTAAATCTGAAAAAATTGTGTGATTCGGATTTTCTCTCAAACTTATCGAGACTTATTAGACTTTTTCGAGCTGATTCTTTGATAAATGAATTAAATTCATGGATGAGAGTTTGGTCGAGTTTGTTTAATAAAATAATGAGATAAATTTGAGTTTTGCCCCATAGTCTAAGAAATTATCAGACTCTGATCCTGAAATTACTAATAGAAAATATGAAATCAGACTGTTCTTTGCTCCCATTGCTATGAACGTGCCAATCTTTTCACTTGAGCAAGAAGGGCAAGCCTGAAAGACAAGGTTGCATTTACACATTTTCATGTTTAATGCTTCCCTGCAAACATTAGGGAGGATATCAGATTTTATGTCACAGCAGGAAACCGTTCTGAAGTCCAGTACATTTGGCTCCAGAACATTTAAATAAGGAATTTTACCATAAAAACTTTCTGTAAATATCATATACCTATCTAATTTGACTTGTGATCTTCTCCTGATTTAACCCAGTATAACACAGAAGCAATGAACACATTGATTTATTATCCATTATGTTATTAGTCAGTGCATTTGTCATTAAGTTGTTATTTTTCTTTTGCTCTATCCCCACCTGCTGGCCATAATAGATATCTCAGTATTACTTTTTTTGGTCTTCAATGAGGCGTGCCAATAAGATTTCCATCAATTCAGATATTAGACTCATGATACACAATGGATTTTTGGGTGGATAGTGTTTAAGTGGATATTCAGCAAAATATATGGGGATTAATGCCTTAGCAACCAGATAGCAGTTGAAATTTCAAGCCTAAGAGTAGCAGCACAGTAATGTCAAGATTTCATAAACAAAAAATGACTGATTACAAAGGTGATACACCCTTATTCTAATTTCAGAGCTACACCCATTTTAACTACATAACTGTTGTAATTTAAAATTATATGAAATTGTTACTGTTCTCACTTTATTCCCTTAAGAAGTAAATTTAGAATCACCAAGAACCACCCTATGTGGCTTAATATAAAAGTAAAGGAGTTAATAGAAATTAAGAGAAAGGCATTTAAAGTCTGTGTGGACAGAAGCCGCATTTAAAAATATAAACACTATAATAAATGTTGTAAAACAGCAATCTGGGAGGCAAAAATTGGAAATGAGGAGCCCATAGCAGCAGAGGCTAAGACTAACCGCAAAAAGTTTGTTAAGTACCTTAATAGTAAAAAGATGCGGGTTTAGTGTGTGACGTCTTTAAATAATGGTACCAGTATGGCTGTAACAGATACAGAATAGGCAAATGTGCTAAATCAGTTCTTTTTTTCAGTGTATACAATAGCGGAGTCAGAGTTCCCAGACCCACATCATAGTTGAACTGTTGGTTCAGCTCAGTCTAGTCAGTGGCTCAGGACATGGTTCATAAAGCTTTATTAAAAATTAATGTGAACAAGGCGACACAACCATATTGGGCAAATTATTTAAACAATCATAAAGTTGAAAAGCCACCATACCACGTCAAGGTGGTATGGTGGCTTTTCAACTTTATGATCATAACTTTGTAACTAAAAACCCCTGTTTTGTAAACACATGCACTTGCATTTATACTGAATTACTTATGAGACAGGGGACCAGGGAAGTGCATTGTAAGTAGCACTTCCATTATACTTAAATATATTTTAATTTAGCCTTTAGAGTGCTTCCACAACCCCCACATTTTGTATATTATATTAGGCAGAAGCTGTGGCTTAGCTTCATGTGGTTTTTTTGTAATAGCACTCCATACCCACCCCTTTAAACTAATGGTGGTCCTATGCTTTTAAATATGGACATCGGTTTGGGCAATCTCTCTCTCTCTTAAAAGCCTCTTACTGGCAGGGGAGGATTCAGACTTCAGACTGAAGCCAATGTTCAACACACACCGAATACAGGTAATGCTTAGTGATGGGCGAATTTATTCGGCAGCCATGAATTTGCGGCGAATTTGCGCCAGCGAATAAGTTTGCGAAACGCCTGTGAAAATTCGTGGCAAAAATTCGCCGGCGTCAAAAAACAAGGGCGTCGGCGCCGTTTTGCAAATTTTTCGGCGAAGCGAAACGTCACAAATTCGCCCATCACTAGTAATGCTTTTATGCAGAGAAGTAATTCTTTCTATATGACCTGAGATAAACAAGTTAGGGACTGCCATATAGGGTTTACCTTGACTTGGTATGGTGGCTTTTCAACTTTATGATCATAACTTTGTAGCTAAAAACCCCTGTTTTGTAAACACATGCACTTACATTATATTGAATAACTTATGAGACAGGGGACCAGGGATGTGCATTGTAAGTAGCACTTCCATTATACTTAAATGTAGCCTTCCACAACCCCCCAAATTTTGTATAATCTTCTGCCCTGACAGCAATCGTATGAAAGTTATGTTTGACAAAAGCTGGTGACAGTCTCCACTGATATCGTCAGATTGGCAATACATGCAGAGATATTATCGGTAGCCGTCAGAAATTTTCTAACCTGTCCGATCGTCTGAACGATCGATCGCCAGGGCACGAAAAATATCTGGACACTTCACACACGGTCCAAAAATTGTACGAAACAAAGATTTTTACGATCATATATTTGTGTCTATGGCCAGTTTTAGAGAGAAGAAGGCGAAAAGAAAGCTAAAGAATTGTTATTCAGCTGTAGACACCAAGGGGCAAATTCACTAAGATGCGAAGTTGCGCCAGGCGCAACTTCGCCGCTCTTCGCCACACTTCGCCAGGCGTATTTTCGCCAGCGCTCTGCAAATTCACTAAAATCCGAAGTTGCGCACAGGGGCAGCGTAAGTTTTCGAAGTTGCGCTAGCGTTAATTCACCAAGCGAAGCGAAGTTTCGCTAGCGATGGTTCATTTGCATACGGCGCGAAATTCAAATTTCAATGGAGGAACACGTATCACCACTTCAAATGCCTAGAAAACCTTCAAATCAGCAAATAAAAATGTTATTTTGCCCTACACATGTGCCCACTGTCTAGGTAAGTTGCCATGAGTCAGGAAATGTAGGGGGGAAGGAGGAGAGCCCCAAAAATATTTTCGATCTTTTTCAGCCTATCACCCATCATGTAGAAAACACGCCAGCGTTTTTTGGGGCTTAGAATAAAAATTGACTTTTTTTGAAACAATCCCTATCTACTCTATTGCGCTTCGCCAGGTCTGAGGTGGCGAAGGAAGTCTAGCGTAAAAGGTAGCGTCCAGTACACTGCGCAAGTTAGTGAATTTGCGTAGTTACGTAGCTAGCGATAATTCGCCTGGCGTAAGGGTGCGAAGTTCGTTAGTGAATTTGCGCAGTAACGAAAAATGCCAAACGCTAGCGAATTAACGCTAGCGATCGGCGCTTCAGCGCTTAGTGAATTTGCGCCCAACTGAGAAGCTCAGTTCCATATGGCTTCTGCATCAAGTACCTTATGTTACGGTGCTAGTCCCCTGATAAAGGTTTCCCAGGTGCTGGGTCCATGGGTACCATTCCAACTCCCCTTCGTAATCTCTGTCCAGGAGAGTAGGGCTGGAACTAGGGGTAGGCAGAGTAGGCACGTGCCTAGGGAGCAAAGGTGGAGGGGTGCCAGGCAGGTACTTACTCCTACCCCTAGTCTGGTCCCTTCTCTGCTGAACGCCCACTATGTGTTTTTTTCCAGTTTGCTGCTAGGAGAGATCTTGCTGCTGTAAGGATATGTGTGGCTAGCTTACATGTGCTCTGGGATCATAAGGTTTGATTTTCATGCCCAGAAGAAATGTTTGGGGGCTGCTTGTATGGTATAATGGAAAACCTCAGAGAGCAGGGTTGCTACTATCCTCCAGAATTCCTGGGCAACTGTACAGGTCCACCAAGTATGTAGGAAGGATCCCCTTTCCCACACCCTCTAAAGCAGATCGCAAGTTCTGCGTTGCCGCTTAGTTTACTAATGTGTGTGGGGGGTATAGTACCATCAGAATATGTATAGCTCTCTTGCTAGAAGTTGCGCATATGGGTGATTTTTGGCTGCATCCCATATATATAACTAGGTTTTTTCAGTAATTGTGAAGGTGGGTAAGATATTCTGTGAGGTAATTCTGGAAGCCTTAGGTAGCCAGAATAGCTGGTCTAGGGACTTCTGAGGGGCGGGCCCAAGAGATGGCCGCTTTTTAACAGGAGCTCCTCGTTCCGTGGTGTCCTAACACTGCCTAACACCGCTATTCTCCGGCAAACCTAGATCATTGGCTGCTGGACATCGAGGATAACTTGAGGGGACAAGTGGATGCCTGCTACCAACCCGGCTCCCCCTCACCTTGCGTCCCTGGAAGCCCCGCTGCTATAACAGCATACGCAGCAGCCCGAGCGCCATTCCTGCGCACCGCAGCAGACTGAGCAGTCGCATCGGGTGATGATAGCAGGAGAGCTGTCCTGCGCTCTACTCACTGTGAGTTACGGAGGGAAGGTGTTCTGTCCCGGCGGCGCCTCAGGGAGGTTGCGATCCCCAATACGGTGCGCAGTCACCGACGGCAAGCCACGTGGCGGCGCCATCTTTGAGCCGGTGCACTACCTCCCTGGGCTCTGAGCTTTTTCTCTGCTCACAGGCAGACACTGGGGCTATCATCTATATCACAGCCCCTGGCATCTCCTACACTAACCCAGTGACAGTACCCCGACACAATTGTAGGCCACTGCCTATGGTACAGGCTGGGCCAACTGCCCTGGTGGAGGCACCATATTTAGGCCTTACTACTGCCGCACCCTACCCAGCTCCGCTGCTCATAAGCACGTTCCCCCATATCAAGCAGACATCGTTGTTCAACGTCTTTCCAGCCGAGGGGGCAAAGCATTGGCAATACAGCTTACATTATTTGCCGCCCGTCCAGCTGCTCACCCTGTTTATTACAAAAAGGCTTGGCATTGACTCTTTAACATACATCTTTGGACTCTATATTGACTATGTGATTGCTTACTGACCACACACCCGTGTTCATGCCCTACAAGTGATTTGAGTCACGCCATCGATATTCTACGTCACTCATCTCCACCTTGAGAAGAGGGCAAGATATTTTGATTGGTGCTTTTGTTTCGAACTTTCCCTTATTTTCGCTAGGGTCATGGATAAGTACCTCGGTCAACCTTCGACTAAACCTCAACGGCCAAATAGAACCAAGCCCAGAGATAACAAAAAATCTCCTGAGCAAATGGAGGTGGAATCTGATTCGCAACATTCTCAGGCGGATTACCCCACTTCCGCAGATGATCTGGTACATATCCTTGGTCCCCTGCTAGACAAAAAACTTGCCCCGATAAAGGAATCTCTGACTGAGGTTCTGCAGCAAGTGACACTTCACTCTCAACGACTGACGGAGGCGGAGGAACGTATATCAACTTTGGAGGATGACCTGGACAAGGCTCAAAATACTCAACAAAAGGAAATCATCATTTTGGCTGACAAAGTAGAGGATATCGAAAATCGAAGTAGACGCAACAACTTAAGACTTATCGGAATCCCAGAATCCGTGAAGGGCAAGGATCTCGAAGATTTATTACATGACTGGTTGCCCCGTGAGCTTCATCTACCCCTTTCACCACCTCCGTTCCAAATTGAGCGGTTTCACAGAATCGGCCCACCTTTGAAAGAGGGGGCAACCAGACCGTGACAAGTTATTCTTCGCATCCTTAATTTTGCCGATAAAAGCAAAATCCTTGAGGCATACCGGAAAATAAAGGATCTGCAGTTCGATGGACACAGAATCTCTCTTTTTCAGGACTATTCAGCCTCAGTTTCAGCAAAGCGGCGAGAATTCTCGCCTATATGTAAGTCCCTTTACTCCTCTGGGCACAAATTTTCTTATATCCAGCCAATCTGAAAGTTTTCAACAAAATTGATGGAAAACCACTATTCTTTGAAGATCCAGAAAAAGCACGGGAATACCTCAATGCTCCTCCTCCCACAGCCGACGGATGACTTTATTCCGAACAACTATACTACTCACTTCCCAAATAGCTAAGCTACTGTTGGCTTTTCACCTTTGCCCACTGCGGCCATCCGAACTTTGACTGCTCCTTTTTTTTTGACTGGCTATACTACAATCTAGACTTAACTCCTTTCTTCAAATGTGGCTACACTTATTGTTAATCCAGTCTTTCGTAATTTGACACTTTTTCCTGAACTCAAGGTCTCTCAGTTGTGTGGGATCTTAGACTACGGTGTCCCTTCCTGACTACCTTCTCCAAGAGCACAAGTGGATCCTTGGAAACAATGATTGTGCTATAGTCTGTGATAAGTTATTTACTTTTCTTGTTACTTATGGGACACCTTGGTTAATAGTCTCACTGTACTTGTTGTTTCCTAAATTCGCAGGCACGATGGGTTTCCCCTGAGTAGAGATTTTTTTTTTTTTTTATCTTTGCTATGGTTTGCATAATTTAGCCGGTTGGGTTTAACATTTACTGGCTAATAGAGAAGACAACTGAGATTGTCTCGAAACCTGGATGACAAGGTGGAAAGCTTAATTTTTATCTTTGTCATTTCTGCTATTTTGAACATACTCTTTTAGTACATAGCAAGACCACGGTTGTGGTATGTTGGCGACAGCTACTTACACTGTCGCTTTACTCTGAGTCATGTCAATATTTTTGTTATTACATTTTTTCTGTTTTATTTTGGAATTCGGAAATTAAAGTACTTATGCACACAACATATCTCCTCCAGCCCTTCCTGGTCCCGGACCCTGGTCTGCTCGCTGGGACAGCCAGGCTGGGCATTCTATTAGTATCAATTTATTTGTTTTCTTTTTGAAGGGTATAGGGTAGACTCCATGGCAGCTAGGAGAGATAATCTAACCCCTACCTCAGATAAAATTCTTGAGAGTATAAAACTGATCTCATGGAATGTTGGCGGTTTAAATACACCTATCAAAAGACATAAGATAATGGATCATCTTAAGAGAGAGAAGGTACATATAGCATTTCTTCAAGAAACGCACTGGCGTAAACAAGATACAGTTAGCCTGAAAGATAGGTGGATAGGTTCATTACAAGTTGCCTCTTACTCATCAAAATCCAGAGGGGTGGCCATTGTGATAAATGCTTCTTTAAATTGTACGAGGGGGAAAATGTAAGGACAAACTTGGTAGATATCTGATTATGGATTTAGATATTCAGGGGACTGTTTACACCCTTGTGAATGTATACGCTCCAAATAATGAAAACCAATCTTTTTTTGCAGAATTGCTTCAGCGGTTGAACTCCTGGGGGGCTTCAATGTAATTCTTGGTGGCGACATGAACACAGTGTATGATCCATATATGGATAAATCAGGTACATCTCTCATTCACACCTTGAGACGTATTAAACCACTACACAATATCTGTGATCATCTTTTGTTAAGGGATGTTTACAGACTACACCTTTTATTCTGCGGTCCATAACTCCCATTCGAGAATTGACTTTTTTTCCCTCCATTCATCTTCTTGCATCGATAGAAGATGCCAGTATAGGTAATATAGACATTTCAGATCATGCACCTATGAGAATGATACTGAAATTAATTACTCCGCAACCTTTTTCTTCTAACTGGAGGTTTCCAGCATATCTGTACCATAATGATGATTTTAGAACTTACCTCAAACTACATTGGGCTAATTATATTGATGATAACTTAATTCATTGGGATGACAAAAATCTACTATGGGCTGCTGCCAAACCAGTACTGCGGGGCCACATAATAGCTTAATAGCTTATTTAATAAAAAGGAAAAAATCGTTTGATGAAAGGTATAAATTATTACAGAACGAACTCACCCGCTCTTATAAATCTTTCAAGCTTACTAATTCAGCCATTGCTAAGAAAAAATATTCTGAAACAAAGACTCTTTTTGACACTTTATTGACAGAGCGAATGCAACATAGATTGAGCCATACGGCCAATAGGTTTCGTTGGGGAAACAGATCCGGGAAATTGTTGGCGAATATAGTTAAGAGACAACATGGGTCGACGTTTATTCAGAAACTTAAAACTCCCACTGGGTGGGCACGGGATACCTCTGACATTACCACCATGATGACGAAACACTTTAAATCACTTTACCAAAGAACCCCTGATTCCCCTGAACTCGGTCTCAAATTCCTTCAGGAAGCCGTCTGAATAAACTAACCATCCAGGATCGAGAACTCCTCGATGCACCTGTAACTGAAGCAGAAGTCTCCATGACTATCACACAACTTAAAAACGGGAAGTCTCCGGGTCCAGATGGACTGGGTGCAGAATTTTATAAATTATTATTGCCGGAAACGGCTCCGTTACTTACCTCACTATACAATAATGTCTTACTAGGTAACCCTCTCTGGGACAAAGCGGCTGATGCCAGAATTATTTTACTGCATAAGGAGGGCAAGGATCCTACTGATCCATCTTTCTATAGACCAATATCGTTATTGAATCAGGATCTCAAGATTATTACAAAGTTAATGGCTAATCGATTACAGAACATTCTTCCCCGTGTACTTACCTCCAATCAGATGGGCTTCCTTAGGGATAGACATCCGGTTCGGGCTATCAGACAGGCTATCGCCACTATCTACCACTGTAATCTAGAAAAAAGGAGACAGGGTATGTTGCTTAATTTAGATGCTGACAAGGCCTTTGATCTGATCTCTCACGCACATATTCGTAGGCTTTTAAAATTCCAACACTTTGGAATTCATATGCTCAATTTATTTAAAACACTGTATGATGCCCCTCAAACTTTCATAACAGTTAACGGTTACAACTTGGAGTCATTTGAAATTCAACAAGGGACTAGACAGGGTTGTCCTTTATCGCCTTTATTATTCAACATCGCGTTAGACCCCTTAATCAAACATCTACTTTTAAATGATACATTCGCAGGCATACCACTTGGACACATCAGACATAAAATAACAGCCTTTGCGGATGATATCTTGTTGTTTATCCATCAGCCTCATGTAGAACTAGATACGATTTTGGATACTATACAAACTTTCAGCACTTTTGCAGGCTTCCGGATAAATCTCAATAAATCTGAAGCTTTGGAACTTGGAGGCCCCGGGGTTACAACTACTAGGACCGCTAAGTTCCCCTTTAAGAGGGCACGTTCTTACATAACGTACCTGGGTATTAAATTGGCGAAAAACCATACCGACATTTACTCACTCAATATTAGACATACTATTGACAACATTCAACAAGATCTAAACAAATGGGACTCACTAAATCTGAACTTTTTGGGGAGAATTCATCTAATCAAAATGATCCTGTTCCTAAATTGCTTTATCACTTACAAATGTTACCGTACAGTATAAAACCTTCCGACTATAACAGATTACTTAAAATGTTTCGTTCCTTTATTTGGAGACGGAAACGTCCAAGAATAAGCCTCTTCAAATTACAGCAGACCAAAATCTTGGGTGGGGTTAACTTTCCAAATATTCGGGAATACAATGAGGCGGCACTATTGCGTTATGTTGGGGACTGGATATATCATAGAAATCTATATGCCTCAACGGAACTTGATCAACTTTTAACAGGAGGCTTATCTCTTAACTCCCTTCTACATTCTCCATTAAAGGATATTCCACAAGACATGCGAGAACACCCCTTGTTTATAGATACTTATAAGGCATGGAACTCGGTTCGACGTAAATTCAAATTGACACCCGGTTATTCCACTTATCTGTCCTGGCTTGATAACCCAGCATTTCCGATGGGGAACCGTAACAAAACCCTAATGGAATGGCATGCCCAAAATTTGAAAATTGTCAAAGATATAGTCGATGACACCTTCACGGTGTTGCCTAAAGACAAGTTTCTTCAGAAATACCCGTTTCTGGCCGATGATCCTATGCTGATGATTCAAATTGTTCACTATGCCACGACGATGATGCGACATCTTTCCATGACAGATAAAGATAACCCATTAAACCTATTGTGGCCTAGATCTCATACAGTTAGAAATGTCTCTCAAATTTATCGCTTCCTTAGGACCCCATTATCTATTGAAACACCAGACACATTCTTACTCAGATGGACTTCTGTACTCCCACATACTGAGGCCTCTCAAATACTTCAATATCACACAAAAGCAATGCAAGCTATCTCGGTTAGCAAATATCAAGAAATGGCCCTGCAGATATTGCATGGCTCTTACCTTACTCCACTTCGACGGCACCATATAGGTACTTTAAACTCGGATAACTGTTTGAGATGTCATCAACCCCAAGCTGATCTTATGCATTGTCTTTGGCTATGTCCCAATATTCAACAATTATGGGGGGAAGTTCAGATATACTGGAAATCTCTTACTCAGCTAACAAATAATTTTACTCCAACCTGGGCTATTTTCGGGGTACCCCCCCACAACTGAAACTTTCACGATCTGAAAGGCAGCTGGCAGAAAGGCTAATGGCTGCAACTCGGAAAACTATTCTACACCATTGGCTTTCCCCGTCGACACCCCCACTATCTCTGGTTAAACAAAAACTTCATTACATCTTCCACATGGACTGGCTAGAATCCACTACGAACAAAGAATGATACACTGACAAATTCTTTTCGGTATGGATGAGCTACATTCAATCACTCCCTACTCAAACCAAACACTTGACGATATATGCATTTAGATATACTACATGGTATGACACGGAACTATTACTTGATAATGCTATTGTTCGTGAAACTGACCAATATATCCAAACTGCCTTACGATCACAGGACCAACGTCCACGAACACCCCCCCGGGAGTCACCGCACTAACCAGATGATAAGGACAAGCTATCACTAGTTGTTTGCATTAAGTCAAGTGTGTGAGATATAACGTTGTATCATAACATGTTTACCTTTCCTCACAATTGCCCGTTATAGGGTAATCTATCTTCCAAATGTTGTGTGTGTGTATTCCTATTGTGCTGCCACTGGACCCTGTCCACCAATCTCTTTTATATTTCCGAATTCCTTTGTATTTTATTTTCTTTGTTTGTTATAAAATTTCAATAAAAACATTTAAAAAAAAAAGAATAGCTGGTCTAACTGTAGTGGGTTTGTGAAAAAGTTCTCAGTTTCCTTCCATGGTTCGCTAATTGGGGCATGCATGTGTATTATGGCTTCCAGTTGCTAGATAATACTGATATATATGGGGAACTCCCAATCCAACAAAAGGATTAGGCTTAGTCATAATTGATGCTTTGATTCTGGGTCCTTTAACTTCCCAGGTAAAATTTGATTGACCTTTTGAAAAATGGAGGATGTTTTTCCCCCGAATTGAATTGGTCCTGAATAGGTATAAAACTCTAGGTAGCATCATCTTGACCGCTGCTATTCCGCCAAACCAGGAAAGGTGGTATGTGTGCCATGCGGATAAGTCTTCTTACTGCATACTCCAGATTAGGCCTTAGCGTTGACCTATAAAGAGACAACATTATGTTTTCATTGTTTGAGTTAATGCCCTTTTTATACAAGACAGTACCTTATTTGCTTTAGTAGCCACAGATTGACACTGCCGGGAATTAGATTAAATCTAAATTTAAAATTAGATTAAATCCCCACTAGTGATGTTTTCTCCACTGGTAGAAAAATTGCAGGGGAGTGAACTATTGTCCAATCGGGTCTGTAAGCACTAGCAGGGCCGCTTTAATAATGCAAGTTAAGGGCATCTGCCCAGGGCCCACTGCTTTTGGGGGCTCACTGCACCGAAAAATATAGGGGGCGGGGCTAGACGCAGGGAGGGAAGCAGAGGGGAAGCACACAGGGAGGGAGGCAACACACGCAGGGAAGAAGACGGAAGGAGGGGACACAGGGAGGAAGGAAGATGGAGGGAGGGGACGCACACAGGGAGGAAGATGGAGGGAGGAAACACAAGGAGGCGGGACCGGTTTCAAATTTTTTCTGGCGTGCACAGTATGGTATGGGGGGGGGGCCCGCTAGTTGACTATTTGCCCAGAGCCCACTAAGGCCTTAAAATGGCCCTGAGCACTGGCAGTGTTACCTAGCTATTTAATAGAACTCCCTAGTATAAATAAAGGTGGCTTATAAATCAAGTTCCTTCTGGGCCGATATCGCTTGAAAACAATGTATCATATCCACACTCTCTCTCTCTCTCTCTCTCTCTCTCTCTCTCTCTCTCTCTCTCTCTCTCTCTCTCTCTCTCTCATATTGTTGTTCTTATGTGACAACTTATGTTGCTTAACCACAAATGTCCCATACATGGAAATAACCAGGTAAAATAGGGTGTTCCCAGGTGTGTAGGGGCAATAAGTGCACAGGGCCTATATTTTTGCAGTCACCCCCCTGATCATAGCTAAGCATAATGCTACTGTAAGGAACTTACCTGGTGGTCTAGTGGGGGGACGGCAGGGACGCCTGCCGCCCCCTCGACGGGGACGCCCGTCACGCCGGGGACGCCCGTCACGCCGCGCTGCTCCTGTGCCGGCTCCCTAGTGCGCGCGCGCATGCACACTCTGATTTAAAGGCGCATGCGCGCTGACGTAATGACGTCAGCGCGAGAGGCGCCAAATTTAAAAAGTATTTGAAGGGCATTCCTATAGTTTATCATTGCCCGTGATAGGATTTGTTCCTGGTGCTTTTGAGCTTGTGCTATATTCTGTATCTTGTTTGATTCCTGTTTTTGACCCCTGCCTGGCTATTTGACTACTCTGATTTCTGGATTCTGACCCTTGCCTGATTACTGACTACCGCTTCTGATTAACCCTCTGATTGACTTCCTGGTTTGACCCTTGCCTGCCTGATAACGTTTACTCTCTGCCTGCCTCGACCCGGCCTGTTCTGACTACTCCTTTGCCTAACGCCTTGTACTGCGATCTTCTGTCCAAAGACTTTGTTTTACTACAGTCGTGCCCCTTTGCTTGCCAGAACTTCTCGCCTTGCTCCTCTCGAAAAGTCCAGGTGGCATCTGAGTACGCTGAGGGCTCCTCCCGAAGCCAAAGGCGGTCACACTACTGGTGAAGCCGAGCCGAGACCAGGGAGCTTGGCATTAGTTCTGGTTTAGGGTGCCGACCGTGACATTATCACGGGCCCAAGATGGACGAAGAAGGTCGAGCTGCCGCTGCTATTTCCACCACTGAAGCGCTACTTACCACGCTGTTACAGCACCTGGAAGAACACGAGCAGAGGCAAGATTACCTGATGCAAGGTTTCCACAATTTGACCCGTCGACTGGATGCTTCTGTTCAGTCTCCAGCTCCAGTAGTCACCCCTCCTGTGGCCACTCCTGTGGGTTCTTCTGCTCTGTTGGGTAATGTATCCAAAACCCATGAACCCAAAATTGTGTTTCCTGATAAATTCAATGGGGACAGGTCAAAATTTTTCGTTTTCCAAGAGGCATGTAAATTATACCTCAGCTTTTTCCCCCATTCATTCACTACTGGCGAGGAAAAAGTGAGGTTCGTAATAACCCTATTACAGGGTGATCCCCAAGTTTGGGCTCTCAGATTGCCCCTCTCAGATCCTGCCCGTTTTTCCCTTGATTCATTTTTTAAAACCATGGCTGTACTTTATGATGACCCGGATCGTGCATCTTCTGCCGACTCCGCGATTCGTAAATTGCGCCAGGGGAAACGGGATGCGGAGGTGTATTGCACCGAGTTCCGCCGGTGGGCAGTGGAGACTGGGTGGAACGACATGGCGCTTTGTAGCCAGTTCCGTATTGGGCTGTCTGACTCTGTCAAAGATAGCTTGGTAAATTACCCTTTACCCTCCAACCTGGATGATCTCATGTCACTTGCCATCCAGGTAGATAGGAGGCAGAGGGAAAGAAGGGGTGAGAGGGGTTCTCCTATGCATTCTGGGTTTACCAATGTGAAGTATAACTTCTCTAATATGGTGTCCAATGTTAAGTCCCCTAACCCTTCCATGGTTCAACCTCAGGAGGAACCCATGCAATTGGGTATATCCCATCTAACCTCTGAGGAAAAAGCCCGCAGGCGTTCCCTTGGTCTTTGCATTTACTGTGGGGAAAAGGTTCATTTCTTGAATTTATGTCCTAAGAGGCCGGGAAACTTCCAAGCCTAAATGGAGAAGGGGAGCTCCATTTGGGTGCAGAAGTTTCCTCTCCCCAGTCTACCTCTAGGATTTTGATACCTGTTAAACTCACCTGGCCTACGGGTTCTGTCAGGGTGTCCGCTTTTGTGGATTCAGGGGCGGAGGGGAATTTTCTGGATGCTACCTTTGCGGCAAAATTTGGTATTCCCTTAATCCCCCTGATTCCTCCTATGAGGATTTTGGCAGTTGATAAAAAACCTTTAGGTTCAGGCCTGGTAACTAAAAAGTCTGTGTCTCTTTCTATGTGCTCTGATAACCATCACAGTGAGAGGTTAGCCCTTTTTATCATTGAGGGTGCGTCTTCTCCTCTTATTTTGGGGTTACAATGGGGGCTTAAGTGTGGTGGTTCATGTATTCCTCAGGTGGTGGCAACCACTTCTTTAGAAGGTTTACCTGCAGCATATGCTGAATATGCTGATGTGTTTTCTAAGAAAGCTGCAGAAACCCTACCTCCACACAGGCAATATGATTGCCCTATTGATCTAATTCCTGGGTCTATTCCCCCTCGGGGTAGAACATACCCTCTTTCCTTGCCGGAGGCCCAGGCAATGAAAGAATATATTAAGGACAACCTTGAGAGAGGGTTCATTAGGCCTTCTAGTTCCCCTGCGGGGGCGGGTTTTTTCTTTGTTGGGAAGAAGGATGGTGGTCTACGCCCCTACATCCCTGTGCTTTCTTCTCCAGGAAGTTTTCACCCGCAGAGGTGAATTATGATATAGGTAACAGGGAATTGTTGGCAGTCAAATGGGCCTTTGAGGAATGGCGGCATCTTCTAGAAGGTGCTAAACATTTGGTGACGGTCTATACCGACCATAAAAACTTACTGTATATTGAATCAGCTAAACGCCTAAAGCCTAGGCAAGCCCGGTGGGCTTTATTCTTTTCTAGATTCAATTTCTTGTTAACTTTTCGGCCTGGTTCCAAAAATACCAAGGCGGATGCACTCTCTAGGAGTTTTGAATCCTTTTCCTCTGACTCTAGTGAGTGTACTCCCATCATTCCCAGGGAAATAATTGTTGCAACCTTGGAGTCTGACCTCTCTTCCTTGTTGTCCCCTTTACAGTCATCTGCTCCTGCTGATACCCCATCTGGTAAATAGTTCGTTCCTGAGGAGCTTAGGGAAGAAGTGTTAAGAGAGGTTCATGATTCTAAAGTGGCAGGTCACCCAGGTATTGCAAAAACCATTTCTCTTTTGTCCCGTCATGTCTGGTGGTCTTCCTTCAAACAGGATACTAAAACATTTGTCAATTCCTGTCCAGTCTGCCAAAGGTCTAAGTCATCTCATCTTCTGTCCCAGGGTCTATTAAACCCTTTACCCATCCCAGAGAAACCATGGTCTCACATTTCCATGGATTTTATTGTGGAATTGCCTCCTTCTCAGGGTAAAACAGTGATTTGGGTGGTGGTCGATAGGTTCAGTAAAATAGCTCATTTTATTCCTCTTCCACATCTCCCTTCTGCTAAAACCCTGGCTGACTTATTCATTACTCATATTTTTAGATTCCATGGTTTTCCTGAAAATATTGTTTCTGACAGGGGGGTTCAGTTTGTTTCAAGATTCTGGCGTGCTTTTTGTTCCTTGGTGGGTACCGAATTGTCTTTTTCCTCTGCCTATCACCCCCAAACTAACGGTCAAACCGAAAGGGTGAACCAGTCCCTTGAGCAGTTTCTCAGATGCTATGTGTCCGATAACCAGTCCACATGGTCTGAATTGCTACCCTGGGCAGGATTTGCATACAATATTGCTACCCATTCCTCCTCAGGAAAGTCTCCTTTCTTTGTTGTCTATGGTTTGCACCCCAAAGCGTTTTCTTTTTCTGACTCTAATTCCCCTGTACCCTCTGCCAATTCTTCTGTCCTGAAATTTTCCGAAATTTGGTCTCAAGTCCATAATTCGTTATCCGCAGTTTCCCTAGCTCAGACAAAAGCTGCTGACAAATCCCGTAGGGAAGCACCCCGGTACAAGGTGGGAGATTTGGTATGGTTATCGACTAAGAATATCAAGTTAAAGGTTCCCTCTCCTAAACTGGGTCCTAGGTTCATTGGTCCATACCCCATCATTGCAATAATGAATCCATCTTCTGTCCGTCTTCAGTTACCTCCTAATTTCAAAATTTCTAATTCCTTCCATGTCTCTCTTTTGAAGCCTGCCAATAATTCTCGTCATCTGTCTGTTCCTCCCCCAGTGTTGGTTGAAGGTCAGCCTGAGTATGAGATCCAGGAGTTCCTCGACTCCCGCCTCGTGAGGGGTAAGTTGCAATATCTTACCAGGTGGAAGGGCTTCGGTCCTGAGGAGAACTCTTGGGTCTCAGTTGATGACATCAAGGCTGACCGCCTCAGGAAGCAATTCCACTCCAAATTTCCTGGTAAACCTGGGGGTCCAGTGGCCCCCCTTAGAGAGGGGGTAATGTATGGAAAACTGGTGGTCTAGTGGGGGGACGGCAGGGACGCCTGCCGCCCCCTCGACGGGGACGCCCGTCACGCCGCGCTGCTCCTGTGCTGGCTCCCTAGTGCGCGCGCACATGCGCACGCCAAATTCAAAAAGTATTTAAAGGGCATTCCTATAGTTTATCATAGGATTTGTTCCTGGTGCTTTTGAGCTTGTGCTATATTCTGTATCCTGTTTGATTCCTGTTTTTGACCCCTGCCTGGCTATTTGACTACTGATTTCTGGATTCTGACCCTTGCCTGATTACTGACTACGCTTCTGATTAACCCTCTGATTGACTTCCTGGTTTGACCCTTGCCTGCCTGATAACGTTTACTCTCTGCCTGCCTCGACCCGGCCTGTTCTGACTACTCCTTTGCCTAACACCTTGTACTGCGATCTTCTGTCCAAAGACTTTGTTTTACTACAGTCATGCCCCTTTGCTTGCCAGAACTTCTCGCCTTGCTCCTCTCGAAAAGTCCAGGTGGCATCTGAGTACGCTGAGGGCTCCTCTCGAAGCCAAAGGCGGTCACACTACTGGTGAAGCCGAGCCGAGACCAGGGAGCTTGGCATTAGTTCTGGTTTAGGGTGCCGACCGTGACAGCTACATCTCAACATTTTTAAATCCACTTTTTACAGCTAATGAACTCTGTCACATTAGATCTTCATTAAGAATCATATTGAGATTTAAAAGTTTTACCCATTAAAAAGTTCTACCAGCTCTTGTAGTGTTAAAGTGGACTGACAGTTTCTTTCATTTCTTCTAGTTCCTCATGTATTTATTGTAGAACTTTGCAACAGTTTGTACTTCATAATGTAAACTATAAAAGAATGGCTTGTCTCATTTCCAAAAGGACATATTAAAATGTTCGCCATGCCATGAAAAACAGCAGCTGCTGCCAGTGGAATTAGTTGTGAGGGGGAAGTAAAAGTTTTACTGGAACAAAAATAAGACAGTCTTTCCAAGTCATTAGTTCAAGGACTGTTTATTTGTGATCAGCACATTCAATAAAGATGTTGCTGTACTTTGTCATGAATACATTTGACATCTTGTCATGGAAGAGCAGAATATGAAGTGCCTTTAATAACACATTTGTCTGTACTGTAGAATGTTAACATGATTCTTACTCCAAACATTCATACAGCACTTTGGATCAACTTAAACTGGTTATTCATATTTAAATTAACTTTTACTATGATGGAGAGAAAGACATTTTGTTTTTGTTATTTAGCTTTTTATTCAACCTCTCAAAATTGCTAGGGTCCAAATTACCCTAGCAACCATGCACTCATTTGAATAAGAGACTGGAATATGAATAGGAGAGGGTCTGAATAGAAAGATGAGTAATACAAAGTAGCAATAACAATATATTTGTAGCCTTACAGAGCATTTGTTTTTTTAGATGGGGTCAGTGATCCCCATTTGAAAGCGGGAAAGAGTCAGAAGAAAAATACAAATCATTAAAAAACTAAAAAATAAACAACAAAAACCAATTGAAAAGTTGCTTAGAATTAGCCATTCTATTACATACTAGAAGTTAACTGAAAGGTGAGCCTTTCCCTGCACTACATATTGTTTGTAGGCTTTCCTTGTCATTTAAAGCTTGAATGGCACCAACTTTGAAGATGTATCAAGATAAATTGAAGACATGTACAGTTTTTTTTACCACCTTTTTGAACAAATGAAAAAAAATTGGATGAAACATTTACTGTGAAACATTAACTGTGTCTTTAAACTTCAAACTATTAAAGTATGAAGCTTTGCAAAGGATAAAAATGATCTAAGGCTTATGATCTCTACAGATGTGAAGAAATACCCCCTACCCAGCCTTTCTCTGAGCAGTAGGGATCGGGGGACGTGAATGAGTGGGCTGAAAGTGGGGTGGTAGGAGTTGAAATGTGAGCTTGGCCCCTCCAAAGTTTTCTTTGATAACCCACCCAGCCCTGTGTAGTTACACCGCTGTCTGCAAGGATTGGCAGCCAAGCATACATGTATGTACTAATATGATTTTATTACAGGTATGGGATCCGTTATCCACAAACCTGTTATCCAGAATGGTCCAAATTACTGAAAGGCTGTCTCCCATATACTCGATTTTAATCAAAAAAAATTTTTTTTTTTAAAATGACTCCTTTTTCTCCGTATTGATAAAACAGTACCTTGTACTTCATCCAAACTAAAATATTATTATTCCTTATTCAGGAATTGAACAATCCTTCTGTGTTTATTTAATGTTTTAATCATTTTTATTAGATTAAAGGTATGGTGATCCAAAATATGGAAAGATTCCTTATTTAGAAAACCCCAGGTCCCAAGCATTCTGGATCACAGATTCACATTGTAAAAAGCCAGGATATCTTCTTCCAAAAAATGTTTATTTGATGTTCAGCATAGAACCAACCGTTTGTCAATTCAAAAGAATTTGGTGTCACTGGACCTTTAATAATTACCAGCCTTGTCATGCATTATCACTGTGATTCTAACTATCTTTATAACATAGCAATTAGTTACAGGGGTCAAGAATCCTGCCTGAAACCCATTGTTTTTTGTTTGTTTTTTTTAAAAAACTTTTATTTATTTCCAGCATTCAGCCATATCATCCTACACGTGTACTGTATTGCATTCACATTAATACATAGCATTATATTTGACAATTTAACATATTTAACTTGGCGAAACCTCTTGAGCATGGTAGAGCTAGATAGAAGATCAAATAGAAAAGGGATGGAGAAGAAGAAGAAAATCATTAAGAAAGACATAGAGAAATCATAGAGAGGGGGAGAAAGATTGATAGTTTTCAGAGGGAGGGGTGTTGATAGATGTTAACGTCCATTTGGACCTTGCCGATTACCTTATTGCTTACTAGATAACTTTAGCCTCTTAATTTAGGCTATGGATGATCCTTTATGTACCAATCCCACATTCATTCACCCCAACCAAGTTTTCCAGGTACTGTTGTCAGTGCTTTAGTTGTCCCATTTTAACCAGCAGAATCAAGCCAGTCTATACGGTAGTTCGGTGAGTCCTGTTTCCTGTTGGTATAGGATTCATTTCTTATGATCCAAAGTGCCCAAATGTTAGTAAATTTAGTGGGACATCCTCTTGCCGTATACATTTGTTCAAGTATTGGAAGTGTCTGTTCCACTAAACCAATCCAGAAGTTTAGTGTGGCTGGAGATTGTTCATTGCATTTAATGGCTATGGCTTTTTTGGCTTGGAAGAGTAAAAAGATGAGCAGAGTCCTTTCCGTGGTTGATGTCACAGTGTCCACTAGATAATTGAGGAGCAAGATTGTAGAGGGAAAGTCAATAGGCAGAGCCATTAAATGGGATAGATAGGATAGGATAAGAAAACTTGGATTTGAGGACCAATGTTTATCTGAACCATGTGATAAAAATCAGCTTTAGAGCTCTTACATGTATTCCATTGGTCAGGAAATGCCTGATTGATTTTGTGGAGGAGATATGGAGTATAGTATGCACGGTGCAGGTACTTGAATTGTATAAGCCTGTCCCGTGATCTGATTAATGGACGCAGGGAATCTGTCAGGATTGTTTCCCATTGTTCTGCTGTAAGATCTGGTATATTGACAGTCCATTTATTATAGAGTTCCACACTAAGTGCATGTTTACCTTCCTGTATGTGATTGTAGATTGTTGATAGTGTTTTTTTGAGTTGCTCCTTACGCATTAGATCTTCCATGGTTGATATTTCAATTTGCAGGTTTTCCATGTGAAATTGTAGAGCGAGAGCATGCCTTAATTGTAAGTAACTAAACAGCAACCTATTGGGTAGGCTGAATTTGTCCTTTAGCTGTTGGAAGGAAAGCAGTTCACCACCTTTATATATGTCCCCATATATACTGTACATTATGCTGTGCCCAGGCCTGAGGGTCTGGGATTGTGAGCAGTTGTGTAAGATCTGGATTGTACCACAGAGGTGTGTGAGGAGATATTTCCTGCGGGTTTTTCCCTGTTCTAGTACAGCTTTGTCTCCATGCCTTGACTACATTCCCTATCATTGGGTACTATTGGCATTGAAGGGTAACTTTCTATGAATAATGTTCCTCAACCCCTCTAATGAGCCAATAATTTGGGCTTCCAGCAATGTCACAGGGTCCTCTGGTTGAGGGTTCAACCACCATCTAAGAGGTGTAAGCTGGGAGGCAAGAAAATAGCCCTGCATGTCTGGCACTGCTAACCCCCTTCTTTAAAGGAAAACTATACCCCCAAAATGAATACTTAAGCAACAGATAGTTTATATCAAACTGAATGACATATTAAAGAATCTTACCAAACTGGAATATATATTTACATAAATATTGCCCTTTTACATCTCTTGCCTTGAACCACCATTTCGTGACTCTATCTGTGCTGCCTCAGAGATCACCTGACCAGAAATACTACAACACTAACTGTAACAGGAAGAAGTGAGGAAGCAAAAGGCAGAACTCTGTCTGTTAATTGGCTCATGTGACCTTACATGTGGTTTGTATGTGTGCACAGTGAATCTTAAGATCTCAGGGGGCGGCCCTTATTTTTTAAAATGGCAATTTTCTATTTATGATTACCCATTGGCACATACTACTAAGAAAGTATATTATTATGATAATGGTTCATTTACATGAAACAGGGTTTTACACATGAGCTGTTTTACTCAGTATCTTTTAATAGAGACCTACATTGTTTGGGGGGTATAGTTTTCCTTTAAGGGGAGGGATTAGAGCTTTGTATTTGACCCTCCCTGGATCTGGGGACCAATAGCGCTTAGTGAGCTGGCTATGGAGTTGAAAGAAAGTGGAGGGAATCCATATGAGCGACTACTCTAAATATATAAAGGAACCTAGGGAGGCACTTCATCTTAAAAAGATTTATTCTGCCTAGCAGAGAGAGTGGGAGTTTCGACCATCTATCTATTGCCTTTTGAAGATGCACCATTGGGGGGGTCTATATTGAGATCCTTGTATTGAATTCCTATGTATTTCATTGTATTGACCGGCGCCATCGGGAGGTTGGGATCCATTATTTCCATTGCCCCAGGATCAAGAGCCATTATGGATGACTTAGCCCAGTTTATTTTTGAGACCGAATATAAAGTGTGATGGTTAATTAAGTGGAGGGACCTGGGGCATGGAGATATCATAGAGTATCACCAGCAAAAAGAGAGATTCTTTCCCTGAGTCTCCCCAGTTCGAAACCTGTAACCTCCTTGCTAGCTCGGATTAAAGGACCAGTAACATGAAAACATTTTTAAAAAAATTTGTTAGTATAGAACGAAATAAAAACACCAAGACAAATTAAACTTTAAAATAACAAAGCATTTATTAAGAAATAACTTACAGAAACTCTGCTTCCTGTTCTTCTCCCATATTCTACTGACATTCTACTGAGTGTTCATGGAAGGCGATGTCAGCGGGTTCCTTATTATCTTCCAGGTATCCAACAGAGGCAGCGCAGGAGGAAGTAACGCACCAGTTCGGCCTCAGGTCCCCAGCGCAGTGTGGAACTGTATCAGTGTTGCTCTCTCTCTCTTCTTGCTGTCACAGTAAAGCAGCACATGGGCAGCACACAGGGGAAAGAGACATCGCCTTCCATGAACACTCTGACTAAGGTAACCTATGACTAAGGGATTTACTCCTTAAACGTGTTAGGTTTTACAGCAGCAACCCCAATAAACCTATTCCAGAAGTGGCGTCTGTCTGTCGAGTCTCCTGATGTTAAGGTCAGCCGCTTTATGAGGCATAAATCCGTCTTGATTTGGGGCTATTATTGATCTTATGACATGATTGAGACGTCTTGCCAGGACCTTAGCTAAAATTTTGGAGTCCGAATTAATAAGGGAGATGGGCCTATATAAGGCGTGCAGTAAGGGATTCTTTCCCGGTTTTAAAAGTAGAACTATTGTGGCTTCTCTGAAGGAAGCGGGCAGTTGGGCTGAGATCAGTGTTTGATTAAAGATATCGGTAAGGTGGGGTGCCAACACCATGGCATATGTGACATACCATAGGTTTGGGATACCATCCGGACCCGGGGTTTTGAGTGTAGGCAGAGAAGCTAGGGAATCTAGAACTCCTTGTTCTTGGATTGTGAAACCCATTGTTTACATGACTGTAGCCTTCAGACCCGTTATTTTTAAAGTGTTATGATAATAAAACAAAGTAAAGGAAGACAAAAAATGAGTAAATAAACAGTAGGAAATGCAAGTTTTTATTTTATAAGAACAGGAGAGGATGCATGTCACTGAATTAAGCTAATGCCACACTGTACACTGCTAATGCTAATGCTAAGTACACTGTTTCAAGAGCAAAACAAATAGATTCTGCGATCACATCACATCAAAAAACGATTTTACAAAATGTGACAGACAAGTCAAGCTTGATGCAACCATGAGGCAGGTAAGCTGACTTTGACGCCGGGACGTTACAGCCAATATTGCAGATGAGTCAATCTTGATGCAAGGATGTATCAGATGAGTCAATCTCGACACAGACCACTTTTTAATTCTGGTGAAACAGATTATATGATGAAATTCTAGAGAAGATTCATGAAAAAAATACAGCAGCCAAAACCACAGAGTTTGCTGCAAATCTGTACCAGGAGGAAACGTTTGCTAATCCCTAATGGGTAAAAATAGGACATTCTATAAAATGAATTATAAAGTACTAAAAGTTAACTCAAAGGTCAACTGCCCCTTTAAATTATTTTTTCCCCAAAGCTCGCCATTAATTTGGGCCTAGTGAGTGTGGCATTTAGTATTCTGCACTTGAGTGTGCATATGCAGATACCTGCAATTTATTTAGAAACTCTGATTGATAAAGAGAATGATTGGACTGAGTGGAATGTACCTGATAACCCCTCCCCCCCTTTTCTCTTCTGTACCCCCTCAACTTGAAAATAAAATAAACACTGTTTAAAAAAAAAAAAATAAATAAAAAAAAGATAAAGAGAATGGTTCACACCATTACTTAAAGTATAATGAAGATTTCCTATTTGTGCTTTCCCTTGCCCATGTTAAAGGGATTCTGTCATGGGAAAACTTTTTTCTTTTTACAAAATGCATCCATTAATATCGCTCTTCCAGCAGAATCCTGCATTTAAATCCATTTTGCAAAAGAACAAACAGATTTTTTTATTTTTAATTTTGAAACCTGGAGTGGGGTTAGATATGTTCTCAGTTTCCCAAATGCCCTCAGCTATGTGACGTGTGCTCCGATAAACTCCAGTTACTTGTTCCTGCTGCATTGGAAGTTGGATTGATATCGCTCCCTTCTTTTCCCCCTAGCAACAAAACTGCTCCCTGACATCTGCATTGCTAAAAATGCTCCCATGTCCCACCTAGTAGTAGATATCAGAGCAGCACTCAATAGTAAAAATCCAAGTTTGGCTACCCTAAGTTGCAACCACTGTGTAAGAGAAACAATAGCTTATCTAAAAGCAGTTTCTTTGTGAAGTGCTGACTCGTTTTGAAAGCACAAGATCAGGCACAATTACTTGAGATGGCTGGCAACACACCAATATTACAACTAAAAAAACAAAACCTATATCTATGGTCAGGGTCGGACTGGAGCATTGGTGCCCACCGGCTAACCCGAAGGGCCCTCCTCGCAGACACAGGGCCCCCTCCTTACTTCCATGACCGTGAATCCTCCTCCATTCCACTGTGTGCATGCGCAAATGCTGATGAGCTGCTCGCATGTGCAAGGTTTTTTTCCCAGCATCCCATCGGCCCAGTCCTACTCTGTCTATGGGTTATGAACATCATTTTAAATGGTAGAATGAATTACTTGCAAAGTACATAGTGTAATTTAGTAATTAAATCTTTGTGATAATTCTGCACACTTGCCTTTGTTTGTACAGCTTTAGTGAGAACTCTATAGAGACTGGATTTTAGTTTATAGCCCCTCTGTGGAGATATGTGCGATATACCTTCTATAGATCAGTATTTTCTAAGGAGTTCTTGTTAGAGCAAATACTGATCTATGCCATTCTTCTGTGTTATCCTCAGTAGTGAAGCTACATCCACATCCAAAAATCTGTATAGAATCCTATTGAAGCTTATTGAACTACCTGTGTTTTGCCACCCCTGATAAACAGTAATTCTGGCCTTCCAGCTCTATCACCAATTTCAATGCTTCAGTGCATTCTAATGCTGCTCATTTTATATTCTCCTGTTCCTGGAAAGCACAGTTCATACACAGTTCTAGTCATGTGTTTCCACCAAAGCAGACTTCTTATTAGCAATTTCTGTCAGATTCGACACACCTTGGCACGAGGCCATCACTGCAGGGCAAGTTTCCATTTTTAGATCAATGGGGTGAAAGCTTCTGTTATAAATCGTTTGCCAGGTGGGTTCACAGTGTTCAGTGTACTTTGAAGGAAACAGAATGTCAACATTAACAGGGACAGGTTGTTGGCCAGATATAACATTACCTCTTCTCACCACCACAGTCATATTCATAAGGGTAATGGTTTTAGTTTATATTTTAACATATTAATGTCTTTTTTGCTGTTGTTATGCCCTTGTAAGGCATCCACCCCTTCCTACTTACAATGTTGTAAATGACCAGCAAATGTGAAACTTTTTACCAAACTGAATATCTTATCTGTGCATGTTGACTGGGCACAAAGCAGAGAATAATGTGACAACAGGGTTCTGCTCACAAGAGATAAAGAGTTGGTGAAATCTTATATTAGGATTCAGGTTATACACTCGGTAGGTATGGCTTCCCTGGCAAATGTAAGCCAATGTATTCCATATGCTAGTTTTTTTTGTAAATGTACTTAAACCGCCAGCAATTGTGTTGCTCCTGTCAGGTCTTCCAAGATGACGGTGTGGTGCCCTTGTGTGGGCAGCAAGGTGCCAGCTGCATTGTCTAATTACAAAAAAGGTCCATTGAGCTGTGACAATTAATCAATTTTGTTTTATTCTCAATGCATTCAGAAATGGTATATCTAAAGTTCTCAGGGACCAGCAATGCATTGTGGTAAAGTAGAAAACATATCTGAGGCTTATCATCACAAATTTCAACACCAATCGGCATATTTATCAAGGGTTGAATTTCGAATTGAAAAAGCTTCGAAATTCAAATTCAAAAAGACCAAAGAATTTTTAAAAAGACAGTACAGTACGAAATTCGAATTTTTGCATTTTTTTTTCAATTCTTTCAAAATTAAATGAATAAATTAAACAAAGTATGTAAAAATCTCAGAATAAAAATACAGATGCCTCCCTGATATTAAGGAGATGTAAAATGCCAGAAAATCTTGTTTGTTAATTTTAAATTTTAAGTCTAAAATAGCAGTGGCCAACTGATATCCGTTCCAAAGTATAGCTGATCAGACCTTTACTTGGTCATAGCATGTCTACCCTTAAACTGCCCATATAATATAAGATCCGCTCGTTTGGCGAGGTTGCCATATTAGTGGATCTTTCCCCTGATATGCCTGCCTAAGATGGGTGAAATTTGGCTAATATGACCATTGATCCTAGGGCCAAACAATCGGATTACAATGGTGGGAGTACAAGCCACTGGAGTGAGGACCACATCAACTAGCCAATGTGGTCCTTAATCTGACATGAAAATCAAACCTGCCCAATGGATATCTGGCAGATTTTTGGAAAGATATTGGTGAGGTGGACCCATTAGAGGCTCCATACACAGGCAGATAACCTGCTGAAGTCTAAAGAGCCTGAATTAACAGCTTATATCTGCCCGTGTATAGCTACTGTATGTCTGGGTCATGTTGTAATTTTCCTTAAAAGAGAAATGTTTATACAGTTGTAAAATGTTTTTTTTTAAATTTTAAAAGGAATGAATGCAAATAACTTTAATACTATTTAGCCCAATTCAGAGCTCAATTTAGAATTGAGAAAGCCAGTCGGATGACTAGCGAAACGTACAGACATTCGAGTTTATTTGACTTATTACTATAGATATACCATGACCTGGATGAATGAGAACATTCACAAACATTTAACATGTATAATTTTCCAATGAATTGGGTGTTCTCAAAATGGGCCAGATTGTTAAAGCCTGGTTAAGGCTTACCAGGGATGAAGTTGGGAACGAGAAGAAAACAGAGTTCAAGCAATCTGATAAAGTCCAATGCGTAGTATCCACAGGGTTAAGAGTCTTTTAGTCAAATTTAGGCACAGGGCAGGAACCAGAATATCAATCATTATAAGCAGTGTGCAATAAGGATGCACACTGGAACCTGCAAGAAAAGTCCTACAAAGGTTTTTTTGATTTCAGGTCCTTGGCATAATTTTATTCATAATTTGGCATCAAACCACAAAGCAATGCACTATGCCTGCTCAGATGTTCTGCAGCAGAACACATGTGGCAGCCATGCAGTTTTATATGTGATTCCAGACAAGCATGGAGCACCTGTTGTTGCTCCTGACAGTACCCCATCCCCCAGAGAGGTCTACTGGACCACAATGACCAGGTTTCTGAGGAAACTGTCTATAGAATTCTTGCACTAACTGTGGAGCATGGACATCAGAGTGTTTTACCCAGGAATATTCCTCTGGACCAAAACCTTTCCAAAGGAGGTGATACTGCAATGAGCCTCTGGAGAATTTAGAGTCAAGAATTTTTATCTACCTCATATTCGTGCTGGTCATCTACAATAACAGGAGTAGGAGGTAGTAGAAAATATATTAAATCAACTGGCAGGCAATGGGTTATAGGGGAACATAGACTGTTTTTAAAGCAAAAAGCAATAGCAGGGTTATGCAAACAGAGCCAGGGAAAACCCAGAATTACTGGAGCACAAGGGCAATTAATTATGAGAAAAGACATGTTTTCTTTGTGCAGGGCCTCCAGAGTTAGGGGTAATTCATCTGTTGTTTAAAAGTCCCCATATATGCAAAGATTTTTCTTTGGTAGGGAAAATGTCTCTGAAGCTTTTCCTGTTTCATTAGATGTGTTCAGTCAACCTGCATTGGTTTTTCTGGAGGAGTGGGAGTTGGCAGTGAAGCAGGAGATTGAAGGATCCAAGACTGGTTGGAAGCACCTGCCAAGTTCCTTATCTGCCTACTTCCTCATCCTAATAAGTAGCAACATGTATTATATTGCTTGGTAACTGTGATATTTATTATTAATAATTCATGCAAGGTGGCAAAAGTTGTCTACTTGTAAGGATCTAGAATGGAGGCAGCACACTCCTGGGTATCCGACAATAATCGCTTCTCTCCAGATCAGTAAAAAAATATATACTTTATTTCAACATAATATTAATCAAATAAACTTAGCATCTGAGGTCTGACGTGTTTCGTGATACAACACTTCCTCAGAGACCTCACTTCCTGTCATGACACAATAGATTTAAATCCCCCCCAGCACACCTGTGTATTAATTAAGTTAATACAATTCCAAATTAAATACTTAAATATATTTTCTTTATAAATTTACGTCAGTTAATCACTTCAGAAGATCATTTAAAAACAAGATAGTTTAACTAATCCATTTCTTAATTAATACTATGTACAAATGTAATTTAATTCCACATTTCATACCTTGAATATATAAGGGGTGTTTGTGATATTCAGTTCACTTTCTAGTTTATCATTAGGATTTTATTTAACATAGTTATCAATATCTGGAGACTCCTAAAAACTTGTAACTAATTTGTTTCAACTTACTAAAGTAGCAATTACAAATTTTGTATATAAAATTCCAATGGACATATACAATGTTATTCTTTAAAGATATTAGCTTTAAAAGTAGCAACTGATGTCAAAGATAGAGTTTAGCCCTTCCGGTTGTCTAGTGTGTAAATGGAAAATCCATTTTACTTCTGTTTGTAATACTTTTGCTTGTAAATCACCGCCTCTCTGGCCCAGATTAACTCTTTCTATTCCTTGCACAGACATCCATTTGGTGTCTCCACCATTACATTCTCTAAAATGTCTCGCCACAGGAGTATTCTCTCTTTCAGAATTGATGTCATGAAGATGTTCTCGTATCCTATTTTTTTAAATTCCTGATTGTGCAACCAACATACTGTTTATAGCATTTAAGACAAGTTATCAAATATATGACCGGTTTAGTATTACAATTAATGTAGCTACTAATTTGATATATTTCCTTTGTTACACTACAGGTAAAGGTGTCTGATACTTGAACTACTCCAGTCTCCACATGTGACACATCTTTTAGATCCACATTTGAACATTCCAGGATTATCCAGCCATGTGTTAGATCTACTTTCCTTATTGAACATGCTGGGTGCTAATGTCATGCCTAATGTCGGAGCCCTCCTTGCCATTACCTGGATGCCTGGCTCTAGTAGCTGCCTGAACACTGGATCCCCATATAATATTGGGAGATGTTTATTTAATAAACATTTAATCTTATTAAATTGTGCACTGTATCTCATGCTCATTATTATTTTCTGTATGTCCTTCCTATTTTTTGTGCCCTTCCTACTTGTTACAATTTGAACCAAACCCTTTTCTTCTGGCTGCCTTTCCCTAATTGGGAACTAGGCTGGGTAGGCAGTTAAGAGGTTCCTTGTGTTTTCTGGTTTACTATTTGCTTTTCTAGCCTGATTAACTGTTCCCTGGTTCAAATGCCAGTGGATTTTACACAACAACTTTTATGTATCAACTCTGAAGCTGGCTGTCTTTTATTAACCATAGTCCCATCTAATCTCCATCTTCTTTAACTTTTCTTACACAATTTTTCCCGTCTTCTTTATTTTCAGCTGTGAGTATGTAACCTTAAGACACTAGGTATGGAAGACTTTCCCTTAAACAGTTGAAGTTTATTACTGTGATTCCTTCATAACAGGTAGACAGTGGCACAATCTTTTCTCCTCACCTCTCCCTAACAAAGACTGCTATCCCTTCCTCTATGACTGCCAGAAAGACCACCCTATTTCCTTTTCCTGTTTTTTTTCACTTTTCAGTACCAACAACTTTCACAGTTCAACTTAGAAAGCACTGACACCTAGTGGCCAAACTAATTATACATTAACTATTTAACAATTCACATTTTGCCTCCTTACATGTATAGTGTCAGCAGGATATCAAAAGCTTTTTATGTTTGTTCCACCACTACTGAATCCTCAGTCATCTTCTCTTCAATCATCAATCTAGATCATCTCAATATTTAATTTAATATTTGGTGATAGTATACAGCCTTTTTAACTCCTTTGTGTCTAGAGTCTATTTCTCAATTTTCTGACTGTAGCTTTTTCTCCAGTGTAGGTGTTCTGAGTAAGAATTTGAGATGTTCAGGTACACCCATTTTCTTTGTACATTCCATAATATGGTATGGTTGACGCAATTAATTCATTTCATGTAGTTAGTGAAGTAAATTTACTTCCTTCTTTTATTGTTGGCTCTGTATATATATATGTATTTATTTATGAAACAAACACTTATATATAGTATTTTAAAAAAGCATAAATGCAAACAGGGAATAGTTGATATAAGGGAACATGCTGATAGTTAAATACTTACATACTGTCCTAATATTCTTAAAACTTTATCTGATACATAGTTGTTTTATAAATTTGTAACATTATCATGAGCTCCTGGCCAAATGTTAGAGAGGGCTCCTGGCCAAATGTTAAATCTCAAAGGGGAAGGCATTACACCAAAAAAGTAAAAAAGAACTGCACTGGCACACATTACATAATGTTATTACATTACTGATCAGCATTGCAATATACTGATTATCCCAATCTTGCACAGACACAAGACAGTTGTATCATATATGTTTTTCCACTGCAAAAAAGAAAATATATTAGCATAATATTGCAATATAATATTGCAATATTACATACACGTAAAATGTCATATTTATTGTACTTGGCAGACCACATTTTGCAGGTTAAGGGAGTAATTTCAGCTACATTAACATAAAATGTTTAATCTACAAAATGATTTTAAAAAGTAATAAATATGTTTATAGCGAGAAGAATAAAAACAATGTACACTTTGTATTTCTGAACTGTGAAGTGCTCCAGGTACAAGTGATCAACTCCCTGTTGGCTCTGCCTATGGCCCAAGACAACAGTAAAATAATATTTATATATATTTATCTAAATAAATGATCAAACTGCGTTTGAGTGCTACTCCCTTTAGTGATTTTTAGGAATAAAAATAAGTTGGGATCTCTAACCCAGGTCATGTGTCTTCCTGACAAGCATGATGCCAACAGCACTTGGCAGACAGTCATACAAAGAGTCTCCAAGGGTAAAACCACAGAGAGATGCTGCCAGCACAGAGAACTACTTTATAACACCTTACAGTTTGAGGGTGGTAGAGCCCAATCTGTTAAAACAATTAACTCTTTTTAACAAATGGTGAATTCTTTGTAAAATTAATGGACAGTGTCCTGCAATGTTTTCTGAATTTATAAAACAAGATGAGTCTCTTGCTCTCTTTGGAGGCCCAGAGTGTCAGCTACCCTAAAGGGTTATGTAATAAAACACACTGTTTGCCCAGGAGCAGTAACTCATAGCAATCAATCAGAAGGTAGCATTTACTGGTCACCTGTTTAAAAGCAAACATTTAATTGGTTGCTATGAGTTACTGTTCCTGGGCAAACTTAGCACCTTTTATTACATATGGGGGTTTATGTATATTCACTTTCAGGATTCAGTTAAAAAAGAAAGAAAGCTAGGCACTTCCTGAATTCAGTTAAACGAGAAAGAAAGGTGTGCCAAAAGTTAGGCATCCCCAATGATTGTATTCCCTAACCTGATACCCCAGCAGCCAGCACCAGTGAGCACCACATAGCAATCATCTCCCTGCTTCTTTTTTATTTGTGTGGATGGGCAAGCACAGTAGAATGAAAGGCCAAACTTCAACAAAAAAGACAGCTTTTTCACTCTACTGCCCATGTGTCGACCCCGACATGTTGAAGAAAGCAGAAGCGGGAGAAGAGGATTGCTCCATGGTACTCTCTGAGAAAACTCGGACCAGGGCAGTTTTCTGCTAACAAAAGCCCCAGCTTGGGGTATCAGGTAAGTGATTACAATCACTTGTGGCACCCCCAAGTGATTGTGACGTTTCTTTAACCTTTGGGCTACTAATTCTACATTGAACAAAAAGTCTGGTATTAGTAGCTTAAACAGCAAATATCTCAGAAACCATTAAAAATAAAACATTCATGTAAATGGAAAAAATACTCAGAATAAGTTTGCAACAATTCAATATTTGAGTTTAGATCCCCTTTAAAGACAGTAACTACTGTCTACAAGTAACTACCTTATATTTGTTGTTAAGCAAACTTCTTAAATTGTATATCCTCAGCAGGCCAATTTGTTATAAATTCCTTACCAAAAATTCTACTCTGCGGCTCCCACGAGCTCAGAACAACAAAAACAAGCTTTAGGTTGTGTATCCTAATATCAGAAGAATTTCCTGAACAATCCTATAGATTAGATATGAGTTAAACTACAAGTGAGAAGTTCCTAAATTCAAGTAGCTTCTACAAAGTTGCCAACATTAGTTTTTCTGTTAAACAAAACAATAGAAATGTAATTTATATTTCAGTGGTTGCCTTATCCAATGAAAAATTATCCAATGATCATTATTGATATGGTTTAGACTGTTTTAAAATGGTGCTCCATGCTTTATCCAATGGTCATATTTAGATGATTCATTACTTAAAACTTGGAACAATGGAAATGAGTTTTAAACCACTGATTTTGGTGAGTGGAAAGAATACAAGGCCCATTTAGTGCCGTGGTCGCACTGTCCCTGTTTCGAGCAATTACATTAAAATTCTGACTGGAAAAAAACAGACAGATTTCGCAGTCATGTGGAAAAAGCAACACAATGTTCTAATAGAAGCTTCTGGAGTTCATGCAAGGTTACGTCCTTTAGGTATCATTTATAAGCATTTTGCAAAAAACATCTGGATTATTTTACTAGCACAGAGGAAACTGTAGCATAAGCATTAATGTTTGTATGTATTTCAGCAGTTTTAGGTTAATGTTTTCATTTAGTTATAAATTAGCTTTCAAAAGTATATAAAGAATATATTCTTTCTCATGTTATTTATGATTAAAATAACAGAAAGGTCGTAGTTATAAACTATTTGTGAATAAAATTTGATTGTTTAACTGGATACAATCAAGAAAATAAATTATGATATAATCTTATCATTTCTATGTAATAAGCCTTTTTAACGATGTCATTAAAGCACAACGCAAAGCTTTTATTTTAGCAAACAATAAATCCCCACCTAATGCAGGTATGGTGTCTGTTACCCGGAATGCTTGGGACCTGAGCAGCGTGGACTTGGGTACCCAGTAAAGGGCACATTACCCTGCCACTAACAAGTGAAATGCAAACCCATTTTTACTTTCGTTTGCATCTTTCAGAAGTTGTGTGCAGGTTGCTAGTATGTGGGCAGGCAGAGGGCCCAACAAGATTGGAGACCCACCAGGATTTTTTCCCAGTATGCTGGTGAAGTTTCCTCATAAGGTAACTTCGGAAAACGAATTGCGCCATGTGCCATCCTGCTGGCGATTTACATTTTAGACGGGAAGGCAGAGGAAGCAGTTCGGGGTGATCGCCCTGAAGAAGAGGATATTTGTAGCTGGTTGACTAATCTCCATGAATCTGCCTGTGTGCCCTGATCCGTAGGAGGGTTCACTTTCCTAGAAGATGTTTAACAAAATACCTGACTCTGGCAAACACCCTGCATGCAGAACAGGATTTCCATTAGCTGTTTATTTTAATACATCTTCAAGGCAAAGAGTGCAACACCCTCCCAAGGATGTATTAGACCTGTCAATCAAAAAGTGACACAGTTAATAAAAACAGCCTGAGTGTGAATGAAAAAGTGACTCCACCTACTGCATAAACAGAAGATTGCTGGTTGCTTATTTTGGTACAGTGAAGAGTATCTTGGATATTTCATAAACATTAAAGAATGTTTAATTGATTATATTTAGAAAATTTCAGTGAGATAAAGCTTAAAATAATTTTTTATTATCACACTAGATCCCCTCTAAATCTTTGTTTTTCTCCTATGAACGTTGCATTCAAAGTTCAAATCACAGGACTGTCTTTATGTCAGGCTGTAAGTTTAATTGTATTTGGAACTTTTTAAACTTAAAGAAAAACTGTACCCCTCAAACAATGTAGGTCTCTATAAAAAGATATTGCATAAAAAAAACTCATATGTAAAACCCTGCTTCATATAAATAAACCATTTTAATTTTTTTAGTAGTATGTGCCGTTGGGTAATCATAAATAGAAAATTGCCATTTTAAAAAATAAGGGCCACCCCCTGAGATTGTATGATTCACGGTGCACACAAACAAACCAAACAAATTATACTTGTTAGGTCACATGAGCAAATTAAAAGACAGAGTTGTGTCTTTTGCTTCCACACTTCTTCCTGTTACAGTTAGAGTTGTAGTATTTCTGGTCAGGTGATCTCTGAGGCAGCACAGGGACCATCACAAAATAGTGGTTCAAGGCAAGAGATTTAAAAGGGCAATATTTACTTAAATATATTTTCCAGTTTAATAAGATTTTTTAATATGCCACTTAATTTTATATAAACTATCTGTTGCTCAAGTATTCATTTTGGGGGTATAGTTTTCCTTTAAAGTCAGGTACAGTTGAGGTTATGATCTAAGATCAATGCTTAATTTACCTTTAAAGTTTTTTCACTATTGACAGGGGTGGTGTAAAATGCTTCTTCAGGGTTTAACATTCTTTTACTGCTGTGTTCAAGTTCCATTTCTTCCTACTACTCAGTGCTTAGGGCAGGAGAAACATTTTTTAAAAATGTAGGCAAAAACTTTTGAGGGGGTAAAGATTTGGTTTGAAATCCTTCTCTCCCACCACCATCATTTTAGGGGGCAGCTGATTTTTTTCCGTTTTTTGAAAATAATCGTGGATGAAAAAAATGTTCATTGAACCTACCCCCACAGAAATACAAGCAAGATAAAAAAATACACTTTTTTTTATGTAGTTTTACCAGAACCTGAAATTTGATGTATAATAAATCTGCCCCTTAGTTTGCATGAAACCTACAGTATATATAACCTACAGATTTGGTCCAAGGCTGCTGATTGCCAACATATGACCCTCTTGCTGCCCACCACCACCACCACTGTCTGCCTGCAATTCTCTACTCGCTTGGCTTGTTGTTAGCCCCTTGGTTAGTTCAACCCCACCCACTCACTTCCAACCCCCCCCATTTCAAGTACTAAAAAAAATTGTGTCCCTCCAAGTTGTGCCCAAGACATCTGCCTACTCTGCCTGCCCCTAGTTCTGCCCCGATATCCAAAATAGTACAGGATGTAGTATGGCAAAAAATTCATAAGACAGAGAACCAGGTATACAGCTCTATGTTTGCTCAAGATTATTTACCCTAATTCATTCTGTAGCAGTCTGACCTTAACCAACTGCTAATAGGTGCTGACAGTCATAATTATCTGTCCCTGTTTTAAGTTCCAAAAATACCCCTTAGCATGTCATATTGATCAGGCAGACCAGATATTGCTAAAGAAAATAGACCCAACAGCCTCTTGCTTAGACTCTTTCTTTTATGACTGTAAGAAATATAGATGCAATGTTTTTATCAAACTATCTTGATCTTTAATACTGATCTCCTTAAAAACTGATTGTATACTGATTTCCTGGTCTTAAAAACATTTTTGATCTTAATTTTTAATATTGATTTCCTGGTCTTAAAAGCTAAAACTGTAGCATTTTGAGAAATCAGAACTATAACATGATATGGCTACAATTCTGACACTGGTAAGTGGACATATAATTACAGAATATATTCTTCTTTTTGCATATACTCATTTAGTAGTATAATCACTCCTTGTTGCTGCTTTAGACAATTAAGTGATCCCCTCCAAACTTCAAGCACTGCTTTAACCCTCCATAAGATTATCCTTCATCTGCTACACCTTCATATTTTTTCTTTGGTCTGAAAGCCAATTCTCCTTTAGGACCACTACTGAGGTGGGAAGAGGCTATGCCAGTGCTTGGTACTGAAAAAAAAAACAAGATATTGGAAATGCACATTTAGGGGGTTATTTACTAAAATCCGAATTTATCAAATTTTTCTAAATAAAAAAAAACGCAACCAAACTCACATACCTGATTTTAGCTTATTTATTTTTAAAAAAAGCTTGATTTAATATGGAAAACCCAATTGTGTGATTTTTTCTGGGTTTTTATCAAAAAAGCCTGAGTTTTTGTATTTTTGCCTGAAAAGCCCAAAATGGTCAGCGCAGACCACAGAAACTACAAACTAATATAGGGACCTCTGCCATTGATTTATACACAGCTTTCTCAGGTTTGAGATGGCGAATTTACGGATTCAGGATTTTTGCAGCATCAGGCTTTAATAAATCTAGAAAAATCTGAGTTTTTAAAATAAAGTCTGACCAGAGTTTAGTAAATAACCCCCCATATGTGTTAAACATGAAAAAATATATATTATAGCAGAGACTGGTAGCAGCTTCATTTATTCACTTGAACTACTGAGATAAACAGCTACTAACAGCTTATTATCATCTCTTCCCTCCAAACTGTTCTACCTCCCTCCAGCCCCTCCCTAAACTTGCTGTCGCAGTAAGATCTGAATTGCATGTTGTCAGCCAAAAAACATCTGCCTAAGTTTGCCTACTTGCAGGAAATGATGATGTAGAGAATACTTCATTTGAAATATGTAAAGGGGTGCAGATTGCACAGTTCCACATTGGTCATCCTACCCTAATCTTTAGAAATATTGAGATATTTGGCACACACAGCCAACCCAATTAATAAATTAAAGGAATGGTGTGGTGTATGTGAGCTGTATGTGCCATATGCAACAATAAATGAAACACCACACATATGGGGCAAATTCACTAAGATTGCGACGCACTTCGGCAGGCGTAGTTTCGCCAGCACTCCGCAAATTCACTAAAATCCGAAGTTGCGCACAGGGGTAGCGTAAGGTTGCGAAGTTGCACTAGCGTTGATTCGCTATATAAAGCGAAGTTACGCTAGCGAAGGCTAATTTGCATACGGCGCCAAATTCAAATTTCAATGGAGGAACACGTATCAGCACTACAAATGCCTAGAAAATCTTCAAATCAGCAAATAAAAATTTTATTTTGCCCTACACATGTGCCCACTGTCTAGGTAAGTTGCCATGAGTCAGGAAATGTAGGGGGGAAGGAGGGGAGCCCCAAAAAAAATTTCGATCTTTTTCAGCCTATCACCCATCATGTAGAAAACACGCCAGCGTTTTTTGGGACTTAGAAAAAAATTTGCCTTTTTTTGAAACAATCACTATCTACTCTATTGCGCTTCGCCAGGTCTGAGGTGGCGAAGGAAGTCTAGCGTAAAAGGTAGCATTCAGTACACTGCGCAAGTTAGTGAATTTGCGTAGTTACGTCGCTAGCGAAAATTCGCCTGGCGTAAGGATGCGAAGTAACACTAGCGAAACTACGCCAGCGTTCGTTAGTGAATTTGCGCAGTAACGAAAATGCCAAACGCTAGCGAATTAACGCTAGCGTTCGGCGCTTCGGCGCTTAGTGAATTTGCGTCATAGGTCTTATATTACATTAATAATATATTGATATATCATTATGTGCAAAATAAGTACAGGAATAGTATTTATTTTCAGTGTTTTAGGTAATCCACAGATTCACAGACACAGGCTGTAGTACATTTGTTGTGTTCTTTGCACACATAGCTAGAGGCAGTATTCCTTCAGAAAAAGGGCCACACAATACATTGCAATTCTCAATCCATGACTCGTATAGACATATAGAGTAAATAGACTAAAGCTAGAACTGTCCGGTCAGAGATCATCTTAACATTTTGTATTTTCTTTAATTAACATCAGCTGTCATGTGGTGCACCCTCTGACAGAATCTGCCACTATGGGATCTTAAAGGCCACTTTACTACAAGTGACAGGATTAGGACACATAAGATATGGCAATTTCAAAGGATATACAGTTACAGTAGATGTAGCAGAATGCTAATTTTTGGAGGCAGGCAAAACAGATGGGAAAGTGTAGTTGCATTGTAATTGCATCAATCGTCTTCATGCTTCCTTACAATTGTTGTCTTGAGCAGCAACACAATGGATGAAACAAGTCATAATCTGAGCCCAATAGATGTCACATGGGACTGGGATCTGAGCTACATGCCTGCCTCAGGCGAGTTTTCCATTTGAGCAGATTAAAAAGAGAATGAACCGAACCAATTGGGGTAGGGCCCAGTTATAACAAGGGGGAGATTTATCAAAATGTGAGATTACAGTTTACAATTATGATTAAGATTTTTAGACATGCATTTATATGGGTGAAAGTTCACAATTTGATACATGCTCTTCTAAAAATCCCACAAGAATTAATAAAAAGTGAGCAATATTTCTGTGTTAAGCTCTAATTTCCCATTTTGATAAAGATGCCGCCCCTAAAAGTCTGATTATGCTTTAAAGTTATGTCCTGTAAAGAAAACTTGGGAACATATGCCATTCTATTGCAGTAATGAGAAAATACTGCACAAACCAATATAAAAGTATTACATGTGCCCACATCTAGTAACCCACAACAACCAATAAAATATTTGTTTTGTTGAATAACTCCCTAAGTGGTGAGTCTTAGGTTGAGAGGTTTTAGGGTGATGGCACACAGGCAACAAAGCTCCCCAAAATAGCTTGTCATAGAAAACCACAGGAATCACACCTTGTAAAACATGTAATTTGCATAATCAGAATTGTCCTCTTTGTTTGTCACACACTAGAAGGTTGACAGTTCATAAAGCGCTCTCTCTCTCTCTCTCTCTCTATATATATATATTTATAATGGAATACTACTATTCATTTATGTTATGCTACCATAGCTATACCCTATTGCCTACATACAGATTGAAGATCATTAGATTAATTGCTCTGCTGAAAATATTTATTTCCCCAGTTGTAATTGAGATCACTTCTGTTCTCACACTAAAATCTGAAAATAGTGACTGAGTTGACATGAGTAGCATCACTGGAAAAAATGATTCATAGTTCCCCACTATATTTTCCACCTGTATAGCTGCAAAAGAGGCAAGCAGAGAAAGATCATCAGTATCACTATAGACAGTGGCTCTAGAAGGGAGACAAATGAAAGTTTCCAGCTATGTTTTTTCTGGTCTGTACACACTTACCATGTAACTTACCATGTAAAATAAATCAAATAGTAATACATTTACATTTTAGAAGTCAGTTTTCCTAAATTGCATGTTTTAGACAAATGGAAATTCAGATAAAAAAAGTGTTCTGCTCAGGGAATCTCCTGTGTTCTTCTTGGTCTGCAACAAAGCAGGTCATACCCGTACAATTTGGATTTATGCATATGGGTGCAACAATTACTAATGGAATGCACATTACTCAATTTAGAAATTAATGTACATATATTACAAACACAGATCCTATGCAGATGTACAGAATAAATTCAGTGAGGTTAGGGGGTGCTGTGGAGGCAGAGGTGGGAAGGTGAGTCCTTAAAGGAGAAGGAAACCCCCAGGGCGCAAAACCCCTCCCCTATGTTGCCCCCCCTCCCTCCTCCCCCCTGGCCTACCTGTCCCCCTGGGCAAATGCCCCTAACTTGTTACTCACCCCTCTGCGCAGGTCCTGTCCATGGAGTTCACAGTCACCATCTTCTTCCACGCGCGTCTTCTTCCTGCGATGACCAGCGTTTTCTGGCGCATGCGCAGTAGGAACAGTTACCGGTACGGCTCTACTGCGCATGCGCCGAATGTCACGAAGTTTTCTGATTTCACTTCGTGACATTTGGCGCATGCGCAGTAGAGCCGTACCGGTAACTGTTCCTACTGCGCATGCGCCAGAAAACGCCGGTCATCGCAGGAAGAAGACGCGCGTGGAAGAAGATGGTGACTGTGAACTCCATGGACAGGACCTGCGCAGAGGGGTGAGTAACAAGTTAGGGGCATTTGCCCAGGGGGACAGGTAGGCCAGGGGCGAGGAGGGAGGGGGGGCAACATAGGGGAGGGGGGGAGGGGTTTTGCGCCCTGGGGGTTTCCTTCTCCTTTAAGGGAGGGGCTGTGCACTGGCTGTGCACAATATCAAGTAATAGGTGTTCCTTAAGATGTAAGTTTGTTAGCTCCTCAAACAGTGTAGCAGGTTCGCCACCTCCACTCAGTGGAATGGAGTTATATAAACATTAAAGATCCACTGGAGAGTACTAAGCTGCATTTCTTTAAAATGAAAGAACGAGTCCTGATGTTGGCCAGGAAACGGGACACTTGGCCAGATAAGTATAAAACCCTGGAACTATTTACAGATCTTTCTATGGCTACCCTCGCTAAACGGAGAACTTTCCTTGAAACCACAAGATCATTAAGGGAACATAAGATTCCCTATAGATGGGCCTACCCTACGAAACTTATTGTGCTACGGAATGGAGTCTCCTATACATTTGCTTCACCTGATGAGGCTAAGAAAACGACGTACAAATGGACCCACAGAGAGTCAGCCGTAGGAGACAAGTCTGAAGCTCCCCATCAAGCCGGACCCCCTTCTCCTCAGACGCGCCTAGACACAGATTGGGATGCTGCTTAGACCCTGATGTTCCCTATCTTTAACATCGTCACTCCTTTTTTGATGGCTGAGAAGCCTACGGGACAGAATTGACCCCGAGTCTGGGCTGGGGAGGAACACCACCACCTGCTCTCCTCTCCCCCCCACTATCCCTGTTGTTATACAGGACCCTCAGCAGCGATGACAACACTGCGACCGCTGCCGTTACTGGACACTATTTCAGGTTATTTTTTGGTTATGTTTTTACTATACTGTTATGCTCTATATCTTCAATGTGACACTGCAACCCAGGCTTGGGTATTCATATCTTTTGCACCAACTCTGCCTTTCCCCTATACTGTGGTCTTATTATGGGTGAATAATACTGCTTGTTTTCCTATATATGATAATGGTACGTTTTCTTACACATAATGTAAGGGGTCTTAATACCCCGCAGAAACATAATTTAATGCTGAAAGAGGCGAGCAGATTACAAGATGATATATTGTTCATTCAAGAAACCCACTTTTCTAAACGCAATCCCCCTAAATTCTATTCTAGGAACTATCCGCATGTTTTCCTTTCTTGTGCCAATACTAAATCTAAAGGAGTTTCTATGTTTTTTTCCAAACATGTCACGTTAGATGTGCATAAACATCTATCAGACTCTAGTGGCAGATATCAGGTGGTGATCTGCTCGCTCAATGGTCAGATGTACACCTTGCTAAACCTATATGCCCCTAATGAACATCAGGACAAGTTTGTGTATAAAATGTTGAATATGGTTCATGACATGAAGAGGGGACGCCTTGTGTTAGCAGGGGATTTCAACATGGCCTTAAACCAATCGCTTGATACCCAAAGACCATTGGGGAAATCCTCCCCTCCACTTACCATACGTACAGCTCGTAAAATGGAGGAATCTCGGAAAATGCCCTGTTTGATGTCTGGAGGGCATACAATCATAATGCTAGGGAATATACGTATTATTCTCCGAGGCATGACTCCTACTCTCGGATTGACCTGATTTTAGCCGATTCCCAAACCACTTACGCATTAATGAATGCATTCATTACGACTCGCTCATGGTCAGACCACGCGCCTGTCATTGCAGATTTTAAGGCACACCAAGATCAGGTTCGATCCGGAGTCTGGAGAAAAACAGGCAGATGATATCAGGATACAACTCCACAAACATGCGGATAGTTCCTAGAACGGAATATAGACTTAAACTACTCAAACTAAAATATTAGACCAAGGGCAACAGAGCGAATAAATTACTGACACATAGACTCAAAAGTATGCAAGCTCAAACCCGAATTAAATCTATCACTCATAAAGGTGCACTTCTTACTATCCCGAAAGAAATACCAGAATCCTTTGTAGAATATTATAAAGGGCTCTATAATCTGACCCGAAATTCCCAAGAACATATCCCCACACAACAAGAGATTGCCTCCTTCTTGGATTCGGTCCAACTGCCCTCACTAACCAGACAACAGATAGAGACCCTTAATGATCCCTTTACAGAGGAAGAAGTCTCGGCAACGATTAAAACCCTAAAAAACGGCAAGTCCCCAGGTCCAGATGGATACTCAAATGATTATTATAAAACATAAGTGCATATTTTGGTACCTAAATTCACTAAACTTTTTAACTACTGGGTTGAAACCAACACCATTAGCCCGGAATCTCTTGCTGCTCATATAGTCACCATCCCGAAACCGGGTAAAGCCCCGGATAAATGCACTAATTACAGACCAATTGCACTCCTAAATACAGACATTAAGATTTACGCCAAAATTTTAGCATCAAGATTTGCCCCACTACTCCCAACCTTAATTGACAATGATCAAGTGGGATTTATACTTGGTAGACAAGCCCCCGATAACACCAGGAAACTACTAAACTTAATTCACATTGCTGAAAGAGAGTCCACTCCATTCCTGGCCCTGTCGTTGGATGCGGAGAAGGCATTTGACAGGGTAAACTGGTCTTACATGCATATGGTCCTAGAAAAAACTGGACTCCAGGGTAACTTCTTAAAAGCCATACTGCTTCTTTATACTAAGCCGTCTGCTAAAGTAAGAATTCCGGGTGCTCTGTCGGATGCCTTCGACATAACCAACGGCACGAGACAGGGGTGCCCCCTGCCGCCCCTTATATTTGCCTTAATGGTAGAGCCTTTAGCAGCGAAAATACGACTGCACCCGGGAATAGAGGGACTTAAGGTTGCAGCCGCTCACCACAAGATAGGATTATTCGATGACGATATTTTCATGACCATCACTAACCCAAAATTGTCGTTGCCCTATCTCATGAATGAGCTTCAGATTTTCCAACGCATTTCTCATTATAAGATCAATCAGGATAAAACGCAAGCCCTCTCCATAGGTCTGCCCCAATCGGATATAACTCACGTAAAACTACAATATGGGTTTGACTGGAAAACCACATATTTTACCAACCTAGGTGTTAAGATCCCTAAAACCCTGAGCCAAGTATTTAAAATAAACTACTTACCTTTACTACAATCAATCAAGGCAGACTGCAATAAATGGCAAAAATTGGAAATTTCATGGTTGGGTAGAGTTGTTACCACTAAAATGACTATACTACCGCACATTCTCTACTTATTTAGGACCTTACAAGTACAGGTACCCCAGACTTTTATTGCAGATCTCCAGAAAACAATTCGGAACTTCATCTGGGATGGCAAGAAGCCCAGAATTGCTTTACGAACGCTTCAACTTACCACATTCTCAGGAGGCTTGGGAATCCCCAATATCGCTTTATACCACAAGGCGTCTCTTCTTGAAAACGTAATTAGATTACACAGTGCTTTAGGTCATAAAAATGGGTAGATATCGAGGTATCTTATTTAGCGGGCTATAGAATGGCAGAACTGTTATGGATACCGCTCAAGGCTAGGCCGCCTCTTCCTGGCAAACTTCAGACCACAGACCTTCTTTTGAAATGTTGGGATAGACTCCACAAACGATATAGCTTTGGGGAGTTTCCGTCTACTCTTACACCAATATCTGCAATTAAATTGCTGATCCCGGATATACACCTGAACGAGTTCATTACTAAGGGCATTACTTCACTAGGGGACCTTTACTTTGCTAACACACAGAGACATTTTGCTGACCTCCAAAGAAAATATCAATTATCGGACAATGCAAAATTCCCATTGATGCAAATTAACCATCTATTGGAGTCACATCTCCAGAGCCCTAAAACCATCAGAAGTCTACACATATGGAACTTCTCTGTAGAGAGAGTGTGTATGGAAAAGGAGTGTTATCTGACTGTTATAAGTTACTCCTGCAGAAGGATCCTGAGCTTAAACTCCTTTACCAAATGAGATGGGAACAGGACTTAAATGTCCATCTCACCCCTCAACAATGGGACAGAGTATTTTTGACATCCCAGGGTGCCACGAGATGCACTAATCATATAGAGATAAATAAAAAAGTGTTGTTCAAGTGGCACCTTACTCCTGTGAAGATTCACAATATTAACCCTAACTATGTCAACAAATGTTGGAGAGGTTGCGATGCCCCTGGTACTTTATATCATATGTGGTGGGAGTGCCCTCAAGTATTGTTGTTCTGGAAATCGATATATGCATTTCTACAAGCTGAGCTACACTGGACTTTACCTTTTGAGCCTCAAATAGCCTTGCTTAATGCCTTCCCTTCTTTTGTGAGACCGCCACAACGGAAGTTACTATTCCAAATATTTACTGCTGCTGCCACAATCATATCGAGAAAATGGAAACTGAACACTACCTATTCTCTTCAGGAGCTATTCACACTAATTTCCACTCATGAACAAATGGAGGAGATGGCATCCACCAATGAAAATAAGAGAGAGGCCCACGACGACATTTGGTCACCTTGGCAGCTCTTTAGGTCGAATACCCAAACCGCACAGCACGTCTTGAATCAGACCCATTCTATATCAAATCCCAATTTGATGCAACAGATATATCACATATCACACCCCTTCGATCTGCATACAATATCTATTGGATCATTAAAAGAGCATAACAGTTAAGAGCATAACAGTTAACTTTTTTTCCTTTTTCTATGTATTCCTCTGTTTTCTTTTATATGTTTCTATGCTTATTCCTTACTGTGATCTCACTATAACCAGAATAATGATACATGACTCTTTTGTAATTTGCACTTTTCTATTTTATTGAACTCGGAGAATTGTGTACCAGTTATACAGCTTTTTTTATTATCGCTGTCTGTGCAATTCAATAAAGCATTTCTCTGGTTGAAAAAATAAAAAGATCCACTGGAGAGCAAAGTAGTAGTATTTAAGTTTATTTGAGATGCATAGCACTACATGTTTCGGACCTCATAGGTCCTTCCTCTATAGAACACAATGTGAGATTCATTAAATCCACAAATCATCCCCCTCACCACAACATGTGACTTGATACACCAGCTACTACTAGTTGCCAGGTGTATGTAGTTGTCCTAATGGTATTATCCTAATTAGATCTACCCACGGACATTAAATAGCATCAGTAAAAGTAAATTACAGTTCATAAGTGAAAGGGTCCTACCATACATAATTCAGGCCAATCCCCATAATAATTTATTAGGGGGAATTAATAGTAATTTTACATCATCTGAGGCAATATTCCTAATTCTAAGGAATTGTCCCTTAGGGATTCCTCTAATGGTGCTGGGTATATGGTAACTATCACATCTTAAGATGTTATTTCTTTCAAGTGGTTTAAAGTATAATTCTCTAGATATTTTCCCATTTTCATTTACAACCTTCACTTCAAGATCATTTATATTTGTGTGACTATAGTCAGCTGTGAATTTGACCGTTTCATGCTGTAGATTCAAATATGTCAAAAATTCTTTCAATTGTCCTTCAGTGGAACCCCATATTATAAAGATATCATCCACAAAGCAATAATAACTGGCTGTGCACACAAGGAACAGAGAGGTAGGACAGGAACAGGGTGAAGAAGACAATGAGTCAAACTGGTACAGGACTGTGCAGATGAAAAAAGCAGAACAAGAGCAGACTGGACAGGACGGAGTGGGCGTAGCAGATCAGGACAAGATTGGACAGGACAGGATGGAGCAGGCACAGCAGAACAAGAACAGACTGGACAGAGCAGGCATAGCAGATCATGAGCTGACAGGACAGGAAGGAGCGGGCGTAGCATATCATGAGCTGATGGGACAGGAAGGAGCGGGCATAGCAGATCAGGAGCAGACTGGACAGGACAAGATGGAGCAGGCACACTGATTGGCTGACCCCAACCCACCAATCAAGCTGCTGCTGGGCTAGGGCTGCAAAGGCCTGGTAATAGATAATGAGCCAGCCTACTGACTGCTCACCTGAACCAATGGTCAAGGCACCAAGCCAGAAACCCAAAGGTCCTTGATTTGAATCCCAGCACAACATGACAGTCTGATAAAAAACAGAGCCTTGCATATTAAATGGGAGTATCTTATATGGTTTTTAAACTGTGTAAATAAACTCATGATTTTGTAATCCATAACTCAATTTCATGTCTTATTAAATTTGACATAAAAAAGAATCTGACTTACTTTCTCATGTAACACCCATATAATTTGGATATTTCTATTTAAAGGGCAAATTTACCTACAATTATCTTTTTAATGATGTGTCATAGGAAATTATATTCCATGTCATTTTGCTTTTGGTCTTTTAATTTTTCTTCTCTGTGTTTTTTTAATGATTTTAATATATAACTTTAATTTTGTCATTGACCCATTGCAGTAATTTTTTTTTGAATTCAGGTGTGGTTTATTGAACTCAATATATAAGACATACAATGCAAGAGAACACATTGTTACATTTGGTTACACATAGAAATTAAAAGTCTTGTACAAAGGCACAGTCTGAGGTATCAGCGAATCCTTACAGTAAACATGGCAACACAGCAAGTACCGGGAATGCATATCAGTAAAATCCACTAGTCATGTACCCAATCCAGCCATTTAACCCAGATCTTATCAAACTTCTTAGAGCTACCCCTTTTTTTGTAAATCAAGGCCTCTAAACTGCATAGAGATTTAACCTCCTGCCTCCAGTGCACTGAGGAAGGAGGAAGGGCATCTTTCCACTTCCTCGTGATGAGCTTCCTAGCCAAGAACAAACATTCTTTCACAAACAGTGCTTGCAAGAAAGTAAAGGTATCATTAAGGCCTATGCCAAAGAAGCAGGTTTTCACTGAACGTGGGATATTGGTTTCCATAACCGCATCAAGAGAATCAAGGATCTTAGACCAGTACTTAGCAAGAACCGGACAGTCCCATATCATATGGGTGAGAGAGGCATCCGGAACATGGCACCTGGGGCATTCCGAGGATGAGTCAGGAAAGATTCGGTGCAATTTAGCTGGATAGTAGTATGCCCTATGTATTAGGTACAATTGTATCATTCTATCTCTATAGTTGACGGAAACCGTAAGAGGAGAGGCCACCAGCTCATCCCACTCCTCATCCTCAAGCACCCCAACTTCACACTCCCATTTAGCCTTCAGGGATAGTAGAGGTTTATTAAAATGCGCAGTGTGCAGTCCCAAATAAATCTTCGAGATAGTGCCCTTTGTGGAGCCCTGTGAAAGGCAGTCCACCCAGCTATAGTGAGCTAACTGAATAGGTTGCTGTCTGTTCTGATAGGACAGGCTCTGTTGCAGTTGAGTGTATCTTAACCATTGGTGCGGAGGTAAGCGAAAGTCTTCCTGCAGCTTAGCAAACGGGACCAACTCCCCTTCATGCCAAACCTCCCCTATGGTACGGATCCCGCACCTCGCCCAAATAGGATTCTTGCCCAGTCTAGCCACGCCCGGAAACCAAAAGTTTTCCCAGAGTGGTGTCTGGGGAAGAAGTTTATCGATCATGGCAAGTTGAGAAGCCTTCCCCCAAATTGTGCGCATGAAACTCAACACTTGATTTGGGTATTGCAGGGGCCGCGGCTTTTTAATGAGAAGCCACTGAAATGGGGGGAAGGGGCCACCTATTATTAGCTTATGTAAGTGATAGAGAGACTGATGGAAAGATTCTCCCACCCATACCACTAGGTGACTCAGCTGTGCTGCCAAGTAGTACAGGAAGACACTTAGGAAGGATACCCCACCATGGAACTTGTCCCTAGTAAGTGTGCTTAAACTCAATCGAGGGCGAGTGCCCACCCAAATCAGTCTACGAAAGCTAGAGTCAAGTTTGGCAAAGAAGGACTTATTAATCCAAATCAGAGCTTGGAGAAGGATATAAAGCAGTTTAGGGAGAAGGATCATCTTTATGAGCTGTATCCTACCCATTGGGCTTAACATCAAGGATTCCCATACCTTAATTTTCTTTTCTACAATTGACAGCAGAGGCAGAACATTAGAACGATAATATTCAGAGATGGGTAGCTTGATCCATTGCAGTAATTTGAATGGCAAATGGTAAATAAATAGTACAAAGACTGTAGCGTTAGTTAAGTTAAAAAAAAAACCTTGATATCTGCAAATCTTAGTTTATAAAGAGCACACACACACTGAGAAATGTGATATCTTTCTGATATATATCAGCCATCAATATTGTAACCCATATATGTGGCTGAGTGCTGATAAGAAAGGTCCTAAAACAAACGGAAAAAGCGTGGTCCCAAAGTGGAAAAAAACTATAGGAAATATTTGCAGTGCATTTCAGAATTTTATAAACGCACTCACATTCTCCAACATGTTTTACACATTCCATTTGCTTCCTGTGAGAGAAGCAAGCTTATCATATTTTAACCCTTTAAAAAAAAGACTACTATTTTTAACCCTTACATCACCTTACAATATTAAAATAAGAGACATTCCTCAGACATAAATAACCAGAAGATTTTAATGGTGAATCCTGTTCTGTTATAAGTAAGACCCAAAATGATATTCTCCAGGGCTAAAACCCCTAAAGGGGATCTTAACCCCCAAAAATTGGTTAACTTTACTCTAGGGATGCACCGAATCCAGGATTCGGTTCGGGATTCGGCCAGGATTCGGCCTTTTTCAGCAGGATTCGGATTCGGCCGAATCCTTCTGTCCGGCCGAACCGAATCCGAATCCTAATTTGCATATGCAAATTAGGGGTGGGGATGGAAATTGCGTGCCTTTTTGTCAGAAAACAAGGAAGTAAAAAATGTTTTCCCCTTCCCACCCCTAATTTGCATATGCAAATTAGGGTTCGGATTCGGTTCGGTATTCGGCCGAATCCTCCGTGAAGGATTCGGGGGTTCGGCCGAATCCAAAAAAGTGGATTCGGTGCATCCCTACTTTACTCAGAGTGGTTCTTTAAGCACTTTTGCAATTTACACTGTTTGTATTTTAATAATTATTTGAGACATTTATAGTTTAAACAGTTTTATACTGCTAGGCATGCTTTCAGCACATCATATCAGTATCAGTGACCCTGTCTATGCACTTCCTGAAATCAGTTAACCCTACAATTGCTGATTCTCAGGAACTGTTTTATTAATGACTTAGGGGAGGGTATTGTAAGTAATGTATCAGTGTTTGCAGATGATACAAAACTATCCAGCCCAATAAATTCCATCCAGGATGTGGCATCCTTGTAACATGATCTTGACAGCTAAGTGTTAAATGAGATTCAATGTTGATTAATGGAAAGTCATGCACCTGGGATGTAAAAATATCCAAACCACTCATACCCTTAATGGGACAGCACTAGGCAAATCCAATATGGAAAAGGACCTTGGAGTCCTTGTAGATGATAAACTTGGCTGTAGCAAGCAATGCCAGTCAGCAGCATCAAGGGCAAATAAGGTCTTCAGCTGTATTAAAAGGGGCATTAATTCACGGCAGAAATCGGTACATCGGTACAGAGAAGGGCAACTAAGCTGGTAAAAGGTACAGTATGGGAATTCTTAGCTATGAAGAAAGACTGGCCAAATTAGGGATGTTCACGCTGGAGAAGAGGCGTTTAAGGGGTGATATGATAATTATGTATAAATATATAAGGGGATCTTGTAATAATCTCTCTAATGCTTTATTTATCAGTAGGACAGAAGGTCACCCATTCCATTTAGAAGAAAATAGGTTCTGCCTAAATATTCAGAAGGGTTTTTTTTACAGTGAGAGCTGTGAAGATGTGGAATTCTCTCCCTGAATCAGTTGTACAGGCTGATACATTAGATCAGGGCTGTCCAACTGGCGGTCCACGAACCCCCCTTATATGGCCCTCCACATCAAAGTCTGCCTGCTGTGTCTGATTACCATATGTAAAATTTAAAAGGTATCACTACAAAGATTAACTAGCCCCTGTACTGTACACTGTAATCCCCTGCATTGTTCACACCTGTGATCCCCCTGTATTGTTCACAATTGTGACACCTCTATTGTTCACTCCCCTAAAGCCCTGTACTGTTCACACCTGAGACCCAGACTGAAACTCCCCACATTGTTCACCTGTTCACACCTTATTCAAAATGCTAATGGGGCACCAGCACTGTGTCACTGTATGTAGTACATATTAGACTGGTCCTGATTCCTGTCTCCTGCTCTGTTCTGCCTTCTATATGCTCCCTGTGTGTGTCATACTTTGGTATTTGTTCTGGGGGTTTGTTAGCATTTGAAAATTATTGTTAGTGACCCCTAAAGTGTTTAATCATATGCTGGGGTACTGTATTATACACAGGGGAGGAGGAGGAGGCATATGGATTTATGGGCATGTCTTATATGACTTCGCTTTTTTCACATATGAGTGACATCCTTGCCAGGGCAGGCACAAGACACCCTAGGCAAGAGCTTCACTCAGCGCCCCCCTGTCCTGCATTACCATTTCCCTCCTTACCATGATGGTTTTTAAATAAAGAGAGCAAGAAAGTGTACAACATTTTTTAATTTATATTACTGCCCCCGTACCTGTACCAACAAGCTCAGCAGCCATCCATAATACACTACGCCCTTACCTGTACCAGCAAGCTCAGCAGCCATCCATCATACAGCCCTCCTGCAGCCATCATATTGCCCCCAATCTTTACCTGTGCCAGCAGCAGCCAAAAATAAATCTGATCACATCATATTGCCCCCAAGTATTTATGTACCTGTGCCAGCGCCCAGCAGCAACAGCAAACATATGGCCCTCAACTCTGTACCTGGCTGTGCCAGCAGGAAGCTTCACACTTTACAGTAATAGAAAGAATGTCTTCAGTTCAGTGCAACTGTGCAAGGCTGAGAGCAATGAGAGCAGAGAGAGCCACACCAAGCAGGCCGCCAGCTCTCTGCCTCTCTCTATCACCCAACCACATCAGTGATGTCATTGACGCGTGTACGCACGTCGCGCTGCACCACACAGAAGGAGCTATTACTTGCCAGTAAGAGGGAGAAGATGAAGGAGATGGATTCCACCCAACTGGATGACCATGATTACTGAAACAAATTATTAAATAAATGCTTAAAAAAAATAAAAAAATTAAAAAACGAAAAAAAATCCCCTTAAAAGTGCGCCCCTCAATGATGGTGCCCTAGACAGTCGCCTACTCTGCCTACCCCTAGTTCCGGCCCTGATCCCTGCAGTGAGCACCAACCATTTGGTTTTTTGGTGCGCTATTAATGTGGACATGGTCTTGCGGTAACATGGGTGTGGTTTGAAGTGGGTGTGGTCTAAAAACAGGGAGTGGCTAACACTGGCTTCCGTTATCGGCCCTCCACCATGTAGATTAGAAAAATTCCGGCCCTCGGTACCATAGAAGTTGGACAGCACTGCATTAGATAGCTTTAAGAAGGGGTTGGATGGCTTTTTAACAAGTAAGGGAATACAGTGTTATGGAAGATAGCTCATAGTACAAGTTTATCCAGGGACTAGACCGATTGCCATTGGAGTCAGGATGGAATTTTTCTCCCCTCTGAGGCAAATTGGAGAGGCTTCAGATGGGGTTTTTTGCCTTCCTCTGGATCAACTGGCAGTTAGGCAGGTTAAAAAAAGTTAAAAGGTTGAACTTGATGGATGTGTGTCTTTTTTCAACCTAACTTACTATGTTACTATGTATGTTACTACAAAAAAAGAAAATAATTGTTAAACATTTGGATTATTTGGATAAAATGTCTATGGAAGATGGCCTTTCCGTAATTCTGAGCTTTCTTGATAATAGGTTTTGGATAACGGATCCCATTCCTGTACTAAGGGGGTTAGCGCCTGACCACTTGTAAGTTTATTATGCACTATATTGTTAAAAACATGTGTCCCTTTGACTGAAGGATGCTTGTGCATATGAAAAATATGCCACGACTAACAGCATAAAAGAAATCTAACGTTAACAAAAGCATTTTTGGCAAAAACATTCAAGAAATCCTGGTCACTTGTCTAAGGTTTGTAATAGCATTCCAGAGAGGGAATAATATTGGATTTATGAGTCACAAACTAAATTCCCTAAAGGTTTTACTGAGTCACTTTAAGAATGAAGGTTTTCTTAATGGGTTATCTATCAGTTAATATAATAAATAATTTTAAATTCAGGCAGTTTTATTAAAGTCAGTTACAACAACAGATACACATACTGTAGTAGGGCTCATTTATCAACACTGGGAAAATTTGCCAATGGGCAGTTACCTATAGCAACCAATCAGTGATTAGCTTTTTATAGCCAGCTGCAAGCAGAACAATGAATACAGCAATTTGATTGGTTGCTAAGGGTTACTGCCCATGGGCAAATTTGCCCAGTTTTTATAAATGACCCCCAATGAGTGTTACAATTACTTACTCAATAGCAGTTTCATCAAGGAACAATGGTGCATGTAGACAAGGAGGGAGTAAAAAAGGTTCATCAAAACATTTGATGACACCAGACCATTAGAGCACTTAAAAAAAAGGTATTCGTAAGTAACATGTCCCATATTTTTTTTATATGTAATTTAATTTTTGAGACCCAGTGTGTAGCAGTAGAGGTCAAGGAGTCTTTCCATTTGCGTGTAATGAGTTTTCAGACTCAGCATTAGAGATTCCCATGTTTTCACCTTGGCAGCTATGGTTGCTGAGAGTGGAAGCAAATTTAGATTATAGAATTTGGATATAGGCAATTTGACCACCACCCCTAGATAAGTAAATTGATCTGTCATTGGTAATGGGAGATTTTGAGGTTCTGCAGAGGTCAGTGGATTATCCACAGTCAAGTCTTTGTGGGGAAGGGCCTTGATTACCCAAATGTATTAGGGTGCCATCAGCATACAATTGTACAATTGCATTCCTCCCTGGCCCCTAAATGGCATCCCACCAACCCAGTGTGTTGCTTATTGCCTGAGCTTATGGCTCCATAGCCAGGGCAGATACAGGACACCCCTGTCTTGTGCCCCGTTGCAGTGATAATTACTGTGAGTTGGTACCATTAGTTAGTTACTCTATAAGCTTTGAGCGAGTGATACAGAAGATTTACCCAATAGCTGGGGCTGAAGTAGTAGGGCCATTTTATTGTGTAACAGGCTTTAGTTACCTCTAAAGCTGCCAGCACTCTTTGCCCATAGTTGTCGTGCTTAGTAGTTAAAGTTAGGTAGAGACGTCTTATATTAAGAGCTGTAGCCTTACCTGGCATGAAGCCAGTTTGGTCGTCTGATCTTATCGTGTGTAGAATTTTGTGCAACCTGAGGAATAACAGTTTAGCCAATATTTTGATATCTGTGGACAACAATGAAATAGGACGATAAATATTCATCCACTTAGGGTTTTTCCCAGGTTTGTGCAATAGTATAATAGATGCTTCCTCTGAGACCGAACTGAGTTTTACTGCAATATTTTCCAAGACTTTAGTTACCCTTCAATATTAAAAAGATTTTAAGCATTCATTAGTATTCACTGAAAGGTATCAGCCAATCGTTGATTAGTGCTGCTGAAGAACTGGTCTTGATTATTTTCAGACTGGCATATATTTATGTAATTTGCAGCCCCCTGACTGTAATTATATCACTGAATAAATAAAAAAAAAACTGGTGAATTCCCTGGTACAACAATAACAGTAAATATTAAGCACCAAGTCTACTGAAACTTCATAAACACTGCTTGTCCTACATACAGAAGAAAGACTAATGTATTAGTGCTTGACATGGCAGAAAATGCAACAATCAATATTCTGTTAAGTGATTAAAGGAATCTCAGTGAAATGGAGAAGTTAATTTTATCAGGGCATAACATTGATGTAATAAAATTGTAAAGAAGCTCATTAGTTGCAGCACTTTCTAAATCAATTTGTCTCTGTGGGAGCCTGTTGATCAGCCTCTGCTACATAGAAGCTTATTTTTTTCTAATTTGGATAGAATAAATAAAAAAACTAAATAAACTGAAACATTATAGGTCACATTATAGCCTAGTGACAGAAATATTTCAGCACTCTGGCTATTTAGCTCTCCAACCCCCTTCCAGTCCCCTGGGGGGTTACCTATACCTGGTATCGCCAATGTTTTTGCCAGCAGTATAATATCAAAGCTATTGTCGTTCATGAAAAGAAAGATGTATCAGAAAGAATACTGTATAATGAAATTTGAAAGATGTTTAAATATGCTTAAATAATAAATATTTGGATTTATATAAATGTCTTACCGGCGCAAGAAGAATGCATCCCTACATCAGTTGCTTTTGAGGCCTCACACTATTAATGGAAACATTCGGCACACTATGCACAGACTGTTTCTAAAAAGCATTCTGGTTTAAAGTGGGAGGATGGAGGATTTTTGGTGACTTCTGGCAAGCAGAAGTCACTTCCTTTCTTAAAGTGACTAGATGGAAGTGTGAAAGAATAACATTCTAAAAAAAGCCTAATGAACATTGCATGAAGTTTTACTCACATGGGATTTTAGTACAAATTTGACAGGTGTTCAACAACTGTAATAATAATAATCAAGAACTATCCATGCTTCAAATAGAAGATGCCTTGGTACCAGGGGAAACCTGTTTTCTGAATTGTAGGTCCTAGTGGTAGTTAGTATTATAATCACTCACATGATACAATACTAACTCATCACATTTCTATTATATTAATTACACTGGGTCATTCCAGTTTCCAGATCTAAACAAAACTCTGCACCCATATTTGTCAAAAAGTGATTTTTATGTGCATATTTATCTTATGATAAAATATGCAACTACATATCCAATACACCTTGAATAAATAACTTGGGATTTCTTATCACACTGAATTTCACTTTTAATATAATTGAAAACAATTCATGTAGTAGTCAGATAGTAATACAGTAGAAAACAAATTTTCCATTAGCAAATGTGAGAAATCAGGGAAAATGTAATGTCTTAAAGCAACTTAAGCTTCAGAGAATATTCAGAGAATATTATCACATGAACTTAAAACTGAGGCTTGACACAACTGACATATAAATTAATATATATTATAGGAATAGACCTACATTTGTAATTCTTAGACCCTCTAAAGTCTCATATATCACATTGCCAAGCTATGAGTTGAGAAAAGGGCACAAGCTATTATGAGTGTACCAGTGATCACTTTCAAAAAATATACGCCTAATGTAATGGAGGGGAAATTCTCTTCAGGCTCATATTAAATTTAATGAATTATTCAAAAATTATTTGAAGATATGATTAGGCAGTATGACCACAAACAGATTGTATTTCCCCAGAACAATATACTCTTACATTGGAATCTGTGATCACATCAACAAAGAAAATGCAAAGTCGTTTCTTGAACAGGCATTATGAGCATTATTTTATTGTTATTAAGGACATATTCATTGCCAGAGAGATTACATTTTGCAGTGACGACTGCGATAAGCCCCTGCTATAATTGTTATGCTTTTCCATTCCATTTGTTTCATTGTCAGATGTTCCCATTCCATGTATATTAAACATGTTCATCTGTTTTATGTTATACATTAACAGCAACATGAAGCCATGCCCCACAGATATTACCAAGAATAGCATTGGGGTGTGTGGATGCCTTGTTGGTAGAGATTTCACCTGGACCTAAAAAGATTAAAATATTGTTAGTGTATGCTACAAAGAGTGGCATAACTAGATATTATGGGGCCCGACACCAAATTATTTTTCAGGCCCCGAAAATCTCTAAAGGTTGATCTGCTTTACAAATTTTCCTTTGTGTGAATTTGATATAGCTTTTGCAAACCTGGAAACTGTTTAGTGACAACTTCCGACAGTGGAAAACAAATCGAGAATTTTATAGTTTGCCCCAGTGCGCAGTGTATTTAATAAAACGTCTTACTGAAAAAGCTGTTATGTTTGCTCCAAAAGATTATGACACATTTAAGAACATTTTAAAAGTTTGCAATGCGCAATTAAAATTCACAGTGCAATAACAGTCTAACGAAGAATATTATACTGCAAAATTGAATTTGTATTCTTATTCTTGTGACTTTTATTACATTTGCCCTTAAAACTCTAAGACGTGCAAACTTTGGCGGTATAAGGGTACCTCTGAAACATATTAACTAGGAATGAGTTGAGCTTTCTGGAATACAGTCACATTTGATATGGCAGAGAGTTGCTGTTATCAATATGTCTCTTTATGAATTTGCTCTAAAAGTCTTCACTTAGAATTCTTATAATTTTAATGTACAACTTTTTCTTTAGAGGAGAAGGAAAGCTACAGAGGAGGTTATTTGCCAATAGATTAGCTACATTAGTGTGATCTAGAACACTATATTTATTCTTTAAAATTCTTTACCATACCTGAGTAAACAGCCCTAGAAGCTCTCTGTTTGCTTATTATAGCAGCTGCCATAGTAGCTTGGTTTGACATAACTTTCTGCCTGAGTCTCTCCCTGCTTGCACATAGCTCTGGGCTCAGATTACCGCAGGGAGGCGGGAGAGAGAGCAGTAAACTGAGCATGCTTAAGCCCCTGCCCTGGAGGTTTAAGCTGAAAGAGGGAAGCGCATGTGTACACAATAGAAGGAAAGAAATGCAGTGCTTCTTTTGACAGAGGACTCAGGGCAGCATTATTTTGAGAGTTTATTATAGACCTTTCTGATAAAGCTTACTTAGTTTTAACCTTTCCTTCTCCTTTAAACAGACTTCCAAAAACTAATTTTCTAGTAAAGGTACAATCGTACTGCATGGAATAGTTTAATCACTCATTTTATTTTCTTATAATACACAAGAGTCATAAATATCCTGTAAATTACATCCATATAAACAGTGCTTAATTATGTCATTGGTTATAACCAGAGCTTAGTGATGCCATTTCTGTCACATGACTTACTGAAACTTGTGTATAATAATAAATATAGTACCCCCTGTTGCAAAATATGAGGATGGATTTTAATGGATTTGAATGCAGGAATTATATAGTGAATAAAGTACCCCCATAAAATATAAGGATATTAGAAGTCACCTCAGAGTTCCAAGTCCTTTATTAAAACACTCAGCCTTCAGCCTTTTGTTTTAAAATGGTCATGGAACTCCTCTGTAACTTATAATATCCTTATATTTTATGGGGGTACTTTATTCACTATATAATTCCTGCATTAAAATCCATTTAAACAAGATCCATGGGCCAATGCTCAGATTTCACTGGGTGTCCTTTCCCAGATTATTCACAATATGTCTCCATTATCCTAGACAACTCTCTTGATGTTCTCCACAAGTTGTTTGTTAGATGCAGAATATCATAAAAGAAGGAAAGGATACTAGACCCTGATAATCTGCCCAGAGAGTACTGTCAGGTTGTGGAATGTGTTTTGCTGAATGGCCACAATATTTAATACTTCACTGACCACACAGATTGTTTTAACAGCATGCCCATATGGCTCAATTTATAGAACTAATTGTTTTCTATGTTACACTATAAAACAAAACAATATGATGATGATTATTATGATGATGATTTTTATTAACAATCATTTAGAAAGCGCCAAGATCAAAAGGTTGACACACGTAAGGTGTGGGGATGGGCAAGAGCAGGAGTTGACAAGGTAACAGGTGTGGCATTAAGCACTGCATTTAGCAGCATATAGTGCACACTGAAGCTATGTTAATCTAGATTTAGGAGCTTCTCTAAATAAATATATTTTAAGAGATCGTTTTTAAGGCAGAAAGATTGGGAAAAAGTTGGACTGAACATGGGAGAGAATTCCAGAGGAAGGGTGCAACAATTGCAATTCTTGAATGTGTGCATGTGAGACAGTAATGTGTGAAGGGTTAAGGAGAAGTGTTAGGAGGAGCGTCTATGCGTGCCGTGCCCTCTGAAAAATTTTCTGGCAGAGGAACCGGCACACTCTTGTTATGCTCCTGCCCCTCCCTTTCTGCTTTGCTGTGACTGTTTTAACAGGAATGTATTATTTAGGGGATTTATCTACTTCACAAGGTCCTAACTCTGTTTGCCCTGTTTAGCTCAAGAAATAATAAAAATGATACAGTTTTCATTATTAAAATATGGGCAACCAGTATGTTTTACATAAGCCCTACTCATTGAACCCACTTTGAACAAGGTGTATACTGCCCATTTAAAAGTAGATAAAGCGACTCCCTGTGGCTAAAGCATTGTTCGGAAGGGAATAAAGATATGACAGAGATGTAAAATAACATACAGGTTGTACAAATATGGAACAAAAAAAGCTTGTAAGACAAAGCAAATATACAAAACAGATTTACCATAAATGTACAGAAAAAAATACACAATATGTGTTGAAAGTACATTTAGATATGATTTTAGATTGTAAGCTCATTTGGGCAGGGCTCTCTTTACCTCTTGTATCGGTTATTTGTTTTTGTTTTCATATACAAATTTGAATGTTCAATGTATATACCCATTAATTGTGCAGCACTGTCAGTTGCTAATAAAAATAATTAGTAAAGCTGGAGCATTGAGTGAAAACAAGAGGAAGGTAACCTAGATAGTTGGTGACAAACATGGGCATCCACAAATAGGAGCAAGGGAGGGCACTTGCCCCTCTTTGGAGTTTCTGACTTGAACTGAAGAGCTGTGGTAAGCCTGCTGCCTATAGATACAATCTCAGTGTTTAAATCCTGGGACAGCTGACCATACATTGGATAAGCTACAGGGATTTACCAGCAGTCTAGCCAATCACAGTGCATTTGTACATGATTGGATAGACTGGAAGGATTCACTCTGCAGCCTATTCAATCCCCATGCAGCTGTACCGGAACTTAGATGAAACCTATACCCCCAAAATGAACATTTAGTTTATATCAAATGAAGTGGCATATTAAAGAATCTTACCAAACTGGTATATATATTTAAGTCAATATTGCCCTTTTACATTTATTGCCTTGAGCCACCATTTTGTGATGGTCTGTGCTGCTTCAAACAAAAGACATAATTATGTCTGTTAATTAACTCATGTGACCTAACATATGGTATGTTTGTGTGCACCGTGAATCCTAGGATCACAAGGGGCGGCCCTTATTTTTTAAATGCCAATTTTCAGTTTATGATTACTTAATGGCACATACTACTAAAAAAGTATAATATTATGAAAATGGTTTATTTACATGAAGCAGGGTTTTACGTATGAGCTGTTTTATGTAAAATCTTTTTATAGACACCTACATTGTTAGGGGGGCATAGTTTTGCTTTAAACTGAGAAGAAGATGAGCAGTTTCTGCAGGCAGCAGATATGGAATAAGGTAATAGCAGTAAATTTTATTATCAGTTAAAACTCCTGATTTGTAATCTTCTAATGCCTTTTGTATGTGTCAGCCTGCCAAAGTATGTGTGTGTGTTTTACTTAGTCTATTTAATTCTGTATGTGTGCATCTGGAGCTGTCCCAGATCTCTTTGTGTGCTCGCTATGTATTTTCACAACTTGTCTTCTTCTGCAAGTGGGTCAGTTACATCTGCTTTTGTTGGAGTGTCTTCATAAGCCTATATGTGTCTGTATGAGTGTGTCTGTACACCTGCCTGAGTCTCTGATTGAGTAGAGCCCAACAGGACCTGTACTCTATTCTTCCTTGTGGATGGCAGTGGATGTGATTTACTTAGATTTTGCTAAAGCATTTGATACAGTGCCACACAAAAGGTTACTGGTTAAATTAAGGAATGTTGGCCTGGAACATAGTATTTGTACCTGGATAGAGAACTGGCTAAAAGATAGACTACAAAGAGTGGTGGTAAATGGAACATTTTCTAATTGGACCAATGTTGTTAGTGGAGTACCGCAGGGCTCTGTACTAGGTCCCTTGCTTTTCAACTTGTTTATTAATGACCTGGAGGTGGGCATTGAAAGTACTGTTTCTATTTTTGCAGATGATACTAAATTGTGCAGAACTATAGGTTCCATGCAGGATGCTGCCACTTTGCAGAGTGATTTGTCTAAACTGGAAAACTGGGCAGCAAACTGGAAAATGAGGTTCAATGTTGATAAATGCAAGGTTATGCACTTTGGCAAAAATAATATAAATGCAAGTTATACACTAAATGGCAGTGTATTGGGAGTTTCCTTAAATGAGAAGGATCTAGGGGTCTTTGTAGATAACACGTTGTCTAATTCTGGGCAGTGTCATTCTGTGGCTACTAAAGCAAATAAAGTTCTGTCTTGCATAAAAAAGGGCATTAACTCAAGGGATGAAAACATAATTATGCCTCTTTATAGGTCCCTGATAAGGCCTCATCTGGAGTATGCAGTGCAGTTTTGGAATCCAGTCCTTAAGAGGGATATAAATGAGCTGGAGAGAGTGCAGAGACGTGCAACTAAATTGGTTAGAGGGACGGAAGACTTAAATTATGAGGGTAGACTGTCAAGGTTGGGGTTGTTTTCTCTGGAAAAAAGGCGCTTGCGAGGGGACATGATTACACTTTACAAGTACATTAGAGGACATTATAGACAAATAGCAGGGGACCTTTTTACCCATAAAGTGGATCACCGTACCAGAGGCCACCCGTTTAGAAGAAAAGAACTTTCATTTGAAGCAACGTAGGGGGTTCTTCACAGTCAGGACAGTGAGGTTGTGGAATGCACTGCCGGGTGATGTTGTGATGGCTGATTCAGTTAATGCCTTTAAGGATGGCTTGGATGATTTTTTGGACAGACATAATATCAAAGGCTATTGTGATACTAAGCTCTATAGTTAGTATGGGTATATAGAATTTAATTAAAAGTAGAGGGGTGTATGTATGGATGCTGGGTTTTCATTTGGAGGGGTTGAACTTGATGGACTTTGTCTTTTTTCAACCCAATTTAACTATGTAACTATGTAACTATGTAACTATGTGTTCTGAGGTATAATCATTAGAACTGGCACAAATAATATAATATTCTCATACTGTCAAGTAGTACAGTGTAATTACAGTGTACAGTGTAATTATAAAAGACCGTATCCCTTTATGTATTTTGAATAATGTTACTAATTGTGCAGTGCTATTTAATAATGTGGCACTTGATAAGGCATATTAATAGAAAGAATATAGGGGCTGGCAACACACAAAGTTTACATGGGCAAACATAAAATAATTATAATTAAATGGTGTAGGGTGTCACTGTCTGATTTTAATGCAAATTGATAGGTGTGTCCTGGTTTGTAATTGGAGTCACCCATCAACCAACTATAATAATAAGAACGTAGGCAAGTAAGGAAAAATTCCTTTGGTCACAATTTTGAACTCAAATCCAGACGAGCAGGTTAAGTCAATTGCTTAGTCATTAACAACATCACAAATTACGTCATAGTATTTGTTTCAAGAAAGTAAGTGAATCATAAATAAAGATTCAAGACACTCTACCTCTACCATAAGATCAACTTATTGTATTGGAAGGCAGACGTCACACAAGGGAGTGGCCCTAAATAGCACCGCTCAAGAAGTAAGACATATTTTGTTATTTTAGAAATCTAAAGTTGTTCAGCAGAATGTGACTTTAAAGGTACAATATGACTTTTTTTTAAGTGCTGTACATTTTATCCTTCATGTAACCATTCATTAAAAGATGATGACCACAATTATCGGAAAAGTACGATTCATGCCATGACTGGTAGGTGACATGATGCTGTTCATGCTTCCTTGTCTCTAATATCAATGACCTCACATTTTTGGAGCATATTTAAGGTCTTTAATGCAAAAAAAGCTTAGGGTGAATATGGCATCTCATTACATTTTTTATCCTTTCCAATGTCTCTAAATTTATCCAGCCATTGGTTAAAGCAACTTTAGTGGTCTTATTCTGATTAAATTAGACAGATCTGCTGCGGATTCACTGTGGGTGTTTATACTTTCTGGACAGTGGGCTACTTTTTGAAGAACCATATTCTTCTTTCCAAATATCGCACATGGCATTTCAGTAGAGGAAACAGTCAACCAGGAAGAACACAAATCCCTCAGACCTCAAGACTCTTCTTAGCTTAATGTGGCCCCAGTTTTTCTGTCAAATATTTTTTTAATTCTCTTCAGCAATCAAATTAGTAGCTTTGGGGGGTTGCAAAAACAGCACTAACTTAAATACAATTGGGGTTACAAATGAGAATGAGTCAATGAGTCAATGATGAATTTAAGAAACGACTAAAGAATTTTGTTTGCTGCTTCTGTAATATAGTTTTTATTCTGTGATCTGTAGGTGGCCCATCTTTGAATAGCTTTTGCCATCACTGAGATTTACTCACTCAGCTTGGAGTTCCATATTATTTAATTTTGAAATGCTTGCTGTGGAGGTTTAAAGCCAATGGAACACTAGGCAATTTCTCTCTGGATGGAAATTTGTGGCCTCGCACATATGGTAAAGGAGAAAACTCTTATTGTATCACTAGTGTAAAGCTTTGAAGGATTGTTTAATAACATTGGTTAAAATTGCCTTTGTCTGGCAACTCATTACATTTAGGGAGTTATTTATTATAGGTCGAGTTGTGTTTTCTCCAAAAAAAGAGAGTTTATTTAGGGTAGGTTCACTAGAAACTCAAATTTTTCAGGATTAAAAAAAGAAAAAAAACAAACATTTTTGAGATTTATTATGCCCCAAAATTGCTAAAAGCCCAAATCCGAAAATACTCCAGCTAAAACCTGTCGAGGTCATGTAGAAGGCGATAGCAGAGGTCCCTTTAACCATTTGAAGATGTTTTTTGCCTTCATGGTTTTTGTTTCTTTTACAGTGGTTTGCATTCCAAAACTCAATAAACAGAGTTTTATCCCCCATTCAATCAAGTTTTTTACATTTGGGTTTTTTCATATATAAGCAAACATTCAAGTTGTGAGTTTACTCTAGGTAGAAAAACCTCAACAAACTTGATCTTTGATAAAAAAAAATCCTAAATCAAACATTTTCTTACATCAGTCTTATACTGTTAGACAGGTCAAGGCTCATTGCTGATTCATTATGGTTTAGATAGCCAACATAACACTCTTTCATGCCAACTGTTCTGTATCTATGGGGTTCTTTATTTCCATGCTAGCATCCCTTGCCTCATGAAAAAAATGGTTAAATGGCCTACACAATCCCAGTCTTGGAGCGCTAAGAAAGCAATCCTATCCTTGATTTTGATCTTCTTAGAACATCATCTGCATCCATTGTTAGTGTAAGGAGAAACATTTCAGAAGTATATAGCTAATGAAAAAGAGAAGTCACTAAACTGATGGGGTTTTATGAAATACATATTTTACATTTAATTTTACAAAATGTATTTGCTCATTTCAAACTGTTGCGTTTCCTTATTTAATATTTAGATGTTTATTTTGCTCTTCAAAAATTATAGCACAAATTGCAACATCTTTTTAACAGTATTTGTATTTTAACACAAACATCTGGCAGCAATAATAGCGCCTTAGCCATTGCTACTAAAATTGTTTGTTGTATGGTAGTTCTGTTGGTATACAGACAAATCTATAATCCTACCAATTCATTTAGTGAAAATGGCACAATCATTACCATATAAAGCTAAAATTGTTCTATATTGCAGCAATTCCTACTGTCATAAACTATGACTGTGGGATAAAAATAGCCACCAATTACATTTTTATATGTCAGTTATGGCTAACCCTACCCTACCCTACCCTGTTCAATCAAAGAAAAACTATTTTCAGCAATCTGAAAGTGCTCACAAGCTAGAATGCTTAGCAATGGTTTGTACTGCAGCACATGCTCTCAATTAGAAGATTGACCTAGCTGACATCCACTAAACCAAGCTGTTACACACAGAGCCGAGGGTCAAACAGTTTAAACAGAGATTGAATTTAAATAAGGAGTTTAACTTTAGTGTACACAGAATTTGAATTAACAGGTCTAAGTACATAAACATGTGGACTGAGCTGAACAGTAGACTGTTTAGTGGGCTTAAAGAAGAACTAACACCCTCTAACATAAAAAGCCCCTTCCACTATCCTCCATAGTGCCCTCTTCCCCATCTTCTGCATCTTCTGTTTTCTTCAGTTCCTCTTCCTTCTCTTCGGCCATTTACGGAGTTTCTGGCACCTACACAGTTGACGATAACACCAGCCTGGCACTGGACTGTGCATGTGCCAAATATCTCCGTGTAAACGTTCACAGGAGAAAACCAAGATGCGGAAGATGGCACCCTTGAGCTCCACTGTGCTACTCTGCACAGATATATGAGTTTCACAATTAGGGACACATTTTTCACTAATGCACTAGGTGGGGCAAAAGCAGGGAGGGGGCACTATGGAGGGTAGTGGAAAGGGCTTTTCACATGGGGGGTTTAGTTCTCCTTTAAAGGGGCTTTAAAGCAACAATATTTTTTTAACTTCTCATAGTTATCTATTAAAAATACATTCAATGTTTTTAATTAGGCTAATATCACACAGGGTTGAAATTTAGCCGCCTGAAAAACGCAGGTCAACTTGCCTGCAGCGTGGCCATGAAATGCGAGACTTTGCATTTTGGAGCTGAAATTCACTGTGTGTGCCTGCTACTTGGCCAACGCAATGGATTTAGGTGCAGGCATATTAACTAGCTGATTCCAGCATAGGGGCTGATTCTCTTCCAGCATTTTTCAGCAGGCTGAGTTTCAGCCCTGTGTGACATTAGCTTTAAGCTTGATGGGCAGATGGGCAGCAAGTGGATTTGATATCTGCCCTTTTTAGAGAGCTATTTTTGCATCCCTAATCTCTGATATGAGAAATCATGACAGCACCTGCTAGAATAATCATGAGTTTACTAAAAAAAAGAGTAAATACATTAATGCCTGAATGAAATAAGCGCTTTAAAATACCAGATCTTTCTAATGACACGTTTGAAGCTCTAAACTGAGCATTTAGCGGAACTCTACATATTGCTGCACTTCTCTCCATGGTACCTATGTAAAAATAATGCACCTGTGGTAACATTAATTAAGTCTATGTCACTGGGGAGACAATTAATATATTTCTGGCATTTGTAAGGCTTTAATCTACTTATTCTACACCAAACAGTTATATAGAATAAGGTACTTAAAAAGGCAGGACTTTATAATTATCTGTCTGATGGCATGAGGGTTAACTGACATCTCCAAAGTCCCAGCAATGCCTTGAAATGATTTTCTGCACATTAAAAAATTTTATAACAAAAGGATCATTCCATTATTTTATGATCAAACAGGAAAAATATATTATGTTTTGCGCACACATTAATTTCAATTCCTATAAAAGCTCAGTAAAATGTAATTGAAATTGTCACATATTTGTTTTCATTGTTTCATCAGCGTCATGAATGAGGTGCCTCATTTAAACTAATCATGGCTGCTTAATCCACATGATGTATGATTAATTAACAGTTAGTTTATATATATTTTGCATGGGTGCACCAATACCATTGTGTTTATCATAATGTATCTTACCACATCCATAACAATTACAAATTCATATTTCCAAATTGATCGACCAATTTAGGAAAGTGTTCATTGCTTATTATGTAATAAATTGCAAGTACTGAAATGAATAATACATATAACGTTTACTTTTTAACACCAACTATGCTGAAAAGAACTTAAAGTGGCTTACTGCTTTGGCCAATTCATTTCAAGATCCAACTTAATCAATGAAGTGGATAGTGCATAAATAATTAATTAAGTTGATGTCTATTAAAAGCTACCTTGATTGTATCGATTGTAGATTTGAAACGAAAATATAAGGAGGTGTGGAGAGATCCAAGAATATCTTGTTTTTGGGTGTCTAACACTTGGGATACCTCAAGTTGAAGATGGCAGCAACCAAGGGGCTGCAGTCTCAATTAGCTTACCTATCACTTAAGCTATGTTACCCTACAAAACCGCAACCCCAAGGACCATGGAGAAAAAACAGATTTGAAGACCTGAAAACCCAGAATCTATTCCATTAAACAATTCTACTTTTATGTTGGGACTCCTGAGTCTATATTAACTGACAAGTAAAGGTTTAAGAGAATAGCTGGAATAGGTGGAATGATTGGTAGCATGAGGTAACCTCATCCAAAACCGCTAATGAAACAGTGACCTTTGTTGGTCGGATTTAACTGTTAAACAGTGAAAATGTTGCTTGGTTTTTACAAAGGGTTAATTTTTAATGCAGCTCTTTTATTATAAGAGTTTGAAACACTGTGGCCCACATTATATGCAAAATATAGGCTCAATGCAGTAGCCCACAAATTTTCCTTTAGGGGTTCATTTGCTAACATTTGGAAAATAGCCAGGGTCAGAAATCTTGGGTTCCTGTACAAGCTATTTGTCTCCCCCCAAAATCCTTTGGAGCACAAGCACTAGTGCGATAACTTACGGCTTTAAATCAGATCTTGCTTTTAGAGTTCTCCCTGCAGCTGAACAAATTTTATCGCTAACTTGTTGCTATATGTTGCTGCCCAGGTGAACATTTGCCCAGTGCTTGTGAAAAAACTGAAGCTGCTTAGGTTTGCTACACTGTGCTAGTAAATGAGTGTAATAGATACGTTTATGCATTTCAGTAGACACATCTGTAAATCTGCAGTTTATCTGTAAAAAAATAAGACAATGGACAAACTATTTAAGAATGTTCGCTTTGCGTGCTGATGATAGTGTATACTGTATGTCAGTGTGGGGCTGACAAAAGCTTATCTCTCCATGCCACACAAGCAGTCACTTCAACAGCCATCTGCCAATATGTAATTCATATTCAAAATGATTTGTTTTTAATAACTTGTATGTTTTGCTATTTTGCTGGCAAACACTTTGTTAAAAATGGCAAATAGGATTTCATTAGTTAAATGATGACAGAACTAAAGACTAGTAGGATACGCAGACTAACATAGGACAGGGTAATTTTATTTGATAACCACACAGGGTATATAAAATCTAGAATTACTATACAAGTGGATGTACTGGTTGATAGTTACATTAGATAGCTGCAAGAAGGGATTGGATGACTTTTTAGCAAGTGAGAAATTACAGGGTTATTAAAAATAGCTCTTAGCACACAGTTGATCCAGGGACTGGTCCATCTGCCATCTTGTAGTCAGGATCTGACAATCTGAGGCAAATTGGAGAGACTTCAAAAGGTTTTTTTTTGCCTTCCTCTGTACTAACAAGTAAGCAGGTTTTAATTTAGATATAAAATGTTAAGCTAGACTAATGTGAGTCTTTTTTCAATCTAAGTTACACGTTACTAGTTTATAGGTGATTGTTAAAAATTGCTATATTTATTTATGGCTGCATGGCTGGTTGTCTATTCTTAGACTAAATATTATAAAATTGTGCAACTAGTGCTGTCATGACGAAAAAGGAGTGCCAACAATGGATTATAATAACAATCCCTTCCCCCTTTACTGACATCTTCTACCCCCACTGATTGTGAACATTAACAACAATATCATATTATTATTAGCAAATAAGTAAAAGCATTTCTGTCATTAATGTAGCTAGGATCTGTAACAACCAATACATCATCAAAATCAGCGTACCTTTCTAAATAAATACGCTGTGCTAAGCAGTAGTCATTGTTACTGTCTGTTAAACAAGGCTGCAGACTGTGCGTGCCAAACAATTGCTTACTCACAGGAGGAGGAGTTGCTGTAATTAACAATTGGTAAATTCTGTCTCCTGGCAACCGTTGCTAGGTAGATATTTTCATGTAACCCGAAAGGAAAACGAAGACTCAAAGGACCAATAACAAACACTTTTTAAAATATTACTAAGGGGCAGATTCATCAAAACGTGAGTTTAGAATTTAATAAATAAAAACTCACCCACGTTTTATTCAATCCTATGGTATTTTTAAGATATGTATTTATCAATGGGTGAAAGTTAGAACTCACCATTTGATATACATATATGCTTCTCATAAGAATGAAAACAACGTTGGTGAGTTTTTATTTATTAAGCTCTTAACCCACATTTTGATAAATCTGCCCCAAATGTTGTTTGTGTCACTTAAAAAATATTTGAGATATGAATTTTTGAGATAAAGGTTATTAATCTGTCATTATGTATACAAAATAAACAGTGTGTGTCTGATGCCTGAATGTGATGTTGACAGGATAGCTATATTTCTGTCCTTAGGCACTAAATACCAGGCCAGGGCCTATTGTTTGTCCCCTCGACTAATCAGGATGGGATTCCAACATACCTAGAATGTTTTTAATCTGACATTTTTGTCTTGAGCCCCCACCTCACTTGGATATCTAGAAAGCAGTGTTTGATGGAGATAAAAGTTGGGTAAAATGGAGACACACCCTTGGCCACTTAAAGGTACTAATGGGCCAAGGAGAAATATTTCCACAGGCCCAATAAACTTGTGCACTAACATCAACCAGATAAACCTTAATGCAGCAAGGCAGGGAATAAGTAAATTATCTGTGCATATTGAGCAACATGTGAGAGCTAGATGTGTCACCCTGGACCAACAGCCATGAAAGTAAACAAGCCATAATAATACCATAGCGCCCAACATTTTGGAAATAAAAAGAGGGACAACAAGATTTGACATGCGAATCACAGCAACATTTTTTTCATCATGCCCATTATTGTGGCCACCCCCCTAATTACCATGTTAATTTTGCAAAATTTGGCAGGTTATGAAAGTTTGAACACATTTCTGTGTTTTTTTATGCGTTATTACCGTTTTGCTAATGAAGGTGAATTGCCCTGCAAGTCACAGTTTCCCCAAGAGACCTGCTTATCTTAAATTGTTACAATTAATTCTTTGCTTATCTTAAAATTGTTACAAAAAGCATCCAAGTTCACCTGCCTCTATTGTGGGCTCTCTGCCAAAAGCCAACTTTGCATCTTTTTCTGGCTCTTCAGTCCTGGTGATCAAACAGAAAAGTCGGGACATTTCAGTAAAAATCTGGGACTGCGGTCTGAGCTGTCAAAATCGGGACTGTCCAGTGAAAAACAGGACAGTTGGGAGGTACAGTATATAATACCACTATAAAAAAAAATCATAATTGTGGCCAAATCTCCTTGTGTGCCATTGCCATTAAAGTGAAACTTCGAGTGAATAGAGACTGGAAAAATTTTGTGAACTATTGCAGGATTTAATATCTCTGTTGTATACCTCCTTTCAACTTTATACTCCTGAGGAATATGTAATTTTTAAATAATAATAATCCTTAAAGGGGTTGTTCACCTTCCAAACACTTTTTTCAGTTCAGTTGTTTTTTTTAGAATGTTCCCCAGAAATAAAGACTTTTTTCAATTACTTTCCATTATTTATTTTTTAAGGTTTTTCCAAAATCTAAGTTTAAATTTGAATGTTCGTGTCTCTGGCAGCTCAGTGATTCAGGTGCAGACTCTAAACTGTTACAATTTTGCAACATTTAAGGGCAGATTTATCAAGGGTTGAAGCGAAAATTCGAATTAAAAAAAATTTAATTTTTTTCTATACTTCGACTAGGGAATAGTCCAAATTCTATTCGAATTTGAAAAAAATGAGAAAGTTCAAATATTGAAATTTATTATGCACTGTCTATTTAGAACTTCAACCGTTCACCATCTAAAATCTGCTGAATTACTGTTTTAGCCTATGGTGGACCTCCTAGAACCTACTTGGAGTCAATTGGTGGACTTTTTGTTTTACTATTGTTAAAATACTTCCTAATGCTTGCTTAGGTTTCGTTTTACTGATTCATACTAAAAAGCTCATCCACCGGTATTCTGTTTAACAGGTTTCCTGACTACTTAATTATGCATGGTTCCTTGGTCCCGGCCCCTAGTTCACAAACAGGACAAATGTCCCTTTTAATAAAAAAACAACAACAATAGTCTAATTACAGTCAATTTCTAATATACATTTTTACCATTTGGTTGACTAAAGTAGATTTTATATAATGTAATGCTTCAGTTGGAAAAAAACACAAATTAAACAAACTTGATGGGATTGCCTCTTACAAGTACGCACCATATTAACTGGATTTGAGTTACAATTATAGTGACTGAGGTAATATTCAGACTGACACTGGACTGCCACTATGGAATTATAGCCGTTTTGTGTAAAATCCTGCTCTGTTTAAACATTGTAACTCCTTGAAGTTACACTCGCTGTCACCGTCTCTTTCTATAAAAAAGGTATCACTACCTTTACCAGTTGAGTGAACTTTCACTATTTATACCCAGCATTGTGGGGCTCATTTATAAACGCTGGGCAACTTTGCACATGAGCAGTAACCCATATCAGCATTTTAAAAACAGAGACCCTCTTTATTTCCCACACAGATTAAGGACTCATAAAGCACATCTCTATTTCACTTCATGCCCTATGCTAGACTGTATGACAAATGTAACCACAACCTTTTAACATCACATTCAGAAAGCAAGGATATTAATATAAAGTTCACCCTTGCATTGCTGCTAAAACATTCTGTACCTTTGTGGGAAGGTTTTACACTACATTTAAGTGGGTCCATAGAGCCATAAGAGCATTAGTAAGGCTGCCCAGCCCTGGTCCTGGCCTTTCGTGGTCTGTATTCTCGTATGGAGGCTTCCAAGGCTCAGCAATCCCATTTTGGACATGCTTTGGAGGCAATTCTGGAAAAGTTATCCATTCTTACTCCAGCAACAACAACGCCAGTTCCAGTCGCGGCTCCACATTATTCCACTGCTGGTCCACATATTCCGGCACCTCCTCTCTATAGTGGAGATCCCCAAGCATGTCGTGGTTTTGTGAACCAGTGCCAAATCTAGTTTGTTCTGCAACCCACACAATTTGAGTCTGAGCGAGCCAAGGTGGGATTTGTAATTACTCGTCTGGCTGGGAAAGTGCTCGAATGGGCATCTCTGCACTGGGAAAAGGAATCTCCTCTAATTGACGATGCCAAGGCTTTCCTACAGGAATTTTGGACTGTATTTGATGCTCCTGGTCGGGTGACGACCACTTCTTCTCGGCTGTTCGCCATGGGAGAGTCGTAGCGTTACCGAATATGCTATTGAATTACGTACGCTTGCTGCAGAGACTGGTTGGAACAATGAAGCCTACCACGCTGCCTTCTACAATGGGCTCTCTATCCGACTTAAAGCGGATCTGGTCTCCCGTGAATTGCCTACACTGCTGGAAGACCTTATTGCTTTGTGGACACTCGGCAAAGAGAGCATCATGCAGATAAAGACCATATCAAGAGATTCCCACCTACGTTGGCTCTCCGTTTCCAAAGACCTCTGCTACCTCCGTTATCCCAGCAGCGTTCTGTTATTCCTCTGGAGGAACCCATGCAAATCAGAAGGGCACGTCTCTCTGAACAGGAAAAGCTCCGGAGGCGTTCAGCAGGACTATGTCTGTATTGCGGGGGTCAGTCTCATTTTGCCAATTCATGCCCTGTGAAGCCTACGGGTTCTCTTCTTCGAGGTAAACTTGGGAGTGGCATTTCTCCAAAATCCCAAGAAAACTCTCACAGGTTTCTTCTGCCATTACAGATTCGTTTGACCACTAAGACGATCGTCGGCTCTGCCTTTCTTGATTCCGGGGCTGCAGGGAACTTCATGGATGCTCTTTTTGCCAAGTATATGAATGTTCCTCTATATCCATTGACTTCTCCTCTACGGGTTACAGCAATAGACGACAGGCCATTAACGTCTGAGATTATCTCCATGACGACAGGGGAATTGCATGTACAGGTTGGGACTTTACATAAAGTAAAGTTATCGTTCCTGATTATTTCCTGCCCTTCTGTTCCTGTTGTCTTGGGTTTACCCTGGCTTCACCTACATAACCCTTCCATTGATTGGTCTTCTGGGCAGATCTCTAGTTGGAGTCCATTCTGTCAAGAAAATTGTCTCCCCGCTAATCCCCTCCACCAGGTGACTATCTCTTTGACGGAGCTGAAAGCCCTGCCTTCTTTCTACAAGGAATTCTCCGTTGTCTTCTGTAAAAAGTCTGCAGAATTCCTCCCTCCTCATCATCAGTACGACTGTCCCGTCGGTCTCCTTCCTGGGACTATGCCCCCTAGGGGTCGCACCTATCCCCTTTCTCCTGTGGAAACCTCCGCCATGAAAGAATATATCCAGGAGAATCTCCAGCGGGGATTTATTCGTCCTTCTGGTTTCTTCTTCGTGGAGAAGAAGGACGGTGGTCTGCGTCCTTGCATAGATTATCGAGGACTTAACAAAATTACAGTTAAGAATCGATACCCTTTGCCTCTGATCACTGAACTCTTTGATCAACTAAAAGAAAGATCTTCACCAAGTTGGATCTACGCTGGGCTTATATCCGCATCCGTGAAGGAGATGAATGGAAGACGGCATTCAACACTCGGGATGGGCATTACGAATACCTTGTAATGCCTTTTGGCCTCTGCAACGCCCCCGCCGTCTTCCAGGAGTTTGTGAACGACATCTTCCGGGATCTCTTAGGGAAATTCGTGGTTGTGTACCTTGACTACATCTTAATATTCTCCAAAAACTTGGAAAGTCATCGATCCCAGGTGAAGGAGGTACTCTTTCATTTGAGCAAGAACTCCCTCTTTGCCAAGATTGAGAAGTGTGTCTTCGAAGTGGCCAAGATTCCTTTCCTCGGTTTTATTGTCTCTCCAGAGGGTTTTGAGATGGATACTGCCAAAGTCTCTGTGATCCAGGAGTGGCCCCTTCCTTTAAGCACCAAAGTGATACAAAGATTAATCGGATTTGCAAACTACTAACGACAATTCATTAAGGGGTTCTCCTCTTGTATTGCTCCTGTTCTTGCTCTCATCCGAAAAGGGGGTACACCCAACTCATGGCCTCCTTCCGCTTTAGAAGTATTCCATTCCCTGAAGGATGCTTTCATCTCCGCCTCTGTCCTTCGTCATCCTGATCCTGTGGTACATTTCTTCATTGAAGTGGACGCATCCGAGGTTGGACCCGGCACTATCTTGTCCCAACGACATCCTGCTGATGGGAAATTACATCCTTGTGCTTATTTCTCAAAAAAAACTGTCCTGCAGGGCAGAATTACGATATTGAGAATCGTGAACTCTTGGCAGTCAAGCTTGCTCTCGAGGAGTGGCTTCACTTTCTTGAAGGATCTTTGATCCCAGTCACTATCTATATATATACTGTATATCTATGAGCATGAAAACTTAGTTCATACAAACTCTCAAGAGGTTGAATCCTCGACAGGCAAGGTGCTTCTTGCTTTAAAGGAGAAGGAAAGCTACAGAGGCATTTTATTGCCAATAGATTAGCTGCAATAGTGCAAGCTAGAACACTATATTTATTCTGTAGAATTTTTTACCATACCTGAGTAAAAAGCTCTAGAAACTCTCTGTTTGTTTAGGATAGGAGCTGCAGTATTATGTGGTGTGACATCACTTCCTGCCTGAGTCTATCCCTGCTCTGGGCTCAGATTACAGTAGAGAAGGGGCGGGGAAGAGGACCAAACTGAGCATGCTCTTGCCCAGGGCAATGAGGTTTAAGCTGAAGGCAAGAAGTCTGATACAGAAGCCCACGTGTACACAATAGAAGGAATGAAATGCTGTGTTTCTTTTGACAGGGGACTCAGAGCAACATTACTTTGGGGATTTACTGGTATATTTAGATGGGCCTTTCTGATAAGGCTTACTTAGTTTTAACCTTTCCTTCTCCTTTAACATCGTTTTTACCTATCGCCCTGGCTCCAAGAATCGGAAAGCTGATGCTCTATTCCAAAGTTTCACTTCGGTGGATCATTTTCCTGAAAGGCAAGAACCAATTATCCTCCTGCCAAAATTATTGCATCTGTTCCCTCAATTTGCTGAACAAATCTTGGCTGGTCAGTCTTCCGCTCCTACGGATAACCCCATTGGGATGGCGTTTGTACCCCCTGAGCTTCGCCTGCCCATCCTACAACAGACTCATTGTTCCAAGCAAGCTGGACATCCTGGTCCTGAAAAAGACTCTTGAGCTGTTACGACGCATAGTCTGGTGGCTATCCGTAAAGATGTCAAAGACTTTGTTGCTGCCTGTACTATTTGTGCCACTTCCAAGGCTAGCCATACTCACCCTAGTGGGTTATTACAACCTCTGCCCATCCCCTCTCGTCCTTGGACTCACTTAGCAATGGACTTCATTGTAGAGCTTCAGCAAGATGGCACATTTTCACACAATTCGCTCATAATAATGCATGCAACACTTCTACTGGAAGGTCTCCGTTTATAACTGTGTAAGGACAACATCCTCAAGCCTTCCCTCAAGACTTTGTCTTCTCTGACATCCCTGTTGCAGACGATCAGGCAGCCCATATGTCTGTTATTTGGGCTGCGACCAAATCGAGTTTGGAAAAGAGTGCTCTTGTGCATAAGACTTCTGCCGATCAGAGATGCAGGTCCTCTCCTCCATACAAAGTTGGCAATACGGTGTGGTTATCTACTAGAAACATTTGACTAAGAGTGCCTTCTCCTAAATTGGATCCTAAATTTGTTGGTCCATTCTCCATTGTGGAGATTATCAATCCTGTGGCCATTAGACTTCAACTTCCCTCCGAGATGCGAATTCCGAACATGTTTCATGTCTCCCTGGTGAAACCAGCAGTTTACAATTGGGTCTCTTCTGATCAGTCTCCCCCTTCTGCTATCTCTGTGGATGGCCAACAGGAGTACGAGGTGGAAAAGATCTTAGACTCCAGACTATCCAGGGGTTCTCTCTAGTTCCTTATTAGGTGGAAAGGCTTTGGCCCTGAAGAATGCTCTTGGGAGAAACACTCTGATGTACATGCCTCTCGACTGGTAAGGGAATTCTACAATCATTTCCCCCAGAAATCAAGGCTTGGTGGTCCAGTGGCCCCCCGTGGGGGTACTGTCACGAGCGCCGGGCGGCGCGTCCTTACCCGGCGACGAAGGCTCCAAGATGGAGGTGCCCATCTGTCCCACGTGGGTTGTGACGTCGGTGTAGAGATGCCAGTGTTGGGAAGCAGGCGTGATGACATCACGAACCAGCACCAAATTCGAAGACGGACGCCCAGGATGACGGTTCAAGTATAGGAATTCCTGCTTTGTGTTCCTGGGTTCCCTAATTACTACTCTGCTATTTCCTGGTTTCTTGACTCCTGCCTGACCTTGATTCTGGTCCTCGCTGCCTGCCTGATTGAATACTTTGCCTGATCTTGACCACAATTTCGCCTGACCCTTTTCGGATACCACAAACCTGGACTTCTACCCTAAGCTTCCTCCCTCGTCCTGACTACTACCTGGAAGGAGCCAATAGGCCCCCTGACTGAGGTATTTAAGGTTTTCAGCCTATAATTTGGTATATTCAAGTTTTTTCATCCGATTGCATTCAATCATGATTTTTACATTTGGGTTGTGAGTATTTCAAAGTATAAAAAAACCCATAAACCTCACAACACGATCTTTGATAAATAACCCCCTTTAAAGGGCAACTAAAGTCTAAAATAGAATAATGTTAGAAATGCTGTATTATGTATACTAAATATAAACATGAACTTACTGCACCAGCAGCCTAATAAGACAAATGATTTATGCTTTCAAAGTTGGCGCAGGGGGCTGTCATCTTGGAACTTTGTTAGACATTTCTGCAATATCAAGACTCGCACATGCTCAGTGTGGTATGGGCTTCAGTTGGGAGGTTAAGCTTAGGGATCGTCATAAGTTATCAAAACAGCACAAGTCAAATAATATCTGCCATAGAAGCCAATACAGCAAGACTGATTAATAATCATAATATAGAGACTACACTGCGTCTCTGGATACAAATCTCTACAGGGAATCCAACAATGCTGCTTGAGTTCTGGGAAGTAAGGTGGGGGGGCTCTCCCTGCCATTTGAAAGTATGATTGTTTACCTGCACAGCAGTTGGGGACCATCTGACAATTCCTATCCACAGCAGTAAAAGAAGGGGGAATTGCACTGCATACAGTCAGGTTTATGATAAAAACTGACATCTTTTAATTAAAGTATATTGGAGATAGATTTCTTTTTCATTAAAGAAAGTAAAAATGGGATTTTATATTTTTGCCTTTACATGCCCTTTAAGTACTAAGTAGGGATGGGCGAATTTGACCCATTTCGCTTCGCCAAAAATTTGCTGCCGGCGAAATGTCACTGATGCCCATTAAAGTCTGTGGGCGTCAAAAAAATTTTGTCATGTGGCAAAGTCTTTTTGACGCGCATCATTTTTTTTTTGACACTCAGCGCCATACACGTCTATGGGCGTCAATTCCGCAGCGAAACAAGGCAAAAAAAATCGCCCATTCCTAGTACTAAGGGTCGTCCCCTGCAACAGAAAGGGCACACATGCTATACATCAACCAATGAATGGACACAGCTCTGTCTCACAAGTCTTCCTGTTACAGTGACAGCTGCATTATTTACTTGATCTCTGAAGGAGTGCACAGAACACCACAAAATGGTGGTTTAAGGTCAACGTCGTAAAAAGGGGAATATTTACACACGCATATACTGTATATTCCAAAGATGGTGTGCATTTTGGACTTTTGCCATGTTTTTTTACCCATAATGCAGTGTTTTTATGCAGAATTCCAGCAACCGGCCCCAGGGGAAGTTGCATTTGGCGCAAATGTGGCTGATATGTTAAAATTGGTACAATTGTGCTGGCACTTTGAAGTGAACTAGATACAATTGCTCTGAAAGTTCTGCCTGATTCTTTTGGTGCATCTGCTCAATGGGAACCCTGGAGCTATTGCCTGGTTCAGAGGTGGCGTTAGCTCTAAGGGGTCATTTATGTTTTGTGGGCTCACAGCTGCACTTGAAGCTGTAAATTACCCCAATTTTGTCTAACACATTGTGTTTTGTTTTTAATCATGACTGAGACAATTTACAGTATACAGGTATGGGATCCGTTATCCAGAAAGCTCCAAATTATGGAAAGGACATCTCCCATAGACCTTTTTCTCTGTAATAATAAAACAGTACCTTGTACTTGATCTAAACTAAGATATAATTAGTCCTTATTGGAAGCAAAATCAGAATATTGGGTGTATTTAATGTTTACATTATTTTTTAGTAGACTTAAGGTATGAAGATCCATTATCGGGAGAAACCTCAGGTCCCGAGCATTGTCGATAACAGGTCCCATACCTATACAAACTTTTTAAAATAATTGCATTTATAGTTTTACAAAAAAGTTACAGGATGGTTTATTGGAAACTGGCAGGCCAAAATAAGCATTTATGCCATTAAATCTGTACATAAGGTCTACCCTTCTGCCCCTAAAAAATTCTACAAAATGACATAACTGTGATGTTATCACTCCATCAGAAAACACGGAGTAAAAAGAAGGGTTTATTGAATATAAATAAGAACAGAAAGGTTTATATTATAAAGATACTGATTCGCTATAATTTGTGTTTGGTTTCAAACCAGTATAACTTTACATGCAGCCCTAGATAGTACACTCTGCAGCTGAAGATACCCAGAAATGTATGTACAGTAATTTCTTAGAAATGCAACGCTTGGCCAATAAAATAGTTGTTGCAATACTGCAAACATCTCCAGCTATGGAATTGTTGCATCATTTGACTTAACATATAGAACCAAAAGATGTAGGACTGTTAATGTGTCACTCTTGACAATGAGTCATAGCTATTCCTGTATTTAACTTCAGCCTTCTTTCCTTCTTATCCCATCTGCTGGCTAGTAGACAGGAATTTACTCTTTCCTGTCATTTCCTAAGTTACTCATCTTCCTCCCAGTATGCAGGTATACTTACATTCCTTGCAGTTGACCACTACAGTTTTTTTTTTACAACAAATGCATTGAAATTTTGTTCTTCCAGGCAGATTTGTACCAGTGTCTAAAAGTTGGGTGTTAAGTGTTTTTTTTTTTTTTTTTTACCACTGATTCTCTGTTTGCCCAAGCTTCTGGTTTTAGCAGTCCCCACTGATGAAAAGCTTCACAGCCAATGTTCTCTCTAAACTACAGTATGTGCATGAAACCAAATTATGAGACCAATGCACACAACAGAATTTTGGTATGCGCAGTGTTTTGTGTACACAGATTTTTGTACTTATTCTGACCCACCTACTTCAGTTTTATAAAAGTGTGCATCTTTTGCACAAAGCCAAAAAGAAATGAAAAGGAACACTTCCAGCTATATGATACGGTGGCCACCATACTTTACCATAATTTTTTAAGTTGTGGAACCCTGGCTTTTTTTGTTAAAGTTCGACTTTTCATTCTTCTGCTCCTGTAAACCCGCCCAAAGAAGAACCTTAGCCGGTACAGTTTTATGCTAACAGAAGTTCTGGCCAGAGTATCGTTTATAAATACAATCACTAGGGGTGCCTAACATTTGGCACCCCTAGTGATTGATACTTTTTTCCTCCTTAGTTCAGTGTAAAAATAAAAACTGGATAAATAAATAGGCTGTTAGTTATCCAAAAATGTAATCTATGAAGACTGGAATAAGCAGATGTCTAACATAACAGAACACAACTTTGTGCTTTTCAGCTCTCTAAAAGGTGGCCATACACGAGATCATCAAAGAGTGGATCTTTACCTAATATACAAACTAACGGCAGGGCAATATCAGGTTAATCTGAACGTTCACCCATGGGGCCGAATGATCAAATTACAATGATGCAAATGGGCTCCGACAGGTCGCAGTACCACATCAACTAGCCGAAGGAGCCCTGGATCGGTGTAAAAATCCAAACTTGCTCGATTGATATCTGCCCGATTTTTGGCCTGATTTCAATCCGGGGACCCATCGGAAGCCCCCATACACTGGCAGATAAGCTGCCAAATCGGTCTAAAGGACTTATATCGGCAGCTTTAATTTGCCAATGTATGGCTACTCTGAGTTAGTCAGCGACTTTAAGGGGGGCCACATGGGAACTGTTCAGTGAGTTTTCAATTGATCCTTAGCATGCAGGTCAGATTCAAAAGCAAACGGTTATGACCCATGTGGGCCCCCCGCTCAAGTCACTGATTGGTTACTGCCTGGTAATCATTTTGTGGAAACCAAGAGAGCTGCAAAGCAGGAAGTTGTGTTCTGGCTATTATGTTAAGACATTCAGTCACTCCAACATTTATACTGTACATTACATTTTTCGCTACTGTAACTACAGTATATTGAAAACATTGCCCTGTTAGGAGAGCTACCTTTCCATGCATGGCCAGCTGAAACAGATCTGGCACATTAGCATGGTCAATGGCTTAAAATGGAACCACAATCTTGGCAGTCTGCCTCCACTTGATCTTCTTTCCTTCTAAACTAAAACATGCTCGTCAACCCCATTCTGAAAAAAACCTCTCTTGATCCCTCCAATCTTGATAACCTCCGACCTATCTCTCTGCTACCTTTCATCCTTAAACTACTTGAGTGCCTAGTTCACAACAAACTCACACCAATAACCTGATGGACACCCTTCAATCTGGTTTTAGGCAGCAACACTCCACTGAAACTGCCCTAACCCATCTACTACTAATGACCTTCTATAGGCAAAAGCCAACAACCACTTGTCACTACTAATACTTATTGATCTCTCGGCTGCATTTGACAGGGTGGATCACCCACTTCTCCAACCTACTTTCCATCTTAGGAACAAATTTGTATGTTCATAAGTATGAACAGAAGTCATCACAAAATCAAAAGTCCTAATCAACTACAAAATAAGTCAGATTTTTTTTTTTCATGCAGAAGTGGTTATTTTTGATCAAAGAAAATTATTATTAACATGTATTTATATAGCGCCAACATATTGCATAGCACTGTAAAGTAAATGTGATTATACAACTAAATCACATGAATTGTATACATAGAACATATGAACTTACATATATCACAATCAATACCGGTACAAAAAGGTGAGGAAGGCCCTATGCATAGGCATACACTCTAAGGGAAGGGAGAAATACACAAGGTGTGGGAGTGGGCAAGATCGAATTAAGTGGGTGAGAAATGTGGTACTGTATGTGGTGTTGCGTTTGGTATTTAAGCAGAGTGAAGGTAGGCTTCTCGAAAGAAGTGCATTTTAAGAGATTTCTTGGAAGCAGAAAGGTTGGGAGAAAGTCAAACAGACCGTGGGAGAGAGTTCCAGAGGAGGGGTGCAGCCCCTTGCAAAGTCTTGAATGCGAGCATGTGAGGAGCTAATTAGAGAAGAGTGGAGTAGCAGGTCAGTAGAGGAGCGTAGTAAGCGGTTGGATGAGTATATAGATATGAGTTCAGAGATGTAGGGTGGGGCAGAGTTATGAAGTGCTTTGAAAGTCAGCGTCATTAATTTGATTCTGAAAGGTAACGGAAACCAGTGCAGGGATTGACAGAATGGCGAGGCAGAGGAGGAGCAGTTGCTGAGGTGTATGAGCCTCGCAGCAGTGTTCATTATGGACTGGAAAGGTGACAGTCTCTGGAAGGGAAGGCCAAGTAAAAGTTACAGTAGTCTAGTCTAGACGTGATATGATGAGAATTTTGGCAGCATCTTAGGTGATAAATGATCGTATTTTCAATATGTTCCTTAGGTGGAAGTGACATGATTTAATAAGTGACTGGATAGGAGGAGTGAATGACAGGGCAGAATCTAGGATAACCCCAAGGCACCGGGCCTGGGGAGAGGGGGTGATAGTGGAATTGTTAACTATTATGGATACTTCCGGGTTGTTACTGGTGTTAGTTGGAGGAAAGAGAACCATTTCAGTTTTAGAGAGGTTTAATTTAAAGTTAGCATTGCGACATCCAGGTAGAGATTGTGGACAGGCAGGAGGAGACGAGAGTTAGAATGGCGATTTATTTTAAAATAGCAAGTTATCTTACAATTTAAAAATAACGGACACAAATATCATTTGGAAGGAAGTTTATTTAGAGTCAATAAGTTACTAAAGGATGAACAAACCATTTTGCTCTGATGCAACACATTAACTGGCCAATCTGCTAGCACGAATAGAACAGCTTTATGGCAATGCACACCTCTGAGAATGATCACAGAATTACAAAATACACAAATTTTTTTTTTAAGTGATTTCTGGTATGCATACTTTCTATACCACCAATATATTTACTGTTACAGTGATAACAAGTCTACTCTTTATAAGAAATTTCCAGAGAAAGGATTCTCTTGAATACAGTTTTGTAGTATGCAAGTTATTTCTGCACTCAGAGAACCATCATCTACCATAGGCACTGTTGGAAGGAAACCATGATTATTTTGAAAATAAAATCGTAATTGCAAAAAAATAATAAAAGTTTACAAAAGTTTAAAAATATACTATTAACCCTAAGGCTGCAATATAAGTTCAAAACAGACTAGTGTGAAAAGTTGACCTAGCACCAGTATCTAATCCATGTTATCAGTCAAATATATTAACAGTTGTGCCAACACTGAAATATTACATGAGGCATTGTAAAGGCACGTGCATTAGACGCCAGAGGCCTATTTCTTAATGCTACAGTATCCTTCAGCAGTACCTCATCCATATAGAGCAACAGTCACATTTTAGGTATTTACTGTTAATAAATATCCTTCCTGAAGTACAATATTTACAAAATTTCACAAAACTGTGCACGGACAACATTGCTGTATATCCTCAAATAAGCCAGCTAAATATAAAGACTATACCCAGTTCCACTGAAGTAATGACTTCGTTCTGTTTATAGCACATGAGCAGAAAGCTAAAATTCTAATATGTTGTCCAGTAAGGCATGGTAGAAACACTGCGCCACATGTATTTACAGGGGAAAAATAATAGTGCTTACCAAATCATATAGATTTACTAAAACAGTTAGGTTGTACTTGCTTTGCCCTTGCAATTTCAAGTTAAAAGAAAGAAAATCAAATTTGCATAAGCTTGCATTTACTTTGTCACAGTTCTTTAAGATCATAACACTTGGCAACTAGCACACATTAAAGTGAAATGATACAGAGTACAAAACAGAAAAGTAACTAGTCTTTGGATAGTGACTTCTGTGGAGTTCAAGAACGGTTGAGGTAGTTGTTGCCTATATGACAGCCACTATATCATTGGGACATCCTCCCCAACAGAAGTCTTTGCATAAACAAGTGTGTTCATAACTGGCACTGAAATGTGGCAGATCAGAGCCTCCAGGTGAGTGGGCAAAAAATGTACCATGTCAAAAACCCATTCATTTACAGGCTTAACTGGTAAAGTGATGGTAAAATGCACACCTCCGATTCAGACTCAGTCAAAAGATAAGTGTGATATTGCATTGTTCATTCTATACAGATTCATAAATAAGCATGTTCTAGAGATTCAGGCTGATCCTTTAAAAAAAAAAAATCATCATTCACATCATTACAGCAGCCAGAAGTTAGACTAGAAGAGAAATAAAGACATTACAAAGATTCTGTAGGATCTGTGAGGTCACACCAAACTGAGAAGCAACTAGGCCAAAAGATTACAATTCTTTTTTTTTTTTTTTTTACAGGGATTCCATAGCAGCCAATAAAAATTGTGCCATGATGGAGGCCAACAAATTAGCCAGCCAGTTCATTTGGAGGATATCCAACTTTGAGAACTCCACCAGGCCATGAGCTACAGCTTCTAGAATCCCCAAATGCCTTGCAATAATTATGGATGCTAGGAGTGTTAATTCAGCCACTGGAGAGTTATACATTGCATATCTATTGCATAAGCCCCTTTGGTGTCCAAAAACGGCTTCTTTGAGGGTCATCCTCCATCCCCCCCACCCCAATGAGGCAGTTTGGGGCTGCACCATGCTGACTGACATAATGGAAAGACAAAGTAGAGCCCCTTTCTCCCACGACAAGACAGTAGTGGCTTCTCAGTATTTCCTTTAGAGCACAGTTTATCATACAGATCAGTAACTTTCCATATTCCTTTAGCAGAAAGTAGTAATGTTTGTAGTAAAGTGCAGCGGGAATAAAGAATAAAGGGGACATGTAAACAGGCTGACTAGGCGCTGGGGTGAGCACCTTCAGAGGACTGTGTGCCCCCAAGTCTCCAGCAGTAAAAGTGCACAAGGAGCAAAGCTCGGTTGCCTTTTCAAGAAGAGGAAAGGACGGGGAAGCGTTTGATCCTCACCACAGGCTGCAGGTTGACCTGTAAGATCTCCTGGGCACGCCTGCACGCGTCCAACACTTTAGCTTTACACGACACATCCCTGACCCGTATGCTGGGGAACATGGAAAGCGTAGGAGTGGCCGCCTTCCAAATCTCCTCAATGGATCTGTCCAGGTGAGGGAGCCCCGGGACGTCCGATGGGGTCGGGCTGCTACAGCCACTGCTGCCCGTCTCCTCGCTGCCCCCAGCGCTGTCAGCTCTGTCCCGCCGCCGGCGTTTTTTGCAAGTAAGCCGCGTGCCTCTCCGCTTTCTCTTGACAGGCGGCTTTCTCGGTGGAGCCACTGCTGTTGCCGTTTGCGGCTTCTCCTTCAGGTTTCTGTGGGAAAAATAGCTGGGGTCCGGGACCACGGAGCGGCAGGAGGAGTAGCCATACACGTCCTTGCTGCGAAGGATGACCGGGGAGAAGTCCTGCTTGAGGCTGCAGAGGAAGTTCCACAGCTCTGTGTCCGAGCTCATGAATTGCTTGGATTCTGGCACGAACATCTCCAGCGCGTCCTCCAGCGGCTTAGTGCCGGTAAACAGCAGCAGCTGCGACCTGGAATATACAACTTTTTCTTCTTCCATCGTATCCCGCCACTAACCTCACTTATTTCTATTGCGTGCGTGTCGGCGGTCAAATAGTTAAACGAGTAAAAAGTTAACCGCTGACCTAGCTCATCTGGAGCGGCGCCGCCGCCCCCCTTCTGGCCGCCTGAATTAAAGCAGGGAGCTCCAATACAATCCTGACAACAAAATGGCTTCTTCAAACAGTCTCTACAGTTGGCTATATAGCGGCTTCTTTGAAATACGACATACCTAAGCTCCGCCTACTTTTAGGGATCTGGCGCACGGAGTGGATAATAGCGGTCTGCCCGCTGCGTTATTGGACAGCTGTGACTCAATGGGCGGAGCAAAAGAACGTCAGGGGGTGCCTGAAGTGGAGCGATGTATGGTGAAACCAACCTGGTCTGCCGGCGGCCATATTGTTTCGACATCAAGAGTTACTTTGTTTAATAAACGTGTTAAGAAGTTATTTTTGTCCTTTAAAACACGTTTGCACGTTTTACACGATACTTTGTAAGCTTTTACTTTGATGTTTCCTAGAGAATGATCCATACTAATAGATGTCAAGAAAGAAACCAGGGTTATGAGATTGACTTTCAAAGTTGCCAGTGTACTTTAGAATAAACAGTCTACTGTGTTGAATCTGTTTTAAAATATGTGTTTAACGTTTCTCTCTTTTAATCACTAAATGAAGATTAATGACTTAACATTATCAGTTTGCTGATATGATTGGAATATGGACATATGAAGATGTTTATCATTTTGGTAGCGCACACAATCCAACACTCAATTTGGCCTTCAAATTATGATATCGTTTATTCATACGTTTCCAACAGAACCCTCACATTCTTGAGCCTTTGATATATATTAGGAAAATGATTAACTACTGCCATTAACATACTTGCTATGCTCACTTTGAAGCCACACATCCAAAATAACACACCCAATTGCAGAAAAGACACCCCTTTTACATGGTTGGAACAACAGACATACTATGGCTCCAGCATTTCATGAAGAACTGTAGTTATCAAGCAAGAGAGTGGTGGTCTGAAGAATTTCATAACAGACACAGTGGTGGGCAAATATTGTGAGTGGAGGCAGCAGTTATTGCTAGCAACCACCATGCAAAAGCAATGTGTTTTTTCCCTATTCTTTGGCACATGTAGGGTAGGAGCTGTGAGAAAAAAAAAATAAGTCCATATAAAATTATTTGCTTATAAAGTTCTAGTAAATTTACAGTGCCCAGCCAGCTCACACTTGTATCCCTACAAGTCAGACACCAAATATCTATATTCTACAAGATAGAGCCAGTGCACACTAGGTTCAAGGGGGGAGACAAGCAGTGAATCAATATAGTGTAAAATATCACAGCACCATTTTTTGTGTTTTACAGGTGATTATTCAGTAGACACCGTTGTGTTAACAGTCAGCTTTAAAGCAAGTATAGGTCAACTTTTCACCAAAACAGCTTATAAAGTGGAGCAAGATATTGGCATCTGAGGAAGTTGACAAAGACGAAGCATGTCAGGTCGTGACATCAATAGAAGGCGACTCTAACGATAAACATGGTAAGGCAGTGAGGAAACTTTTAAAGGGGAAGCCAAAATATGGATTTTTTTAATTTGATATCCTGTTATATAGTACAAATGATGAAAATGCATTTTTTAATTTAAATATATTTTACTAAAAGGTATTTTACATTATTTGGCACTATATGTCCTGCAGCAATCCAGCAACCAAGGAGTACACCTAGTCTACTGGCAAAGGAATACAATAAATACAATATTGTTTGATCTTGCGCATACCCACCCATTACTAATGGGTTATAAGGTTATTTTGCTCCACTTTATAAGCTCTTTTGGTGGAAGGTAGACCTATCCTTGCTTTAAAGTTGACCCTTAACACAACAGTGTCTATTGGCAAACATAAAAAGGATGCTGTGCTATTTTATTAGAAATACTACACAATATAGATTTAGTGACTGTCTTCCCTTGAGTATAGTATGTGCTGGCTCTTTCTTTTAGAAACACATAAGTCCAGGGCTCAAAAGGGATAAGGAAAGGTTGAAAAACACAAAGGAAGTGGACTTGTCTTTGGGACAAATGCTGCAGGGGACGATCTATTTACTATAGCTCAACATCACAAAATATTCAGCCTTAAATAAGTTAATAACACAAATAACTGAAAAAAAGATTAGCTAGTAGATAAGCAAATCAGACAAAATAATTTGCAAAAATAGGATAGAAATAGTTAGAATGTTGATTTTAATGAATGATGTTCAAACTTATAAATCACCTTTATAATAAATCAATGATCTATAGAGATACACAGAGCAATTGTAATTGTCTGAACTAACTAATTCTTAGCTGGTATATATTACATGTATTACAAGGTGCTAACATAAATTACTCTGTGGCAAAATAGTGTTAGGTGGATATTAATTTGGTAAAATCAGTGGTATTCTATTTAATTTCAAGGCTTAAGAATCTATGCTTTAGATACCAGCATTCAAGTCAAACTTTGCTACGTACTTTGATTATATAGGCTTCCTCTTAATTTCACAAGGAATTCTCTTTCAGTATGCAAACATTAGCAGAAATCTGCATAGTTACTTGTGTGAAATGTGTGAATTCGTCAGGACTTACCAAACAGATTTGCCTTAATAGGGCTGACAATCTTAAATACTTTATCACTACTGTATATGACATATAGGAGACCTGAAACCCCAAAGCCCTTCCCCTTAGGCAGTAATTGAAAAGTTATCCTAACTTGAACCCAACAATGGGTCACATTTATTAAACTACCTTGGATCTCATACCCTAATTAGGCATAGTATTTGATCTACAAGGTCAACTATTTTTATAACTAAAATATGGACTAATGTTGAATTCAGCATTCTTTTTGAGGGACTTTGAAGGCTAAATTTCTTTAGGTACTAACACTTATGTTCTGCATTGTTGTGAGCCAAACATAAATAGCTGTTATGTACAGATCTAATACTGGAAATAATGAGGCATAAATTGATTTATTGACTTTTATATTTAGTCACATAAACTAATTGCAATGAAGACATTTTAGTTAAAATTACAGGTGTGACATTCTCAGAACATTTATGATCTTGTCATCTTGTATTAGATAATGATCTTGCATGTAAGAGGGGACAGTCTGAAGTGAAATCCATTGCACTCTCAGCTTTAGTAAAATATACACAACTGATGATATATGTAAGATTTAATTTGGCTGTACACATACATTAAAATATTTTCCCGTATCTCCCACCCAGACTAAGGGCAAGTCTGAAGCCAATATTGGTCTGTGTATGGCCAGCTTTACTTCAGCTGGGCATGTAAGAAAGATGTGCTACCTTTACTTGGCACCTTGTGCTGGTTATTAGTTTGACCTATCAGAATGGTTTGTTAAACTGGTTGTTAGAAACTGATGTGCTGTGTAACTATCAAACATTTTGAGCCTTGGCACAAATCATCTGTTAAGAAGGATTTAACAATGCTAAACCAAACAGTGCTGACCTTAGAAAAGTAAATTATAAGACAGAAAATAAACACTCAGTACAGGCAATTGGTCAGGGCAGGCTGCAAATAAACAACTCCATGAAATAGGCACTTGATCGGGACAGGCAGCAGACACAAGTCCAATAACAGGCCAGGGAGTCAAAACAAGAGAAAAACTAGGGCAGGGCAGGAACCAACTTACATGACACCTGTCCAGTGTTGGACTGGGACACCAGGGGCCCACGCGAAAACCTTAGACCAGGGGCCCACCAAAAGTCCATAGACCAGGGGCCCACTCTCAGTACTAATATAATTCCTCTCCTCACGCAGCCTCTATTCTGCAAATATCTTATTCAATCTGTTTAGCCTGTTTGTTCTCATAGAAATAGGTAATGGCCATGAAATATGCCAAATGTTCTGAAGCAGGAGGGCCCACTGACACCTGGGCCCACCGGGAATTTTCCTGGTATCCCTGTGGGCCAGTCCGACACTGCACCTGTCCAGTTTTGACCTGGAGAGCCCAATCTTCCGAAGGGTTGTCAGGGTCAAAACTGACTTTTTTTCAAAATCAGAAAAACTGGGCAGGACTCATCAAGACAGATGGTGGGATTGGTCAGTTACTAATCATCACATCATAGCCCTGCCAACGTGATGCAACCACCACACCTCCATGATGTCACTGTCCTGCCCAGTGATGTCAGCATCCGCCGCTCTGCCCAGCATTATCAGCAAGAAAAGGTGCCAACCCTAGGAACACATTACTTCCCCCTTAAAAATTGGCCTCTGTGCAATACATGACTTATAGCATAATATTTTTATAAACAAATAGCTAACAAAGTCCAATTACCAAAGCATGTGAGTCATTGGGTGAACTGCCAGGTACAGAAGTTGGCCACTAGGATAAGGAGCTACAAGGCCACCAGGATCAGGAACTGGAGCAAGGGAGCCACCATGGCCAGGAACAGGAGCTGGAGAGTCACCAGGATCAGGAGCTGTAAAGATGCTAGCACCATGAACAGTAACAGGAGCTAGAGAGCTACCAGGGTCAGGAACTGGAGCTGGAGAGCCACTAGGATCAGCAGTAGGAATTGTAGAACCACCCAAAGCTAAAAAACCAAACAGATCAACAGCAGGAGTTGGAGGACCACTCAGAGCAGCAGCTGAAGTGCCACCAGGATCAACAGCAGGAGCTGGAAGACCACACAGAACAGTGTCAAGACCACTACCAGAGTCAATGGAAGGTAGATCAGCAATGAAAGCAGCAGAATCACTGACACTGACAGTAGTAGTCCTCAGACCTAGAGGCCAGGGCAGACAATATGAGGATTGCAAGCTTGGACTCCTTCACAGGATCAGCAGACTGCCAAACCACAACAGGAACAGTAGGCTGGCAGGCTGCCAGAGAAACAGCAGGCTGGCAGACAGGATACGTCTTAATATGAGAGGGCCCAGGGAAGAGGTCTAGGTGAGCAAGGGAACCACACATTAAACTGACTGGGTGAACCAGGAACGAAGTCGGGTCACAGGCTGGGTCAATACACTAGATGAGCAGAGCAGAACAATAACAGTAGACAGTAGTGTAATCAGGGTCACAAGCCAGGTCAATTTACCACATGGGCAGTGCAGAACAAAACAGAAGTCAGAAGCGCAATCGGGTCACAGGCTGGGTCAAAATACCAGAGAGTTTTCAGGATCCATGGGAATGGTCAAAATACAGGCAGGGGTCAAAGACATACAGCAGACTGGACTTTGTCAAAAACAGGCAGGGTCAAACACTAATAGAAATATAGAGAGTCGCACCCAGGAACTAATGAATAGACCTTTATGAGATTCACAAACAGAGCCCTTAAAATATTTGAATTTCGCGCTGCCAATGACTTCATGTTTAGCATGGATGCAGCCAAAACAGCCAAAGCACATGAACCCTGGAAGAATGCACATTCAACGTTCCAGCGCCAACGAAGACAGATGCAGCGGGCATCCCCATCGCATCCTCACTAGACTGCCAGGGTGAGTCCTTACAGGAGCCAGCACAGGAGGAGGCAGAGGCAGCTGTGGCGGAGCTGGCATAGGAACATGCAAAGGCAGCTGTTGGGGAGCTGGCACAGGAACACACAGAGGCAGCTGCAGGGGAGTCAACGCTGGATGCAGGATACAGCAGGATGAGGCAGTGTTAAAAAAAATGTGAGATATGCATTTGAGTAAAAATAACATGAATGCTAGGTATACACTAAATGGTAGTTTGTTGGGAGCATAATTTAAATGGATCATGTCATGATTATTTGTATGTCGTTTTTAACACTATATTGCACTGTGTATATTTCAAATTATTTGTTCTACCATTTTATTATTTAACATATAAATGTATGTTTAATGATTTTTATTTTAATAATGGTATGTGGGCAGTCATCTCAGTTCCATTATGCATGATATTGTGCTTTCAGAGACAGCCAGCACAGCACAATGCAAGTCCTTTCAGGTAGTTGTTTCTTCTATTCAATAAGTGAGTGAGGTGTGGTGAGTGAGTTGGTATGGGAGCATTTTTAGCAATGCAAACAATTGCTGAGTTCACTATACAATGCTGAAGAATACGGCATGTCTGGGATGTCAGGACCATTGCCACTCACTGGATATAATGTATATGGGGCTAACTGCCTGTTACTGTATTTAATGTATTTAGGATCTGGATACAGTATTATTGGAAGTATCATTTACAAGTTCGTAATGTATATTGTGTGTGTAGAAGTGCAGGTACAATACACAAACCAGGTGCATATAGAAACACTGTTGCTTCTCAGCTCTTACAGTGCATTTCAGACCCCACATCCCTCCATGTGTTTTAGCCCTTAGTGAAATGGCAGATGTGCAATATGGCCCCCTTGAAGATGTTGTGCTTTTTAGAATGCCTGAATATAATTTCTAATTGCTCTCTATGTAGATCTGTAATATGACATCTGTATATGGTGTATGGCACACTAAGAGATTTGCCATACCTGGGCACGGTTGGACTGCGCCACCACCCTCCCACTCACCCAAGTCACAAGGTTGAGGGCATTTGAGAAAGTAAGCAAATGGCTTGCCTCACGTCAAATTTAACAATGAAGTATAAAATGATTTATTATTTTATTTCGTTTTAAGAAAAAAATTATTTTAGTACAGGATTCTGCTTAAAGAGTGCTATTAACTGAGCGTTTTAAAAATAACATGTTTTCCTGTGACAGAATCAATGAAAAGAAAAGCTACAGGCACACATACATTTTTATCAAGTTACAGTTGTAGCCTTTCCTTTCGTGATAATTTGGTGGAAATGCTGTCTCCTACTGAGGGCCAAGCATATTGAGGCTTAGATGTGCACATGGTCATTTTTTCCTTTTCTGTGACAGTATCCCTTTAACTGAAAATAGTTTTTACCTCTATATAGATCCCTGGTAAACTGTTGTTTTGGATCCAGGGCCGGAACTAGGGGTAGGCAGAAGAGGCAGCTGCTTAGGGCGCAACGATTGGGGGGCGCTGGGCAGCTACTTCTTCTGCCTACTCCTAGACCAGACCTGTCAATAGACCTGCCCCCGAAAATGCTGCTTCGGTGTATGCTTGTATGAAAGGTGTTACTGCACATGCGCACGCAAGCACTGATGCCGCATGATTGCTACTGATGCGCATGTGCACATGGGCCCTGCTGCGGAGAGACGGAGATGGGGGGCGAGCTAGCAGCCTGGGCTACCTAGGGCACCCGGCCGGACAGGCCCGTCTCTGTTTGGATCCCAGTTCTTAACAAGGATATTAATAAGCTGAAGGTGTGCAGACAGCAGATGCATTAAACATATTCAGTGGTGGATAAATTAAATTATGAGGTAAGTCTATCAATGTTGCTTATTAGTAACACCATATATAACTCTCAATTATAGACAAGTTGCTACAACTATACTTGTGCTTTTTGTAGCGTTGGGTGCACGGTGCTTTCAAAAATTGGTTCCTTTGGCAGTGGGAAAGCAGCGTTCACCCGACGCTACAAAAAGCGCAAGTATAGTTGTGGCAACTTGTCTATAATTGTATGACCATATATAACTCTGAGAACAAGAATGCTATTTTAGTGTAAAATAAATACATCTATTAGCTTTTTGTAATGGGTAATTTCTGTGATCACAATGAATGTTGTTAGTTTTTGGGTAAGGGCAACAATGGGGCTTTAATGCACCATTTATTTTATATTAACTTTTTTGGCATTCAATATTTTACACACCTTTATAAATATGCCCCTACAGTTAGTGTGATATGGGAAGTTCTGGGTCACTGATGCCATGTGGCAGAAAACAGAAGCTGTTAAAACTCCTTTGTTACTGCTTTTTATAATAATCTATGGAAGGTATGCTGCCTGAAGCACGTGTAGCAATTACAGGTGGACCTCTGTTCAGAAAATTTACACCTTGAGAAATACTGGGCAGAGGGCTACCTGTCATCTCTACATTGATGGCAGTGGTGACCAAACAAGAACCCAAATCATCCAGTTCTAAAAAAGTTCCTGTTGCAGGGTCAGTCTGGCCCACCAAATACTGGGGGAAATTCCAGTGAGTTGTAGTCCTGGTGGACATCTGGCTCTCCCTCCTAACATAGTGTGTGTATTGCAATTGTGCACATAACAGCTGGCTTTGTTCTCCAATACATATTATGTATTTCATGATATTATGTTATTATATTCTTTGAATCAATTCTGGATAGTTATCTTTCTACTTTGCATTTGGTTTCAATAAAGCTCTTCAGAACCTGCATACAACCTCAGTTTCTAATTTTTTAGTTAAACCTTTTTTTCCATCTGCTGACTGGGTACATCTAAATAGCATCAACCCTTAAGGTGGCCATACACGGGCAGATAAAGCTGCCGATATCGGTCGTTTGGACCGATTTGACAGCTTATCTGCCCGTGTATGGGGGCTTCCGAGGGGTCTTCCCGATCGATATCTGGCCACGATATCGATCGAGAAGGTTGGATTTTTACCCGACTGACCCGTCTGAGCCCCTTGGCGCATCGTAATTCGATCGTTCGAATTACCCCCGATATAGCCATGCAGTTAGTGGCATATCGGGGAAAGATCCGCTCGTTTGGCGATGTTGCCAAACGAGCAAATCTTTGAGTCTATGGCCACCATTAGCCTTAGGGCTTCGGTCTCTTACCTTAAGCCTCATGCTGGCATCGGGGGAGGTCCTTACAAAAAAAACAGGCCAGTTTTTTTTTACATTGTGTTTGTTTAGAAACCTGAGCCATTCTAGTAAAGGCACACAGACATAGTGCAGTTATGGTGGTGGCCACAATTGGCATATGCATGCATTAAAAATTCTATGAGGATGCAGTTGACAAGTAGACCAGAGGAAAAAAACAAATAAAGTATATTGTTAAATGCTTTTATTTAGATTATTATAGTTGATAACTTGACTTTGCAAGACTAAATATACTTATAGAAGTCCTGGATAGAACTACTTTGCAGCTATGGACACATGCTGGGATTTGTGGAGATTAGTCGCCCGGCGACAAATCTCCTCTTCTTTGGGGCGACTTATGTCCCTGAACTGCCTCCCCTGCCTTCCTGCTGGCTAGAATGAAAATCGCCGACCGGATGGCACTAGGAGCACTTAGATTTCTGAAGGTGCCCGAAGTTCCGCGTGAGGAAACTTCTCCGACTGCGCATGCGCGCAAATGGCCCAGCTGAGAAGAATTCCTGATTTTTTTAAAGACAGGATATAGAGTGCCAGTTTAGGCCTGCCATTTTTGGAGACAAGAATACCCTGACAAACATGAAAAACAGGGTGGATATGTAGATTAGCAGGTAATTTCAGTTTAAAAACCACTGGGTTCACCACAAGTCCATCTTGTGCTGCCAGAACAGAAACTTCACATAGTGATGGTAGGACTGAGATAGGATGGAAAACAGAAATAGAGAAAAAAGAAGTTTGTTGGGTGAAGGAATGCAAGAAAATTCCCCTAAATGAAGGAACAAAGCCCAATTATCTTCAGTATAAGATGAATAACAACAACTATATGGTTCAAAGACTGGTAAAGTAGTAAATACAGTCTATCCACTGGTCTGGATCTAAGATGGCAGCACCCATGATTTTGATAACATAGTGTGCCGTGTAGTGATGCACTTCTGTGTGAGTCATCATGTGGTGGTTTGGCATGAAAATAAATTGAAATAAAAAGACACTGGAGACCTGAGTATGTTGCCTTTAAAGATATTTTTCTATTCAAAGTTCCCTGGTGCTTCTAATTACTACTTTGACTTGATCACCCAGTTCCTGACTTTCCTGCTTGGGTTCTGACTATGCTGAGAGCTACCTGTCCTGACTTTTGCCATCTGGCCTTGACAGCAGATTCAGGCTATGGACCCCACTGAGGAAGCTCTGTCTGACTTGGAAAAAAACCTTAAGCAACATGGCGACTCATATGGAAGCCTTTAAAACTCAGCAGGCTCTCATAGGGCAAGTTCTTGAAGCCTTCTCTCTCGGATGTCTACTGCTCATCCAGTGTCTGGAAGTCCTCCTGCCACTGTTTCTCCATTTCTTACCACTACAACAATGGCCAAAGAGCCCTGCAATTTTAAAATTGTCAGGTAATTTGAGACGAACAGAAGAAGGATTGATTATTTCAGTAATAGGATATGGACCAATAAACCTGGGCCCCAACTTGGAACCTTAAGTTTGAAGGAACCTTAAGTTTGATATTTTTTGATATTTGGGTGCTTCCCTACCAGACCTATCAGCTGCCCTTTTTTGAGTGGCCGTAGCTGCAGAAAGGGAATCGTGCACCCCAGACCAAATCTTGGCAAATTGTTTAACAGAAGAATTAACAGATGGTACAGAGGACAATGAACCAGAAAAAGAAAATGCTTTTGGATGTAAACCGTTAACAATAAAATACAGAGATTGACCAGTAGAAGAATGAGTTGCATTATTATAAGCAAATTCTGCCCACGGTAATAGTTCAGCCCATGAGGATTGGTTGTCAGAAACATAACACCTTAAGAATTGTTCAAGGGATTGATTAACCCTCTCAGTTTGAAAATTGGTTTGTGGGTGATATGTGGTAGAGAATGACATATCAATCCCAACCAAAGAGCAAAATGCTCGCCAAAACAAACTGTACCCCTCTGTCAGAAACAATATTGACTGAAAAACCATGTAATTTGAAAATATTGGAAATAAATAATTAGCAGATGGGAGGTGTGGGAGGAAAATAAAATGACTAATTTTGCTCAACCTATGCACCACCACCCAAATCACTGTTTTCCCTTGAGATGGAGGGAGGTCAACCACAAAAATCCATAGACAGATGGGACCAGGGTCTGTCAGGAATAGGCAATGAATGGCCTTAGCAATCCCTGTGACAGGTTTCTAGAGGACTTTGACCTTTGACATACAGGACAAGAATTAACAAAGTTTTTGACATCTTGTTTAAATGAAGGCCACCACACATTACTCAGAACCTGTTCCCTTAAGTCCTCAGATAAAAATAATTTTTACATTGTCAGAAAGCCCTAACCGGAATTAGCTACAGAGAGCCATGTCATTCCAACCAGTTTCTACAGCCCACCGGCGAAACTCAGTGCAATAAACCTCTGCATCCCATTTTCCCTGGTGTAATTTACGAATCGCGGTATCGGCAGAAGAAGCACGATCCGGGTGATCGTAAAGTATCGTCATACAGTTTGTGAGTCACCCTGTGACAGGGTCAGTACAAACCTCACTTTTTCCTCACCAGTAGTGAAGGATTGAAGGAAAAAGCTAAGGTATAATTTGCATGCCTCCTGGAAGATAAAAAAGTTTGTTCTATCCCCATTAAATTTTTCGGGAAAATAAATTTTAGGTTTGTGGGTTTTATTATCAATAGCTGCAGAAGGACCCTCTTTGGCGGCAACAGGAGGTTGAACTGCAGGATTCGGCATCTGTTGCGAAGCGTCAAACCTGCGAGACAGGTTATGCAGACCTTGGACCAGATAGTCTTGTTTCTGCTCTTGTACCTCCAAGCGCTGCAGAAGGGTGGTGAGGAGTGCTTTAGTGGTGGGAGGTGCAGCAGCAGCGTGACCTTCGGCGTCCATTTTCTGGGCCCGTTATAATATCACGGTCGCACCCTGAATCCAGAACCAATGCTTAGCACCATGTTCTCGGCTCTTGCTTCTGCCTAAAACAGCCACCTTTCACCTCGGGAGGAGCCCTCGGCTAATCGGATGCCGCCAGGTCTTATTAAAGGTGCCAAGCTAAGGGTTCTGGACAAGCAAAGGGGCACAACAGTAAAGCAAAGTCTTTTGGGCAGAAGGTTGCAGTAGATGGAGTAAACAGAAGGCGTAGTCAGATCAGGCCAGATCAGGGCAGGCAGAGTACAAGCGGAGTCAGGCAGGCAAGGGTCAGATCAGGAGATCAGTAGGGGTACAGATACAGAAGAGTCAAATACCAGGCTGGGGTTAGGATACAGAAGGCAGAATCGTCAAAACAGGCAGGGGTCACAACAGGAATCAAGTACCAAACAGGATTTAAATCACCTAGGCACCAGGAACTTCACAAGGAACCTATAACGGGCAAATATCCACAGACTGAATAGCCCTTTAATACATATGAATTTTGCGACATTGCACGCTGGCTTTATGACGTTTATAAAAAGAGGAGACGCGTGGCGTGGCCGCCCTAAGGCCCCAGGACTTCAGAGGAGCGGCAGCGTGGCGGGCGTCCCCGCCGATGAGACGGCCGGCTTCCCCTCCAGCCCCCTTGCACCGCTAGACCACCAGGGTGAGTGGACGCCATTAAACCCAGGCTCCAAGAACAAAATGGCAGATGCTCTCTGTTGAAGCTTAGTTCCTGAGGATCGTCATACTGAGTACAATGATCCAATTATTTCCCCTACCAGGATAATTGCTTCTTTGCTTCTGCAGTTTCCTTCACAGATTCAGTCAGTGCAGTCTACTGCTCCTCCATAAATGTTTTGTCATGTGGCCGTCGATGCAGAAAGACATCAAAGACTTGAATTTTCACCTTCCAAAGGGAACACTATTATATGGGTTGTAGTAGACCGATTCAGCAAGATGGCACATTTTATTCCTCTACGCAAACTTCCATCAGCTTCGGAACTTTCTCCACTCTTTATTGTTCATATAGTTGGTCTTCATGCATTCCTAACAGAAATTGTGTCTGATGGCAATCTCTGTTTAAAATTCTTGTTTTATTCAGCTTGGGCCAAAAAAAATAACATTTGAAAATTCCTGATAATGTATATATTTATATATATGTAATTCTGAGTAAAATCTGATCTTGGAAATACTGGAGTGAGATTGGCAAACAATGTTCTTTAGAGGCTTCTTTAATACTAGTCATTATATCTAGTATAGGCAAATCTAAATCAACTGGACTTGCTGAGTAAAAAGGAGACAATAAGCAGCAGAAACATCAGATTCAATGCAAGAGAAAGCATCAGCATCACCAGGCCTGTAGGTGACGTGGAAGTTAAATCTAGCAAAGAAGAGGGCCCATCTAGTTTGCCATGGAAAAGATAGCTGTATAGACTCATTTATTCAATACATACAAAGTTATAAAAGTACAACCTGTGGTAAAATGTACCCTGATCATTTCAAGATTATGTAATTTTTAAAAAACAATATACAATTGCATAAGAATAGTAATAGTGCAATAGTGCTTAAATACAAAAAATCAGTGCCTTGCATTAAACAAGACATACTAAACATGCTAATATATAGTGCCATATTTTTTTAAAAAAAACACAGCTGCCAAAGGACGGCTAATACACATACATTTTTAATGCATTGTACTTATAATATGAAAATACATATTAAATTTTCCTACTGTGAAACATCTAACAATATACATAAGTTTGAATGCAATGTGCATTTGATGTAAACAATAAGTACTAAAGTGAAAACAATTGGCAGTAAACGGTGCCAGTTCTTTCGGCCTTTATCCACTACCTTTTTTAATATGGCTTTCCGGGTTTTATTGAACCTTTTTACTAAGTCATCACTTTGACGGCAGTAAAAGTGAGAAAGCGTTTACAACTCTTTGATTACCTTGGCTATAATGGTTTTCTGATCTGTCAGGATTCCTATTGGAAAACAAATGGACCAGCTCTTTGGCTATACATTTTGCTGAAGTATTCATTAATTGGACCTCTTCAGGACATTGTGTTCCATAATCCAATATAAAGTATGTGTTGGTGCACACATGGGGGCAAATTCACTAACTGGTGAAAATTCGCCAGCGATGGCTTTGCCGCCATTGCCACACTTTGCCAAGCGAAACTTCACTCAGGCAACGCAAATTCATTAAGGTGCGAAGTTTCGTTGCCAGTGCCGAACAGTTGCGAAGTTGCACTAGCGCTAATTTGGCAAGCATAGCGAAGTTGTGCTAGGTAGACTAATTTGCATACGGTGGGAACTTAAATTTCAATGGACATATAGTGGCTTAGAAGCTGTTATCTGACAGTCAGAACAGGAGGTAAAATATCAATTAACATTCACTTCTGACCAGAAAAACCTCTGGATATTGCTAGGGACAAAGGTGTTTATTTATCAGAGTTAAACATCACCACCGTCCGCTTGAGTGAACTGCCAATTGTTTTCACTCAGGGAGTTGCCACAGACCTCAACTGGTTTCTCACTATTTTAACTAATATATAGTAGACATCCAGTGCTGGATATTGTCACGTATGGCAAACCCAAACCCAGGAGTGTATCTGAATTTCTGTCTATGCATGCTTTTCTGCCTATAAAAGCCACCTTTGGCTTTGGGCCTAGCCCTCAGCTACTAGGGTGCTGCCAGGACTTACTGCACCAAAATCCATTGACTCCCACACGGGCAGGCAAGGAAGCCAAACATATACTACAGGGAAGGAGCTAGAGCTGGTAAGGAAAGAGCTAGACATAGGCAGGGTCAGAACCAGATAACAAGCATAGAATCATGAGACAAACTCAAAGTCAGGAACAAGCTGGCTTCAAAACCAGGGAGTTAACATAAAGGAAAGGACCAGGGAAGCAGGTAACAGGAACCAGGTAACAGTAGTAGCAAAAATGGGAGCACTTAGGACCAAGCACTCTTGACCTATAACAGGCAATGAGTTTGTACAGCACCTGAAACAAGCCATGCCTACTTGAAACTGCAAGGATACTAAAGGGTTGAACCAGGCTATGGGCACACAGATTGAAGGATCCAGCTGTTCTCAGCCTGCTGTATTTTTTCAGGCTGAGAGAAGTGGATCTGCCCCCTTACCCTGGTCCATTAATTTGAATGTGATCAGCCTGCATGCGCGCACACACAGTGGAGCTGAAGCTGTGGTCAGCCCAAATACGTGAAGGAGGCATCTCTGGGCTGACTTCAGCTTCAGCTCCACTGTGTGTGTGCGCATGCAGGCTGATCACATTCAAATCAATGGGGAAGGGAGCAGAGCTCTCAGATCTCATAGCCTGCAAAAATACACAGGATGAGAAGAACTGGAGCATTCAGCCTGTGTGTCCATAGTTTTAAGGTGGCCATAGATGTAACAATTACAATCTTTCTTGGAAAAGATCTTTCCAGGAAAGATCATTTGTTTCAGTACACAAGTTTAGAGCTGAATTGTCAGATATACAGGTAGAAACAATAGAATTCTAAATGTATCTGACGATTCAGCGGGCAATGTTCGGGTGTCTTCAAAAGCACCCGACCAAAATTTTCTGACAGCCCAATCAACGAGCCGACTGATATCCAATTCTTCTGCCGACATCGGTCGTCTTGTCTCCCACCATACACGCACCCAATATCATATGACAAAATATTATCAGTGCGTCTATGGCCAACTTTAGCAAAGGTATAACAGACTGTATATTAACCTGGTTCAAATCAAGGCAGGATGTTACAAATGTGGCTAATGAAACGTGTGAACAGAAAACTACCCCCATAAGACGTTTGTAGAACACATTGCTCAAACTCAAGAGTGTTACCTACAGTAAGGAAACACACGACCCAAGTTTAGGAACCACAAACTAGGGTTTACAATAGGTCTGTAAGAACCTTTAATCCTGGTGAGAAGGTCTTAGTTCTTTTCCCCACAGATAAAATGAAGTTCTCAATGAGATAACTAAAAGGGGTAGTGAAGTGAACTATAAGGAATGATGTGGACAACCTTATAAGAAAACAGGTTCAGGGGGACGCATGCGCGAGCTTGAAGAGGACAGACATGCCTAGGCGAGCTCTGCATTCCAGCAGGGAGGCGATAATAGATATCTCCACCGAACATTCCATACTCCGGTTCCTAAGATCTCTCGGGGGCCAACTGAATGTCCAAGCGCTCTCTTAAGGGCGTAGAACGGGAGGTCAGAGCTTGATAAATAACTTTTTCTCTCACAAAGGGGCCTTGTCTCCCAGATCCAAGATGGCGGATGATCCGAGCCCGGGAGAGTTGTCCGAGGAAGCCCTTCTTCGCCATTGCAGCTCAGCGATGTGTCGCAAGAACCTCAGAGTCCGCCTAAGGGTTATTCTCCGGACTCGGTACTTCTGAGTAAGTTTAAGTCTCTTCTACAAACTGAGCTTGCGGCTACTGCAAAATCTATAACTGTGCAGGTTATGGCTGAGATCAAGGAACTAGGCCACCGCACGGATACCCTGGAGACTAAGGCGGATGATCTGATTCAGCGGGTGAATGACCATGATGATTCTATCGAGGCTCTTCAAAAACAGATCGTAGAACTGCAGGACCGATCTGAGGATGCTGAAAACCGTTCCAGGCGGAACAACGTTCGTATCAGGGGATTGCCGGATACCATAATGGACCTGGCGACAGTCACCCCGGCCTTACTACAGCAACTTGTTCCAGATCTCCCGATAGAACGTCTAGAACTGGATCGTGTTCATCGGGCCCTGGGTCCTAAATTGGCAAGTAAGCTACCAAAAGATGTTATTGCTCGTCTTCATTATTATGCGACGAAAGAGGCCATAATGTCTGCTGCCCGCACCGCTGGGGATTTGTCTTATCAAGGCCATAAATACCAGATATATGCAGATTTGGCTTATGCCAGTATAGCCAAACGCAGAGGTTTTAAGGCTATCACATCATCACTGGCCATGCACAAGGTCAAATACAGATGGGCTTTCCCCGTTAAGCTGCTGTTTATGCACGGGAATAAATCCTACTCCATTATGACGCCACGAGAGGGCGCAGATTTACTGCAACAATTGGGACTGATGGATAAAGGCAAAGACCCTCCTCCGACTGAACTTCAAGATCCTGGGCGCTCTGCTCGGTCCCCACGGTAGATTTCACCGATGTGGTCTTCAGGCAGACCACGCAGGAGATAATCCTATCGGGTACTTTTATTTTTCCTTCTCTTCTTTATGGTGGAGTTACATTTACTGATGGAGTCGCCATCCCTGCTGGAAGAATTGGCCCCCCAGACGTAGTTGCCACTCGGGCTTCCCCCTAATATTGGGACGCGGACATGGCTTCTACATGGCACAAGGATAGAAGTGCCCAGGTTTACAAAGTTTATTTTTGTTTTGTTTTTGCATGGTTCTCGTGAAGAGTTTTTTCTATGATTTATTGGTCAGGAATGTTCAATTGCACATATTGAAAAGCTATATGGGTCTTGTGAAATATATGGGATGTGATCTGTTTTATGACAGTGAGTTTGTTGTACAAGGAAGATGTAATAGTAGTTTAATACTTCAACATTATGGCGATGAGATGTTTATCGCACAATGTTAAGGGATTTAACTCCCCCAGTAAGCGCACTATTGCGTTTAAATATTACCGTCACCATGCTATAGACATCCTGTTTTTACAAGAAACGCATTTTTCTAGCTCCTCTTACCCTAAGTACCTTAACCCTTTTTTCCCCCACAGTAATTCGAGCGTCTGGCCAGGTTAAAAAAGGGGGAGTGGCTATTTGCCTCCATAACATATTGAATTTCCGTATTGGTAAAACCATTTGTGACCCGAATGGGAGATATGCCATGGTAATGGGGCAACTTGAGGATCATGATGTGACATTAATATCCGTTTATGCACCAAATGAAGGCCAAGTTCGGTTTTACCAAAAGATTTTTTCCTTATTAGGCAAATATGCTACTGGAAGGATTATTATGGGCGGGGATTTCAATGGGGTACTTAATAATACACTAGATAGGGCCAGGGACCCCCTGATACGGGACACCGGTAATAACCGGGTATCTGCTCAGTTGAAGCAATCGATGGAGGAGTTGATTCTCTTGGACACTTGGAGAGAATCCCACCCTTTAGCGAGGGAATACACTTTTTTTTCAAGTGTCCATCGATCTTGGTCTAGAATTGATATGATATTAGTCTCTAGGTACCTTGCCCCAACCATAGCCAAAGCTAAAATTTTGACCTGTTCCTGGTCCGATCATTCACCGTTTTTTACCTCTTTTATTAATTTGACGGCTGGACAGGGAAAATTTAAATGGCGAATTAATGATACTCTTTTAGGGGACAGGGAGGTGGTACACCAACTTGAAAGCGAACTTTCCAATTTTTTTTCAACAAACAGCCAGCCAGATGTAACTCCAGGCACTTTATGGGAATGTCATAAGGCAGTTATAAGAGGAGCCCTTATACAAATCGGGGCCAGACGGAAAAGAATGCGTTCAAGCACAGATAGATAATCTGTCCAAGGAGCTAGCAATTCAGGAACGGATTTTGGTTGATACTCCAGCGAGGGACCAACAAACCAAGGTGCATAAATTACGAACCGAACTTAACCTTCTATTGACAGCTCAGGTGGATAAATCCCTCCGATGGGCAAAACAAAGATTTTATGCGAAAGGTAATAAGGCAGACTACCCGTTAGCCAGAAAACGTAATAACTATTACAATTCTAGACCTTTCACCACTATAAAAATAAAGGGACATGGGTTGTCAGCTAACCCTGAGCGAATGGTGGAGGAATTCTCGAATTTCTATCAACAATTGTTTAACCAGACTCGGGAATTTCCCCTCCATAAAGCTGAACGTTGGTTTACCCAATTAGACCTTCCAACCCTGGATCAGGACCAAATTGATCTCATGGCTCAGCCTATATCGGATGCGGAAATTCATTCGGCTATTAAAGAGCTCAAAAATTCCAAGGCTCCGGGCCCAGATGGCTACTCCCCATTGTATTATAAAACATTTGCCACAATTCTAGTCCCACATCTTAATAGGGTATTTACTGGGATAACCAACGGTGAAGGGTTTCGGCCGGAGGCCTTGGAAGCCAAGACAGTAGTTATCCCCAAACAGGGCAAGGATAATACGTGCTGTGAAAATTTCCGTCCAATTTCATTGTTAAAGTGGACCCGTCACCGAAAAAAAATATTCAAAATCGTATTTTATCACATTAGTCAAGCAAAATGAACTTTAATTGCACTATATAAATTATTTGAATCTTGTTTCCTTCAATCTGGAAATTCATAATTATAACAAGCAGGCAGGAGCCATTTTGTGGACACTGTTATTAAGACAAGTCTTGTATCATCTCAGAATCTTGTTTGTGCACCAGAATGGGGGACCTGATGTCCATCCCCATGCCCTGGTTACACAATTAAATGGTTAAGAGAACTGGGGGAATGTGGGGAGAGCAGTGACATGTAGGAAGTGCTGAATGGAAAGTGAAAGTAATTGACAATATTTGATTGACAGCTAAGATTTTAAAATGAGTTTACAACGGCTATGAATGCTTTAATAAAAAATAGAAATTGGATTTCATGTTTAATTTGAAAAGGACTTTTATTATACAGATTTTTGTGTCTGGATGACGGGTCCACTTTAAATGTGGACCTGAAATTGCTTGCTAAAGTCTTAGCTACCCGGGTAAATACTTTCTTGCATCACATTATCCACTTGGACCAATGTGGCTTCGTCAAAGGGAGACAGATGGCCGATAATATACGTAAACTTGTACATTTAATTAATCATGCAAATATTTCCAATACTGCTGGATATTAATAAAGCGTTTGATTCGGTTGGCTGGAAATATCTTCAGTACATTTTGGAGAGGTACAGGTTCCCTAGGCAATTCTTACTTTATATTCAAGCTCTATACAAAGAGCCCACCTCCAAGGTCAGTATGTTGGGTTATGATTCCAAACCTATAACCATGAGACGTGGGACGAGAGAGGGGTGCCCCCTCTCCCCTATACTTTTCCTTTTGGCAATAGAGCCTTTAGCTTGTGCTTTCAGGCAGAACCCTGATATCCGTGGTTTGATAGTGGGGGATGGGGAGTATAAATGTACTTTATATGCGGATGACGTTATACTGTCCATAACTAGGCCATTGACTACTTTGCCTAATGTGTACAAGACCCTAGAAAATTTTGGAAGGTTACGGGCCTAGTTATCAATTCCTCAAAATCAAGGGCACTGAATATTAATGTTCCCCATCCACAAGTTAAATTGCTTAAATTAAATTTTGATTTCGGTTGGGAAGATAAATCGTTGAAATATTTGGGTATTAATTTGACTAACTCCCTCCATTCCATAAATAAATCAAATTACCCTAGTCTGCTTCACCAAATACGACAAACTCTTCATGGACGGGTAGGATACAGGCGATCAAAATGATAATATTGCCTAGAGTTCTGTATTATTTATCCACTTTACCCTTGTCTCCGGAACCTGTATTTTTCCGATCCCTGGAAAGAATCTGTTATGAATTTATATGGAACCGGACCAAACCTAGAATACCCAGGAAGTATATGTCCCGCCATAATACCAGGGGTGGGTTGGGGGTACCCGACTTCAAGAAATATTTCATAGCAGCTCAGTTAAGCCATATAGCTAAATGGCACATTGTTGGCACACCTCCCCACTGGGTGACGTTAGAAGGAGCTGAATTGAGAGCCTGCTCACTCGCTAATTTGTTGTGGATCCCTAAAGTGTCCAGACCTAAAATACATAATCAGGTGCTAAAACAAGTTATGGGACATTGGGACCAGACTCAAAAATGGTATAAACTTAAATCTCCTCAAGCTCCATTATTGAGATAGTCCCTTAATCCGACCTTTCCTCCCGGGATGCTGAACACCTTTGAGTGGTGGCATCGGGCAGGGTTGTCCCGGATCTGGGACTTGACTAAAATGGGGGTATTGCCTTCACCTCTGTTATTAAGGGAAACATTTAAAGTTCCCCCGGAGGAAGCAATCCGTTTAGCCCAAATTCACCATTATGTATCGTCTTTATTGAAGGGCCTGGATAAGGTGCTTTCTCCTGTGACACTATTTGAACATATATGTATTTCTAAACCTTTGGGTCCCAAAAGCGTTTCTTTTCTATATAAGGATCTGTTTTCCACCATTCCGGTTCTACACTTGAAATATATCAATGACTGGCATCAGGAACTGGGGGACACACAACCTGAGGAAGTATGGGATGAGATTTTATTACAACTTACTAAATGTTCAATAAATGCATCTATTCAGGAAACCTCCTTCAAAGTTTTATTGAGATGGTATATGGTACCTGTCAAGCTCGCTAAATGGTTCCCGGGTCACTCACCAAATTGCTTTAGGGGATGTAATCACCTGGGTACTATGGGTCATATTTGGTGGGGGTGCCCCATGGTTAAACGGTTGTGGTCCCGAATCTATGCTTTGCTTGATAATGTGTTTCATATCCCCCTGAGGAAGAACCCATATGAAGCGCTTTTCAATAAGCCAATAGATATCTTCACCAACCCACAAATGAAGCTTGTAATGACGATATTTAGTGCCACCAAACAAGTTATAGCTCAGTCCTGGCGTACCTCTTCTTTAGATTTTAATATGGTGAAACATAAAGTAGATACTGTCATGGTACTGGAGAAATTATCCTATATGATCCGAGATAAACAAGCAGTGTTCCTGACTATCTGGTCGCCCTGGCTGAGCTATAGAGATATCAGGATCAGTCTGTGATGTACCCTGCAACATTGTGAACTGTGAGGGTGTGGCAAGACCCAATACGGTTATTTGCTATATATCCAAGCATGTGTGTAAGTGCATTTCTGTGTCATGTGGCGTTAATAACGATTGACATATGATGGTTCGTTTTGTACTTTTTTTAAATGATTCTCTCTCTTCACCGGAGTTTGTAAGTTATCATAATTTTATATTCTTTTTGTTTTATTTATTTTTTTTCTCTGTAATGCGGATTTATATTTGGTGACTTGCATTTTCTGAAGAACTGTATGTGTATGAACATTTGTTGCAAGTCAATTTGTACTTGTTTGAAATTTCAATAAAGATTATTGAAAAAAAAAAAAAATAAGAAAACAGGTTCAGATTTATCATGTGAATTTACTGAAACCCTGATTTCCTCTAGGTTCATCTTGTAGGCTAGGGCCAGACGATATATTCCAATGCAGATTCTCCGCAGGCATAGAGTCCGCTCCCCATGCCTTTTGAGTAGTGATGGATGAATATGTCCTGATTCGCTTCACCGGAAAATTTGCGAAACAACGGAAAAAGTTGCGAAATGGCAAAAAATTGGTGAAATGCATTGAAGTCAATGGCATCAAAATAATTTTGACGCGTCAAGAATCGTTTTTTTTCAGTGTGACTCTTTTGTCCAAATGCATTAAAGTTAATGGGTATCCAAAAATTTTGGCAGGTGACAATTTTTATGCGTGCAACAATTTTGGTGAATTACAATTTTTTTTGCAGCAAATTTTCGCTGCCATTTTGCGAAAATATTCACAGCAGGTGAAATGAGAAAAGTCACTGAATCCATGCATGGCAAATAAATTCTGTGATCACTACTTTTGAACTGTAGGTGGATTTTGGCGCAAAATGCAAAATGTTGTGTTTCAGCGCCAAAATCCACCTTGTCTGTCTGCAGACAATGCTTCTGGGTGCAGGCACAGCAGGAGCAGAATAGCAGCCTGTGGAGAAACAGGTTTAGATCTGATAGGAGCTCAGAGAAAACAAGAGCCCAGTGTGAGCTGAGAGTGTCAAGTCTGTGTGGACAACAACTAGGGTTGCCACCTTTTCTGAAAAAAATACTGGCCTTACTATATATCTATCTTTTTTCCCTATTAATAACATTGGGATCAACCATCATTTTTATCGGCCAGGCCGTTAAAATACCAGCCAGGTGGCAACCCTAGCAACAACAGGTGAAGGTGTTTTCAGCTGTGAATTCCAGCAGGGGAAAATACCCTGGGTAATAGTTACAGCCCAAGTGTGGCAAGGGTTTTGTTTTATTTTGCTTACACACCCGTTTGCTCAGAGTCTGGAACTATATACTAAATGGACTTTACATGCTCACATATTTAATAAAACAATCCCTGTACAAAATTTATTGAGCATGATAATGTTAAGTGTGGGGAGCTGCCAGGAGCTGGCAAAGTTAAAAGCGTGGAAGAGGGAATTACATATAGCTGAAATCACAGGGCTGAAAAACTGAATGTGGTAGGTATCATGAATGAGGCTAATGAGGAATGCAGATAGAGAATAAAAAGGGCTTATAAGTCAGGGTATATATTTGAAAAATGGAGTAGGACAGCCAGGAGATCACGTTACAATGGGGGATGTCTGTGGGTAAGAGCAGAATGGATGGAGGAACAAGATTTTGGTAGCCCATAAGAATGATGGAGGAAGGTTGAGGCATGATATCACTCAGAGGAGGGGCCATGATGAAATCACAGGGACAGGGACCTGTCAGGAAAAAGTAAGCGATGCATTAACTAAAATGGCAGGCAGGAGGGAGGAGTATGAATGTTGTAGTCAGGACCTGTCAGCACAAAGTAAGGTTGCTAAGATTTATTTTTTAACAATGTAAAGGGAGGAAAGGGAAGGACTTTTCAGATAGATGTTCTAAAATAGACACCCATATGTTTATTTCCATCCTCTCATGGATGGTATGTGTGTATCCTATGAGTAGTAGCATCGTGTGTCTCTGGTTTTGTGATGACACACTTTTTTGCAGAGAAGGGACAGATCCAGCAGATGGTGCTGTCGATCTTCCACATAATTTGCAAAGAGCCCAGAAACGGAAGGAACACATGAAGAAGGAAAGGCTGTTGTGGGGGAATATGGTAAGTAGTTAGGATGGGGGTTTAGGCTGCCTTTGATTTGCTGTGAAGGCTGTTGTGGTTGATATTTGTAGTGCTTTCTGGTTGCATCAGTATGTAAGGGGCTATTCGATAGCAATGTGTCAGTACTGTCTTGTTAATGAGTAATTAGGTGCTCCCTGATGACAAAACAAAACAGACCAACATATACATACACAAAAGCATTCTACAGGTGAAACCTGAGAGTGGGGGGCAAAGGTAGGAGGGTGGCGTTGTTACATACTGTATGTGCTTATGCTTGTATGGTGCAATATATATTATAAATATGCTCTATATAGAATAGGAGTTTTGTAATAGAGCTATTGAATGACTTCAGTTGCAAAACAGCAGCTGCTTTTCTGTAGAAAGTAATGGAATATATTTCAATATGTGAGTGGTTTTAAATAAAAGGAACAGCTGATTTCCTGGCCATCCCCCGTCAACATGGAAAATCTATACTTATGGGTAATCTCCTGCTGCTTCCCAGCCTGGACAGAAGAAATGGTTAATTTCACCACACCACAAAGCCCACCCCTTCCTATTCCTCCTCAGTCTTTTCTTCTGTCCCAGCCTGGATGCAGTAGGAGATTGTTCCCTCTGTACTTCAGGTGAAATTTATACTCACACTTAAGATTACCAGGCACAGTTCTTAGGGAGATTCTCTTTGCCCGAAGCCCCTGTCCTGTGTGGCAACTGCGTTGTCTGGAGGGGGATTTTTGGCAGAGCTGGATGTTGTTGCCGCATTTGTGGCTCAAAGGTGCGCTCCAGTGTGCGCGATGACGTCATCACCCGGTGACAGCTAAGTTGCAGCGCTGCCTTGGATGTTGGCGTTTTTTCTGCCTGTGCAAAATGGATCCAGCTGCCCCGAAGAGGACCGCTTCCAAGGTGACAGTGTGAGTACTCCAATCTACTGATGTTGCGAAAAGAAATCTCCCCTATATAGTGGCTTATGTATGGCCTTATTTTTTATAGTGTCTCTGCTGAAGAGCCTACTAAAAAGAGAGATAAGCAAGATGCTGAGAAGAGATGCAGAGCATGTGTTAATGTGGCTATGAAAGATAAGAAATTTTGCCAAGACTGCTTTGATGATTATCTGTCTAGACAGATTAACCCTTCTGTGGCCAGGGATTCTCCTCAGGATATGCCTATTCCTTCAACTTCTGCCACTTTGCCTGATCAGCAGTCTTTGATGTCATGGATTAAAAGTGCAGAATCTCAATCTCTTAAAGAGACAGTTCTCTCTAACCCAGATTTGTCTGTATTTAATAGAGATCCCTCTATTCAGGAAATTCCTTGAATGACAGCTCTTCATCTGATGAAGAATTGCCTAGTGATGAAATTTCAGTATTCGATCAAAAACATCTTACTCCCCTCATTAGGGCTATTAGGCGCACCTTGAATCTGGAGGATGCAAGTCAGCCTTCTACCTCCCTTCTATTTTCTAAAAAAGCGAAGATGGCTTTTCCTATTCATAAGGAGGTGCAGGATTTAATCCGTTTGGAATGGGAGAAGATTTCCAGGAGAATTCCAGCGGAAAGAAGGATTGAGCAATTATACCCTTTCTCTGATGATATTCAAGATACTTTGAATAAACCTCCTTCATGGATGCTCCAGTGGCAACATTGTCGAGGAAGACGGCGTTGATATATCTGCTTTAAAGAATCCCATGGATCGCTGCAAGCCTTCTATTGCATTGGAGTCCGTTACCAAGGCACTTTCCCTTTGGGCAGAAAACTTAGAGCAGGCCATTAAAGATCGAATGCCCAGAGAGAGGATTCTGGAAGGTCTTGAAGATTTCAGGTTGGCCTCTAATTTTTGCCTGCAAGCATCCTTGGATATGGTGCAATAGTCTGCTCGCTCAATGTCCTTTGCAGTAGCAGCCCGTAGAGCCCTTTGGGTAAGATCTTGGTTTGCGGATACCGCTTCCAAAAATTCGCTTTGCAAGATGCCTTTTGAGGGCAAGAAATTATTTGGCAAGGCCTTGGACGACATTATATCAAAATCTTCTGGGGGTAAGAGTACTTTTCTGCCGCAAAGTAGAAGATTTCCTGATAACTTCAGGAGGCGGGCAGACAGTTCCTTTCGAAGAAGAGATGATACTAGAGGATTCAGATTCGGAAGAGATTTTAGAACCTCAAATTGGCGTGCAGGCCAGACATCTTTTAGGACCAGAGCTAGACCTCCAAGGTCCCCCAAGTCCTCTTCAAAGGCTCAATGACGGTCTCTCTACCCATCCTCCTGTAGGGGCAAGACTTTTGGCCTTTCAAGGAGTATGGGCCAAGGAGTTCTCAGACACATGGGTGTTCACTACAATTCAAAGAGGCTACAAATTGGAATTTTCTTTAAAACCTATGTTAGACCATTTTGTTGTTTCAAACATACCAAGAGATCCAGAAACAAGAGAAGTTCTTTTTCATTATGTTCAGCAGCTGCTGATGAAACAAGCAGTTACAAAAGTTCCTTTCCAAGAAGAAGGAACAGGATTCTATTCTCCTCTTTTTCTAGTTGTCAAGGCAACAGGGGACTTTCGTCCAATTCTAGATCTTCGAAGGATAAACAAATTTCTAAAGTATCAACCTTTCAAAATGGAGACATTGGCGACCATAAAGAAGGTTATTCATCCAGGGGATTGGATGGCATCCTTGGATCCGAAGGATGCCTACCTTCACGTGCCCATTGCTTTAGAGCATCAGAAATTTCTGCGGTTTTGTCTACAGGGTCGGCACTACCAATTCCGTTTGGTCTAGCAACCTCGCCCAGGACCTTTACCAAGATTCTTGTGGTAATAATAGCCAAACTGAGACGGGAGAAAATCGAAGTCTATCATTATCTGGACGACTTGCTTCTTGTAGCCAGAGATCCAGAGAGCTTATCTGCCAACCTTCAAATGACCAGGGACACTCTGGAGAAGTTTGGGTGGATCATAAATACGGCCAAAAGTCAGCTTATACCAGTTCAGAGGATGATCTACCTGGGTGCTCAGGTAGATACAGTTCTGGGCATGATGTCTCTTCCATTGCTGAAGATCCGACATATTGTACTTCAGGTCAATCAGTTGCGGGGGAGGTCCTACACTTCAGCGAGGACATTCATGAGTCTTTTAGGTCTCCTCACTTCAACGATAGGTCTGGTGAAATGGGCCAAATGGAGGATGAGACCGGTTCAACTTTCGTTTCTCAGGCAGTGGAATCCAGTTGTCCAGGATTGGTCTCGGTTAATCCAGATCACCAGAGAATGCCGACAATGCCTTGTTTGGTGGACGGTTCCGAGCAACCTTCGGAGGGGGTTCCCTCTCGAAGAACCAGTTTGGATGGAGACATTTACGGACGCCTCTGGTGTAGGTTGGGGAGCTCACCTACTAGATCTCTATGCTCAGGGAGCTTGGGAAGAGAATCTATCCGAGATCCCATCCAATGTCCTGGAGATCAGGGCGATCTCACAAGCACTTCGGGCATTTGAGAAGGTCATCCTCGGTTCCTCAGTGAAGATCAGGACTGACAATGTCTCGGCTGTAGCATATGTCAAGGGCCAGGGAGGAACGAGGAGCAAAACCCTTCTCAGAGAGATGATACCAATTATGGAGTGGGCTCAAACTCATCTTCAGGACCTTACTGCTCAACACATTCCGGGTGTTCAGAATTCATGGGCGGATTGCCTGAGCCGTCACCATTTACCGAAGGGAGAATGGGAGCTGAAGCAGAAGGTTTTTCTCTGGATAACATCTATTTGGGGCTGCCCACAGATAGATCTGATGGCAACAGATCGGAATACCAAGCTTCCGGTCTTCTTTTCCAGAGCCCCTTGTCCTGGAGCAGCAGCATTGGATGCCTTCTCCCAGACCAGGGACACTTCCCAGAATTGGAAGGATCTGTTTGCCTATGTGTTTCCTCCGATACCGGTAATACTAAGAGTATTACAGAAGGTTATGAATACGAGAATGGAGGTGATAGCAATTCTCCCCGACTGGCCCAGGAGGCCTTGGTATCCACTCTTGAGACGCCTATCAATTGCGGATCCATTGCCAATCCCACACTCCAGGGACCTCCTACTTCAGGGTTCTCGGAAACATCCCAATCCAGTGAGTTTCAAGCTAGCGGCTTGGAGATTGAGAGGAGTATCCTGAAAAAATATGGTTGTTCTGACTCAGTCATTGAGACCCTGGTTAGGGCTAGGAAGAGTAACACCAATTCTAAGTACCATAAGGTTTGGAGAACCTTTAGTTCTTGGGCTATGAGTAAACTCCTGGATCCTTTGACACCTTCAGTGGCAGTTATATTGGAGTTTCTCCAGGAAGGTCTTCAGAAGGGGTTGAGCCTTAATACTTTAAAGGGTCAAATTTCAGCTTTATCAGCAGTTCTGGAAAAGAGATGGTCCAAGGAGCCCCTAATAGAGAGATTCTTTCAAGGAGTGAAAAGAATCCGGCCGGATCTTCCACTTGTCTTAAGGCCTTATCGGCTGAACCTTTTGAGCCTCTGGAACAGATATCGCTTTGGTTACTAACCTTAAATACTTTCTTTCTAGTAGCTATCACGTCAGCGCGTAGAATCTCTGAGCTACAAGCTCTTTCTGTGGATCCACCTTATACAATCTTTCATGAGAAGAAGGTGCACCTTAGGCCAGTTTTTATTTTTCTTCCTAAGGTGGTATCTAAATTTCATATTAATGAGCCGATTGTTTTGCCTTCATTTGAGAATCTTACAGCTTCCCAAGAGAAAGATCTATCGCTGGATATCAAGAGATGTTTGGAAATGTACATCAGAAGAACAGAAGGTTTCAGGAAATCAAGAATGCTCTTTGTTATTCCCACTGGGAAAAGAAAAGGGGAGCAAACCGCTAAGTCTACTCTAAGTTCCTGGATAGTCAAGGCTATATCGAGATCATATAAAGAGCAGGGCAACTCTCTAGACAAGGGAGTTAGAGCACATTCGGCCTGTGGTGTGGCAGCTTCTTGGGCAGCGGAAGCAGGAGTCTCCTCTGAAGACATTTGTAGAGCAGCGACCTGGGTCACACCCAATACATTCATTAGGCATTACAGATTGGATGTGATGTCTTTCTCTCAGGCCCAGTTTGGGCAATCAGTCCTTCTTTCAGCTACTTCTGTATAATAAATTGATCAGCATTAATCCCGCCCTTGTATTGATTGCTTGGGTATATCCCATAAGTATAGATTTTCCATGTTGACGGGGGATGGCCAGGAAAAGAGAAAATTAAATAATACCTACCGGAATTTTCTTTTCCTGGCCATCCTCCCCGTCAACATGCCCGCCCTATTGTGACTTTATAATCAGACTGAGGAAGAATAGGAAGGGGTGGGCTTTATGGGGTGGTGAAATTAACCATTTCTTCTGTCCAGGCTGGGAAGCAGCAGGAGATTACCCATAAGTATAGATTTTCCATGTTGACGGGGAGGATGGCCAGGAAAAGAAAATTCCGGTAGGTATTATTTAATTTTCTCTTTTCTTGTAAGAGGAAGAGCCGGCGAACATCATCAGCATCCTGTGAAGAGCCACTGCTAGCTCTAGGTGGCACTCTAAAAGCATAGACCCCAATTCAGCATGAAAGATAGTGCCTGCTATAGTTCAGTACTTGAAGTTTAACTAAGTAAAATAATTTAGTCCATAGAAGAATTAAAAGATAAAGCAATAAAAAACTAAATAAAAAGAACAAAGGCAAACTTGCTAAGTGTGGACTTTTAAAATTTACATTTATCATCCGTTTTCAATAGTTTCTGAGATATTAGAGTTTTAGACTGAAAACAAGGCTTTTTAGTGCCACAACTCTCTATGTCAGCATCCTTAACTGCCTATTACTTACTGCCTATGTACTTCCTGTATAGTCAGTTAATTCTAGGGTTGCTTATTCTTTGTTGAACTAAATCCTAGTATTAACTCAAAAATTGTAGAAAAAAAGTAGAAAATTAAATTATATTGCAAAAGTGCCCAAGGTAGCACTCTGATTAAGTCTATTTAGATCCGCATTAACTATAAAGAAGTTACATGCATTTTGTTTTGCTTAAATAAGATAGTAAGTCTAAATTACTGGGGGAGTGGTACAAAATGCTAGTTACTAGCCTGATAAAGAGTTTTTTTTTTATCAAGATTGTTTGATACTATTAATATATGTGTATAAGCACGACAATTGAATGTAACAAGCAGTTATATTACTGATCACTTATTAGATTAGATATTAGTTGCTCCAATAGAGACACAAATATAAATAAGTTGCATCAATGGGATTGCAATGAATAACATCAGAGCTGAGAGTTGTGCCACTGCAGACACAGGTACTTTTGGCTGATTGCTAAAGTGTATGACACATCTCTTGAGGAAGTGGGATCAGAAGCCCAAAACATGTAAGGTACAGTGGCCTTACTACAGGAGCTCCTTTTATTGGACTATCTTCATAATTGAGATGTTGGATCTGTGGATAGATTGGTGACATTTTTTATCAACTGGAATTGTGGGTAGCTGCTTGAGATTTACTTTTTGAATGTTACTAAAAAAAAATAGGGTTACACTATTTTTGTTCTACTTTTTCTTTAATATGTTTATTCACCTCTTACTATACTATTCGCCTCAAACTATACTACAGGTATGGGACCTGTTATCCAGAATGCTCGAGACCTGGGGTTTTCCGGATAATGGATCTTTCCGTAATTTGGGTCTTCATGCCTTATGTCTAATAAGAAATCATACAAACATTAAATAAACCCCATAGGCTGGTTTTGCTTCCAATAAGGATTAATTATATCTTAGTTGGGATCAAGTACAAGCTACTGTTTTATTATTACACAGAAAAAGGAAATCATTTTTAAAAATTTGGAATATTTGGTTAAAATGGGGTCTATGGGAGACAGCCATTCCATAATTCGGAGCTTTCTGGATATCGGGTTTCCGGATAAGGGATCCTATACCTGTATACATCTTGGCTGGAACAAATTTTTATTCACCTCTTACTATACTATTCGCCTCAAACTATACTACAGGTATGGGACCTGTTATCCAGAATGCTCGAGACCTGGGGTTTTCCGAATAATGGATCTTTCCGTAATTTGGGTCTTCATGCCTTATGTCTAATAAGAAATCATACAAACATTAAATAAACCCCATAGGCTGGTTTTGCTTCCAATAAGGATTAATTATATCTTAGTTGGGATCAAGTACAAGCTACTGTTTTATTATTACACAGAAAAAGGAAATCATTTGGAATATTTGGTTAAAATGGGGTCTATGGGAGACAGCCATTCCATAATTCGGAGCTTTCTGGATATCGGGTTTCCGGATAAGGGATCCTATACCTGTATACATCTTGGCTGGAACTAGGGGTAGTCAGAAGAGGCATGTGTATGTGTGCAATGCTGGGGGGGGGGTGACAGGCACATATTTTTTTTCTTCACCTACCCCTAGTCTTGGCATGTCCCCTCACTAGCCACTGGTGCTGCCCCCCATAGTCAAAGCACATGTGCTCCTGTTTGAGCACATGCTCATTTATTATGTGTATGTGCACAAGAGCTGGAGGGACACAGCCAGCCAGGTTGCCTTGGGTGCCTGGATGGCATGGCCTGGCACTGAGACAGTGTGTGAGTAATAAATCCAAAGGGGGTGTCATCCCTTTCCATATTGCTCATTTGATATCACTGCATGATACAGACATGAATAGTTTTCTGTTTTTACTTTTGATGCCTGTTTGATTGACTAATTAAGAAAAAAATCATTCTAGTGGTAGTTGTAATTCATCTTTGACTTTAACAAGTTCATTGATTCTGCCAATATACCTTTTTGTCAGCAAAGGGAAGTGCACAGTAGCATTCTAAATATGTAATCAAATGATTAATCAGTGTGGTTGAAGCTTCCTTCCTGCTACTCGCAGCACTTCCTCTGTAACTGGAAGAAAATGTGAGAGAAAAAGCAGAACAGCTAGATGTGACACTATCCTAATAGTCAGCAGTACAGGCACAGCATTGTCTGCAAATTTTAAACTCTGCAAATTTTAAACAAATGGTTCTTCAGCAGCATCAGTTTTCCGGAATAAACAGGTAATTACTTTTATTTCATCTTAAAACATCTGGTTTCTGTGTCTGGGACCTTTTTTTTTGTAAATGATCATCTTTTGCCCTTTTAGCTCAAGGAGCTACTAAAACCTAGATTTCGTATTATTAAAACAACAGGCAACAAAAGTATGCCCTATTCATTATACTCACGTTAAAAAGGAGGGTGTACTGCCCCTTTAATTCAACAAATTCTGAAACACATATATACCTAGGGAATTAGTGCAAGTATGGCAAATGTGAATATACATCTTGCTCAGATAAAAAATGTGCTGGTTTTTATTACAGCTATATTCAGTGTTAGTAGCCAGACTTATCTATTTAGTAGCATAAGGCTTTATTTGTATTTTCTAGCTGTGTCATATAACTCCAGCTAATATGATTTCTTCCACAGTCCGACAACACAATAGAAGTTAGTTAGTATTACTATTTTAATTAAAATGAACGTTATCTGTTTTTGTGGTTTAGGGAAATGAGATGTAAAATTATGTTTCGTTGGAACAGATGAGAAAACAGTTAAAGGACAATAAAGCACTGTTCCGTGTTTTCATCTCTTTTGACAAATAGGCCTAAACTAGTTGTCATTTTTGCTCATTATTCATTTTTTGTAATACTCCATACTCTATATTGGATGGGAAGGAACCAATGAAGTATCTCTTTGGTCATCATATGAATAAAGATGCCTTGTTTCATCTTGGTCTTAACATTTCTGTATTCAAATGTTTTCACTATCCAATGATAGTTCTGTTAAGGTTAAAGGTGCAGTATACTCCCCTTTTCAACTTTATTTCAATGGATACGGTTTGTGCTGAAAATACTTTTGCAGGGCCCATGCCTTCTGGTAGGACTTAGGGGTCATGCTTTAGTTTAAAAACAAACAGAGGCATAAAATGTAGAGACAAAGACAGAAATTGTGGACAACACAGGCAAAAGTCTAATGTTATGGTTTCTAATGGGTGAAACAGGGTCAGAGGCCAAATATCAGGAACAGGTATAGGCAGGCAGTAGTCAGGACAATTAGAAACAAGCCAGGTGTCAGTAACCATAATGATCAGATATAGAGTACACTGAGCAATGTAAGTAAGAACCACAAACAGCCATAGAACCTGGTCATGTAGGCTTTTTATTTTTACTGTATTGACAAAAACACCACATTGCAACGCAGTAATGTCACAGAGTATTCAACACAACAGTCTTTTATAAACTGCAATGCCTAGATCATCATTTTTGTATTTTATAGTTGTCATTATTTTTATGAATATTATAGCTCAATTTACAAAGGTTGGAATAACTAAGTCATGCTTCCAATAAACTTGTTATAACCTTACACAGTAAGAATTTATTATATTTAGCATATTGTAGGAAAACATTCATCCTGGCCCAAAAATGGCAATTTGAAATTCAAAGTACTTGTGCCCCATCACCATCCTGTCACAGCAACCTCCCATCCAGCAGCCACAACCTCAATTCCACCTTTGCCACCTGCCTGCTCTTTTGCAGAACTCAATGCAAGACAGGGTTGTTGTGAGTTGCTGTATAGTAATTTTTCTTCTAATTGTGCTCACTGGCTGCAGCTCCCTAGTATGCCTCCCCAGTTCTAACACTGACACCACTTAACAGAAGTGGTTTGCACTTCTGTGGACTCATGTAAGTATTAGAATAAAATTTATACACAGAGGTTTGCCAGTGATCAGTATTCTGATTGCTGGATCAGTAGTGATCACACATGAGCTTCTAGATTTTCTTAAATCTGAGCAGCAGGGAATCTTAATGTATTTCTAAGATAGCTGTTTTTAATTAAGGATGATATAAGTATCTTGGATTGCCTCAGTTTATAAAAAAGGTCATTTCAACAAGGTTTTAATTTAAGTAATATTTCATGTATTATTTTTCTTTTCTCTTTTTAGCTTTCATCTGGCATGGAGCTGGACAATTATGAACAGCCAGTTGTATTAAGAGATGAAAACCAACGCAGAAGAAGAAAAATGAGGCCACATTCTGCAGCTTCCAGTGTACTTTCCATGGAGATAATTCCAATAGAGTTTAGTCTGCCCACGAGTAACAGGTGTAGTAAAGTGCAGGAAACAATGCTGCTTGAAGTTGCTGGCAATTGCAGTGTTGAGCAAATGAAAGCACAGGTCTGGATGCATGCTATCGAAAAAAGCCACAACTGCGATTTTTACCAGATGCTTACTCCAGACCAATTTCTGCTGCGGTATCAAAAGAAAGGACAGTGGTATGAAATATATGACAAACACCAAGTAATACAAACACTAGACTGTATAATGTACTGGAAAGTTTTACAAAAAACTGTAGGAAAGATTCATATTGTGCAGAAAGAAAAAACCTCAGAAGAAATGATAGAATATCAGAAAACATTAAATTATTTGATTGGATATGATGTTACTGATGTAAGCAATGTCCATGATGATGAGTTAGAATTTACTCGTCGTCGATTAGTGACGCCACGAATGATTGAACTGTCCAGGAGAGATGCTAGGTTATATTCCATGGACCCATGGGTGACTTCCAAACCACTTCCTGAATATTTGTGTCAAAGAATTACATCCAATAGCATTTTTATCATCATACACAAAGGAATGACAACCCACACAATCAGAGTTTCTATTGGTGATACACCAGATGCAATATTGCATAGTTTCTTTACAAAGATGGCAAAGAAAAAGTCATTGTTGGAGATTTCTGAGGAGAACAGTGAACTTGATTTTGTTCTAAGAGTTTGTGGCAGAGATGAATATATTATTGGAAATGCACCAATTAAAGATTTTCACTGGATAAGGCAGTGCATTAAAAATGGTCAGGAGATACACCTTTTTCTGGACAAGCCTCCTGATGCATCAAAGGATGATGTCCAGAAAGAGGAGTGGCCTTTGGTTGATGACTGCACAGGTGTCACAGGGTACCATGAGCAGCTAACAATTGAAGGCAAGGACCACAAAAAGATTTTTACTATATCACTTTGGGACTGCAACCGGAAGTTTAGAGTAAAAATAATTGGGATTGACATACCTGTTCTGCCAAAAAACACTGAGCTTATCGTTTTTGTGGAAGGGAACATTCAGCATGGCCAACAAGTCCTTTCACAGAGGAGAACTATGTGCAAGCCTTTTACCGAAGAAGTTCTGTGGAATTCATGGCTTGAATTTGATATAAAAATCAAAGATTTACCAAAAGGAGCTCTTTTAAATTTACAAATATTTTGTGGTAAAGCACCAACTGTCTCGAATAAATCTACTGTTCTGTCACCAGAGTCTGCCACTTCAGACTCCAAATGCAAAAACCAGTTACTTTACTATGTTAATCTGTTGTTAATTGACCACAGGTTTTTATTAAGACAGGGAGAGTATGTCCTTCACATGTGGAAAATTCCAGGTAAAGGAGAAGAACAAGGAAGCATTAATGCTGATAAACTTACATCTGCAACTAATCCTGCCAAAGAAACATCTATGGCCATTTCTATTAGTCTAGACAAGTACTGCCATCCAGTTGCACTTCCTAAACACAAACTGGTGTCTGATCCAGAGCTTGAAAGGCCAAGGACTGAAATGCCCAACCAACTCAGGAAGCAGCTTGAAGAAATCGTAGCTACAGACCCACTATACCCCCTTACACCTGAAGATAAAGAGCTGTTGTGGCATTTCAGATCTGAAATAATTAAAAACCCAGAAGCGTATCCAAAGTTGCTCAGTTCAGTAAAGTGGGGGCAACAGGAAATGGTTGCCAAGACATATCAATTATTGAGTAAAAGAGAAGCATGGGATGATTGCTCTCTTGACGTTGGACTAACAATTCAGCTTCTTGACTGTAATTTTTCAGATGAAAATGTAAGAGCCATGGCAGTTCAGAAACTGGAAAGTTTGCAAGATGATGATGTACTGCATTATCTTTTACAGCTGGTACAGGTAGGGCCTACTTTTGCATAACTGCGACAGCACTTCTTTTTTGTGAGTATTTGTTTGCATGAGCAGAAAGTACATTTACATTGCCTCACAAATGTATGACATATGAATGAATCCTTGTTCTCCTTTTTCATTCTTACTTCCTGCATATCTGTTTCATAGTATTATGTTAAAAGTGAAACACACTACATAATTAATGTATTCATTCTTGCAAGAGATTTTATATTTCATAATACTAATGTTCTGTGCAAGTTTTGTCCAAATCAACAAAACACCAAGGGGTCCACTTAAGATTGCTCATGCTTTTGCTTTTGGCGCCAAAGTTTTTCTTCATTCCAAAAGCCTGTTTGGGTAAAATGAGGAAGATTACCAAGGTTTGTTATGCACAAACCCCAACATGATTAGTAAACTCACATAGCATTTCCAATTGCTTGTTTACCTCTTTATCTGCGTTCTGGGAGCTAATATCACCCTATTTAGACATTATTATAACAAGTTATTATTATTGTTAACTTTTAATTTTTATTACATTTATAAAGCACCAATATGTTCTGAAGTTATGTTAGGAACTGTAGTCTCAGCAACAGGTTTCGGTGTCAATGGGGGTTCCTAACAAGTTGGCACCGTAATTCTACCTTTTGTCCTAATATAGGGACATGGGAATAATCCTATTCTTAGCATGTTTTCCCACTGGCAATTTTCCTGGCATTTTAGCTATTGGGAGAGAAACAAGGGGCATTTTGTTTTGTGTGCCATTGCCCTTATATGCTATCTGTAGTTGTACTTTGTGTGCCATATTTTCACTATTTTTTCTTTTTTACCATAAATTTGTATGTCTACATAGGGCCTATTAGTGGTATAGTGCAAACGTGGCCCACTTTTCTTAAATATTGGTTCTGTATTCTGTCTTATTTAGTGAAAGTCCCATTTCAACAAGATACGACTGATAAAATGTCATGTTTCATTTGAATCTCATCTTCAGATATTAATGGAGCTCCCAGTTGAAAATAATATATATCTCTGAATCTCTTTAGAAATGGTTATGGAGATCACTATTTCAGTAGTTTATTGAAACAGTAGTCTATTTTAACTAAGTTATTTAACTGAACCTTTTAGATGTTTGCTGGATGTATAAATAGAATACTGTTATATGTTGTAATTCTAAACGAAGAATATAAATGAAATAATAATTTTATTACAAACAGACACCCACAGTGAATTAAAAAAGAAGGACTAAATGTCAAAACGTTTGGTTGTGTAAATGCAAGCAAGGCAAGTGAAAGGGTTCCCTGCCTGTGGCAGGCTCACTTTATTTAGGAAACACTAGTAGGGAGAGTGGATTTCTAGTGGTAAGTGGGCTTTATGAGACAACTTCATCCAGTGCATCAGTAACAAACTAAGGAATTTGGTGGCTTATTTAGTCTCAAAAATTATGAAAATTTGAAAGAATGTATGTTTTCCCATTTCTTGGAACATTTTTAAAAGCCTTGTTTCTTCTTTTTAAGGCTGTAAAGTTTGAACCATATCATGACAGTGCTTTATCCAGATTCCTTTTAAAGCGTGCATTACAAGTAAGATATTGTTATCTTAAGATATCATCATTACATAGACATTATTATTAATCACTTCGATTTGCAATATTTATATAAACAAGACTATGTTTAAAGATTCATTTGTCTTTCTTTTTCTCATGTTGCAACATAAAGAAGATAATACTTAGCTACTATATATTTTTCTAATTAACTTCTCTTCTGTGAAAGTTATTGTACAATTAGGTACACTGCAAGCGTTTTTAAAACCACAGTGCCAAACTCTGTGAACCGTTTCAGTGACTGCATTGGACCTCTGCAAGGCATATTAAACTGTGGACATGTTGTCAGTTCATGTCCAAAATACTAACAGAAACTTGCAGAGTGAAGCAAATTAGGATTCGGATTCGGTTCAGTATTCAGCCGAATCTTTCATGAAGGATTCGGCCGAATCCCAAATAGTGGATTCAGTGCATCCCTAGCAGCAACTGACTGCTTTTTTATTTGTTTTGTGTTATTAAAGGAAAACTATACCCCCAAAATGAATACTTAAGCAACAGATAGTTTATATCAAATTGAATGACATATTAAAGAATCTTACCAAACTGGAATATATATTTACATAAATATTGCCCTTTTACATCTCTTGCCTTGAACCACCATTTCGTGACTCTATCTGTGCTGCCTCAGAGATCACCTGACCAGAAATACTACGACTCTAACTGTAACAGGAAGAAGTGAGGAAGCAAAAGGCAGAACTCTGCCTGTTAATTGGCTCATGTGACCTTACATGTGGTTTGTATATGTGCACAGTGAATCTTACGATCTCAGGGGGCGGCCCTTATTTTTTAAAATGGCAATTTTCTATTTATGATTACCCAATGGCACATACTACTAAAAAAGTATATTATTATGATAATGGTTCATTTACATGAAGCTGTTCATTTACATATGAGCTGTTTTACTCAGTATCTTTTAATAGAGACCTACATTGTTTGGGGGGTATAGTTTTCCTTTAAGACCCTGTTAAAAGACCCACCCATAAGAATGACATCTATCCTTGTTATTCCCTTCTGCAATAAGCTTTGTGTCCGTTCACTCCCTGCAGTGTATGCACAACTGCTGTGTACATTTAGATAAAGTCCCATGATTCATCTTAATTTCACCAAGACCAAGCGCACCAATTGGAACTGCTTACTGCAGTAACCAAGGTGACGCACGAAGATAATGAAGAAAAAAACCATAATCATTCAGTCCTTATTGGAAACCATTGGTGTGTATTTCACTGCAGCTCCTGCCTGTTTCTTCTTGGATCTCGCTGCTTGCTATATTATTCTCCTTTACTGCGCCCACCTACTATCAGTTCAAGATTTTTAGATGCGTTTGCGTCCAGCATTTAGTTTGCCAGCGCCTACTTTGATGACATCACTTTAAAACCCCCATAAATTTGAAATTCGTCTAGCCGAAATTTATAAGTCAAATTGAATTTGTTAAACTCGAATGAATATAAACGACTGGAAAACTCAAATCGAATTAGGTTGATAAAAATTCGATTTGAATTATAAAAACTCAAATTGAATTATAAAAACTCTTTTCGAGTTTTTTTTGTCATGAAGACTGCAAACATCACCAAATTGATCACTGGACCACTCCCTTTGACTTATACAGTAACTCAGCAGGTTTTTGGTGACTAATAGTCAACTTAAAGTTCTTAAAGGGCCAGAGCATGATAAATCTCAAAAATTCTAATTAAAACTCGAATTGCGTTTGGATAATGCACAATTGGAATTTGAGAGTTTTAACCAAAAAAAAAATCTAAAATTTGGATTCGAATTTTCTCTTCAACCCTTAATAAATCTGCCCCTAGCATTAACTTTGACCAGACACTTGAGACAGGAGCGTTTTCTGAAAAATTTAATTCAGAGACTAGGTTGAGCAAGGGGCCCTCTATTAGATAAGCACAAAATTATCAAAAGCCTTTCCTTGCCCTTTAAAGTGGATTGTGGATTTCCACCCAAAAACATTAATTATACATTAATTATAGACAAAAAAGTAGAAAAGTAGAAAGGATCCACTTTTAATTCATGCAATAGAATTTGTGTTAAAAGAAAAACTTTAAACAGGTAGTGACACCAGAAAGAAAACATTTTTTACATGTATCATACAATTGACTTTGCTATTTATAATTTTACCAAAGTATTTGCCTGATACTTTTAAATTACCTATCTGATCCCCCATGTTCCTCTATAAGGAGGCTGCCATATTTGTGCAACAGTAGTCTGTTAGCATTAGAAACTCTAACTGACAGGTTAAAAAAGGACAGCAGGTTGGCAAAACAGGTTTGGGAACTTCAGTTAACAATCACTTAAAAAAGCAGAACTTTCAGCAAAAAAATTATCAACATGGCTTATAGGTAACTTTTTACATTAAGATTTTGAAGAGTAGTTTTAAAGTGTCAGTATCACTCTATTAAGGCTTAAATCACAAAGGCTGCTTCTCTGTGTGAAATGTTCCTCTTGTGCTTCTATAGGAAAGACTTTAATCATATCACATGTAGGAATATGCATATGCCAAACTACACTATTCTTCTCCACATTGATCCTCATTTCACTGCTTGCTACCTAATTAGCACTGTGGACTTTAAGGAGAACTAAACCCTAGAAATGAATATGGCTATAAATGTATTTTATACACTGAACTTACTACACCAGCCTTAAAAGGTTTGTTCACTTTTCAGTTCAGTTGCTTTCTGATTGTTCATCAGAAATAGACTTTTTTTCAATTGCTTTCCATCTTTTTATTTTTTTTACCATTTATTCAAAATTGAAGTTTGCAGTTTAATGTTCCTATCTCTGGTATTTAAGTCTGGCAGCTCAGTAATCCAGGAGCAGATTCTGAACGGTAACAATTTTGTTACATGATTTGAAACATTTCTCAGCAACATTTCTGGAGTATTAGCAACTATTGTATCAATTCTAACAGCTGCCTTTAATGAAACTCAGGGATTCTTCTCAACAGGGGCAAAGATAACAAATGTATCAACTAAGGGTGGTCATCGACGTAGAGATCTGCTCGGTTGGCGATGTCGACAAACGAGCGGATCTCTCCCCGATATTCCCACATTGAAGTGGGCGATATCGGGCAGATCCTATCGTGGGCCATCAGAACGGAGGCCAAAAGGACGGTCAGATCACGGGACTGCATCAACGAAAAGATGCGGCCGTGATCCGACGGGATTTTCTAACGTGTCCGATTGGCATCTGCCCGACTTTCAGCCAGATATCAATCGGAAAAGGCCTGTTGGCAGCTTTTATCGTCCCGTGTATGGGGGCCTTAAGAAATAAGAAAAACATAAGAAGTTAAAATATTAACCTTTACAAGTCAATATTAGAAAAACCGTCACAAAAATAAAAAAATATTTAGTTCTGGGGAACTATCTAAAAACAACTGAATTGGAAAAAATGTTTGAAGGTTAACAGCTCCATCTTTTTAACAGTAAAGATTCTGGCATTCACAATTGTCACAGGAGCTCCCCATCTTGGATTCTTTTAGAAGTGTCTGCAACACTCACATGCTCAGTGTACACTGGGCAGCTGTTTTTAGAAGCTAAACATAGATCAGCATTGGGGGAGGGAGATCATCGGCCTGGGGAACAGCCGGCAGGGTCCGGGTCTGTGCCGGTTCTGACCCCAATCTGAATTAATAACCAAATGCCTCGTATCATGACAGTTATATTCTATATACACAGTATATTGTGAATTAGTTCCTGAGATCAGATAACTGACAGCAGCACATGCAGTGAATCAGCAGAAAGAAGATGGTGTGCTACAGGGTAATTTTTGAAGGCACAGATCTTTACTGTTAAAGGGCTGTGAGCTGGTACAGAAGACCAAAACATAATGTACAACATTCATGCCCTAGTTGTTTAGTTAAGTTTTAGTTCTCCTTTAAAAACACCTCCACGTGTAAAAGCAAGCTTTTATTCTTAAACAATACTTTATGCAGTAACAAGTTTGTGCCAATAGGAAAAAATATATCTGCATATAAGTGGTATTTTTATAACTTATTCCAATAACTCTGGAAACTTTCATAACCCTAGAGATTTCAAGAGGAAACAACATTTGTTCTAACACATTTAATCCTATTTCTAGAGCAAACGGATTGGCCACTTTTTGTTCTGGTTTCTGAGAAGTGAGATTGCTCAGTCAATGCATTATCAGCAGAGGTTTGCTGTCATTCTTGAGGCCTATTTAAGAGGCTGCGGCAAGGCAATGCTGGATGATTTTACCAGGCAGGTTAAAGTAACTGAGATCCTTCATAAAGTTACAATGGAGATCAAGTCAGTTTCTGCTGAGAAGTATGATGTAACATCACAAGGTATGGCAATTTTCTATTTCTGATTACCCAATGGTACCTACTACTAGAAAAGTATATTATTATGAAAATTGTTTACTTACATGAAGCAGGGCATTACATATGAGCTGTTTTATGCAATATAATTTTATAGAGACCTACATTGTTTGGGGGGGGTTATAGTTTTCCTTTAAATGCTCTCAGGTTCCAATACAGCAAAGGCTTTTCAACGTCTGGTTATCTTAAAGATAAAAAAAGACCTGTGATGTTTGATTTTTTTTAATTATAAGTTGTCTTTGCCTCTTTTGCCATTCTTAGTCATTACACAGCTGCGTCAAAAGCTTGAGAAACTGCAAAATTCAAAACTTCCAGATAAGCTTCCTGATAGCTTCAGAGTGCCTTATGATCCTGGATTAAGAGCTGGGTCCTTGGTGGTAAGTTATCCTTCACTTCCCCAGTGTTATTATCACTCATTCTGCTTGATCAGTATTGGAAATAACTTATAACGAGTAATTTCTTTTCTTTTTAAATGGAATTATAAGTTTAATCAATTTTTACACATGTATTAGGACTGCACCAAATTCAGGTTTAGACTGAAATCCTAGCACTTTTAAGATAATTAGATTTATGCCAAACTCTAGTCATGTGACTCTAAAGCTCAGTACAGCTGTGTACAATAAGTCTTTGTTCACAATTAAGGAAAAGTTCATTATTTTTTTAAAAATGTGAATATGCAAATTAGGCTCTCGGTATTATAATATGTATATGTCAGTATCTTATATGTGACACTATGTTTTTACCTTCAACGTCATTTTCTTTGATAAATAATAGGTTGAAAGGTGCAAAGTTATGGCTTCAAAGAAAAAGCCACTTTGGCTTGAATTTAAATGTTCAGACACAACAGCGTTATCGAATGAAACAATAGGAATAATATTTAAGCACGGAGATGACTTACGTCAAGATATGCTTATTTTACAGGTATATATGTTTGATTTAACATTTAACATGATATACATATGAAATGGAGTGATCATTTAGGACTATTTGCTTTTTTTTTTATTTAAAAAAGTAAACATTTTGAAACTTTTTTTTAATTATTTAGGTTTTGTTTAGCAGTTCTTCACTTTGGAATTTCAGCAGGAATTAGTTGACTAGGGGTCTAGTTTACCCTAGTAACTAGACATTGTTTTGAGTGAGAGATTGGAAGATGAATAGATGAGGTCCCAAACAGAAAGATATGCAAAACCACAATAAAATTGTAGCCTCAAAGCAGTAGTTTTTTGGAGTATTTTAAATTGCAGGATGGAAAAGCGTCAAAGGAGCAATGTGTATCATTTAAACAAAATGCTAAAAAATTAAAATTCATATAAATATATATCATTTGAAAAATTACTTCAGATGCATATTGAATGCATATTGGGCATCCAACTTTTGAGGAGGCATTAATATCTATGATATTTTCCTTTTCCTTCTATAGTTTCCTTTTTATCAAAGCAAATGTGGGAGATAATACTGTAAAGCAAATGTTTTTTAACATTTGTAAAGACTTTCCTTGTTATTAAGTGAAAAATTCCACACATGCTTGCATCAAAATGCACTCCTTGCACTTCTGTATAGTTGGACTATAGTGCCGCAGCCTTCCTCTTGGCTCTGGTCCAGAATTTAGCACGGTTGTACCTATTGATGCAGGCCACTGTGAGTCCAGGGTTCTCACAATGGCCAGCATCAATTGCCATAGCACAGAATCAGGAGCATATGTTGCTCTCACATCAAACTTCAGTAATTTAATTATTATTTTTATTTTTTCAATCTAAATTCTGCTGTCATTTAGCACATTGCATGAAATGTCCAAATATCTGTGCTAATATTGTTACATATCACTAATTTGTGTTGTTTTCCATAGATCCTTCGCATCATGGGTTCTATATGGGAAGCTGAATCACTGGACCTGTGCTTACTGCCATATGGCTGCATTTCCACTGGAAACAAAATAGGTATGTGGTTGATTACTCGTTTGTGTTGTAGCATTAATAAAGTGCTTCAGAAAAAAAAAAATAATATATGTGTGTATATATATATATATATATATATATATATATATATATATATATATATACACACACACACACATATGTGGTTTGACATGGAAATATTTTGGGGCATTTTGATCTATTTTAGCACATCTAATGCTTGCTCTGTATCTGTAGGAATGATAGAAATAGTAAAGGATGCCACCACCATTGCACAAATACAGCAGAGTACAGTTGGTAACACAGGAGCCTTTAAAGATGAAGTTCTGAGTCAGTGGTTGAAAGAAAAATGTCCAAATGAGGAAAAGGTACATTGCCATTGCTTTCTGTTCCCATCTCACTACTTAAAAGTGTGGAAAAGATGATGTTACAGGACCAGCAATAAGTGCCAGTTTTGCTTCTGACAATAACCATACTGGAAATGTAATATGTTATATCACATCCAAAGATTATAATGTAACCAACATTGTTTAGATTTTGGTCATTTGTACTGGATATGTAGACTAATGATGTGCGGCTGGCCCGATACCTGCGAGTCAGGCAGGTTCAGGTCAACTTCAGCACTCCATTTGCGGGTCGAGGGCGGGTCGAGCTCTTCTGCCATAACTTTACACTACTAGCTTCCTGCTTCTGTTTTTATAGGCGCACGCTCGCCATGCCACTTTTGTGATGTAATCGGCAGGTGTGGACAGGCTCGGGTCAAAAAAACTGTGACCCGCACATCACTAATGTAGACTTAATATGTGTGATGCTTATAGATAGGTTTTTCATTTGACAAGTGTGTATGATCTGATTTCATATGTTTCAGTAGGTTAAACAAGAAAGTACAACACATATAACAGCTTTAGTATTAAAGGACTGACTGTGTCATTCAAAACATTTTACTAAATCTTCTTTTATTATTTAAAAGAAACCATTTTTAAGATAAAGCTCACTTTTATCTGCGCATCACAGACTCCTCTCAGGTATGGGATCATTGATACCCCCATCTGTGGGATGTGCAGAGCAAAGATATGCAAGTGAAGCAAGAAAGGAATGTACATATTTTGTTAAAGTATCACTAATTTCTATATTGTAAAATTTGAAACAGAAGTATCAATACCCCACCCCTACTAATTTCAACACAGCTTTCACTAAAAAATATTCATGACCATACCGAATAAAAGTATGAAAAATCAATTCACTCTGTTTTAAAACAGCTCCTTCAAGTTATGGACACTTACTTATCAGTGCAAAATATAGGAAAATCTTTAAAACTGAGGGCATTAGTTCTACCTCAACAAAGTACTGCATTAGGAACAATCTCTGTAAAGTACTGCAATGTGTCAGCAGTATACTGTATGTAAGGAGTTGGGGCCTGGTATAAATGCAGTGTTGCTGCTATGTTTTCAGAAAAGATGGTGACAGAAAGAGGCAGGTCATAGGCACACAGTACAACAGTGACACCCTTGAAACCTTAAGTATCATGGAGGTTGCAGTTCACAGCAGCTATATTTCTGTTTTTTAACTATGGATGGGTAATTGCCTTCTTTAGGTTACCTTTTAAATGGTATCAGCAACTGCACAAATACCATATGCACTCTTCTCATGCGTATATTATGTTCCATAATAGTTCAGTGCAGCCGCAGAGAGATTTGTTTTTTCCTGTGCTGGATACTGCGTTGCAACGTTTGTGCTTGGAATTGGAGACAGACATAATGACAATATAATGGTAACTGAGTCAGGTAAGCCACTCTGATACAAATGTAGAAGTTATTGAATAGCATTATATCAGTAGAAAGTAGCAGCAGTGACATTAGTGTGCACAGCTATTACGTCAATCTTAACAGACTGTATCATTTTGTGTACCAACACAAAATCCACGTAGTAATTAATCAGTTATAAAATATGTAAGATTTTATAATGGACCTTTGATGTGGGAAATAGAAAATGGATTTAAACAAAACAGACAATGCTCTCTCTGGAATGGCAAAATGTATTTCTCCAAAAACAGTCAAACTAAAGTCTTTTACTCTCTATTGTTTGAGATGTAACTTTGAGTTTGGACCAGTAACAGGAAATCCAGAGATAAGCCTTAAAAAAAGCATAAATATAAGAATTTTTGCCCATGATATAAAAAAATGTAGTAACACATAAGATATCTATCAAAATAGGATGTTTTAATAATGTTGACCCATTCAAATTGTTTGTATGAAATTATTATTTGTTATTAAGCGATTTTTATACAATTATACAATTTACATGCATATATTATTCCTAAGGGGGGAAAAAATAGTTTGACTATTCGACCATTCAATAGTCAAAGTACTGTCTCTTTAAAAAAAACTTTGACCACCTACTTCGCCACCTAAAACCTACCGAGCACCAATGTTAGCCTATGGGGAAGGTCCCCATAGGCTTTCCTAGCAATTTCTGATCAAAGGAAATTCGTTTGATCGATGGATTAAAATCCTTCGAATTGTTCAATTCCAAGGATTTAATCATTCGATCTAACGATTTTTTCTTCGTTCGATCAAATGAATTGCGGTAAATCCTTCGACTTCGATATTCGAAGTTGAAGGATTTAACTTCGATGGTCGAATATCGAGGGTTAATTAACCCTCGATATTCGACCCATAGTAAATGTGCCCCTAACAGTTTATTAGTGTGCTTAAAGTGATTAAATGAATATATTTTTTTAATTATAGTGGTTGCATATTAAAGTATAAGAGAGTCAATGGCGCAAATTCACTAAGCGCCGAAGCGCCGAACGCTAGCGTTAATTCGCAAATTCACTAACGAACGCTGGCGTAGTTTTGCTAGTGTTACTTCGCACCCTTACACCAGGCGAATTTTCGCTAGCAACATAACTACGCAAATTCACTAACTTGCGCAGTGTACTGAACGCTACCTTTTACGCTAGACTTCCTTCGCCACCTCAGACCTGGCGAAGCGCAATAGAGTAGATAGGGATTGTTTCAAAAAAAGTAAAAATTTTTTCTAAGTCCCTAAAAACACTGGCGTGTTTTCTACATGATGGGTGATAGGCTGAAAAAGATCGAAAATATTTTTGGGGCTCCCCTCCTTCCCCCCTACATTTCCTGACTCATGGCAACTTACCTAGACAGTGGGCACATGTGTAGGGCAAAATAAAATTTTTATTTGCTGATTTGAAGGTTTTCTAGGCATTTGTAGTGCTAATACGTGTTCCTCCATTGAAATCTGAATTTGGCGCCGTATGCAAATGAACCATCGCTAGCGAAACTTCGCTTCACTTGGCAAATTAACGCTAGTGCAACTTCAAAAACTTACGCTACCCCTGTGCGCAACTTCGGATTTTAGTGAATTTGCGTAGCGCTGGCGAAAATACGCCTGGTGAAGTGCGGCAAAGTTGCGCCTGGCGCAACTTCGAATCTTAGTGAATTTGCCCCAATGATAGGGCTCATTGAGCTAGTGGGAAGCATGAAAAGGAAGAAATGAAACCAATTCATTTTTCAACATGCATTTTAGAGAAATGGTAAAAAATTTAAAATTTAAAGCAACTTTGAAAAAAAGTCATTTTTTGTGGCGTCTTGTTTTAAAACTTTAAGTTTTAGGAAGGTGAACTGCCTGTTAACTGCACATAGAACTAAGCAAAATGCATGTCTGATGACTTTTTCCATTATGTCATATGGTAAATGTTTGCCATCAATTTTTGCAACTTGCAAGGCAAGGAGAAGCAGACATGCCATTTCCTTCACCCAATAACTAAAGGTATCCATATGTATAAATGCATATCATAGTGTGATGATAGTATCATTTCTGCATATTCACATCTTTCACTTCAGCTCCAGCTGTTGTATTTGAGTTTAAAGGAATTGTTCAGTGTAAAAATAAAAACTGGGTAAATAGATAGGCTGTGCAATATAAAAAATGTTTCTAATATAGTTAGTTAGCCAAAAATGTAATGTATAAAGGCTGGAGTGATTTCATGTATAACAAGTCAGTCAGATCACTACTTCCTGCTTTTCAACTCTCTTTGTTTACACTGACTGGTTGCCCTGGTTACCAGGCTATAACCAATCAGAGACTTGAGGGGGGGCCACATGGGTCATATCTGTTGCTTTTGAATCTGAGCTGAATGCTGAGGATCAATTACAAACTCACTGAACAGAAATGTACCATGTGGCTCCCCTTCAAGTCGCTGACTAACTAAGAGTTATAGAGCTGAAAAGCAGGAAGTTGGATTCTGGCTGTTTTATTAGACATCTGTTCACTCCAGCCTTTATATATTACATTTTTGGCTAACTAACTATATTAGAAACATTTTTTATTTTGCACAGCCGATCTATTTACACAGTTTTTATTTTCACACTGAACTATTCCTTTAAGGGCACAGGCTAATAACACTTATAAAGGTGAGAACTTATAAATTTCTGTTGTTTTTAGAATTTCAAAGGTTAAAAGTAAAAGGAGTATATTTAAATAAAGAGGTTCAATTCAGAATTAAAAATATGTTTTTGCTTAATTTATATCACACCACCTTGAATAATATTTAAAATAAGAAATCCCTTTAAAAATATACTCCACGGATGTGTTGCATTTCTTCATTTCTGCTTAAAAAGCCAGCTTGCAGGTTACTTTTGTATTTGGCACATAGACAAAGTAAAATAAACTTCTTTCTCTGCAAGTTATTTAGCATTTACTGTTGCTGTTGAGACTTACTCATTACAAAATATGTATATAATTGTTGCACTAAATGTATGTACAAGGCAAAGAAAATAAAATAGTATATATGGTTTTTACTCTCTCTCTTTAGGCAACCTGTTCCACATAGATTTTGGTCATATTCTTGGTAACTACAAAAGTTTTCTTGGAATTAACAAGGAGAGGGTGCCCTTTGTGTTAACACCTGATTTTCTTTATGTAATGGGAACATCAGGAAAGAAGACAAGTCAATATTTTAATAAATTTCAGGTATGTGTATAACAAACAGCCACAGTAAAAATGTACAAACAGTTCATTTATAATGTATTTTAGAGTTCATCTTAATTTCTTTAAGGGGTCCTCCACCCAAAAACTGCATTATGCACAGTGAAATAAAATCTCATTCTAAACAACTCATACATTAAATACACATTTTCAATAGTATTTATAAATGTAATTGCTTTTGAATACAGTATTTGTTTACTTTCTCTGCACTTCTGTTTCTGACTTCTCAAACAATGTTGCAAACCAGACGGTTAAAACCTGATTAAAGTCCTAGATAAGATCTGACTAGCACATTGTTACAAGAGTCAGACTCAGAGAAAATGGACCTATTCGATCGAAAACGGATCTATTCAGCCAAAAAAAATGTAATTTCGGTTGTCTTTTTGAATTAGAATTCCAAAGTTTTTCAAATTCGAAATTCGACCCTTGATAAATATGCCCCTTGGTGTATCTTTTGACAGACAGTCCGAAGGGATATTATTTTCTGGTGTCATTATATATACATTAAACACTTTTTTATTTTTCTGACATGTTTCTTTCCAGCAAAAACTGGTATAATAAACAAAATAAAGAAAACCAAAAGTCAAAGAACATATATATAGTATTTGGGTTCTTAGTTCAATATTTAATTTGCAGCTTGCACAGCCTTAAATGAAAACCCAGTCCCCATTGCTTTTAATTTTTATCACTAGATTGTGCTGTTTAACTAAGCTCAAAAAAAGATATTCAGTAACAAGAGCAAGGGGCCTGTCTAGGCCATTCAACACTGTAACAAAATGAGGATTCTAATTTTCTAAATGCATTAACAGACATATGATCACAGACTAGAAAGTCATTTTAATGCTTATTTCCAAAAATAGTTTAATATAAAGAGGTTACTGAAAGTAGGTACCATTGTGGGATAAGCATCAATAGACTGGTATTGTCCAGTACTTCTACTATTTTTCTAAGGTTGTTTTTAACTTCAGGCTCATTACACATGTGACATATGCTCTGGTGACAGGTGGAACGTTTTCTCCTCATTGGTGACAGGCTGCATCACCAGGTTTGGGTGCCTCTCTGCCGGAACAGACTACGTGTGCCACATGTCTTACTGCAGGTGTGCCCAAAAATTAGATCGGGATCTACCAGTAGACCTTTAGCTGGTGATCAGTAAACCTCAAGATACTGTCAACAAACAGCTTGTCTAAATCACCCTCCTATTTCATGTTTTCCATTCAGATATTTATAATGTTACAGTTACATAAGAAATATGCCATTTTCATGGAACAGAATGCTAACAATGCTTTTATGGATGTAGATCATAATGGGATACTAAAAGTAGACCTTGCATTAGTAAATTATGGACACTCCTGCCTTACAGTTTATTGAAAAGTTCTTTTTATAATTAGGACATAGTTAAAGGATTTAGAAATAAAAAAATCAGCATTTCAATCACTGCAGGAATATAGTGTATTGAGTAATTTTACTTATAGGGGTTGTTCACCTTCCAAACACTTTTTTTTACATTTTTGTTTTCAAAATCTAGGTTTAAAGTTTAATGTTCCAGACTCTGGTGTTTGAGTCAATTCCAACAGCTGCCTGTAATGTAATTCAGGGATTCTGCTCAACAGGGACACATGTATCAACTAAATGCATCAATTTAGAACAGTTTAGTCAAGAAAAGCAGTCAGTATCAGCATATGTGTTGGCAACTTCAGCTGTACTAAGAACTGATTTTTTATCTGTCATACTACTAGTAAGTAAAACAAGTTGAGATTGCAGTCTTACAGATTTTTTTTTTCCTTTCTAGGATGTCTGTGTAAAAGCATATTTGGCTCTTCGGCATCATACAAACCTAATGATCATCCTGTTTTCAATGATGCTGATGACAGGTATGCCTCAGCTGACAAATAAGGAGGACATTGAATACATCAGAGACTCACTGACTGTTGGAAAGAATGAAGAGAGTGCCAAGAAGCATTTCCTTGACCAGATTGAAGTTTGTAGAGATAAAGGCTGGACTGTGCAGTTTAACTGGTTCCTACACCTTGTGCTTGGCATTAAACAAGGGGTAGAAAAGCATTCGGCATGAAGCAGATGTGCCATATATCCGTATACTGACATATGTAAACTGATAACTTTGATATTTGATGTGCAATATTTGCTTATTTTATTTATACAGATACATATTATGCAGAATCTTGGGATCTGTGGGTTTTACATTTAAACTATACTCATAATTTAAAACACCCTACATGCATCTACTAAAACATATATATTTTAAAAAAAAATTCCAATCAAAATGGATAAATTATAAATATAAGATATGGTTTTATTACTACAGAAAAATAACCAATCAGTCTAAATCTGATGCTCAGTGTGCTTCCTATGCCATCCACCAGCTAGCATTGGGGGATTCAAAACAGAATTTTTGTTTTTCTGTGTGTAGACACACAGGAGATACATTCCATAATATCTGAAATATATGAAATGTAAATGCTAAAAAATGGTTCTTGAGATTATTTTGAATCAAGTTTCATGTGGAAGAAGAAGAATCAAAAAGGTGTTTATCTATAGACTTAGAGGTTAATCAATTTTCAAGTTTGACATTATCCTGCTTTCTAATATTCAAATGTTGGGTGCTATTAAATGGTGATGAAACTGGTTTCAAAATATTGGTGGATGCATAGCCTTTTCGTGTGGTAGGTAGAAATCTCTGCAGCACTATATGTGTCATAACGTATAACTTAAAAATACATGTGACAGACAGATTTATTACAGTAAAAAGAAGGAAACAAAGAAAAAGGACAACTTCTTATCTTATTAATAACTATAACCATTCTTCTAAGGCAGCAGTAACAACACATGGACTCCGTTACTAACAAGAACAGTCAAATTCCAAACACACTGCCAAGATTGTAAAATGTTTTTTTTATCATACAAATGATAATGAACTAGTGTATTAAATCAGTGTTTTAGTGCAGCACTTATAACAGATCTAGAAGTAAGACTGTACCCACCCCACTGGGCAGGTTTGTCTGATGATGCTGGGAAGTTGTAGTCAACAACAGCTGGAATGCAGATGGCTGGACATCTTTAGCATTTGTAGATATCATAGTGGGTGCCTAATGGAGCTTAGGTTGAAGGACAATTAGGGTGAGATTTGGGGAGAATGCTTATTTGCCCTCCTAGATACTCTTGAAAGGCCAAATAAGGGTGACATTTTTTAAAGTAAACCTTTAAACTAACAGCAACAACAATAATACATTCAGTAGCGTTGTATAGATACATTAAACAGGAAGAGGAAAATTGTCATCCATCTTAGAGAAATTGCTGGAGACAACCACCAGCACATGCAAGCAGGCACGTGGTGGAGGAAATTCCTAACTTTACTTGTCCCTTAAGTGGTTGCATCATGCTGTACACCTATACAGAAATGCATCCATTATTTAAGGAATACTGAATGTTCAACACAACAAACTTGCTTACCCTTGCCTTTTTTTAACACTGGTTATGGTTATATCTTCATGTTTCTGTTAAAGGTCTTGATTAAGGCAAAAGTCCCCCATGACTGTGTTTTCTCTAAGGTCACGATACGGATTCAAGTGCAGCTTTTCCTACCTGCTATATTATGTCTCAAGTGCCTGCTTCCATGCTTAGAACAAAATGTCACATAAATGTAATCTTCATTTTCTCATCCTTTCCAAGTAGCCTTTGGATTCCATTCCATTGCTTGGTTTATAGCACAACTCTTGTACTGTGTTAATACCACATCTAAAACTTTCTTAATAATTAAATGAAATGCACAGAAACAACTAGGTAACCAAAAAACTATTTGGAGACTGGATGGAAATTAATTAAGGTATTAACCAGTTTTAAATTATTTGTCAAGAATATATATATATATATTCTTATACAATTGTTTTGCAATACAAATTATTTCAAAATGCCCAGCATATTTTCAGACTTCAGTTGACTTTGATTTAATTTCCATTATTTGGGCTCTGAATTCCAGAATGCCCCTTTTCCTATGTGTATGACCAAGCTTCCACTAGATGAAGCCTTACTAGTTCTTTTTTAATGTTTTTTTCTTCTTTCCTCCCTTTTAGTTTGTATTGCTATTAATCTAGGAAGTGTATTATGACTGCAAATTATCGTTGTTTGTTAGAACCCATTCGGTTATCTGCAAATACTAGTGTTACCATTATTGAAATATATATATATTTATATATAAAAAAACGTATGTAAGCACTGGGTGCAGTAGAGCCTAGTACTTGTCACGTGTCTAATGCAAGCATGCAGAGTACAGCCATTGCCCCAGACACAAGTGATCTGTGCATGGGCAATAAGGGGTGCAAGTTTGGGCCTTTTGCACTGGTGTCCGTTGTATTAATATATGAGTCTATAATAGATATTCTGCACAGATATGGAACTACAGACCAATGTCATTAATTATTGTAGAGATCAGACTGAGGGCTAAAAATATGACAAACAGACTGAGTAAGGTCATAGATATACTGAGGTCTTGACATACAGTAATCTATGCTTGATCAGATCACAGATAATTTTAGGAGGTTATTAAATATTTAACTGTGGTGATAGGGGTGCCCTAGCTGGAAAAAACTTCTGAAAGTGTGGATTGGTGGTACCTCCAGAAAGCCCTGAGGAGGTTGCCTTTTTAGGCCAGTTCCTTTATAGAATTCCAAGCCTTTATACCACTTCAAGATTGAGGGTGTGCAATTTGGGATATACATCAGAGGCTTTCTCACTCTTAAAGGGGTGGTTCACCTTTAAGTTAACACTTAAATTATAGAATGGCTAATTCTAATCAGCTTTTCAACTAGCCTATTTTTTTTCTTTTTACTAGTTTTTGAATTTTTTGCCTTCTTCCTCTGACTGTATCCAGCTTTCAAATGGCCCCATCCATAAACAAATGCTCCTATTCATATTCCAGTCTCTTATTTACAGAATATCAGTGTATGGTTCCTAGGGTAATTTGGACCATAGCAACCAAATTGCTGAAATTGCAAACTGGAGAGCGGCTGAATAAAAAGCTAAATAAAGCAAAAACCACAAATAATAAAAAATGAAAAAAATTGCAAATTGTCTCAGATTATCACTCTCTATCTCAAATTAAAAGTTAATTTAAACGTGAACAACCCATTAAATGGAACCTGACTGGTATATCCATTCTCTTACCTCTTGCAAACACCTTGTAGTCTGCCTCACCAGGAGGCAGACTACAAGGTGTGAAAAATTTGACAACTTGTTACTTTTTATTTTTTTATGCGCCATAATGCCCCGCCATAATATTGTAGGCAATAACTAATAATATATGGTGCTGGTTTTAGTTTGGGCTAAAAATTATTAACTTCAAAAATTACCCCTTTATTGGAGATCCCTATAGATTTGCTACTGTATCTGTCCGCTTTCAAATGAAGCGTTTTTCCTAATTGTCCCTGCCAGAAGCACAGTAGGAGGGGGATAGCCAATCTCAGGCCTGCAGTCACACAAGGTAAGACAGGCTTTAGTTCCCTATCCCTACCCTTAGTACCTATATATAACAATCCATTGTTTACCCTAGTGTCCTCTACAAGTGGAACATATGTAATCAGGGGGAAAAAAGTTCCATCCAACTGCACAGCATGTTGCGCCGCAACTGTCAAAACATCACTGGCCTGCCCCCTGAAAATCAAGATTAAACCCCCAACATGGAGGACTCCATGAGTCAATCTATACAACAATGAAACCATAGCCCAAATCCGACAAACAATCAGATGTACTCTGGCTAGAGATTGGACAGGCCACTTCCCAAGTCAGAGGTCAAGACTTGAAGAATTCCCATTAAAGACCAAAGCAACATATTTCACTTTGTGTGTAGCCAATATATTTCAATTCACTGTGTGCACTTGGCCAGTATAAATGCTACTGTGAACTGTGCATAAGAGGTGTCTGCATTTCCTTAGGAGTGTGTGTAGGTGTGTGTAGGGGCAAAACACCATGTGAATCCTGTAATTAACATCTCCTTGAGGTAGGTGTTAATTTCACAGATCCTAGCATCTGTGTACCCCTTGCCCTATATAGAGGAGCCAGTTAATTAGCCCTCAGATACCAAGCATTTTCAATAATAGATGCTGGTAGGCCCTATCCCTCATGGGCCCTGTTACCCAATGCCCCCTTGATGCCTGGGATCTGTGGAGAGGTAGGGAGGAACAGTTTGTGCCGGCTGCAAGAGGCATTTGTAAAGGGGGTAAGGTCCTGCATGGCTTGAGTGGTGGGCCCACAGGTAATGGTCCCCAGTGGGTCCCAAACCCCCCCAGTCCAACATTATATATAGTGATGTGCTTTTTATATGATTAGGAGAAAGTCACAGCTGGGGTAAGTAATAGCTTCAATAACAGAGAAAATATATAGTCTTTATGTGTTAAATGAATTAGTTGTTTATTCACAAGTTGCATTTATTTTATATTACAAATATTTAAAGAAAAGATACAGTATGAAAAAAGATTGACAGATTGGTAAAGATGGGGTCACTGCTCTTAAATAGTCCTAGTTCTATCCTATTATGGTAATTGTGCATTCCATTCAAATTGCTTCTGTCCCTTTTCTATATACTGTATTTGCCATTAAATAGATATGTGCTTGCTAAACTGAAATCTCACAGCTGAACAGTTTTCTTTCCATCAACACAGACTTATTCTTGCCAATGGTTTCATTCTTCATGAATCAGCCTTGGAAGAGTATATGAGCAGAATATAAGTCAAATAAGCAGAAGGCATGCCAACAAGCAAAACAGATCCTCCCACTATACTCTAATCTTCTGTGTGCTGTTACAATGAATGGATTCAATAGAATGTGAGTTCAGCCCAGGCAAATTATTGTACAGAAATGTAGGCCTACAGTCCCTTATTATATGATCCACCAGATCACCTTGTTCAGGTTTTAGAGATTCACACCATAGGCATATTTGGACACCGATCATGGCTGTTTAGGGCATAACATCAGTATTTTTATCAGGCATGTCTTGACCATGTAAACCTGGTAATAAATACTCACTGATGTAATTTCAATAGATGAAAAGATGTAAATTTTCACCAGTGTGAAGTTAAGCCAAAATTTGCTGTACTCTTCTTTTAGTAACTTGGCAATGTTGGTGTGAACTTTTATTTTTGGTGTATATTCTCCAAATTCTAGGTGCAAGGTGATTTGCACTGGACAGATGATAATGGAGACTAGTTAGTTGTGTAACAAGACAAATATAAGCAACAAACCAACTAATTTCTTTCAGCTATGTAAATTAATGGACAGGTGTGTTTACTGCTGAAGCATGTTAACCGAATCACTCCATGGCCCAAAAATAGCTCTGCGAACAATCAGCAATTTAACTTTATTGGTCTGTGTCCAATGTTACCTGTCATTTCTTCTGTGCTGTACAAATTATTGGGTTTTCACACAAAATTCTATGTGCATATCGCAATTTATTGTGTGTGCTGGCATCACAATTTGTGTGAGCCCACACCTAGAGAATACATGGATTGTGTTTCCTATTTGTCTACATGTGCCATACCTTTGTAGGACTTGTGCTTCAAAAGTAGTCTCAGACATATACAGAATGTTCATAGGGCTCTCTATGTGCAAGGGTGAATTTGACATCCACTTTGTAAAGCACTGTTACTGTGTAACCTACATCCTTCATACAAATTCACACACTCAATCTCTCTCTCTCTCAGCTTGATAGAGGCATATAACAATTATTTAAAGAAAATGTGACCCCATGAAGTGCCATGCTGCTTGTTAAGGGTCTTATTGCAGAATATTTGCTTACTTATTTAGTTTAACTGCCCTGGATTTGTTTAGCCTTGAAGGAGTGAATTCCATCCATATATCTAACCCATCAACCATTACTCTCCCTATGTTATGCCAACCCTCAAATCTTCACTCTTGGCTAGCTTATGCTCCTTCCCATGTTAACCTTACAGAAATTCTGCAGTCTGCACAATTGGCATTTTACAGAAAAATAATATTTCACTTAACAATCAAGTTACTATGTTTTATATTAGCTTTTTGAAAGTACAAAACTGCAAAGCTTCTAAAAGGTGTGCAGAATACCAATGCCTTCTGCCTCAACAATGGATTAAATTAGGGTTTATGTTCTGAAATCCTTCCAGTGTTCAGAGGAAATTAATTCTTTATGATGTGTTAATAATTATGTAGTTGCTGGAGTTTGCCATTGCTGTGATTTTTGTTTTAGATGTTTCTACACTTAATCCTTTCAAGACAGAAGTGGATTAAGGCTCAAGTCAAGTCAATCACAGTCAGGTCTGTTGCAACACAATCCAATCACTTACAGGTGGATAACCATATTATGCCTAACTAGTCAGATTCAGTCAGAAGTAACATCCGGATTGTAATATGGAATAATGCTACGGTGATTCCTACTGTGAATTTACTAACAGAAGGCCCTGTGTGTCCATCAAGAACTTGTAACACATTGTAAAATGCAATTTTTTTTATTGTCCCAATTTGTGGTGTTGATATAAAATTCACATACTTGCCATTCTATTTAATTCATCGTGCCCAAATTCAGATTACCAGTAACCAGTACTTGTCAAATTGATATTCTCTAAAATTCCATTGTAAATTTTCAACACTTTTAAATACCTATTCCCCTCAAGTATCTACATGTATCCACTCAACAACTGTGTGTGTGATTATTTGGTGGCTCCTTAACACTGGAGATTCTGAATTTTGTAATGAAACATATTTTTTGTGTGCATAACCCCTTTTAGTTTAAGGGGTGACTAGAATGTGTATAAAGTGGAACAAATTAACTTTTTAATTTACATACTTTAGAGAACCTCTATTGTGCAGCATCTGTGGGTTTAATTCAGACAGGGATCCTTCATCTAAAACACAATCCTGTACCCTTAGATTTGTTTAGGATTTTACAGTAACCTAAGCACCACATTTTAACATTTGTATACATACCTTTGTCTTTTTTATTAATTTAATGCTAATTTTGTATGCTGTATGTTTTTACAATAAGTTTATAAGTACGCATGACATGTATAAAAAGGACAGGAGAAAGGAGGTCCTTTGCCAGTTCATCCTTTTGTAATAATACTGTCACGGCCGGCACTCGATACCAGAACAAATGGCAAGCACCCTGGTCTCGGCTCGGCTTCACCAGTAGTGTGACCACCGTTGGGCTTCGGGAGGAGCCCTCAGCTTACTTGGGTGCCACCTGGACTTTACGAGGGGTGCAAGGCGAGATGTTCTGGCTGGCGAAGGGGCACGGCTGTTAGCAGAGTCTTTAGGCCGAAGGTCACGGTACAAAAGGATTAGGCAGAAGGATGGTCAGACAGGCTGGGTCGAGGCAGGCGGATATCAGAATCGTCAGGCAGGCAAGGGTCAAACCGGGTTGTCAATCAAGGGGTTAAGCAGGAGAGTTGTTGTAGGCAGACTAAGGTCAGGATACAGAGTTCAGAGTAGTCAGGATACAGGCAGGGTCAAACACAGGTTATCAGACAGACACGATTCAGATCAGATGCACTAGGCTCAGGAAACCACAAGAAACAAGTTCTATCACGGGCAAGGAACAGTACACTGAATGGCCTTAAAGTATTCAAAATTCGCGCCAAAACGTGTGCAAAAACGCGCTGGCGCAAACACGCCTGCGCCTTTAAGAGCCGCGCAGGCATGCCGCGTGCGCACTAATAACAAAGATGGCGCCTAGGAGACACGCGGCGGTTGTCCCCGTCGGTGAAGCGGCGGCTGACCCCGCCGTGCAGGTAATTTTATTACAAATACAGGCAGTAAGGTCAGACTATAGCTGTGAAGGCTATAATGAGGGCATGGACTTGGCAGTACTCAATGCTATAATCCACCTACTGGCAAGCACCAGCCAGAAAGATGGTGCAAATATCATGGCATACCTACACTTATTACACAAATGGGACTATTATCCCAGCTAATGATTATTAAAAGGGGGTGGTTCACCGTAAAGCTAACTTTTATTTACCTTCTTCTTCTGACACTTTCCAGCTTTCAAATGGGGGTCACTGACCCCATCTAAAAAAAAACAAATGCTCTGTAAGGCTAAAAATGTATTGTTATTGTTACTTTTTATTACTCATATTTCTGTTCAGGCCTCTCCTATTCATATTCCAGCCTATAATTAACTCAGTGCATGGTTTCTAGGGTAATTTGGACCCTAGCAACCAGATCACTGGAATTGCAAACTGGAGAACTACTGAATAAGAAGCTAAATAACTCAAAAACCACAAATAATAGAAAATGAAAACCAATTACATATTGCTTCGGTATATCATGCTCTACACCAGTGATCCCCAACCAGTAGCTCGTGAGCAACATGTTGCTCTCCAAACCCTTGGATGTTGCTCTCAGGGTCTTCAAAGCAGGTGCTTATTTTCGGATTCCAGGCTTGAAAGCAAGTTTTATTTGCATAAAAACCAGGTGTAATGACAAGCAGAGCCTCTTCTAGGCTGTCAGTCCACATTGGGGCTACCAAATGGCCAATCACAGCCCTTATTTGGCACCCCAAGGGACTTTTTCATGCTTGTGTTGCTCCCCAACTGTTTTTACATTTGAATGTGGCTCACGGGTAAAAAAGGTTGGGGACCCCTGCTCTACACCATACTAAAAGTTACACCCCTTTAGACTTCACAATATAGAAATTCTTCTTTGTTTCTATTTTTTCACATGGTGATTATTTTCTACATTACACTTCAGTGTTTTGCCCTTTAAAGATTTTTTGGTCAAATTGCTGAATTAATTTTAATAAAACAACGGGAATCCTTGACATATGAATGGAAATATGCTATTTCTTGTGTAAAATGTGTGTGTGTGTGTGGAGATTGTCTGCTTTGTAACATCTATTAAGACAATGTGGCTGTTTTAAAATCTTTACTGTACATCAGAATGGTTATAGAACATTGGGATAAACAATGGCAGATTTTCTTTCATAAAGAACTTTACAAGCAAATACTTGTATTTCCAACTACATATTAAACCTGTCTATCCAGGGGCGATTCGCCAATGAGGCAAGTTGAGGCTGTTGACTCAAGCAGCAGCACCCCACTAGCGGTACCAGGGGCAGCAAAAATGCTGCTCCTGGTACTTTAAGAGCAAATTTCCAGGGGGGCAGCAGCTCAGGTGGTGGAGGGGCCAGGATCGCCCCTGTGTCTATAAAGAGTCAAGACATTCCTGGTGAGAAAATGTAGAATACAAGGACAGGGGGGGAGATGTGCTATTTCTGAGCACTTAATCCACTGTTCCACAGTTCCACTCCCGCGTTTCTTTGCTGAGCCGGGAGTCCCCCCCAATCCCTTTCATTTGCCGCGTAGCATCACCGCTCTACTCGCGTCTGCTTCACACGCAATGCTTTAGATTGATGGTTGCCATGGTTTCCATTGGTCACATGCACGCGGCTACCTCCCTTTTGATTGACAGGACGCAGCACTTTGTACGATCAGTGGAATTCGATCTGCGCCTGGTGTGAGCTGGGGGGCCGTTGACCCGGGAGAAGTGACAAGGACTACACAGCAGCTTCGCCATCTCCCCCGGAAATAATAGGGGTTCGCAGTGCAGCCTGCGCGTGCCTCTAATACCATTATTGCAGCCGACTGCGACGTCTCTGCTAGTGAGGAACAGGCTGGCCGGACAAAGCCAAAGGAGGGTGATCAATCGCCATCGCCGCGATTAAAAATAAATCGTTTAAAGCACTGTCCCACCTGCATGTTTGTACTGTTGGGTCTGGATCGTGTGCCTCAGACTTACCGCTGTGTCCCCAGCACCAAGCTGCCCAAAGACCATTGACGCATCCCCCCTTGTTATCGTGTATCAGTGGACTCGCTCAACTTTCCTTTCACTTATCTGAAACCCGACACCTGTCCGACACCTGCTTGAATGTTAAAGATGGCCCCCCAGTCCCGGATGTGCTGCGGCTGCTCTTCTCCTGTCAGTAGCCCTGCATGATGCCCTATGAATGCTAGCCTGACTCCCTGCAACTGCGTGTCTAGTGGCACGAAATACGTCTCTCCCACTGACATACGCACCTGGCTGTGTACTGACTCAAGCTTCTGGCACCGCCACCCCAGGAATGAATATAGAAATCCCGGAGGGGCTGACGGAGCTACTGCAGAGCTTTACCGTGGAGGTGCTAAGGGAGCAGCCAGAGGACCTGCTGGAATTCGCCTTGCAGTACTTCACTCAGCTCAAGCAGTCTCAGAGTCAGGGCGCCCCCCTCAGCCATGGCATGGAATTACCCTTCAGACTCACTAAAGGGGTCAATTTCGCCGAGGAGCACATGCAGACTGACTCTGAAAACGGCGAGGAGGAGGAAGAGGATGACGACGAAGAGGACTTTGTGGGTATGTGCGACTGAGAGACGCTGCAGTTCCAGCTGTCTGTCCTTCCATATGCAGAGCATAGTGTATTCCACCCCTACCTCTCAAGCTGCGACTGAACTCAAATTGGCAGCTGTAATGGAAGTGTGGTGTTGTAGTTCAGCCATTACACACACACATACACTCAAATTGTATTCTTAATACTATTATTTACATCATCAAAACCAAAAAACTCATATTAACATTCACCATGGGACCAGAAATAAGGCCACTCCGCACTGTATGTACATTACAGAAACAAAACCTGTATTTCTGCCTGGTTAGATATGATTTTGTGCTAATATAGCAGCCGCATCACCTTTTTAAGGCGTTATTTATACGTTGCTTTGCCCATCAAGGCAGCATCCTCAGAATATTAAATGGCAACATTGCTATTGTATCATTACCATGGCCGTCCTTCAGCTGTTGATGTCACTGAGCTCCCTCCTATTGTCTTGGTGCTCAATGTCACTAACTCCTAATTTAGAAAATGCATCATAAAAATCCATGTCACCTGCATTGTGAATAGATTTGTTTTGAAAATCATTATGAATATTTATAAAGTTATAGCAAGTATTTATAGTAATGGCTGACGTGGCAGAAAAGTGGCAATGACCACTAATAGTACCCCTTCTTCCTGCTGTTCTCTTCAATTGCTACAACCTATCAATATACACACAGGCTGATGTCAGATGCTGAGCAGTTCCAGGTTGAAGTCTGCTCTGTGTGCACAGCGACAGGTGGATGCAATTCAAGTAAGGGTCTGTATGGTAGACACTGCTACTTTTCTGATAATGGAGGATTCACTATGTCTGTGATTACCTTAATGAATTTAGGGATTCTAGTAAAACCAACCAGGCTACAGTCTTGCCTGGAGAGCTATATTGGGGTCATCCCAATCTGATATAAATAACAATTGTACAGCCGAGCTGGGCTGCAAAGTAATGTAGGAACAGACTGAGCCAAGAACCCTTGCTATAAGGCTACCTGGTGGTCTAGTGGGGGTGTCACAGGGACGCCTGCCAGCAGCGAATTGACATGCGCTCCGAATCCTTCTGGCACTTCTGGATTTGCACTGCTTGTGCTTTCTCACCTGTATTTGGCTAGCCGCGTGATGTCATTGTGGTTTGGCGCGAAATTTTAAACACTTAAATGCGCAAATGTCTATTCCTATAGTTCCTGGATGCACTTCTGTTGTCTGATTCGTGTTCCTGACCCTTGCCTGTACCGACCAATGCTTGTATTTGACTATTTTTTGTATTCCAATTTTGTACCACTGTTGTTGGTTTGACCTTGGCCTGTGACTTTGACTACTGTCTGTCATATGATATGGTACCGCATTGCCCGTCTGGTATTGTTACTATCAAGTCTTCATTACTTGTTAATTGATAACCCCCCCCCCCAAACTATGCAATTTGCAGATGACACAAAACTATGCAGGCCTATTCATTTTATTAAGGATATGGCATCCATGCACAGGATATGGGAAAACTGGCAATAAGGGTAGCTACCTCTCAAGTTGTGACTGAACTCAAATTGCCAGCTGTAATGGAATTCTGGTGTTGTAGTTCAGCCATTACACACACATACACTCACATTGTATTGTTAATACTAATATTTAGATCAGGGGTCCCCAGCCTTTTTTACCCATGAGCCACATTCACAATTAAAACTTGCCTCCAAGCCAGGAATTGAAAAATAAGCAGCTGCTTTGAGGCCAGTGGGAGCAACATCTAAGGGGTTGGAGAGCAACATGTTGCCTCACATGCCACTGGTTGGGGACCACTGATCACAAGCGTTTTTACCTGCGCTCCCCTGCGTTCTGTTTTTCGGCGTTCAGCCGCAGGGGAGCGCAGGAATAGACGCATTTCATTTTTTCAAATGGGGCTGTACTCACACAAGCGCATGTAGGCGCCGAACGCAGGAAAAATGCAGCATGTTGCGTCTCAACCTGCGTTCGGCGCCTACATGCGCCTGTGTGAGTACAGCCCCATTTGAAAAAATGAAATGCGTCTATTCCTGCGCTCCCCTGCGGCTGAACACCGAAAAACGGAACGCAGGGGAGCGCAGGTAAAAACGCTTGTGAGTAAGAGCCCTTAGATAATCAAAACCAAAACTTAACATTTACCATGAGACCAGAAATAGGGCCACTCCACATTGTATGTTCATTACAGAAACAAAACCTGTATTTTTGCCGTATGGCCTCCTGATTAGATATGATTTTGCACTAATATAGCAACCACATCACCTTTTTAAGGCTTTATTTATATGTAGACAGAGACCTGTATACGTTGCTTTGCCCATCAAGGCAGTATCCTAAGAATATTAAATGGCAACATTGTTATTGTATCATTACCATGGCTGTCCTTCACCTGTTGATGTCACTGAGCTCCCTCCTATTGTCCTAGTGCACAATGTCACTAACTCCTAATTTAGAAAATACATCATAAAAATCCATGTCACCTGCATTGTGAATAGATTTGTTTTGAAAATCATTATGAATATTTTTAAAGTTATAGCAAGTATTTATAGTAATGCCAGACATGGCAGAAAAGTGGCAATGACCACTAATAGTACCCCTTCTTCCTGCTGTTCTCTTCAATTGCTACAACCTATCAATATACACACAGGCTGATGTCAGATGCTGAGCAGTTCCAGGTTGAAGTGTGCACAGCAACAGGTGGATGCAATTCAAGTAAGGGGCTGTATGGTAGACACTGCTACTTTTCTGATAATGGAGGATTCACTATGTCTGTGATTACCCTAATGCAGGGGTGCCCAAACTTTTTGTAACGAGGGCCAGATTTGGTGATGTGAAAATGTGTGGGGGCCGACCTTTCAGCCCGACATTCTTTGAACCATTAACATTAAATTACAGGAATCTAGTAATCGTAGCAGTAATATTTGGGCACATTGGTGAAATGATCTGCCACTTGGTCTATACTGCTGCCTGTGTGCTGAATGTGTTAGCAATAGACACGTACTGGAACGTAGTGATGCCATACTTTAGTTTACTGTACTGGCACGTCATTATGTCTATTGACACCTTCAGCCCTAAAGAAGTATGCGAAAACAGTGCGTCTCTACGTGCCAGTACGTGTCTATTGCTAACACCTTCAGCACACAGGCAGCAGTATAGACCAAGTGGCAGATCATTTCACTAATGTGCCTTAATATTGCTGCTATGGGATTCCTGATCGCACTGTGCTGGGGGGCCTCATTATTATTAATTTCATGATGGAGGCTGAGGGCCGATGTAAAATGGAAAAAGGGCCGTAATTGGCATGGACATGCTTGCCTTAATGAATTTAGGGATTTTAGTAAACCAGCCAGGCTACAGTCTGCCTGGAGAGCTACATTGAGATCATCGAGATCTGATATAAATAACAATTGTACAGCCGAGCTGGGCTGCAAAGTAATGTAGGAACAGACTGGGCAAACCAAGAACCCTTGCTATAAGAATACCTGGTGGTCTAGTGGGGTGCCTCGGGGATGCCTGCCGGCAGAAAATTGACATGCGCTCCGAATCCTTCTGGCACTTCTGGGTTTGCACTGCTCGTGCTTTTTCACCTGTATTTGGCTAGCCGTTTGACGTCATTGCGGGTTGGCGCGAAATTTTAAATACTTAAATGCGCAAATGTTCCAGTCTCATTGCCCAACATAAAGGTCTATTCCTATAGTACCTGGAAGTGCTTCTATTGTCTGATTCGTGTTCCTGACCATTGCCTGTTCCTGACCTTGCCATTCTGCCGCCTGTACCGACCAATGCCTGTATTTGACAAATTTTTGTATTCCGATTTCTGTTGTTGGTTTGACTTCGGCCTGTGACTTTGACTACTCTCTGTCATATGATTTGGTACCGCATTGCCCATCTGGTATTGACCCTGCCGGCTTCATGCCTCGCAGACTGCTTCCACGTCCTTTCCACTTACGTTCAGTTCCCTTGCCTGCTCAGAACTCTCTCCTTGGTCTTCTCACATTAAATGCATCTGAGTAGCAGAGGGCTCCTCCCGAAGCCAAAGGCAGCTGCTATAGGCAGGTGAGTGAGCCGTGACCAGGTCCTTGGAGTTAGTTATGAGTTTGGTATACCTTACGTAACACTTGCTTAGTGTTAAGAAGTAACTTGGTCCATGTAATTTAGGGTTGCCACTTGTCCGGTTTTCACTCAGACAGCCCAGGTTTCTGAAGACATGTCTGGATGAAAAATGTCTGGCGAATCATAAAATTTCGGAAATCCGGACAGGACTGTGAGCTAAATGACACAGTGATCAGTCAATCACCAATTGCTGCATCATATTCCTGCCTCCTGATGTCGCCATTCAACCTCCAAAATATCACTGCCCCTGATGTCATTTCACCACCAAAAGGTCACTGCCCCACCACCTGGACCTATCGTATTGAAAAGGTGGCAACCTTAATGTTTCTATCAAGACTTTATTACTTGTTAATTGATAAAGCCCCCTCAAAACTATGTAATTTGCAGATTACACAAAACGATGCAGGCCTATTCATTTTATTAAGGATATGGCATCCATGCACAGGATATGGGAAAACTGGCAATTAGGGCAGCTAAGTGGCAGATAAGATGCATGTTTATAAATGCATGTGAAGATATTTATACCCTTAAATGGAAAATATACCCACATCCTTATGACATGAGCTTATTCTGTTGAGTTTATACATGAACATAATCTGAAAATATGAATACATTTTTATTTTAATCAGACATACCTTATTCCACAGATTGAAACTAAACCATTATAGTTTATCTGTGTTCACAGGAACCATTTCATGTAACCACTCCCTCACCTTTTTCCATTGTGAAGTGATGGACTATGCTACTTGAAGTCCCTCTTCTTTCCAGAGAATCTGTGTAAGGCTCTCAGTCTGTAACAGAAGAAGATTACAATAGTCATAGCTTAAAACAAATATGAAGTATTTAAAGGTAGAACAGAGGAAAAAAATATTGGCAAGCAAAATGGAAAGTGGGAAATGGGGGAGAAGTAAAAATTGTTATAAAGGGGAAGAAGAGAGCAAAATGTGGCAGGGAAAAAATAATACGAAATCAGAAAAGGGCAAGGGGGAAGGGAAAAGTTGAATTAAAACTAATCTGAAGGTTGAAATCCTCATGAGCAGGCCCGGATTTGTGGAAAGGCCACCAAGGCCCGGGCCTAGGGCGGCAGGATTTTAAGGGGGTGGCATGCTGCCCAACCACACCCACATTGGTTCAGAAACACTGGGAATGCTCAGGAGATACAAACGTTTTTTAAATTTCCTGTGCTTCAATCCCCATTGCTCCAGTTCCAATGATGAAAATTTGCTCAAATAAAAGGGAGGGGACAGGGACGACCAAAGTCAGCAGGCCTAGGGGCGCCTGTTATGCAAATCCGGCTTTGCTCATAAAAAGAGAAAACAGGAAGAAGAGTGGAAGAGGAGACAGCAGGAAACATACATTTGTACATTTGTCATACAAATGCATAAGGAGCTACCATACATAAGTTATTTAACTATAGTGATTTTCATTTCTAATTTTACTTCCTTATGTCATGTTCTAAGAATGTTTTAATGTTAAGTTATGCATTATACAAAATAAAATAAAACAAAATTGAAAAATGTATTGGGATATATGGTATAATCCTCAATTTCTTGTCACTCTACTATGATCAAACTCTGACATAATATACATTATATACAATATATTGTAGGATTTTTCAGTTATAACTTTCTTAGCCATCATCCTATATCCAAGTAAACTCACAACTCAGGGCCTATAAAATGTTTCAAGTGATAGCCTTACATTTATTTAGTGCAGAATTTAAAGGCGTTGTTCACCTTCCAAACACTTTTTTTCAGTTCAGTTGTTTTCAGATTGTTCACCAGAAGTAAAGTCTTTTTCAATTGCTTTCCATTTAATCTAAACCTAAAGTTTAATGTTCCTGTCTCTGGTGCTTCAGTGTAACAGCTCTGTAATTCAGGCGCAGGCTCTAAACTGTTACAATGTTGCAATATTTAGTTGATGCCGTTTTCAGGAGCATCTCTGGAGTATTAGCAACTATTTTATCATTTCTAACAACTGCCTTTAATGATACCCATGGATTCTGCTCAGCAGGGACAAAAATAACAAATGTATGAACTAAATGTATCAACTTAGAACAGTTTACAGAGTTGGCAAGCCCCTTCCCCTCCCAGAGATGCTTTAGAAAGACATAAGGTGAAACATTTAACTTTACACTTCAATATAAGAAAAACAGTCACACATGGAACATTTAAATTCATTTCTGGTGAATTATATGAAACCAACTGAACAGAAAAAAGTTTGGCAGGTGAACAACCCCTTTAACAAAAAAAAGACACACCTTTTAGTGTTGCTGAACCTTTGCGGCAGTAGAGTAAGTTCAGTATAAAATACAGGTATTTGGACCTGTTATTCCATAATTTGGATTTCCATGCCTTAAGTCAGTGATCCCCAACCAGTAGCTCGTGAGCAACATGTTGCTCTCCGACCCCTTGTATGTTGCTCTCAGGGTCCTCAAAGAAGGGGCTTATTTTTGAATTTCAAGTTTGAAATGAAGTTTTAATTGCATAAAAACTAATTACAGTCCCAAGTAGAGCTTCTTGTAGGCTGCCAGTCCACATAGGGGCTACCAAATAGCCAATCACAGCCCTTGTTTGGCACCCCAAGGGACTTTTTTCACGCTCTTGTTGCTCCCCAACTATTTTTACATTTGAATGAGGCTCACGGGATAAAAAGGTTGGGGACCACTGCCTTAAGTCTACTAAAAAATAATTTAAACATTAAATAACCTCAACAGGATTGTTTTGGCTCCAATAAGTATTAATTATGTCTAAGCTGGGATCAAGTACAAGGTTCTGCTTTATTATTACATAGAAAATTTTTAATTATTTGATTAAAATTGAGTCTATAGGAGATGGCATTCCCATAATTCGGAGCTTTCTGCATAACGGATCCTATAACGACATTTGATTATTCAGTTTGTGTATGGCACTACTACACTATTGTTCAAGTTTTGATGGCATTAGCAAAAATATGAATTATATGATAAAGGGGACACGCTCCATGTGACATGTTTTATTTACATACTGTATTTATGTTGTCATATGGTAGTGGGAAATACGCTTTAATCAGTCTGTACTTAATAAATTAGCATGTTATTTTTTACAAAAATGGAGTATTAGTGTCCCTAGTATTACCTCTGTACATTTACAGTGGTGCTTTAAGGGTGTGCAGAGGTTCTCTGTTTGTACATAAATTACTGTAATGGCAACTTTTCAAAGGGATGGTTCACCCTTAAGTTAACTTTTATTATGTTAAAGAATGACAGATTGTAACAAACTTTTCAATTGGTCTTCATTATTTATTTTTTATAATTTTTGAATTATTTGCCTTCTTCTTCTGACTCTTTCAAGCTTTCAAATGGGGGTCACTGAAATTGCAACGGAGAGCTGCTGAAAAAAGCTAAATAACTAAAAAACCACAAATAATAAAAAATAAGAAATTGCAAATTGCCTCCGAATATCACTTTCTGCATCATACTAAAAGTTAACTCAAACGTGAACAACCCCTTTAAGCTTTTCACTGTGAAGGGACCAGTAAAAGAGTCACAATGGGGCCCTAAACACCTGGAATCCAAATCTTGTTGAGGACTAGGCTGCTGTTTTTTTCTTCATCTCTAACAAGTTGAGGATATAAACAATGCATCATTAAGGGCATATTTTGCATGGTCACAGAATGGCTAATTTTACATCCCACTAGCATCCTGAGACAGTTGCACCAAAAGCATATTATTTATAATTAACATATTTATGTTAATATGTTTTTAAAATGTATTTTCTTTATTTATTTTGAGGGACGGCTGTCAACAGAAACTTGTTTTGTTCTGGTAGTTCAGGAAAGTGAAATTCTGAGATGCTGCTTGTGAAGTTTCATACTATTATTTTTAGTATAGCAGGAGTGGATAACAATTTTCAAAATGTATGAGCCCTGATCTGGCTTGTGGAAGGAGACATTTATATAAAAATAGGCAGTATATGAAAGATCTAACCTAGCTGAATTATTTAAGTTGTTAGTGTGTTGAAGTGGTGCTGAACTTACACCAACATCAAGATTTTGTTTTCATTATTATTATTATTTTTATTATTAACATGTATTTATATAGCACCAACATATTGCATAGCACTGTAAAGTTAATGTGATTATACAACTAAATCACAAGAATTATATACCTAGAACATATGGAGTTACATACATCATACGTTACAATCAATACAGGTACAAAAAGGTGAGGAAGGCCCTATGCATAGGCATACACTCTAAAGGGAAGGGAGTAATACACAAGGTGTGGGAGTGGGCAAGATCGAATTAAGTGGGTGAGAAATGTGGTACTGTATGTGGTGTTGCGTTTGGTAGTTAAGCAGAGTGAGGGTAGGCTTCTCAAAAGACGTGCGTTTTAAGAGATTTCTTGAAAGCAGAAAGGTTGGGAGAAAGTCGGACAGACCATGGGAGAGAGTTCCAGAGGAGGGGTGCAGCCCTTGCAAAGTCTTGAATGCGACCATGTGAGGAGGTAATGAGAGAAGAGTTGAGTTGCAGGTCAGTAGAGGAGCGTAGTAAGCGATTGGGTGAGTATATAGAGATGAGTTCAGAGATGTTTGGTGGGGCAGAGTTATGAAGTTCTTAGAAAGTCAGTGTCATTAATTTGAATTTGATTCTGAAAGGTAACGGAAGCCAGCGCAGGGATTGACAGAATGGCGAGGCAGAGGAGGAGCGGTTGCTGAGGTATATGAGCCTTGCAGCAGTGTTCATTATGGACTGGAGAGGTGACAGTCTCTGGAGGGGAAGGACAATTAAAAGATAGTTACAGTAGTCTAGACGCGATATGATGAGAGAGTGAATAAGAATTTTGGCAGCATCTTGGGTGATAAATGATCGTATTTTGGATATGTTCCTTAGGTGGAAGTGACATGATTTGATAAATTAAATTTCAATATCCAGTGAGGAATACATTATAGTATAGGACCAAGGATAGACTTCTACGGTATTCCAATTAAAAATGTTTCATTCACCACCACTCTTTGTCACCACTCATTCCTTCACTCTTTGTCACCACTCAATCTAACCTATCCATTCAACTAAACAACGCTGTGCGAAAAATCTTAGGACGATCCACGTGGGCCGAAAATTGTAGGAATCTTTGTTTTGTAAGACTTTATCTTTGCTTCTGTGGCCCTCTTAAGAAGGATTAGGATGTAGTTTAAGAAATATATAGCTGAATCTAGGAATAGATGTTAATGCGACAGGTAAACCAGGGGTTTGCAACAACAACTGCACACAGCTAAAATGACAACACCTGAGTTATAAAATAATGAGAATTTATTTTATTAGCGTAGAGCAAGATTAGGGATATAAAAATGATTCATAAATTATTTGTTAAGAATATGTTTACTCTACTATGACTTTGGCCTCTCTTTCTCCAGTCTTTAATTGTTTCCCAATACTTTAAGCAGAGCCGGGCCAACCCGACCAGGCGCCCTAGGCAACCTGGCCAGCCACGGCGCCGGCTGAGTGCGTGCTGGAGTGGGCTTGCGTGAAACTACGCTCAGGTGCGCATGCGTGAATCTGCATGAGCACAAGCGCAATTAATGAGAGAATATCAGCGCCAGTTGGGGAGAGACAGGACCGGACAATTGGGTAGGCGACAGAGCAGGTACGTGCCTGGTGCCCCCCCAGCTTTGCCCCCTAGGCACGTGCCTACTCTGCCTACCCCTAGTTCCGGCCCTGATTTTAAGCCACTAAATTAGAAGCACTCATTGCAAAATACCCTGGTAAATGTTGAATTTTGCGGTTTTACAAAGGAATAAAAAAATTGTTGTAGTAATGCTCAACAGTTTTGTTATATCTTACCGAAGTATTCTACAGCATCTTAATATTTTAATTAACTACTACGACCTACTCGAAGAACATGTCTGTGATAACTCTGGTTTGAAGTAATCCTTAGCTTTATTCATACAAATCAAGATGCACCAGATATGCCCTAGACACCCTTACTCCTTTATTCTCAAGTTCAGATTTATATCCAGGTATGGGCACAAGTTAGTTTGATTGGTGGTTGCAAAAAGTATATCAACGCCAGGAAACTTTTTCCCACAAGTTCAATAATTTCATAAGACTTGTTGGATGCTAAGCTCACAGTCACTGCACAGGAATATTACAAATTTCTACAATACACTATTTTGTCACAAAATATTTTAAGCAGAAAAAACTCCCACACTCATGCAGTTTTTTGTGAGGGCTAGTTTGTCAAAGCTATACTGTCCCTACTTTTGAAAATGGAAGGAGAGAACTCAAACAAGTAGATTAACTGCTGAGGTGAAGTTGCTAGACTGACACAATATTTTTCCAGCCCATTGATGCAGTTAGGAAAGGGCACCAATGGGCCTAAAATATGAACATGAACAGTAGCATTCTATAGGTGACATATTTCATTGTGTGAAACAACTGATTTTAGCATGATCCAATAAAATCATCTACTGATCATTACATTGATGGGGTGACAAAAACGTCCCAACATTCAATCGGTCAGGTTTAATATTTTCATTGTGAGAGTGGATGGTAGTCAGATAATCGTTAATTCATCATTCACTGAACATGCCTTTAGAGAAAGTAAAGACAGACAGCCATCCGTTAATATATATATGAGATCTTGCAGCCTACACGACCAAGATTTGACCAGTCTCCTCATATATTGTTTACTGTAGATGGGTAAATTGTTTGTGCAGACAAGATTGTTCAAAATTACATAAAAAAACCTTATCTGGAAAACCCCAACTCCCAAATATTATGGGGCAGATCTATTAAGGGTCGAAGAGAGAATTCAAATTTTCTAAAAAATTTTTGGTCAAAAGTCTCAAATTTGCATTGTGACTAAAACTCGATTTGAGTTTTAATTCGAATTTCGAGATCTATCATACTCTGGCGCTTTAGGAACTCAAATTTGACTATATTCACCACCTAAAACCTGACAAATTACTGTATAAATCAATAGGAGTGGTCCAGGAATCGATTTGGTGATATTTGTAGCCTTCCTGACATTCAAGTTTTTTTCGGAGAAAAAAACTTGAATCGAGTTTCTATAACTGGAATACCCGTGTAATAGGTGCCATGTGTAAAGGCTTATTTAAACAAGGAAGGGGTGCAAATTGTAAAAAACAGGTGCAAGCCAGCATGCTTTCTACACTTTGCACCCTGCTTTTCTGTCAGTGCCTCGTTTGCAGTGCTATATTTGGAAGAATGGGTTAGGACAGGGATCCCCAACCTTTTGAAGCCGTGAGCAACATTCAGAAGTAAAAGGAGTTGGGGAGCAACACTAACATGAAAAATGTCATGGGGTGCCAAATAAGTGCTGTAATTGGCCATTTAGCAGCCCCTATGTGGATTGTCAACCTACATTGAGGCTTTGTTTGGCAGTACACCTGGATTTTATACAACTAAAACGTGCCTCCAAGCCTGGAATTCAAAAATAAGCAGCTGCTTTGAGACCACTGGGAGCAACATCCAAGGGGTTGAAGAGCAACATGTTGCTCACGGGCTACTGGTTGGGGATCCCTGGGTTAGGAGAAGCACCTAGGTGTGTGTCCCTTCTCCTGCGTCTTAACCACTGCTGTGGTGCACTGCGCCTTGTTTGGAATTTTTAATCCAGCTCATAGTACAGAATGTAGCAACATCCTGGGGAAGTGGTAAATGACCCTTCTAGTGTATACGGTACCTTTATGATTCTGTATGTAATGTTTTAGATTAATTTATTCTGGTATTAGAGCAATGAGAACTCATTACATCTTAACTGTAGCACTTCCTGTCCTGCAGAGCAATGGAGGATTTGATAAAACTAATTAAAAGACATATTTTCCCCAACTTAAATTGCGGCTTACAGGGCCAGCACTCCAGTTGGGGTTAACAGTATTTTTATTTTTATAATTGCCCTCCCACCAGTGCTAGGACACCCACACTGGAAGGGAGCTCAAGGTTCATGCGTGAGGTTGAGATACATGTGTGCACATAATAATCGAATGCCGCAACTTGCTCATTAGGCGCATACGCGTGACGTCCACTGAGAAGCCCTCTGATAATGAGCTACTCGAGGAAACTTCGGGCGACTTCAGAAATTCGAAGCGATTTGTATGCCATTCCGCCCGCGATTGTATTGCTTGCGGAAAGGCATTTTAGGGAGATTAGTTGCCCGCAGTAGAGAAGATTTGCCGCTGGGCGACTAATCTTCCTGTCTGCCACCACCCTTAGATGTACACTGTTTAAGCCTGAGATTTTTCTCTGTATGTAGCGTGTGTAGGCACTTTTGAATTAAAAGATATGTTTCTGGTATGTACTATCAAGTGACAGCATTTCTTTGCTGTACACAGGACTTGGTTATGATGGCTCGATGAATATCTCATATAATAGCTGTAAATGTTTTCATGTCAGTCACTGAAATAGCAGTTTGCCTAAGGAGAGCATTTTGCTTTTTTATGTTGGTAATGCATAGCAGGGATTCATGTATGGTGTAACTCTCAAATCAGGATATATTCAACAATTTCAGCACAATGCGGTTGAACAGTATAAAGAATTCAACTGGTGCCTACCTGCTGTGGCTATTTTGCATAATGAAATTTTGCTTGTGTATAAAATAATATACAAGCTCTTGCTTCCTTGCCTTATAAAGTAAAATATCGGACATATATATAGTGTACTCAGTTGACTGTATTTAAAGAACAAACATGCTTAGGCATAAGCTGTATCGTTCTTTAGTTATTCATTTAATGAACTTAGTCTAAATTGACATGTGGTAGAAGAAAAATTGAGCTAACATTTTGAACATTTTTTGCTTTGTAACCTGGCAAGCTGGTTTTTAAGACTGCAATTTGCATTTGAATTGTCATTCTGTGAGGTATATTATTTATGAAGCTTTCAAGCCAGGCATTGGCCGTAGCACAGTTGCCTGGTGGTATAACAGTGTGTGAAGTGATTGTCATTTGCAGGGCAGAGGAACAACATGACACTGATAATGAATAAAAGAGAGTAGTGATGATGTTGGGGAAATTAATGCTTTCTTCTGTTTGCATATATTGAACATGACTGCTAAATTTGGATCTTACTGTGTGAGAAGGGGCACCCACTTCAATGGTGGTAAGCAAACATTTTGTCTTTCGAACAATTTTCACTGTCAGACATAAAACAATTATCAGTCTTCACTGAACTGTTTACACAGACATTGTGTGACTGTCAGTCGATGTTTTGGCAAAATGTTAGGGTTTATGATACAATAAAATTACATTAAAGTTTGTAAAGTGCCTTTTGTGTAATTGCAACTTTATTAAGCTTTTTATACAAAACAAAATAATAAATACTCAAAACTGTAAATTATACATGTAAAACTAGCTGTTAATAGATGGCTGCCTCTGGATAGTGGATGGTGATGTGTGCTTTAAATGTAGAGCAGCTGTTCTAAAATGTGGTAGTTCTCATATTTGGATTGTTTGATATGTTAAACACTGTACTAAGTGTTATACTACTATAATTGTGTCTCTTAGACCTTTCAGTGTTGTGAAACACAATGAATTAATTTGTTTGTAAATTATGTACTCTTATGTACATTGCTGCTGAAATGTTAGGGCTTTATAAATAAAAGTAATAATAATGCTAATTATTTTATTTCTAGTTAAGAATGTACCAGTAGGTATTTTGAATATAAGCTTAGGTTAAAGGGTGTCTGCTATATTCTCTGTGGCATTTAGAAATTCATCACAGCCTATTTTCTCTAATATTCTTTTATAAGCATTGGTGTTATGTATTATTATGTATTAAGTATTATGTATCTCAAATAGCAAGTTAGAAAGAGCCTTTTTTATAAGCTGGGCAAAGATGGAGTTAAAATAAGTATTATAAATATTAAATAAGGTATTGGGAAAATAATTGATATAGAGGTAACAAATATTGATGCTTTAAGATACTGTTAACTAAAACAACATGTTAACATGTTAAAATAACATTTTAAAAAGTGAATTTTATTTGTTAATGTGCTTACGGGCACATTAAAAAAAAGGAGCATGTCAATATTATTAATCATGCAACACAGTGCCATGCATTTATATCAAAAGTGCCCCTAAGCTGCCCCTAGCCCAGTAGTATTTACACCCTCCCAATATTGCAGTTAAATATAATTAATATAAGCACCTATAATAATATAAGCCAAACTTTAAATGAGGCATCTTGCTCACATGGCATCTAATATAAAGTACACAACACAGGTGCTCTGGAATTCTTTTCTTTTGTTCACATTTGAGACTTATATAGTCTTTGTTTCATATTAGGTTTTTGCACAATACCTGTATCAGAGACTTATGAGACATAGCTGCTGAGACATTCAACCATGATAAAAAAAAACAAACATTTAATTAATACCTAGATAGGAAATGCAGATAATATATGTTGAGTATGCCTTTTGCATAATGACCAAAATGTTCCCGGTTCTTTTTGAAGAAATATTACTGGCATCAGAAAGGATGTTAATGCATACCTCCCAACTGACCCGTTTTTAGTGGGACAGTCCCAATTTTGACAGCTCAGCCCACAGTCCTGGTTTCTTACTGAAATGTCCCTTGTTTCTCTTTGATCCCCTGCACTGACACCAGAAAAAGATACAAAGTTTCTGAAACTAATAAAATAAGAGAGTTTTTGGCAGAGAAACTACAATATTCACCGCCTGCACTTAAATACATTTGTAACTATTCAAAATAAGCCAAGATACAATTGTAACTATTTAAGATAAGTAGGTCACTTGGGAGAACTGAGACTTTCAGCTTAAAGGGCAATTAACCTTCATTATTATTTTGTAATAACACAAAATACATGACCCTAAATCCCCAGAAATGTGTTCAGACTTTCTATAACCTGTCAAATTTGTAAAATGGACATGGTATTTAGGGGGTGTAGTGACACAATGGGCGTAACCATACAATTTTTGCTACTTGCGGCCAAACATTTTGTCACTTGTTCTGATTTTTGAAAATTGGGAGGTATGTTAATATAGTCAAGTGGAGTGAGTATACCTTCTACTTCATACATTACTGTTAAGTCATGTTGAGATGCTTTTAACTCTTCCTATGCCAGCTAGTTTTCACACTTCATTTGTGTAAAATACGATCATATTTTTTAACATTATGTGCTCTCGCTTTAGGGGCATTTCCTGGTGAAGCCTTTTAGTTGTAGAATTTTACTTATATTTGCTTTTTTACCATATTTTTCAAAGTATAGGTATATGGTTTTGTTTTTAGCTATTTAGCATGGTGCACTGGCAGATTTACTTTTCTGTCCTGTCTGACTATCCTATTGATTTCAGATAGATATTATTTGGAATCATCAGGCCACCATAGACTTAGTGGTAGGATTTTTACCAGTATGTGTATTAATTATGTGTATTATTAAGGGGCCGATTCACTAAATTCGAGTGAAGGATTCGAAGTAATCGACTATCGAATGGGCTACTTCCACCTTCGACTACGACTTCGAATCGAAGGATTTGAACTAAAAATCGTTCGACTATTCGACCATTCGATAGTCAAAGTACTGTCTCTTTAAAAAAACTTCGACCCCCTAGTTCGGCAGCTAAAAGCTAAGTCAATGTTAGCCTATCCTAAGTTTTTTTGATCGAAGGATATTCCTTCGATCATTGGATTAAAATCCTTCCAATCGTTCGATTCAAAGGATTTTATCGTTCGATCGAAGGAATAATCCTTTGATCGTACGATCGAAGAATTTGCGCTAAATCCTTTGACTTCGATATTCGAAGTCAAAGGATTTCAATTCCTAGTCGAATATCGAGGGTTAATTAACCCTCGATATTCGACCCTTAATGAATCAGCCCCTAAGTGTGTGTTATCTCTTTTGTTCAAAACTTTGTATATTATTTAGATATATATATTAGATTTACAGAAACAAACAGTGTTCTAGTTAAACTTAAGTTTTGTTAAACCCCTCCTCATCATTTATATACACAGTGATATACAAACCTTCTACTAATGCATGCACTATTCACTGTTTGAGAAGTACAAAGAAAAGAATTCTAAATGTAATTTCTACTTTGTTTCTTTTACTTAGCTCCGGTGATAAACAGATTTTCAAGAAGAGCATCGGGTAAGGGCATTTTCCATACCTATTTGTTGACATATTTTGTGTTGTAGTGATTTTTATATACAGTACATTCTTCTCAGAGGTACTGTTTGGCATACCAAATCTAGCTAATCCTGTTTAAAACAATGTTTTTAACCATACTTTGTGTCGTTTTATAGAATAAATCCTGGGATATGTTAATAAATGGCAAAAAAAAAATTTGCCTAGGACAAGGAACCCCCAGAGTTCCAAGGGTCATCGTTCTAATAAATAGCTGGTATATTAATCAGAACCTTTTTTTTTATTGCCTCTCCATTTTGTGCTTAATATTTATTTACTCCCATGGTGGTCTATATCAGTAAACAAAGGCCATTATTTCAGGGCTTGCCTTATTTAATAAAATAAGGGTAGTTTTATAACAAATTTCTCAGGATTTACTAATAAGGGTCTTTGTCCTAGGCCAGGTGATAGCTGATACCAGCCCTGAAGAAATCACCCATTTTATATGGGATTTTCATTCATTTGAATACAAAAAATGCATGCATATTTGTCAAGAGAATTTTTTAAACTAGATGTGAACCAGTTTGTGTTTTCCCTTTGTAGAATTTTATTTCCCTGAAATGAAGTGATTGTATTAAAAAAACAAGTCTTGAATTTTACATACAACTACTGTATGCTAAAATGTTCAAATTCAGTATTTACAACTTCACTCATCATATTGCCATACATTGCCTGTATAGCGACTGATATTTATTACTGCTTTTATTTATCATATCTGATTTAATTTCCTGGTGGTCAAAAGTTTACACACACAAAATCAACTGTCTCTCTTGAAAATTTCTGAATTTTGTATAATGATTTGTAGAAGTTTGTCCTAAAGCTGTCATAAATTGGTCTTTAAAATATAACTTTGAAATTACATCAAAGAGAAATAAAGTAGATACCCAAGTTGTCTAAAGAGGAAAACTTCAGGTGACCTAAAAAAAACCAAAGTGCTGAATATGTGTTGACTGGTGGTTTACTTTATTGTCAATGGGAAAGCATATTGAGGAGATTTGCTGCAGGCGTCCTTGCCCTCAGGCAGTCTGGGAGTGGGAGATTCAGCTCTTGATCCATTTAGTCACTCCTGTGCTATGTTGGCTTATGTTTATTTCCCACATAGCTGTTCTTAGAACCAATTAATCAGGAAAATGGTTTAATGTACCCTAGATAGTGTTTTGTGCACTTTTAAATGGTGCATACTTCTTTCAGGTGTCAGAATAAATTAATTTTGTTTAGACAAAAACATTTTCATTGGCAATTCAGCCACTAAACAGCCTGTGTAACATGCAGTGATGAAGAAGTATAGTTTGACAAACAATGTACACGTGTATTCACCTTCCAACACCTTTTCAGTTCAGTTGTTTTCAAATAGTTAAAAAATAACGACTTTTTCCACTAACTTTCTATTTGTGAGTGTTTTTCTAATATAGAAATGAAAAGTTTTATATTTCACCTTTTTAAAGCAGCTGTGGGAGGGGGTCACTGACATTTCTTATCATTGGCTACCGAATAAAATCCCCGAGTTTCATTAAAGGCAGTTTTTATAACTAATGCAATAGTTGCTAATATCCCATAGATGCTGCTGAGAAATGTATTAACTAATGTAGCAAACTAACTGTAACAGTTCAAAACCAGCTCCTGGATTTCTGAGCTGCCAGACTAAAACACCAGAGACAGGAACATTAAACTTTAATTTTGGAAAAATGAGAAAAAATAAAACATTGAAAACAACTGAAAAAAGTCTTTATCTGGTGAACAATCTGAAAACAACTGAACTGAAAAAAGAATTGTTTGAAAGGTGAGCAAACCCTTTAAAGACTGTATTACTACATCTAAGATTTTAGCACTATTATCCACTTGTTCCATTTATTTTTTTCTTTTCTTCCTTTGACATCTGCTTATTTTCTGTAACCTATTCTATTGAATGATCAATAACAGTTTAGAGTTAAACAAAAAGTAGAAGTTATAGGCAACAATGGCTTAATAAAATGGCTGGTTTATTTTTGCATAGAAGCAGATATGAAATGTAAGGTCTGCTTCCTCTGTAGTTATGCCAGTGCATTTGTCTCTAACAACTTTCAACCCAATTTATAACTATGATTTAACTGTGATTTATATGCATTATAAGTTGTTGTGCTTCAATTATAATTTGGATATATTGGTCTCTTTTTCATGCTGTCAATGTACACTTGGAGTGTGCCACTATTCAATACATATATTGCTAAATGAAACTGATCTTGTTGAAGTCTTTATTGGTATTAGTTGAATGACCTTTGCAGTATTTAAAATGAAATGTAAAAATTGTGGTAAGTGTGCTACAATGGAAGTGCTATAGGTCTTACCAAAACTGATGAAAACATACATACTGGCTATACTGTTCTTCATGTCTAATTTTCTGCAAAAAGATACAGTTTGAAAAAAGCTGTTAAGAAACTAGTATAATCAGAATAAAAATGCTTTCTTTTTCATATTGGTTCCCACATTTTTGTGCTGCTTAAATTTATACATTTTCCTTTTGACCTTTATTGCCTAAAAGTGGAAATATTATGAATTCTTATTTTGTATTTATAGTTGAAAACAACATTTTCTCCCAGTGAAACATGATTTGTTAATCAGACCATCTGTATAACATTTTTCTTCCAAAAACTGAATTCTGAGAGAAGTACAGTATAAAAAATATAATATATAGATGCAGGTATAGGATCTAAGAACACACTAAACTTCCTAAACCTACCTGAATACTTAAGCAAATTCAGTAATGAAAAAAATGTTAGAAATATATTTTATTAATGCCAGATAATATAATTGATTTGGAAAGCCATGTGCCTCCTGATTTGGAATTGATTTGGAAAGCCAAGTGCCTCCTGACTGAATCTATATTTAATATATAGAAAATAAATTAAGGGAGAGGTAAACACTCTGTAAGTCTTAAGCTAGTGCCACACTTGACATTTTCTACTAAGGCGAAATATAAAGCCATTCTGCCGTCTTCTGTGCCATGCTGTACACTGAGGCACAGCGACCACCTGTCATCTCTTCCCATGGTGTTCTATGGGAAATGCTATGCACACATAGTAGTAGCTGACTGGATTTTTCTCAGGAAATTCTAAAATGATTGTTTTTTTAAATAGAAGTCTGATTGTCACCGCTGCATGCCCTTCAGATACTGTGGGAATTGTTGACTGCAGGAGAAACATTTTGAATACTGCTGTTTTTCACCTGATCAAGAGTCAGTCAAAAAGTCTTGTCTGGCATTACCTTAAAAGAGATAAATATTTCAAAAGGAGAAACACTACCCATTTTATTACCAATGTTATTGTTTCACTGCCATATAATATGCTTTTAGATACTTACTGTTTAAACCAAATTAGTAAAAAAAGTCTCCATAGCTTAGGGCTACAGGTAGTACAGATTTCAACAGTTTTATACTGCTAGGCAGGCATCAGGTCAACAGGTCTTTCTGAAGGCCAGACACTAAGTGGGACATTCACTAAGATTCGTAGTTGCGCCAGGCGTAACTTCGCCGCACTTCGCCAGGCGTAGTTTCGCAAGCGCTTCGCAAATTCAATAAAATCCGAAGTTGCGTTCAGGGGTAGTGTAAGGTTGCGAAGTTGCGCTATCGTTGATTCGCTAAGTGAAGCGAAGTTACGCTACCGATGGTTAATTTGCATACGGCGCCAAATTCAAATTTCAATGGAGGAATATGTAGCAGCACTACAAATGCCTGGGATACCTTCAAAACATCAAATAAAAAATGTATTTTGCCCTACACATGTGCCCACTGTATAGTTAAGTTGCCATGAGTTAGGAAATGTAGGGGGGAAGGAGGGGAGCCCCAAAAAAAATTTCGATCTTTTTCAGCCTATCACCCATAATATAGAAAAAATGCCAGCGTTTTTTGGGACTTAGAAAAATTTTTAACATTTTTTGAAGAAATCCCTATCTACTCTATTGCGCTTCGCCTGGTCTGAGGTGGCAAAGGAAGTCTAGCTTAAAAGGTAGCGTTCAGAACAATGTGCGCGTTAGTGAATTTGCGTAGTTACGTCTGTTGCGCAAATTTGCCAGGCGTAAGGGTGCGACGTTACACTAGCGAAGTTACCCCAGCATCCGTTAGTGAATTTGCGAAGTAACTAAAATGGCCAATGCTAGCGAATTGACGCTAGCGTTAGGCGCTTCGGCGCATAGTGAATTTGCCCCTAAGGGGCCTTGCTCGAGCTTCATGGTGATGAGAAATGTTGGCTTTCTACAAAACAGAGTTTTGGCCCAAAAGTTCAGTTTTGATCTCATCAGACCAGGCAACCATTTTCACATTCTGGGGCATGTTTACTAACATTGGAGATAAATATCTGGAGAGATTTCTGGAGATGTTGCCCATAGCAACCAATCAGATCTTTGCTTTTGTTTTCTAACTTGGCTGTGGCTGTTTAAATCTAATTGCTGATTGGTTGCCATGGGCAACATCTCCAGAAATCTCTCCAGATATTTATCTCCAATGTTAGTAAACATGCCCCTTTGTTATAGGTTTTTTTCAGCAATTAATTTCTTTTCATCATTCCTCATAAAGACACACTTTGTGGAGCATTAATGTTCTATGGTTGGTTTATCTTATCTTAACTTTGGATTTCGTAAGACTTATCCTTGGTTGGTTGGTGATCACTAATGCCCTCCTTACCCTCTAACTGAAATTTGGCGGATGCCTTTTTCTGGCCAGAATCACAGTTGTTCCATATTAGTTTCTTTTTCTGTTAATGGATTGCTGTGATTTGAGGATGTTCTGCTTTGAGTATGTTCAAACTTATATTTAATAAACATTTGGGCTATATTTCCAGAAATGTGTACAGTATTTATTTTGAGACCATGTGGCATTTTAATTGTACAGGTGAAATCCTTGCTACTAATTATGCAACACAATTGGTTGCAGCGAATCATATTATGGATTTCACAACCAAGAGGGTGAATGCAATGAATAATGTAAATGATGACTTTTTTTTAAAATCTTTAAATAATTTTGTATTTCCACTTCAACGTTATGGAGTATTTTGTGTAGATCAGTGTGCAGATCAGTGATAACATAAAAATAATTCATTTTAATTTTATGTTATTAACCAACAAAATGTCAAGGGACTGTGCATACTTGTTTACCTCTCATTACTTGTTTTAAGTTGTGTATTTCCATGATTACTTCTAAAATTGGCTTCAACAAAGGTCTCCATAGTTGCCTTTTCATTGGCTATGGTAAGATGCACTACTAACAGCAATATTGTTTTGGTTTAACCTAAATTACCAAACCATTACATGTACTATGTATTTGACTGATCATTTCTTTGCATGCTGCCTGACAAAGCTTAAGGCAGAGGTTAATTGTTGGATGCCTGCTGGTAGAAATGAAGATCATTTATTATTTATCAGATTGAGTGCTCCTGCATACTGTGAATATGCCATCATGCTACCACAGTTATATTTTTGAAAGAGAATTCTTGTGTGGATGAAATGCCATTAATAAATCACTCTGAGCAGCTAATTGCATAACAGGTTTAAATAATAGGGCATATTTTTATATATTTAGAATATTATTTATTCATATTATATTATTCCTATACAGGTATTAGCATATATTTTAATAAGCTGCGAGAAGTCCTCTCTACATCATGATATTTTTTCTGGTTTGGGAGCTGGTATACCTTTTATTAAATATGTTAACATTGTGTTTGTTATTTTAGTGTGATCATATCTTCTAGTTTTCTTCAAGTGATTGAAACATGGGGCAAAATATTATCGTAACGATATAATAAGCAAAGTTAAAAAATACAAGATTTTTAGGAAGAAGTTTACAGTACCAAAATAACTACTGTAAGCAGAGGTGTATGGGAGCATGTTAATTAAGAACAGATTTAGTATCCAATCAGTAAATGTTGTTTTAGAGCAGTGATCCTCAACCAGTAGCTTGTGAGCAACATGTTGCTCTCCAACCCCTTGGATGTTGCTCCCAGTGGTCTGAAAGCAGGTGCTTATTTTTGAATTCCAGGCTTGGAAGTAAGTTTTGGTTGTATAAAAACCAGGTGAACTGCCAAACAGAGCCTCAATGTAGGCTGATAATCCAATCACAGCACTTATTTGGCACACCAAGAACATTTTTCATGTTTGTGTTGCTCTCCAACTCCTTTTCTTCTGAATCTTGCTCACGGGTTCAAAAGGTTGGGGATCCCAGTTTTAGAGAATTATGAAAGATAACAAGTGACATAAATATCACTGTTCAGGCCTAGTTTTTTTCAATGTAGTAATCTAGAAAAACCCTTGGCTGATATACATGTTTAACACTTTCATTTTTCCATAGGCATTTTTACAACACAGTACAATCTTATGAAAAAAATGCTGTGTGCGAGATTGCCCTTAGCTCTTATCCATTTTCCATTTTATTCAGGAAGTTTCTTATTTCAAGCTTATACAAAATTTTCATTTTTGCTATAGTTTCTCTTTAGGGAACAGTCACACATGGTGTATGGTCCACTTCTCTCAGCTTGCACAGTGGAGCTATACGGAGCTTAAAATGAGAGCAAATCTGCCTCTCTCCTCCTGCCTACAAAATGCATACGGAGAGAAGCAAACCATATGCCATGTGTGACTGGGCCCTTAATCATAGGCAGACGCACAGTTGACTGCTCAGCTAATCCCACAAATAGTTTATTTAAGCAATAATGCAAAAGAATTATGAAACATTACCAAATATTGGGAAAAATAACACAGTATGGTGTAAAATAGTAGAAAAACAGTTAGAAAAGTAAATGACAAAAATATTTTCCTGAAACAAAACAAAAAAAGGTCAACAGTTGAATTGAGGCTACAGTGATTTCAGGTTTCTAAATAAAAAATCCAATATAGATATTATTGCAGTATATTATTACAGCCTATCATCTCACGGGGCTTATTCTTTATTTCATCAATGTCCCTCAACTTAAAAATAAATGCTTATTTTATCTAACAGATAAAAACACAGTTTCTGTCATACTTGGGAATTTCACATGAAATTTATTTTCTATTGCAGTGTGTGCAGAAGCCTACAATCCAGATGAAGAAGATGATGACACTGAAACAAAGGTAAATGGTCTGGTTGATGCAATAGATTCCGATGATAGCACGTTTTATTGATTACATTTGAATAAGTACAAGTTACAGAAAAATGAAAGAGTTTTAAAGTAATGAAAATATCATGTAGTGTTGCCCTGCACTGGTAAAACTGATCAGTTTGCTTTAGAAACTCTACTATAGTTCATGCTGAGTAGCAATGGTGGAAATTAAAAAAAGACTCTACAGCACAGGATAAATAGTGGATAACAGGTAACATTATGTTCTACAGAGCTTATCTATCTACTGTGTAACTTGAGCCTTTTCTCCTTTGAATAGCTGCCCCCATGGCTACACAGCAGCTTATTTACATAAACAATAGTAGTGTTTCTGAAGCAAACACAGCAGTTTTACAAGTCAGGGTAACACTGCTTTATATTGGTATTACATTAAAACAATTTCATGTTTTAATGTTACTGTGTCTTTAAGAAATATTAGTGCTGGTAACTTTATAGTTAGGAGGCTGGAGGAAATGCAGAATATATAAACCACCTGAAAGAGAAGTACTGAGAATTATCCATATGTGACGTTTATGTGACATTTAAAGGGCTTGTTCACCTTTCTTCACTGCTACCCAAAAAACAAAATATTGTAGTCCCCTAAGCATGATAATCTATTTTTCGCAATGACTGTTTATTTATTTAGCCAACTGTACAGTTTAAAACTTACCTGAAAAGCTGCAGATATCACATATGCTTAGACGAAAGTTTTCAAGGGGACGGAGTGACTATCCCGTCTTCAGTGTGAGTCTTGTGGGAGCGTCAGAGACTTAGGGGCAAATTCATCAAGGGTCGAATATTAGGGGTTAATTAACCATCGATATTCGACTGGGAAGGAAAATCCTTCGACTTTGAATATCGAAGTCGAAGGATTTTGCGCAAATACTTTGATCGAATGATCGAAGGAATAATCGTTCGATCGAACGATTAAATCCTTCGAAACGAACAATTCGAAGGATTTTTATCCAACGATCGAAGGATTATCCTTCGACCAAAAAAAACTTAGCCAAGCCTATGGGGACCTTCCCCATAGGCTAACATTGGGTTTGGTAGCTTTTAGGTGGTGAACTAGGGGGTCGAAGTTTTTTATTAAAGAGACAGTACTTCGACTATCGAATGGTCGAATAGTCGAACGATTTTTAGTTAGAATCCTTCGATTCGAAGTCGAAGGTCGAAGTAGCCCATTAGATGGTTGAAGTAGCCAAAAAAACACTTCGAAATTCGAAGTATTTTTTCTTCTATTCCTTCACTCGAAGTTAATGAATTGGCCCCTAAGATTTTCTCTTACTATCCCCCTGATCGGCTAGCAGAAGAAACCTTTTCATTGGCTGTACACCTGTAGCTTCTGATTGAGTATAATTAGTGATGGGCGAATTTGGGGTGTTTCTCTTCGCCGAAAAATTTGCGAATTTTCGCTGCGGTTTCGCTAATCGCGGGAATTCGACACGAATTTGTGCCTGCGGAATAAATTCGCCCATCACCAAGTATAATAGAACACTTTACCCTGCTTAGTGCCGAGATGGTTATGTAAGAATTAATTTATCTTGCTTGCAGCAGATTTCCCCATCAAGCAAAACAGAAGACATTATTTGTACAGGAAAGCAGCTGTATTAAATAACTCATTTGAATGTACTCTCTCCCCCAGCATTTGCGGCAGAAAACAGCACCCTGTCCAGATCTTTCTTTATCAGATCATGTCTAAGCTGCTCACTCATAAAAATGCTTTGATGTCCCCTCACATTTGTGACAGGAGACCGTGATCTTCTTGTATAAGCTCCTTTCACAAAAGTCTGAAAATGGTCAAAAACAATGAAAATCTTGGTGGCTAACATTCACAATAGCCTCTAACGAAACATATTACATTCCCCCACTAGAGTCTTAATTTTTATTTTAAGAAATGCTGTGCAAAAAAAACACTCATTTACTTCAAGATGCATACAAACCAGTGTAAGATATACAAAACCTATATCCTTGGGCAGTATTGTCTACTTTTTTATAGCAGGTGTGATTGCATTTGGAGAAATCCATCTGTTAAATATGGTGATGGATTTGTAATGGAGACATCTTATCTTGTCTTTTGATGGCACTTGTCATCAATAAAAATATAATGCATAATCATGGAAATGGCATAAAAGAATCATAATTAAATGTAATTTTTGTGCTTTGCAGATTATATATCCAAAAACAGATGTCCAGCGGAATCGACTACAAGAAGCTTGCAAAGATATTCTTTTGTTTAAGAGTTTAGATCAAGTAAGCAGAACTTAGTGATGAATTGCAGTGTTTTATGAGTGTTCATTGTGTAGCCCTGCACTCTTTTGTTTATTTCACAAAACATCCTGCCCATCTTCTAAAAGCTGTGGATCCACGTTAGCTGAATGGATGCTAGCCAGAATGTTGGTGGCAAAGCTGGTGCTTTAAGTTATTAACACTATAAACATCCATGGTTTTATTATTGATCTCAACATTTATCACTATCACACACATTGGCAATCAGCTCATACCTACTCTGATAATGCTAGCCATCATTTGATTTATGAAATGCTTGGTGGACAAAACTTGGTGTGCATCTGCGATATTGCTGGTTTTCAGGAGTTCTTTATTTTAGATTTAATTTGATCAATTAACATGACATAAGTGCCCATAAGATTGTAAAAGAAGGGTGTTTAACTGTATTAGTATGCATTGTTTAACATTAAATGGGAGATTGATCAAATTGGTGAAATTCACCATGTTTTTCTGCCTTTTTCTTAATGATTGCATCGGAGGGTCCCAGTATTTTTATGCAAATGTCCGATTTTTTACAATTCAGACACAGAACAAGGGAGAGAAGTCAATTGGTCAAATTCACCAAATGAATTTACTATTCATTTCCTCTGGTCCTAACTCTGATGTGTGCAGGTTCCATGTCAGTTCCAGGGCCTCAAAAGGGAATTGGTAAAGACAGCAATGGCAGGGATTTTCCCTGTTTCATGGAGGAGTTAAACAGACTTTCCGTTATTTTGAGTTTCGGTCCAGTGTTTGATGTGAAACCTAAGACAGTTTCCTAGCGGAAACTCTATAGCATTATAATACTAATAATAAAACAGTCGTCACTCAGGGGCAGATTTATCAAAGGTCGAGGTGAATTTTCGGATGAAGAAAATACTAATTTCAAGCTATTTTTTGTGTACTTCGACTAGGGAGTAGTCCAAATTTGAAAATTTGAATATTGTTCAATATCATGTACTGTCTCTTTAAAAATTCCAAACTTCGGTTGGTCTTTTTGAATTCGAACTTTGATAAATATGCCCCTCAGTGTTTAATTTAGTTTTTTACTAATCATTTTTTCTTTGCTGCAGGAACAGATGTCTCAGGTATTAGATGCAATGTTTGAAAAACTCGTCCAGTGTGGAGAACATGTAATTGATCAGGACGATGATGGTGACAACTTTTATGTAATTGACAGGTAAAAAATGAATTTACCTTTGAAATGCTAAAGCAATGCAGGAGGGGTAGAAGGGTAGGAGTGGTATAGGGCAGCAGTTACCTTCCAATGTGATGTAAAAAAAACATGTATTAAAAAAGGACCCCTTCAATAATAAAGTCCTTATCTGGTATATATATATATATATATGTATATTTATATGTGTATATATATATATGTATATATGTATATATGTATATATATATATATATATATATATATATATATATATACAGTATACACACACATATATATATATATATATATATATATATATATATATATATATATATACATATATATTATATTATATATTATACATATATATATATATACACACACACACACACGTAGGGGACTGGTGTATTGTATATTAAATATATATAGAGATATGCAGTAGACAGCACCACACTTCAAAATTACTTATGAAATAAAAGTATTTTTGATCACTATTACTATAAGTGAGTACTGATCCTCCATTCATATATATATATATATATATATATATATATATATATATATATATATATATAGATATATATATATAGATATATATATATATATACATTCATTAATTCATTAAATGTTTAATGTATTAAAGTATGCAATGCAGTAGGCATGGCCTTGGCCCATATAGAATAAAATGTAGAAGTCTGAACATGACTTAGATTGTTCAACTGGAGTTTACTTGAGTCTCTGCGTTTAGATCTAAGCTAAGTTATGTAAGGTAGATACAGAAACTCCCATGTCCACCCCAAGCTTTTCTTTCGCAATATTTGTTCTTGTTATATGGTTGACATATCTTTTGATTCATTTTGAATGATAAAGAAGGAGGGAATGCAGTGCAATTATTGAATAGAAATAAATAGTGCCAAGTATTCGTAATTAAATATTTCTGCATGTAAATTATGCCATTGTGACTACCAATTTATCCTAATGGTTTTGCATACTGGCCATTATAATATACATCTCTAAATGGAAAAAAATAGTAAAAAAATATTTCCATCTGTTTATTTTACAACAGGGGAACCTATGATATTTTTGTAAAATCAGAAGGAGTGGCAAGGTGTGTTGGTGCCTATGATAACCGTGGAAGTTTTGGGGAACTGGCATTAATGTACAACACGCCTAGAGCTGCTACAATTGTTGCTACATCTGCTGGAGCTGTATGGGGTTTGGTAAGTATTTGCATGTGCTTATTACAGATATATTATCTCATTCAAAAATAACATTAATATTCATATCTTTGATAACAAATTGAAGAGATTTAAGCTGACAATATTATGTCTGTGCACATAAAGTCGATAAGAGGAAGATATTTTTTCCTAATATAAAGCATGAGATGAAAAATTCATGGTCAGTTTTGCAGCTTCACAGGGGGTCCTAGAATTTTAGCAGACTCCTGCCCACCCACATAAGCAACACCTGCTTAAACACTTGTTGTGGCCCTGCTGGTTTAAACCTTAGCTCATTTCTGAAAGAAGAAATGCTAAGTTGTTGTCCTGCTGTTTAGCTGTAGGGAGGTGCTAAGACCCTGAAATGTCAGAATTTAATCTTAGGCAAAAGCCAGAACTACAAACTGTAGACTGCTTGTGGAAAATTATGACATCCCATTGTGACTGCTGTTTTAGTATTTAAATACAGCTGCTTCTCTCAAGGGTTGCCAACATTATAAAAGGTCATGATTTTAGTAATTTGATTTACATATCCTCTTTTCTGTAAGATTTGCATTGCACCATTTGCAAAATAGTCTGATGTTAATCCAAATAAGATTTATAAAAGTGCCAAACAAAGACAGCAAAATTGCAAATTTTGTTGACTTATTCTCTCTTCTTCATCTAAGTTAGGCCTCTTATTATAAATCATTTCTAATGGGCACCCAAAATCTTAAACAATATTACTGATGCTGGTTCTCATCAGTCCCAGTAAAACTTATCAAAAACCATGCATACGTACGCACACATGTTCAATTTCTGCAAGAATCAATTAACCTGTTTGTGTGGAAAAACTCTTGCTGGATGTACTGGAATATTTATGGTTCTTGTCACAGAACAGGAAGGTTACCTATACCTCTCTCCACCTGCCTACACAAATGCAGATGGAGAGCAACAGAGCCAACTCTCTGTGACTTTGGTTAATTTCTCCACCAGTGGAGACCAGTAGAGTGCTCACCACCTCAACAGCACTAGAATAAAAATGCTTACACTTTTAATCGGTTTAATTAATAACCTGCTGATTTGATAGCACACTGTCTCATTATTTAATAAAATGATCAGTAGTAAGTGCCTATTTATTAGGGATGCACCAAATGAAGAAGTTCTGGATTAAACCAAGCTCAACCAAACGTCCACGATTTTAACTTCTTTATGAATAAAATAACTTGAAAAATTCAGTGCGGGAAAAGACTCAATAAAATCGAGAGAAAACTCGAATTGTACGAATATATTTTGGATTTGACGCCCAATCGTTCAATTTCGTCTGGTTATTGCCAGACAAATCTGAATTTTTTGGATTATCGGACGAAACCCACTGCAGATCATGATATCGACATATTGTAAAAGGGACATCTCCCATTGACTTCTACAAGACCCTGGCAGGTTTGAGTTGGCAGATTTTCAGATTTAGACTTTTATCAGCTTCTGGTTATAATAAATCTCAAAAAATGCTAGTTTTTATCTCCATGAAGAATCTTGTTTTCCCCCCCAAAAACCTCAAAACCTGGATTCAGCTCAGTTGAACACAAAGGGGTCCATTTACTTAGCTCGAGTGAAGGAATAGAATAAAAAAAACTAGAATAAAAAAAACATTTTTTTTTGGCTACTTCGACCACGACTTCGAATCGAACGATTCGAACTAAAAATCGTTCGACTATTCGACCATTCGATAGTCGAAGTACTGTCTCTTTAAAAATAAACTTCGACCCCCTGGTTCGCCACCTAAAACCTACCGAATTCAATGTTAGCCTATGGGGAAGGTCCCCATAGTCTTTTCAACCTTTTTTTGGTTGAAGAAAAATCGTTCGATCGATGTTAAAATCCTTCTAATCGAACGATTCAAAGGATTTAATCGTTCAATCGAACTATTCAAAGGATTTAATCGTTCAATCGAACTATTTTTCGTTCAATCGTTCGATCAAACTATTTGCGGTAAATCCATCGACTTCGATATTCAAAGTCAAAGGATTTAACTTCAACCATAAGTAAATTTGCCCCAAAATCTGCAAAAATGTTTTCGCATTATGCAAAATCCCGCACTAATATTTATGGTTAGATCTCATCCAGTATCATGCCATTTGCAGGGTATGTGTAGTTTAGGAAGTTATGCCACCAAAAGTAAAGAACTTTGGATTCATCTTTTTTTCAAATGTATTTTATGATTTTACCAGTAACTTTATCACTAGCTATTTGCTATTTATTGCTGAAGAACAAATGGAACAATGTTTCCCCTTTTCCCCAATTACATATTAATGTAAATACATTACAGGGGTATTGTTTGCCATGGTTACTATTTTCTTTTACTTTATATCTTTTTCCTCTTTTTTCTTGATCCAAAGGATAGGGCAACTTTCCGAAGAATCATTGTAAAAAACAATGCCAAAAAGAAAAGGATGTATGAAAATTTCATAGAATCATTGCCATTCCTGAAGTCATTAGAGGTAAGTCTGGTATACAATGCAAATAAAATATATCTTTATTGTATAAAACATGCAATACACTGTACAATGTATCTGGAAAAATATAGTGTTTGTGCTATGTCTTAAGTTTTCAGAACGTTTGAAAGTGGTTGATGTCATTGACACTAAAACGTACTACGATGAAGAACAAATCATTGCTCAGGTATGGGATAACTTCATATGGTGATCTATCCCTAAAACGTCATCATCATGATTTACAAAGAAATGTAATAGAACAAGCAACTGAAGTATGGTACATCTTGTGTCACTTATTTAAAATATGGCTTTCAGTATGATTGTGTCTAGGAAATTTGTACAAATAATAATATCCTACTAAAACTGTAGTGTTTTTTTTTGTTTTGTTAATTCAATTTTTGATGCATTTATAGGTTTTTAAAAACAAATTGACAAGCAGACTGATAATGCATGGTCATTTACATACATTCTGACTTGTTTCATGCATGTGAGTTATCTCCAGAGAGGCTGTTGGTAATATTGGGATTTTGTTGATTACATTTGCATACCAGTTTATATATTAATATAATTTTATTTTCACAGGGTGATGGAGCAGATAGTTTTTTCATTGTTGAATCTGGAGAAGTTAGAATAGCTATGAAAAGAAAGGTAAAAAAAGTCACATATTTTTAATTATTTTACAAATGTTTGTCCGCTGATTTGTCCAGGAAAAAAGACAAGTTCCCTGACTGGTATGCATCCATACACACTTTAATATTGTATAGTGTTTAATTGTATTTTTGTTATTCTAGTGCCGGCATGTATGGCGTGTGCCAATAGTCTTAGATGTAAGTTCTTTGGACAATAATGAAACTAATATAAAACTTCAAAGACTCTATACATTTGACTATTGAAAAAAGTTAACTGAATACTGCCATCAAAATATTGATCGTTTACGTTTGTCTGGAAACAATGGACCAGATTCAGTTCAGTGAGAAAAAGTTATCACATGGTTTATCACGTGAAAAAACCCAAACACACCAGTGATTCCCTTGTATAATACATTTATAATATATAATACAGATTTTTATCCCTAGATTAACGCAGAGGTCTGACCTAAATCAGTAGTAGTTAAATTGCAAATTTAGAAAGAAGGAGAAAAAGTACTCCGCTTAATCTCTCACATAACCGCAGTCACAGATTAGACTACCCTGTAGCCTTATTCTATTACCTTATAAATAAAGATTTAAATTATAAAGTGCAGTGCTATAATTGCATTTTATCCAATTAATAAACAATTACTAAAGTTGATTCTTAATAAATTAATAAAGTGCAGTGCAATATAGTTCATTCAGTGATTCGATTTTAAAAGGCAAAAATCGATGCTTATACCCAAGCTTGAACCAATTATAAACCACCATGTTCCCTTAGCCGGGATATAACCCACTAAAATATTATAAATAGCAACATTGCTTAAAAAAATATGGATGATTCTATTCCCCCATCAAATTAGGCTTGAGGAATTAATTAATTGGATTTAAAGTGCTTAGTAGTGCTGAATAAATAAATATAGTAAAAGGTAATTGAATTAATTGACCACAATTAATGTTATAAAAATTATAATCAATGCTCAAGTTCATGAAAAAAGAGAGAAATTGGAAGAAAAAGAAGGTGGAGTTGTCCCAAATCTACTACCTTATATTTTCTATCATTGGTACACCACAAAGACTGAGAAGGCAGAGCAACCCGGGACTGGGGTCTCAAATTTTAGCTAGGGACTAGCTAAAATTTGAGACCACAGTCCCAGGTGCTCTGAAATGGGGCATAAAACACGCCAGTAGTTGTGGTTATTGAGCCAAGCCATTATAGACAGCTTTTTTTTTTAAATTTGAAAAAGAGTTTTGGAGACATGCATGGTGAAGTATTACCATGCATGTCTTTCTTTTATTCTTTTATACATGGAGGCCTGTCTGGAAAATAGCTAGTGGAGCAATCTATAAATTACTTACTAATCTAATGCTTTTACATTAGTATTGCAATCATTATCTAATACAAGACCATGCCGTGTGGTTTCTTCATGGTGTTATTATCAGCATGATGATGTACAGAACTAGTACTATTAATGTCTTTACTTATGGTTTAGTGATATTAGCCACTAACTACCACAAAATGTGTTTGTTTTTCAGTATGTTTCAATGTTATAGGAGCTGAAAGTCTTTTGCATAAACTTTTCAGCTCTCATTAGCCTGTTTTGATATAATAACATCAAATGGTTACTTAATTTCTCAACAGAGCAAGTCCGATGCTGAAACAAATGAAGCTGTTGAGATTGCCCGCTATACCAGAGGACAGTATTTTGGAGAGCTAGCCTTAGTAACCAACAAACCTAGAGCTGCTTCAGCCTATGCTATAGGAAACGTCAAATGCTTAGGTAATAAATACAGCTTTTGTTCCACTAAACAAAGATTTCATCTGTATGTTTTTCCATTTCATTAAGTTAGAGACCTAAATTACATTTCCCTTAGCTAATTTATATGATGATCAAATGAAACTAAAAAATAAATGGGGGAATGAAATTGCTAACTAGATGCAACAATGGCTGATGCCTGTTACAATTGCGAAGTTCATTTGTCTATTAGGCAGGAGTCCAAAGCACTTGAGAGAAGAGAGGGAAAAATAACTATAACATGATGCAGAAGCATACTTTTACAATTTAATTCTAAACACACTAAACACAGTAATTATTCTTCTGTATTTAAAAATATTTTTACCAATTAGATAATGTCATTGGTGACATAAACCCAATACTTTTATATTTTCTTAGTCATGGATGTGCAGGCTTTTGAAAGACTCCTGGGACCATGCATGGAAATAATGAAAAGAAACATTGCAAACTATGAAGAACAGCTTGTTGCCCTGTTTGGAACAAACATGGACATTACCGATCCCAGTACATGAATGGTGAACACAGAAAAGGTGGTTGAGGATGAACATGAGCACAGAAGTGGTCAGACCAGTAAAGATGTGTTGATCTTTTATACAAATGCTAAGCATTTTATGTGTTTTTTTTTATAAGCCCCTTAAGCCAAGTTTCAAATTCAGCCATGAGGAAAAGATTATTAGAGAAATTAGTTTTTGTGTTTGTCTACTAGCCAGTTAGGATCCTTCCATCTAAATTATTTCAGGGATAGGCACACAACTTTTGCAGAATTTCAACAGTGCTTCTGTGTGTTATAGTATAGAATATCAGTAGCACAAGTGATTGCCCATCCACACAATATATAACTTTTGTATTAAGACATGAATGTTATTGGCTAAAACTCCTCTGGAAGTGCAACTGCAGAATTCAAATGAAATACTAGATAATATATTTAAAACCTGTAGGCTTTATTAGATAATATTATAAAGGTTTTTTTTTTACTTTCAGATGGTTCACACAGTCAGAAAATTCAAATGTTAAAGTTACCTCTGTATATTAATGCAGTTGCTTGGCAGTGCTGTAAAAAAATTGTATAAATGTCTGTTGTACATTCATTTCAAATTACTAGAATGGGTTTTACCATAAGAACTGGTGGACACATATTATTTTTAACGTTAATTGTGTGGCGAATTTTGAAGACTGATGCTTCCTGTAATAATACATCCTGGTGTAAATGATTCTAAAATGTGTATGGGATATATTATATGAAATGCTTTTCCAATATGCTCTGCAAAACTGCATTAGCAGTGTGTAAAAAAAATTATATATATCTGTGGAAATAAGTCAAATCAACTGGACTTGCTGTGTTTTTTTTTCTTGAAGACGTTTCACTAGTCATTCGAATTGGCTTTCTCAAATCAGAATTCTGAATTTCCACAGATATACCATGACTAAATGAATGATAATCTTCACAAACAAAAAAAAAGTTCTTAATTTTTGACTGAGTTACCTTTATTGTCATATAATAAGACAGCACCTTGTACTCGATGCTAACTAAGCTTCCAAGAATATATGTTGATAGCAAAAAATCCTATTTTATCCAATGAGTTTGTTTTGTTTCAGAGTCCTTAAGGTGCGGTGCTCCAAATTATGCCATGAACCTTAATATAGAGAACCTGATTTACTTACTGCTTTACTGCTGTAGCAGGGTGCATCATAGTAACAGTTGAAGTTGAAAAAAAATACTCCTCCATAAAGTCTGCCTAAAACTACTAGCTATCTATATAGCTTCATTTATTTATTTTAACTAATGTACCCACATGGAAAAGATAGTTTTAGTTGTTTAGTTGTTCCATTGGAAGTTGGTTATAGAATACGAGCATTCTTATTTAGAAGAATAAGTATATGGTATATTTTCATTCAAAGCAGTGTGCATGCAGTAAAAACAAAAAGAATGCGGAAAAGTGATCCACAGAAATGTCACCCTTTCCTGCACCTACAGACTTGATAGCAAGGACTTACTTTTACCATCACTAACGTTACATAGTAAGATCTTAAAAAAAAAAAATCATAATTCCCATTATTAGAGATGTGACACCACATTTTGTGTGACCCCATATAAAGTATAAGACAGTAAACCTACTTAACATGCATCCAATGAATAACGTTTGTACAGAACTTTTTTCCTATTCTTTTATTAATGTAAAAATCTATTGTATCTACTGTTTTTTTTTAATAAAGATGATAATGAAATATGCTTTTATTTAATTACAAAAATAGGCAGAATGTATTTTCAGTATTGAAAATAGATAACCAGGTTTTTACCTGTGCTGTTTAATGACTGGAGACCACGAGTGGGGCTGGAATTTCAGAAAAAGAGCCACAACCATTGTGTTTAATTTTTTGGCCAAGCCCAAACATAATAAACCTATTTAAGATATTTCTTAATACCGTCAGACTCACAGAGATTTGTGATTAGTTTGGCAATCAGCGTAGTGGACATGAGTCATGATTATGTGAGATATTTCACTACAACTATAATTATCATACAGGTGACCCTAAGTGCTTGTCTTAGACACTTCAAGCTATAACTTTACATCTCCTAATTCCTTATGCATGAAATGAAAATAAAACAGAATAAGCCAGCACCAAAAATTATAATGCAACATTTCCTTTGCATCTGTTTTCTCATTTTGGAAAACATCACAATGTTAGATATAATGTTAATTGAGATACAGACTAAGAGGTAGAAACAAGAATGTACAGTTAATAAACAGGTTGGAAACAGTCGAGCAACACTTTGGCGCTCATTTAGATTGCTCATGCCAAAAGGCACAAGCAATCTTTAAGGAAACCCCACGTGAGTTAACTAATCACCAAAAAAGCTTGGCAAACTATCATTTTACCCGAACAGGATTTTGAAAATAAGAATAACTTTCAGTTTTTAGATGCCAACGTTTTTCTTCATTTAAAAAGCACATTTTGGTAAAATTACCAATGTGTTTCTATGTGTTTGTGCCTTTGATCTTTTTAGCCTTGTGTTGCCAAACAATTCAAGGTGCAGCATAGAACAAAGCCAACTGGGGAATTTAAAACATATGGTAAATATAGTAAATATAGATTAACAGTTTATGGCAGGCAAGTGGAAGCATTGTTAGCCAGAACACCTAGTGAAAAAAGCACAGCTTCTTGAAAGCAGTGGTTAAGATGAATAAAACATAAGGCATCAGTGAGCTTTTTAAATTATTTAACACCTTTCATTAAGCACAAAATATTGCTATCAATAGTTTTACTACTGTGTCCATGTTTGATGATAAAATACTCAGTCACTAAAGCTTAATCACTGAAAGTAGTTTATTTTCACTCATCAAACCTGACATGTGAACATTTGTACATGCATTGTGTGACGAAAAGGTCATAGTATGAGTACAATATTAAATTTTGATTTCACATGCAGAGCCAGCCTTACAAATTAGTTATCCACGGTGCCATGAGAAAAGTTGAAAAATGTTTTGTTTTTAACTGAAAATTTGTCTCTTTTAGCTTCCAATACATCAATGGTTATACCAGTGAGATCTTTCCAAGCATTGTAAGGCAATGAAAAGTAATGAAATAAAGTTTAGCTATATGGGGTAATAGTCTACTATGAAAATATTAGGGATGCACTGAATCCAGGATTTGTTTGACATTCGGACTTTTTCAACAGGATTTAGATTCAGCCGAATCATCCCGCCTGTCCAAACCGAATCCTAATTTGCTTATGCAAATTAGGGGTGGGGAGGGTAATCACGTGACTTTTTGTCACATTTCAAGGAAGTAAAATATGTTTCTCCTTCCCACCCCTAATTTGCAGATGCAATCCAAAATAGTGGATTCGGTGCATCCCTAGAAAATATATACATCATTAGTTGCATGAAAACTTTCCTGAAAAAACTTTTCAAAGCATATGGAATCTTAATTCTTCAATATTGTGCCATTTCATTATTATGTGTAATTGACACCATTTTATTATTGAATATAATATTCATATTTAAATTTGTTTTACGTGTTGATTGCTAATAATGGTAGGGCACTATGGAAGAAATTTCTAAACTGCTCAATCAAAACTGGGCTTCTATGACCAGATTAAAGAAGAAATAAAGCTTCCATAGCATAGTTGCATAAATGCCGCTAGACTACAATCCAACATAATATTTAGGCTAACGCCAGATGTGACGGATTCTCAGCCTGTGGATAAATTCAACCCATAAAAACATCCTTTGAGGTGAGCGGTCTCTTGACAAAGCTGCAGTAATGGAGAAACCGCTGTTAAGGAATGCAGTTCCTGAAGGGCCATGTTCTTCTTTCCTCTATGGACTATGTGTAATGGAAATAGAGGTCTCTACTCACTTCCAAGATGGTGATGGCGTCCAAGATGGCGACGGCATCCAAGATGGCGACTCCTGGCCCCACCATGTGGATCCTGCTCCTGCTATGACACCTGCATCTTCTTGCCTGCCGATTGGTCGCCGGCGATGGAATGGTCACTGGCGTCAGAACGTGCGTTGGCGTCAGAACCTCTGCCTCTGCTTCGGCCACTATTCCTGTGGCGCCGGTTCATGTCTCCGAACCCCGTATTCCGGCACCTCCACTCTTCTGTGGTGATTCTGTGGCTTGTCGAGGGTTCATTAACCAATGTGAGATCCAGTTCACACTGCTACCCCATCAATATGTCTCGGAACGTGCCAAGGTGGGATACATCATTACTCGCCTGACTGGTAAAGCCTTGGAATGGGCATCACCGCTGTGGGAGAAAGAGGATCCCTTAATCGATGACTCCAAGGCCTTTATCCGTGATCTGCGCACTGTGTTTGATGCTCCCGGCCGGGCAGCGTCCGCCTCTTCACGCCTGTTCCAGATTTGTCAGGGAACACGTTCAGTGCCTGAATATGCGATTGAATTACGCACATTGGTTGCCAAGACTGGCTGGAACAATGACAGTTACCATGCCGCTTTCTACAATGGGCTGTCTATGCGCCTCAAGGACGATCTGGTCTCTCGTGAGTTGCCTACACACTGGGAGGATCTTATTGCCCTGGCAGTCAAGGTGGATACTCGACAAAGAGAGCACCAAGCTGTTAAAGAACGAGTAAGGAAGTTTCAACCCCCCCTGGCTCCTCGCTTCCAGAGACCTTTTCTCCCCAGCACTGCTGCATCTTCTTCCTCGGCTCCTGTTTCTTCTCCCGCTCCCACTGAAGAGCCTATGCAGATTGGACGTGCTCGTCTTTCCGAACAGGAAAAGTTGCGGAGAAGGGCTGCAGGGCTTTGCTTATATTGCGGAGGCAAATCCCACTTTGCCCATGAGTGCCCAGTGAAGTCGGGAAATGCCAACGCCTAGGTAAGTTTGGGGAAACTTACCTGGGCGGAATTGATCATCTTCCCCAATCCTCTGCTCATTGTTTTCTTCTTCAGGTACAGATCCAGCTTGCATCCAAGATCATTTCTACTCACGCCTTTCTTGACTCCGGCGCAGCTGGAAACTTCTTGGACAAAGCATTTGCGGAATGTCATTCAATTCCTCTACAAACCTTGGCTGTACCACTCCGAGTCCTAGCCATTGATGATATGCCTCTTTCTTCTGCCTTCATCTTCAAAGTCTTCGCAAGAATTATCTTTCAAAATGGGCACCTTGCATACTGAAAGACTTTCGTTTCTGCTGATTGATTGCCCGTCAACTCCAGTAGTCCTAGGACTTCCCTGGTTGCGCATCCATAATCCTGTCATTGACTGGTCCGCAACTCAAATTTGTCGCTGGAGCTTCTTTTGTCAACAGAACTGTCTTCCGGCTCAGCCCCTTGTCAAGATTTCTTCCGTGGTTCCCAATCCCTCTATCCCTCCTTCTTACCAAGACTTCTCTGATGTCTTCAACAAGAAAACTGCAGGAACTCTTCCTCCTCATCGGTCGTACGACTGCCCTGTCGAACTTCTTCCTGGCACTATGCCTCCTCGAGGACGTACTTATCCGCTCTCTCCATCTGAAACTGCAGCGATGAAAGAGTACATCCAGGAAAATCTCCTACGAGGCTTCATTCGTCCATCTTCTTCTCCTGCTGGTGCGGGGTTCTTCTTTGTTGAAAAGAAGGATGGCAGTCTACGACCTTGCATCGACTACCGTGTCTTGAACAAAATCACTGTAAAGAACCGCTACCCTTTACCTCTCATATCCGAGTTATTTGATCAGCTCAAGGGTGCCAGCATTTTCACTAAGCTAGATCTTCGTGGGGCATAAAATCTCATCCGGATCAGAGAGGGTGATGAATGGAAGACCGCGTTTAATACTCGTGATGGGCACTACAAGTACCTCGTGATGCCTTTTGGACTCTGTAACGCTCCTGCGGTTTTTCAAGAGCTAGTTAACGACATCTTCCGGGGCTTGTTGGGTCAAAGTGTAGTCGTTTACTTGGATGATATTCTAATTTTTTCCTCAAATCTAATTGAACATCGGATCCAGGTGCGGGAGGTCTTATCTCGATTGAGGAAGAATAATCTTTTCGCCAAACTTGAAAAATGCTCCTTTGAAGTTTCTTCAATCCCCTTTCTGGGGTATATTATTTCCCAACAAGGCTTCAAGATGGACCCAGCAAAAGTTTCAGCGATCCAGGATTGGCCCCTCCCCACCAGCACCAAAGCTTTCCAGAGGTTTATTGGTTTCGCCAATTATTACAGACAATTCATCAAAGGCTTTTCGTCCAAGATCTCTCCAATTCTGTCCCTTATCCGGAAAGGTGGGAAACCTCAATGTTGGTCCTCTGAAGCCTTAGAAGCGTTCAAAACCCTCAAAGATTCCTTTTCTTCTGCTCCTATCCTCAGACACCCTGACCCTCTTCTACCATTCTTCATTGAAGTTGATGCTTCCAATGTCGGGGCTGGAGCTGTATTATCCCAAAGGTCCTCGCATAATGAGAAATTGCATCCTTGTGCTTTCTTTTCTAAAAAGTTTTCTTCCCCTGAACAGAACTATGACGTGGGAAACCGTGAGCTGTTGGCTGTGAAATTAGCGCTAGAAGAGTGGAGACATCTGTTGGAAGGTTCCTCTGTACCCGTGTCTATCTTCACTGACCACAAAAACCTCGAATACATCCAGTGTCTCAAACGCCTTAATCTCAGGCAAACTAGGTGGGCACTCTTCTTCTCTAGGTTCAACTTTGTTATCACGTTCCGCCCTGGTTCCGGAAACAAGAAGGCTGATGCTCTCTAGAAGCTTCATTCCTGAAGACACTTGTTCTGAGGATCCTGAACCCATTGTGCCTCCTACCAAAATCATTGCTGCTTTATTTCCCACCATGGCTTCCCAGTTGCTATCTGCACAATCTTCTGCTCCTGACGATACTCCTTTGGGAGTCGCATTCGTCCCTCCAGAACTTCGCCACGCCATCCTGTCTCAGTCCCATAACTCCAAACAGGCGGCCATCCTGGAATTTAGAAGACTACCGAACTTCTGTCTCGCCTGGTGTGTTGGCCTTCACTCCAGAAAGATGTTAAGAACTTTGTTTCTTCCTGCTCCACTTGTGCTACCTCTAAGTCTGGTCACTCCCCTCCTAAGGGACTACTTCTGCCTTTACCCATTCCTTCCCGACCTTGGACTCATTTGCCGATGGATTTCATTGTGGATTTACCTGTCTCCCTTGGGCATACGGTAATCTGGGTCGTGATCGACAGGTTCAGCAAGATGGCTCATTTCATTCCTCTGCGCAAGTTGCCTACTGCTCAAGAACTTTCTAAATTGTTTATTCAGCATATCTTTCGCCTTCATGGATTTCCGGCTGAAGTTGTATCCGACAGAGGTTCCCAATTCGTTTCCAAATTTTGGAGATCCTTATGTAAAGCACTTCACATTTCTCTCCAGTTTTCCTCTGCCTACCACCCTCAATCCAATGGAGCTGCAGATAGGGTCAACCAAGCATTAGAGCAATTTCTTCGTTGCCATGTGTCTTTGTGTCAGGATGACTGGGCAGATCTACTCCCTTGGGCTGAATTTGCTCATAACAACGCTATGCATGCTTCCTCCAAGAGGTCCCCATTCTTTTGTGTGAACGGTCTGAATCCTCTAGCATTCCCTCAAGATCTCCTTCTCACAAACGTTCCTGCTGCCAATGATCAAGCCGCTCACATGCTCACTATCTGGCTCGCCACCAAAGCCAATCTGGAAAAGAGTTCTCTTTCCCAAAAGAAATTTGCCGATAAGAGAAGAATTTCTTCCCCTCAATACAATCTTGGTGACAAAGTCTGGTTATCTACACAAAACATTAGTCTCAAAGTACCTACTCCCAAACTCGGTCCCAAGTTTATCGGTCCTTTTCCAATTGTCGAGATTATTAATCCTGTGGCGGTTCGTCTTCAACTTCCCCCAGAGATGCGGGTCCCTAATGTCTTCCATGTGTCTCTTCTCAAGCCTGCTATACCTTCTTCTTCTTCCGCTCCATCCTCTCCCACTCCTGTTCTTGTCGATGGTCACCCGGAGTTTGAAGTCAAGAGAATCCTGGATTCCCGGATTTCCAGGGGTGTGTTGCAGTACCTGATAGAGTGGAAGGGGTTCGGTCCTGAGGAGTGCTCCTGGGTGTGAGATTCTGACGTCCATGCTCCCCTTCTTATCTGAAGATTTCACAAACAGTTTCCATCCAGTCCTAGTCATGGCGGTCCTGAGGCCCCCCCTAAGGAAGGGGGTACTGTAATGGAAATAGAGGTCTCTACTCACTTCCAAGATGGTGACGGCGTCCAAGATGGCGACGGCGTCCAAGATGGTGACTCCTGGCCCCACCATGTGGATCCTGCTGGTCGCAGCACTATGACGCCTGCATCTTACCTCCTGCCGATTGGTCGCCTGCGTCAGAACGTGCGTCGGCGTCAGAGCGTGCGTCAGCGTCAGAACGTGCGTCGGCGTCAGAACGTCAGTGTCATGACGCCATTGCGCCCAAACTTTGGCGCCAAACCTGGCCTATATAAGCCTTCTGGACACTACAGACATTGCCCAAGTATAGGTCTTACTTTGTGTATTCCTGGGTGTGTTTATTATTGATTAATTCCTGTGTACCAACCTTGCCTGTTATTTCAGATTGACCCTTCGCTGCCTGGATTGAACTTTTGCCTGGACTTTGACTATTCTCTTGTCTCATCCATCTGTTACCACGAACTTTGGTTTGATACCTGCCTCCTCCTTGGTCTGCACTCCAACTGCGCCTTCGGGCCCTTACACTATGGACATCTTAGAGGAATTATGCCAAGAAATTATGACACAATATTTTTACACATATCTAGAAATATCTAGTGGCTAATTATCATTTTGTTCAAGGGACTCCTTGCCTCTTGGTATGGGTTCTGGGTATTGTATGTATGTCTCAATAAGTATATCATATTAAATACTTTGAGACTGTAGTAGACTACATAGAGTGGTGATAAATGGAACATTTTCTAATTGGACCAGTGTTGTTAGTGGAGTACCACAGGGCTCTGTACTAGGTCCCTTGCTTTTCAACTTGTTTATTAATGACCTGGAGGTGGGCATTGAAAGTACTGTTTCTATTTTTGCAGATGATACTAAATTGTGCAGAACTATAGGTTCCACACAGGATGCAGCCACTTTGCAGAGTGATTTGTTGGGAAACTGGGCAGCAAACTGGAAAATGAGGTTCAATGTTGATAAATGCAGGATTACGCACTTTGGCAAAAATAATATGAATGCAAGTTATACACTAAATGTCAGTGTGTTGGGAGTTTCCTCAAATGAGAAGGGTCTAGGGGTTTTTGTAGATAACAAGTAGATAACAAGTTGTCTAATTCTGGGCAGTGTCAAATAAAGTTCTGTCTTGCATAAAAGGGCATATTATGCCTCTGTATAGGTCCCTGGTAAGGCCTCATCTGGAGTATGCAGTGCAGTTTTGGACTCCAGTCCTTAAGAGGGATATAAATGAGCTGGAGAGAGAGTGCAGAGATGTGCAACTAAACTGGTTAGAGGGATGGAAAACTTAAATTATGAGGGTAGACTGTCAAGGTTGGGGTTGTTTTCTCTGGAAAAAAGGAGCTTGCAAGGGGACATGATTACACTTTACAAGTACATTAGAGGACATTATAGACAAATAGCAGGGGACCTTTTTATCCATAAAGTGGATCACCGTACCAGAGCCCACCCGTTTAGACTAGAAGAAAAGAACTTTCATTTGAAGCAACTTAGGGGGTTCTTCACAGTCAGGACAGTGAGGTTGTGGAATGCACTGCCTGATGATATTCTGATGGCTGATTCAGTTAATGCCTTTAAGATGATTTTTTGGACAGACATAATATCAAAGGCTATTATGATACTAAACTCTATAGTTAGTATAGGTATGGGTATATAGAATTCATGTGAAAGTAGGGAGGGGTGTGTGTATGGATGCTGGGTTTTCATTTGGAGGGGTTGAACTTGATGGACTTTGTCTTTTTTCAACCCGATTTAACTATGTAACTATGTAGTTATATTGGGATGTACCTTGTACCCTTTACATACTGAGCACTCATCAAATGCTAGGAAAGCAAAGACATGGAACAGTTGGTAGGCTGCGTAGTGTAAATGACTTATTTTGTTGCCAAGGGGTGGTGGAAGTTGGGAAATAGGATTGGATTTTCTGCACAGAGCAAAGAAAAAAAATTATACAACATGCATTCTATAGTCTGTACATTTGTAGCACGAGTCCAGTGATGCATTAGTTGTTTTGAATCATATGCCATCTGTATTGTTTTTTTATGAACCAAATCCTAGATTTGCAATAAATATGACTAATTGGTCATGAAACATTCTTCTTTTCCTTAATTGCTACTGTTCGAAAGATTTTTCATAAATAATACCCCTTGTTGCATGCCCATCAGTGTTAGTTTTGGGGTGCATGTAGTCTTATCCAATACTTCAAGCCAATACACAGTAATTTGGTTTTGTTTGATTACTCCTTGCTCAGGAATAATGCTACACCTTTGTCAGTATTCTGCCTCAGTTAATGAGTCCAGTAAAATACATCATATTCTTCACCAGGGAACAGGTATAAGCTTATAACTGCTAATCCCTTGCTTGTGAGGACATCCCCATTGCATGTTTTGATGCTGTTACTAAAAAGATGGATAAGGAAATATGTAGACAGGACACTCATGGCAAACAGTGAGTTGTTTTGTGTCTGGTTCTAGGCCTTGACATATGGTGGATAAAGTGGAAATGTATCCAAGGATAAGAAATTGGTGTAGTGAGGTGAGCTTAAAGGGTTTCTGTCATGATTTTTATGGTATAGTTTTTATTACTAAACTACATTTTGTACTTTGCAAATAATTCTACCATTTAAAATTATATTCTTGAACTAATACATTTATTTAGTGTTGTTGTAATATTGGTATGTGGACAGAAATCACAGGTAATTAGAGGAGTCATGATTTTGGTGAGCCAAACTTTGGTGTTTTACTATTCTAATATTTACCACTAGGTGGTAATGGCAATGCAGGTCTCAGGAAGCTATTATGTTCTTGCCCTCCCATTGTTCTGTTGTCCCTAATTTTATGTTTCAACTCATTTAACATAATTTTTTGTGGTCCCACCTATATATGATGCATAATACATTTCCTTGATTTTACTCTGTACTCAGTTTTACTCTTTACTCAGTTTCACTGAAAAACTTAAAATGGGAGTTCAACTATATTACTCTGATTTGCAGTGCAGCAGTAAAGTAACATGTCACGTGGCTGAGGGCACCTGGGAAACTAAGAACATGTCCATTCCCACTTCAGATTTCAAAATTAAATATTAAAAATTGTTTGCTGTTTTGAAAAACAGATTTCAATGCAGGATTCTGCTGGAGATGTTTTTATCAATTTATCCAAGTGTTTAGACAATTGATTTGATTGATAAATCAGAAAACATTTTTTTCCCCAAAGGTTTATTCATAGTGCAACCTCAAAGCAGGGTTGTTAGGGTTTTCTGCCTTTGTATACATGCACAATTGTGAAGTCTTTATAAATTGGCTCTAGCTTTGAGCTTGCTGTATTTATAATGAAGAACAAATTAAATTAGTCATAAAGAAAAACCGATACCAATCAAAATTACAGTATTTATGGACATGTACCAGTAAGCCTTTGCAGAAGGTCTGAGTTTGGCTAAAGTTGCCTAGCTGATACCAAATAATTCCAGGGCCACCAGCACCTAGGATACGGTTGACGAACATATGGTATCCTAAGCTACTAGATAGCAATTCATTTAGATAGAAGTTTTAAGGAAACCTCCACTCTGCCTTTCATTTTTGATTCACTTTTTAATCATGTGTTGCCACTAGAGGGTTGTCTATTCTCTCTCTCAATTTTTCACCCTTTGCTGCTTAAAGGGGAAGAAACCTAGTCGGCGCAAACCCCCCGCCCCCACTCCCGTTTGTTGGCCACCCACCCTCCTCCCCCCTGGCCTACCCGTCCCGCTGGGCAAATGCCCCTAACTGGTTACTTACCCTTCTGTGCAGGTCCAGTCCAGACGACATCTTCTTCCACGCAAACTTCTTCCTGCTTTGACCGGCGCATGCGCAGTAGGATCATTTCGCCGGTACGTTCTACTGCACATGCGCGTGACTTGTCGCATGCGCAGTAGATCCGAAATGATCCTACTGCGCATGCACCAAAATATCGTTCACAGCAGGAAGAAGATCGCGTGGAAGAAGATGTCGTCTGGGTTTGCGCCGACTACGTTTCCTTCCCCTTTAATGCGTTTCGTGACCCACTAGTCACTTCATTAGAAGTGGAGAAACACCAAGGAAAGAACATGAAAAGTTAGGAGAAGAAATAAAATAAGGTAATCATAAATGGCAATAACCATGTAATGAAAGACATCACTTGGTATTCTTTTGGGCTATAGAACTTTTCTGCATTTCAGCTGGACATACCCTGTGAGAATAACTACATCAGTACATAAAGTGGCCTGTGAAAGCTCTTTCTTTAAATACATAGCAATGCAGTATGCCTGAATGTCAGTCACCCCACCGTTTTAATTTACTTCAGAAATGGCAATAAAAGCAGCAGTATAGGCATTAGCACTGCTTCCTTGCAATCTAGTTGCAGTCCTAGTTATTACAATGATGAATGAGCTATTTGAATGTAGTTTGAATATCCTTGTGTCTGAATTTGTTTTCTGAAAATACTTCTGTTTTTACCCAAGCATAATACAAACTGTTTGGGCAACTTACTTCATGCATTCTGCTGACATGATTACATACGCTGAGTGAGTACAACCCAATCAGAAAGCATGGCCTCCATTATTTGCCATATTCTACCCATCTTCTCCAACCAATTTCCATCTAGTTCAGTCATGGATCCCCAGTTTGCTTTAAAGGGATTCTGTCATGGGAAAAAAAGTTTTTTTTACAAAAATGCATAAGATAACGCTCCTGCAGCAGAATCCTGCATTGAAATCTGTTTTTCAAAAGACCAAACAGAAAAAAACCAGATGTTTTTAAAGGACAGGTATCGCGAAAATGTAATATAAGCTTCATCATACTGAAATAAGAAACTTTCCAAATACAATCAATTAAATATTCTGCATTATTTCTGAACAATCAAGTTTATCTTCACTATCACTCTCAGCATATGTTTCTCTTTATTCTCTCTTCATGCAGCAGTTGGGTGTTAGATCCAATATATCTTATAGGGGGCTTCCTTTCCTAGTAGATCTATTAGAGCTCACTAAAATAACTGATTCCAATACACACAAAATCTAACAAAATAACTGCCTTTGGAACATATCCTGCATGTAGACAAACAGACATGGTGTCTGGAGATTTTAATAGAGTGAGCTCTAATAAATCTAGGCAAAAGAACCCCCCTAAAAGATGTATTGGATCTTACTGTCATTGGATATCTGACACCCAACTCCTGCATGAAGAGAGAATGAAGAGAAACAGATGCTGAGAGGGGGATTGTGAAGATAAACTTGATTATTTCAGAAATTAGAATTGATTATATTTAGAAAACTTCTTATTTCAGCATGCTGAAGCTTATATTACATTTTCACGATAGCTCCCCTTTAATATTTAATTTTGAAATCTGACATGGGGCCAGACATGTTAGTATCCCAGGCAGTGGCGGAACTACCGGGGGAGCAGGGGGTGCAAGCGGGCCAGGGCCCACACCCCCTCAAGGCCCCCCGGCAGCGCCGCACACCACTGAGATCAACCCGGCAGACCGCCGTGCGGAGGGGGGGCAGGGCCCGGCTGCGAATCACGCACCAGGGCATGCCCCCTCTAGTAACGCTGCTGATCCCAGGTTTCCCTCAGCCATGTTACTTGTGCTCTGATAAACTTCAGTCTCTCTTTGTTGCTGCACTACAAGTTAGAGTTATATCAACCCCCCCCCCCAGCAGAACAATGGGAAGGAAAGTAACCAGATAACAGTGCCCTGACATCCACATTGCTAAAAATGCTCCCCACCTAGTGGTAGATATGAGAATGGCACTCGGTAGTAAAAATCCTAGTGGCTACTTCTACAGTTACACTGAGTAGGAGAAACAATCGCTTATCTGAAAGCAGTTCCATTGTGAAGTGCTGACTCTTTTTGAAAGCATAAGAGCAAGCACAATGACCTGAGAGATGGCTGCCTACACACCAATATCACAACTAAAAAAATACATTTATTGGTTCAAGAATAAAATTTTAAATGATAGAATGAATTACTTGCAATGTAAACAGTGTCATTTAGTAATAAAATCTATACTATAGACATCAAGATAGAAACCCCAGTTTTCGTTTACTCAAGGGACATTAACTAACCATATGCCAATAAGGGGATAATATTCTGCGCTAGGCATTTTGAAAGACCTAATTCCCTACCACGTAGTTGAACTGAAGAAACTCAGATAAGTTGTGAAACAGAGAAGCACCTGGATTGTCACAGCTGGCATCCTGTCTAAGATCACTTTTCATGTAGACAACTGTATCGCTGATTTTGGCCACCCAGCACTTGCTTATGGCAAATAATGGAGCCTGGAGAGATAACTGGCATTGGTGGAGCATTTTCAATTTTTTTTCTAATAGTAGGCACTAAAGTGAACATGTGCAGGTACGGTAACAAGCTTGTTGGGATCGTGCTGCTGTGGAGTTTTAGGGTAGGACTCCACAGGTGATTTACGCGTGATCCAACACTCTGCGCAAAAATGCAGGCGTCACATCGGATGCAACAGAAATAAGGTAAGTAATAGCATTGTTGGATGGTGTCGCAGCATTGATCCGACACAACTTTCAGATGCAGACGCTGCATATATAATTTTTTTTTGGGGTGTCAGATTTAGAAGCTGAAGTTGAGAAAAAGCACAAGATGTTCAAAATCAACTGCCACTTGAGGCAAATTGAAGCGCTATACATAATAAAGTAGATAAAATCTGTGGTGCTGAGATGATACCAAACTACCAGTGCTACAGTATTGGGTCACAGCCGTAATGTATTTGTTTTTCAAAATGACACTTATTAACCCTTTGCCTGCCAAGCACGTACACCGTACGTTCTGGCAGGCAAGGGCTTTAACTGCCAAGCACGTACATTGTACGTGCTTGCAGTTTTACATGCTGTACTCTGCATCAGCGGCTTTAGCCGCCTCTGCAGAGGTTTAGCAGCATTGACAGCCCCCTGGGCAACGAGGCTGGGGGGCTGTCATGTCGGTCCTGCGACAGGATTGTCGCAGGGCCGACCTAAAAGAGGCAGACACAGCAAATCGCGTGTCTGCCTTGCTGCTCTGCTTCCTCCTGCTCACCTCGTGTTCCAGCGACGCCCACACACTTCCTGCTTGCTGTGAATCTGCAGATCTGCTTCTCTCTCTTCTCCAGCTCAGCCAAAAACGGTAAGTGGCCTTTATTTTACACACTTGCATATACCTACCTACATTATACACACATACAGACATATTTTAGTAAAAAAAAAAAAAAAAAAAAAGTTTTTTTTAATTTTTCATTTTCCACTTATATGCACTTATATGCATTTATATACACTTATATGGACTTATATACACACTTATACACACTTATACACTGTCACACAATTCTTGGAAGTGTACACACATGTATACACATTTTATTTTTTTTTACTTTTTCATTTCACCAATTTGTGTTTTTTTTACCCATAAAAACTGTTTATTTCAGCAGCGTGACTATTGGATAATCGATTTCGGCCACTAATTACGCTGTTGGTGCAGTTATTTTGTTATTTCATTGATTTGCACAATTTTTGTGGTTTTATTGCAATTTTATCCCTGCATTATTGTTCCTTATGTATCTTTAGTATAGTTTTGCTGTTTGGTGCTTTGGTATATTATTTTACTTAGATTGATCCGTCAGAATATATGCTTTCCAAAAATATACTGTTTTCTGGGGTCTTTTTACAGTTTGGGGGTCTTACGGCACATAACGCACAGTTGGGGTTCTCTTTTCAGCAGCTTAGTTGGCCAGCGTGAAAATTCATATGCACATGTTTCATTTGGGGCCGTACACACCATATACTTTGGTAAATCTATGCATATTGGGCATCAAACTATTCAGTAGACCTCTGATGTCCATATTTGGGGTGATTTTTCTTTGTACGTAAAACATTGTGTGAGATAAATGTGGCATACTTCAACATTTTTAGGCGATTTTCAGAAATGTAAAAATCTCTATGTTTATAAAAGTTTTGAAGTTTGGTACTTTGCTGTAGAAAAACGTCTTTATCTTGGTTGTTTTCGTCAGAATGTGTACTTTCCAAAAACATATGGTTTTGGGGGGTCTTTGCTGTTAGGAGGGTCTGAGGCACATAATATGAAGTCAAGAGTCTATGTTTACAGAAGGCGAATCGGCAGCAGAGAAAACTCATATTCACTATTTACATTTGGGGTCCGCACATGCCAGCTGCCTTGGTATATCAATGCATATTGGGCATAAAACTGTTCAGTAGACCCTTGGCATCAGTATTTATGGTGTTTTACAATTGTATGTAAGAAGTTGGGTGAGATAAATGCGGCCAATTGCAATATTTTTAGGCGATTTTCAGAAATGTAAAAACCGTTGCTTTTATCGCCAAATTTAGGAAAGGCTTGCGACTTGGTACTTTGGAGTACAAAGACATGCATACCCAATTTAGATTCGTGGGAATGTGTACTTTCCGAAAATATATGGTTTTCTGGGGTGAACTTACTTTTTTCTACTTTTGACCCCCCCAAAACGATGTAAATGTGTTGATTTTGACAGACCATATGGGGGTCTTCCTTTTGAGGCCCCTGTATGCCACGTGCTTGGGTACACCTATACATATTGGGCATCAAACTGTTCAGAGGACCCTAGGCTTTCATATTTGGGGTGATTTCTCTTGATACCTAAAAGTATGTGGGTAATACAATGCTGCAGGGTAGAAATTTTGAGGTGATTTTTGGAAATATCACCAAAATCACCAAATTTAGGAATGATTTGCGGCTTGGTACTTTGGAGTACAAAGACATGCATACCCAATTTAGATTCGTGGGAATGTGTACTTTCCGAAAATATATGGTTTTCTGGGGTGAACTTACTTTTTTCTACTTTTGACCCCCCCAAAACGATGTAAATGTGTTGATTTTGCTGTACCTGAAATGACAGACCATATGGGGGTCTTCCTTTTGGGGCCCCTGTATGCCACGTGCTTGGGTACACCTATACATATTGGGCATCAAACTGTTCAGAGGACCCTAGGCTTTCATATTTGGGGTGATTTCTCTTGATACCTAAAAGTATGTGGGTAATACAATGCTGCAGGGTAGAAATTTTGAGGTGATTTTTGGAAATATCACCAAAATCACCAAATTTAGGAATGGTTTGCGGCTTGGTACTTTGGAGTACAAAGACATGCATACCCAATTTAGATTCGTGGGAATGTGTACATTCCGAAAATATATGGTTTTCTGGGGTGAACATAAATTTTTCTACTTTTGACCCCTCCCAAAACGACGTAAATGTGTCGATTTTGCTGTACCTGAAATGACAGACCATATGGGGGTCTTCCTTTTGGGGCCCCTGTATGCCACGTGCTTGGGTACACCTATACATATTGGGCATCAAACTGTTCAGAGGACCCTAAGCTTTCATATTTGGGGTGATATCTCTTGATACCTAAAAGTATGTGGGTAATACGATGCTGCAGGGTAGAAATTTTGAGGTGATTTTTGGAAATGTCGCCAAAATCACCAAATTTAGGAATGGTTTGCGGCTTGGTACTTTGGAGTACAAAGACATGCATACCCAATTTAGATTCGTGGGAATGTGTACATTCCGAAAATATATGGTTTTCTGGGGTGAACATAAATTTTTCTACTTTTGACCCCTCCCAAAACGACGTAAATGTGTCGATTTTGCTGTACCTGAAATGACAGACCATATGGGGGTCTTCCTTTTGGGGCCCCTGTATGCCACGTGCTTGGGTACACCTATACATATTGGGCATCAAACTGTTCAGAGGACCCTAGGCTTTCATATTTGGGGTGATTTCTCTTGATACATAAAAGTATGTGGGTAATACGATGCTCCAGGGTAGAAATTTTGAGGTGATTTTTGGAAATATCACCAAAATCACCAAATTTAGGAATGGTTTGCGGCTTTGTACTTTGGAGTACAAAGACATGCATACCTAATTTAGATTCGTGGGAATGTGTACTTTCCGAAAATATATGGTTTTCTGGGGTGAACTTACTTTTTTCTACTTTTGACCCCCCCAAAACGATGTAAATGTGTTGATTTTGCTGTACCTGAGATGACAGACCATATGGGGGTCTTCCTTTTGGGGCCCCTGTATGCCACGTGCTTGGGTACACCTATACAAATTGGGCATCAAACTGTTCAGAGGACCCTAGGCTTTCATATTTGGGGTGATTTTGCTTGATACCTAAAAGTATGTGGGTAATACAATGCTGCAGGGTAGAAATTTTGAGGTGATTTTTGGAAATGTCGCCAAAATCACCAAATTTAGGAATGGTTTGCGGCTTGGTACTTTGGAGTACAAAGACATGCATACCCAATTTAGATTCGTGGGAATGTGTACTTTCCGAAAATATATGGTTTTCTGGGGTGAACTTACTTTTTTCTACTTTTGACCCCCCCAAAACGATGTAAATGTTTTGATTTTGCTGTACCTGAAATGACAGACCATATGGGGGTCTTCCTTTTGGGGCCCCTGTATGCCACGTGCTTGGGTACACCTATTCATATTGGGCATCAAACTGTTCAGAGGACTCTAGGCTTTCATATTTGGGGTGATTTCCCTTGATACATAAAAGTATGTGGGTAATACGATGCTCCAGGGTAGAAATTTTGAGGTGATTTTTGGAAATATCACCAAAATCACCAAATTTAGGAATGGTTTGCGGCTTTCTACTTTGGAGTACAAAGACATGCATACCCAATTTAGATTCGTGGGAATGTGTACTTTCTGAAAATATATAGTTTTCTGGGGTGAACTTACTTTTTTCTACTTTTGACCCCCCCAAAACGATGTAAATGTGTTGATTTTGCTGTACCTGAGATGACAGACCATATGGGGGTCTTCCTTTTGGGGCCCCTGTATGCCACGTGCTTGGGTACACCTATACATATTGGGCATCAAACTGTTCAGAGGACCCTAGGCTTTCATATTTGGGGTGATTTCTCTTGATACCTAAAAGTATGTGGGTAATACGATGCTGCAGGGTAGAAATTTTGAGGTGATTTTTGGAAATATCACCAAATTTAGGAATGGTTTGCGGCTTGGTACTTTGGAGTACAAAGACATGCATACCCAATTTAGATTCGTGGGAATGTGTACTTCCCGAAAATATATGGTTTTCTGGGGTGAACTTACTTTTTTCTACTTTTGACCCCCCCCAAAACTATGTAAATGTGTTGATTTTGCAGTACCTGAAATTACAGACCATATGGGGGTCTTCCTTTTGGGGCCCCTGTATGGCACGTGCTTGGGTACACCTATACATATTGGGCATCAAACTGTTCAGAGGACCCTAGGCTTTCATATTTGGGGTGATTTCTCTTGATACCTAAAAGTATGTGGGTAATACGATGCTGCAGGGTAGAAATTTTGAGGTGATTTTTGGAAATGTCACCAAAATCACCAAATTTAGGAATGGTTTGCGGCTTGGTACTTTGTAGTACAAAGACATGCATACCCAATTTAGATTCGTGGGAATGTGTACTTTCCGCAAATATATGGTTTTGTAGGGTGAACTTAATTTTTTTACTTTTACCCCACCCCAAAACGATGCAAATGTGTTGATTTTGCAGTATCTGGAATTACAGAACTGATAGCTCAAATGAGGTGTCTACATTTTAGGGCCCCTATATGTCACATGCTTGGGTACACCTATACATATTGGGCATCAAACTGTTCAGTGGACCCCAGGCTTTCATATTTGGGGTGTTTTACATTGATACCTAATGATGTGTGGGAGATACGATTATGTAGATTGGAAGCTTTGAGGTAATTTTTCAAAAAATTCACCAATTTCTATAAAACATTATAACTTTAGGAAACAATTGCAACTTGGTAGTTTGGAGTACAACGATATGTTTACCCATTTTTGATTCACCAGAATCTGTTCTTTCTAATAATGGGTAGTTTTCTAGGGTAAACCTACTGTTAGTGGAATGTTTTGCCTTGAAATCAGAAGTATGCCGTTTGGGGAGCGGTGCTTTGGACATTTGCTAGTGTACTGCTTGTAGATTTTGATCTATACAAGTGAGAAATCTCCATAAAACTATATATATTTGGTATTGCTGCGTTCAAGAGACATAGACCTTTCCAAATCAGCTGTGTTCTCATACATAAAGTAAATAATGTTTCTGATATATGTGATTGTTCTTTGTGAAACATGATTTTTTTCATTTTATTGGACACTTAGAAGCCTATATTTTTTTACAGAAGTAGAATTACACCAAAATTCTTGCATATTTTGAAAGTTCAGGTTGTCCTGAAAAAAACAATATATTGTTTTCCTGGGTAAACTAAAAGACCGCCCCAGGAAGGCACCTTAAAGTGAAAGAGTGCAAAATATCTAAAAACTGCTTGGCAGTAGATGTTCGCATCTAGTACAAAACTGCTGGCAGGGAAAGGGTTAAAACCAGATTTGGGCAAAAGTAATTTTGCTTTTTGACAACCTACTATGACACACTGAATGAACAGTCTGATTTAACCACATTTACTGAAACATAAACGTACACAGCCTAAAACAACAGAGCAGCTGTTGTACTGTTCACTTTGTTTGACAATGGAAAATATGAACTCCTTTCAACCAGCGCCCTCCTTCTACTTTGCGCGATTATCTTCAAAACAAGTACAATTTGATACACGTGTCCCTGTGACGCTTGTTTACAATCAGTGGCCTAACGGGCTCTGCATTGTGGGTGTTGTAGTCATCGTAAGGCCCTTGTTAATGGACTTAATGGATATGAACGCGCCTCCGAAACTACAATCCCCATAATTCACATGGACCAAACACTAGGTTGCCTATTGACAAAACATATCCCGGTGAGCCAATGAAACGGCAAGTGCTGATCTGATTGTCAGATTTAATCGCCTATCGAAGCGAGCCTACTTTTTAACCTCCCATCACCATAACTGACAGCGCTAACTTTTCACCAATAAAAAGTGCACAAAAATTGACAGGCAGTTTACTATACCAATGAGCTTGTGTTATGCCCTCAAACGCCTGCCCTCCAAGGACTTTAAGAGGCAGAGATTAGGTAATGGCGACGGGGTTGGTAAGTAGTGAAAGAAAACTTTATGGCGATAAGTGTTAGGAATGTGTTACAAATCGTTTGTCACAAGCTGAGACTTCTGTCTGAATTGGGCAAGTTAATGGTTTTGAATTCGGGGGCTGTCATGGTTGTAACGGAAGTTCTGAGCGTTGCTTTCTCGGCTTGTGACGTTCATTGTTTTTGTCAGTGTTGTTGTTACCGGAGGTACGTTCATTCATTTTCCTGCACTGACAGGCTGACCATTTGAGTTATAGAGCGCCGACTAAGCGTCTATTGTGACACACCGTGTGTTATGTCTGTATAATCCCTGTTCCAGCTGTTACTTGTCAGGCTCGGTCCATTCAAACAACCGCTCCGCTATGGAGGTGATGAGGCCACAGGAAACCAATGCAATGGTGCCTCAGTGACTCGCAACGAAATATGGAGGCATTATAAGTTGCTTCAGCTTATTTGTGCATCCAACGGTAGACTTATAAAAAATATATATGTCTATAAATCTAATACATATCGTGTGTCGAGAGACTGCGCACCTACGGACGAGACTTGTTTCCTTACATATCATTCCGCGGTGCTAATAGTGCGAGGGCAGGATATGTCTGTACATGTTACACGGCTATATATATAGTCTAATTAGCTGAATGTACATTAAATAGCTAATAAGCCCAGCCCAGTGGTGGTAGTGAGTACGGTCTGTACGGAGCATTTCCTTATTTCTGCTCAAACAGCTGATTTGCCTGACACAATTGGTCGATTTAGAGGACGGGAGTCGCAGTGAGCGAGTGACGGAGTGTATATTGCTGCGTGTAGTACAGCTGGCTGCCCGGCAGGAGTTGCAATGGAACAGCTGGAGGGGCTTGGGCGGGTGCCTCTAACCCCCACTACTCTCGCCTGCTCTTTCCATTCAAATTTACTTCCGTGTCCTGAAACGGCACCTCGGCTACACGAGTGAATACAAGTATGTTGTCACAGTATATTGTAGGAAGCTTCAGTTCGCGGGAATTGGGATTACACAGGCAGAATCTCTGTGAACGTGGAAAAACAATCCTTTAATAACTGCACGATCGTCGCAAACTCGCTATGCTGCCATATTGGGTGCTAAGAATGAATGAGCCGAGTGCGCAGCCGCATATCATTTATAAACAAGCCTTGAGCCGTCACGTGACGCTGGGGGAATGTTGGTGCGTTTCTTAACTTTGACTTGCTTTCTCTTCACAGTAACTTGGTTACATTCTGCATTTCTGCTTATATCTTCTACTCCCTGTACCTCACTGGCTGCGCATGCTTTTGTTTTTCTTTAAATGTTGCTGCTCTGTAGGAGATGGAAATCTTATCAGCTGATGACTCCTCTTGCAGGCAGCAGTGGAGAGGAAAGGAGGCTCCGTTAGCTTGCATCTAGGATTGCCACCTTTTCTGGAAAAAAATACCGGCCTTCCTATATATTTTTCTTTTTTCCCTATTAACATTGAGATCAGCCATCATTTTTACCAGCCAAGCCGGTAAAATACTGGCCAGGTGGCAACCCAACTTGCATCAAGACTACATAATCTCATATGGATTGCACTGCTCTTTCCAGTGTCGGATTGGGACACCAGGGGACCACCCAAAACTATTAGACCAGGGGCCCACTCTCAGTACTATTATTCTTCCTTTCCTCACTCAACCTCTATTCTCCTAGTCTCTTTTAGTTATACATACTATAACCTATTATTCCATCTATTTAGCCTCTTTGTTCTCATAGAAACAGGGAATGGCCATGAAATATGCCAAATGTTTAGCAGCATGAGGGCCACTGACACCTGGGCCCACCGGGAGTTTTCCTGGTATCCCGGAGGGCCACTCCGACACTGGCTCTTTTCCAATTATTTTGTATGCGCATAGTCACATAGTAGTTTGGTTGAAAAAAGAGACACCCGTCCAAGTTCAACCATAAGTCTATATATAACCTGCCTAACTGCCAGTTGATCCAGAGGAAGGCAAAAAACCTCATGAAGCCTCTCCAATTTGCTTCAGAGGGGGGAAAAAAATCCTTCCCTTCCTGATGCCAAGATGGAAATCAGACCTGTACCCGGATTCATTTGTACTATGTTACCTTTTATAACCTTGTATTCCTTAGCTTGATCCACTCCTAATCCACCCACTCAGCTTCATCCCCTCTTTAGACCCACGTCTGCCCCACAGTGATATCACCAAAGGGCAGGGCAGACACGAGTTTATAAATTCAGGGTTCAGAAGCTGGCAGTGTGAAGATTTTTTTTTGCAGTAGCTGGCCCAAACCTGCCCAACCTGCAGGTTTCGAGCCGAACTGCACATCACAACTCTGTACAGTGGAAGTATGACCCGTGGATCTATGCCCCTTTTAATAAGACAAATAATTCAAAAACAATAAATTGTAGGCTAATTGAAAAGTTAGTTAACCATTCTATAACATACTAAAGGTTAACTTCAGCATGTACTGCAGCTTAAAAACCAGCACCAGAACTGTCCCAATACTGTAATACAAATTGTACAAAAAGGCAAAAATCATCATTAATGTGGCTTTCTTACATTTGGCATTGCATTGGGGGTTGGAGTGTCCGTTTAACGTATTTGATGCTGGTTATGAGGAAAGGTATAGCAGTAGAAAATTCCGAAATAGCTTTATGTGCCATAGGTCAAGGGTTTCTTATTTCAAGTGCTCTGCTAGTTTGTCTTAAAGGAACAATAGCACCAGAAAATTAAAGTGTTTAAAGCAATGAAAATATAGCCTACTGATTGCACTGCCCTGGTACAACGGTTTTATTTGCTTCAGAAACTTTATTATAGTTACCGTATATACTTGAGTGTAAGCAGAGTTTTTCAGCCCCCAAAATATGCTGAAAAACTCTACCTCGGCTTATACTCGGGTTAAGCGCAAAAACGGTCGCCGGCATCCAAGAATGGTCGTCCGCGTCCAAAAACGAGACGCCGGCACCTCCAATGGGAGCAGAAACCCTCAATTTTTTGATTGAAACTTACCAGAAGCTGCTGCATTTCTCACCCTAGGCTTATAATCAGCTTATACTCGAGTCAATAAGCTTTCCCAGTTTTTGTAGGTAAAATAAGGTGCCAAGGCTTATACTCGAGTATATACGGTAATATAAACATGATGTTGTGTAGCCATGGGGGAAGGAGAAAAGGCGGAGGATACACATCAGATAACTGATGAGCTCTGTAGTATACAATGGGATTCTTCAGAACTGATCTGCTAACTACATTGTATCCTGCGCTTGAATGACTGTCCCCATGGCTACACAGCAACTTGTTCATATAAACTATAGTTGTGTTTTTGAAGCAAACAAACCCGTTTGACCAGTGCAGAGCACATTGTATTGTCATTTCTTTCAAAAGCATTAATTTTTTGGCTACTGTTTCTTTAAGCCGGCTGTTCTATTTTTCATTTAAACTCTTTTGAACATTTGACTGGCCTCCTTGGCTCCTAATAAGGATTTTAACATATGTTTGGATTCTTTGGAGCAATTTCTTTCTTAAAGGAAAACTATACCCCCAAAATGAACACTTAAGCAACAGATAGTTTATATCAAATTGAATGACATATTAAAGAATCTTACCAAACTGGAATATATATGTACATAAATATTGCCCTTTTACATCTCTTGCCTTGAACCACCATTTCGTGACTCTATCTGTGCTGCCTCAGAGATCACCTGACCAGAAATACTACAACACTAACTGTAACAGGAAGAAGTGAGGAAGCAAAAGGCAGAGCTCTGTCTTTTAATTGGTTCATGTGACCTTACATGTGGTTTGTATGTGTGCACAGTGAATCTTACGATCTCAGGGGGCGGCCCTTATTTTTTAAAATGGCAATTTTCTATTTATGATTACCCAATGGCACATACTACTAAAAAAGTATATTATTATGATAATGGTTCATTTACATGAAGCAGGGTTTTACACATGAGCTGTTTTACTCAGTGGGAGTTATTTATAAACACTGGGCAAATTTGCACCTGGGCAGTAACCCACGGTAACCAATCAGATGATTGCTTTCAGTGTTCAACCTACAGCTGGCTGAAAAAAGCTAGTCACTCATTGGTTGCTATGAGTTACTGCCCATGTGCAAATTTGCCCAGTGTTTATAAATGAGCCCCAGTATCTTTTAATAGAGACCTACATTGTTTGGGGGTATAGTTTTCCTTTAAATACAAACTTCTAGTTCTTTGAAATTCTGTAGCATTGTTCATTTTGCTAAAAGCTCTATGGTTTGGTGTTCATACCACAACACACTGAGCAGGAAGCTTGTCTGCATGCATATCTAGAGCACGTTACCTTCAGAAAATCTGAAACTTCTAAATGATTAATTAATTCATCGTGCAGTAACTGCTTTCCATACTTAAAACACTGTTCCTGCAATATTTCCTAGCATAGTAGGCACACTGCTGAACTGGAGGAAAAGCTCCCTCTGGTGTTCTCATGATGGTATGATTGAAGCAGTATAAGTTGTAAAGCAATGTGTGGCCCCACCTTTTCTAAATCCGTCTGCAATGTCCCTATAAGACCACTTGATGCCACTGTTTTATTAGAAGTTAAACTATCTGTGTAGCTTTACTGAGCACCCATGTTTTTTTTTCTATACAGGAACTTATTGATTTAATAAGTAAAAAGTAGAACAAATCTGTTTAATTAGGGATGCTTTATATCCATTTCTTTTAGAATAGGCCAAATACCAAATGTTCCACAAAGGGTTATGCTGAAACCAGAACCAAATTCTAGCTTGCATTTTCAAATTGGCAAAATCCCAGAAGAGAAATTTGCATACAAAAAAAAAACTTATGTTCCATAGTCGCATCATCCTGGGATTTAAAGGGTTCGGGTTTCATGTTGCCCAGTAACTTGGAAATATCCAAATCCAAATTCTGTTGGAAAAAATACTGCCATCAGGGTACTCACAAACTGGTATGGGACCTGTTATCTGGAAAGCTTGGGGCCTGGGGGTTTTCCAGATAACAGGTGTTTCCATAATTTGTCTCTTCAAACCTTAGGTCTACTAGAAAATCTTCTAAATATGAAATAAACCCAATAGACTGGTTCTGCTTCCAATAAGGATTAATTCTATCTTAGTTTGGATCAAGTACAGGGTACTGATTTATTATTTCAGAGAAAAACGAAATCATTTAAAAAAAAAATTGGATGAATTGGATAAAATGGAGTTTATGGGAGATGGTCTTTCCGTAATTCGGAGTTTTCTGGATCACCGTTTTTTTGGATAACAGATGCCATACCTGTAGTTGCAGCAGCATGTTGTCAAGACCTAAGGTATTGTTGCAGCTGCATCAAGTGAGAATAGGTGACAGTTGCCACAAAAAGAGAAAACGCATATAAATGTGCATCAAGATAAAGAATCCTTGAAAAAGCAATTTGTTTACATTTTATATAATGCCCAGGATCCATCCTAAAAACACACATTAGCACGCACTCACCAGCCTGGGCACAATTACATTTACATATTTGCATAAAAAGGCAGCAGAGAAAAAAAATAAGTAATCCAATTCTTCACATGAATATTATTCACATGCATATGTTATTGGTACCTTTATAGTATATGCCAACAAAAAAAATTTTACGTGGTGGATTCACTTTAGATGATGATCTAGCCCATAAGCTTCTGAAAGTTTCTTGAGCAGATATTGTCATGGAAACGCTTGAGTATGCATTTTTTGACATCTGCTCCATGTTGCTGCACATGGGCCAATACAGTGGCTCCACATACAGGCACATAAGAACCTCTTGGGAGCATAGGGGGGATTATGTGTAGCACTATCCTGGCTGGGTAGAGCCCTCCAAATCTTTTTTTCTTTTTTTTTTTTTAAATAAAGACGAGTAGGATGTTCAAGGCTGCACATCTGTGTTTATTTTCTAGTATTCATGTCTTTGCTCTAAGAATCCTTTTATTTGTAAGATGACTAAGATCACAATACACATGTTCAATTTTATGTGTGTTTCTTCATTATTTATTGGACGACAAGGTGCATACATTGCATTGTACTCACTGAGGCGCAGGCAAGCATTCTCCTATAGCGGAACTCGGGAGAAATTCACTGCCAACGAACATAGCCTAAGATGTCGAAGAGCCCATATGCTTACAAGCCACAAGTCTGTCTTCAACTACAGTATCTTACCATCTGTTTACATGTAAAATAAACAAGCACTCTCTCAAAAAAGTCTTTGATGAGCTGGCAGAAAATATTGCCAATAAATGAAATATATTCTAAATAGTCCAGTAAAAAAAAACTTGTATAAAAGCTTGTGTGTGGAATTGTGATCCTCTCATTAGGTTCCACTAAGGGAAGAATCTAAAAAGGGCCATCATATTTATTATAGAACTTAGTAAGCGTAGATTTTAAATGCAATGTCAGTGGCAAAGTATTCAAATATAAAATGCATTGGAATTGTAACACTAAACAAGCAGTTTACCTGCTGGAATGCTTAATTATGGTAAACAATGTAAAGGATGAATGGATTGTTCCCTTAAAGGGGTGGTTCACCTTTAAATTTACTTTTAGTATGTTATAGAAAGGCTAATTCTAAGCAACTTTTCAACTAGTCTTGATTTTTTATTTTCTATAGATTTTGAATTATTTGCATTCTTCTTCTGACTCTTTACAGCTTTCAGATGGGGGTCACTGACCCCCATCTAAAAAAAACAAATGCTCTGTAAGGCTACAAATGTATTGTTATTGCTACTTTTTTTTTACTCATCTTTCTATTTAGGCCCTCTCCTATTCATATTCCAGTCTCTTATTCAAATCAATACATGATTGCTAAGGTAATTTGGACCCTAGCAACTAGATTACTGAACTTGCAAACTGGTGAATAAAAAGCTAAATAACTCAATAAACACAAATAAAAAAAACAATTGCAAATTGTCTCAGATACTCTTCTTAACATGATACTAAAACAAAACTCAACAGAAGGAACAGACGTCCCCTGTTGGAAGGCATTTGACTTTGTGCTCCAGAAGAGGTTTTGTGTACCTAGAGTTTAAAATTATTACAAACATTAGCACTTCTTTAAGAAAAATATTGTCGGGAGGTTATTGAATTCTCATTCTACAGGGACTCACACACGTTAAATTACATGCCTGGTCTAATTTATTTTCTTTGGATTTGTTTTTTTTTTTGTTTTTTCGTTTTAATGCTAATTGTTCAACATTTTCTGCTTTGTACAATTTGAGTTTTGTTTATTTCAAGTCAATGTGTTGTGTAAGGTAGAGTCCTCATTGAGTTGGTTGCGGGATAGTGACTGATTTGGAAAGCCTATGATTAAGGGTGGGGCAGCCCAAAACATATCAGGCCATTATGGTGCTGTCTGGAGTTCTTAAAGGAGACATGTTGTGTAAAAAATAAGAATGTACCAGTGCGTTATACTCATTTAGATATAGAAGAATTGTGCTTAAAAAAGTAGTGTTTCAGACTGATTTATTGAATATTTCTGCAAAAACCCTTCCTAATAATCCCTCCCTTCCACTTCCTGCTCCCTGAATTCCCAGGCTGTGCAGGGGAGCAGGCAGCTATCAGCACACTATACTGTAGGACAGGAACCAATCAGCATGTAAAAGCAACACCATATATTACTTATAATTGTCTACATAATTAGGGTTTCTTCATTTATCCTATCATGTGTCTCTTTTAATGTATAGCAGTAAATACTTGTAGCTGTTCCAGTGTTGCTGCTTTTCATGCTTGTTAGCATCTTAATATTGTAAACCATTCAGTTTCTTGTATTTCTTTTCCTTTTCCTTGACCTGCTTAGTTCAAGTGCTATAATATGGTGTGGGAAGTCAAGGCAAAAGATATGCCCAACGCTGTGCAAAAGGTCCAGTTGGTTATGAATAACAGGCTTACAGGAATGAACGAATCTTTGGAAATGTTGAAATGCAATGAGCATATTCCGTCCTCTCCTGGATATGAATCGTCTGATGATCATATGGAGCTTGGTAAGTGGCACGTTAATTGTAATATAAAATGTTTGCATTTTACAGCAGTGTTTTATAAATATTTGATACTAATAATAATAATTTTCTTGAAGGGATACTATTCCCCTGAACATTGCAGGTCATGAAGGATATTCCAACCATTTTACTGGTATGCTGCAGGATAGAGAGTGTGTCCTATTCCTAGCAACTTTGCATTTGGTCTGCATTATTTTATTCTTTTAGATTTTAAATTATTTGCCTACCTTTTCCACAACTTTCAGCTTTTAAATGGGGATCACTGACCCCCATTTGCCCAAAAATTCCTCCACTCATCATTTTCCAAAAATGGAAATGAATTGCAAATGTCTCAGAATATTATGTATATGTCATACTAACAGTTAATTTAAAGGTGAACAACCTCTTCAATTATATTAAGAACAAGATGGCAGCTTGTTCCCTATGCAACTGTGGAGAGCAGGAGTTTTGACTGGTGCAGTTCTCCCAGAGTGGAATACAGAGAACAAAATACAGAGATCAAATACCCTACATACTAATCTAGTCCTAAATAATACATATATTGTGAAAATAATGCAATCTGGCAAATTCTGTAAGAAAGCTATTAGACATTCAGTAGGTTTGTGTTTTTATTCAAAACAGTGTGTTTTGTGTATACATTTATCAGCTTGTGAATCTGTGGCTCTAGTCAATCTTGTATGTAGTCTATAAAACAGCATATTATGCACCTGACTTTGAAGTATAGTAAACCTTAATTTTTAGTTTTATTGTGCCAAAGCTTTGAACCAGATATGGCCATGCCACCTTCCATCTCACTGTATATTCCCAAACAGGCTGCAGTCTTTTTCTAAACTGACTCTTTTTAATTGGGTTAGTAGTGAGCTGCTAACTATTGGAAGAGCTTTTTTGCAGAGTAATAAAGTACTGTATATTTTTATGTTCTAAATATACCCCATTAACCCAGGGCATTATTTACATGTAAAGCTCATATTAAAATTTTCCTTTTAAAAAATTTCCTAGTGTGAATATTATTTTCACGTGAACAGCTAAGAATGGAATTTTCAAGTTGAAGTGTTCAGCTACTTTTATTATTCTGAACTACAGATGATATTCCAGAATTGCGAACTGTCCCGACTGATTCCACATCACCTGAGGTTTTCCACCTTGACTCAGGTATTTCACACCAAGAATACACAGTGCCTTCATGGAGCCAAAATACCTCAGACATTTCTGAAAATGAATATTCGTGTGATACTGGCATGAATTGGCTGACTGAGCTGGCAAATATAGCCACGAGCCCTCAGAGTCCTTTGATGCAATGTTCATTCTATAACAGGTAACCTTTGAAATTGAACTCAGGTGTGATAAACCACAGTTGTTATTTTTTAACAAGGGGGGCAATCACTTTTTCACACAGGCCCATGTAGATTTGGAGTTTTTTTTCTCCCTTAATAACATAAACCTTCATTTAAAAACTGCATTTTGTGTTCAATTATGTTATCTTTGACTAATAGTTAACGGTTTTTGATGAGCAGAAACATTTAAGTGTGACAAACATGCAAAAGAATAAGAAATCAGGAAGGGGGCAAATAGTTTTGCACACCACTGTATGCAGCTCAAACGTTTCACTTGTTTAATCTGCTTTCATTCTCCTGTTTCAGATCATCGCCTGTTCATATAATAGCTACCAGTAAAAGTTTACATTCCTATGCCCGCCCCCCACCGGTCTCCACAGAGAGTAAATCAAGCGTCTCCAAAAGTCATTGGCGAGAAGAAACAGCAGTCAGGCACGAACGAGTGAGTTTATTTTAATGAGCCTATCTACAAAAAGAAGTAGAAAGATTGCCAATGCACAGTTTGCTTTTAAAACTATATTATTACAAAAAAATTAGGTGTTTAGTACCACAGTTTGGGCAAAGTATGAAAGCTCACGTGCCACGTCATTTAAAATAAAATAAAAAACTCGAATTAGTGAATTTGAGGTGAACATTTGATTGAAAACCCACCACAAAAAACACTATTAATTTCTTTAAATTAACATGTATTAATAGAGCTCCAACATATTGTGCAGAGCTGATATGGTTTAATGCACCTCTGCCATTGACTTCTACATGACATTGATAGGTTTTAGCTGTAGTATTTTTGAATTAAAGCTATTTTCAGGGTCGGTGTAATAAATCTTAATTCGATAATTTGAGTTTTGACTGAAAAATACCCTCAATTTTTCTGGTTAAATAAAACTCAACCTTTAATAAATCAGTTCTGCATTCAGCTGATTTGGTAAATACTGATCCAGTGTTTACCAAATCCTAAAATGATGGATTTTATTATTACGTGTTCATCTCATGTTAAAGGACTAGTAATATTAATACCTTAAAAAAACTAAATTGCATATAAAGTTTGTATCTATTGTTCAAGTGCCTACAAATAATCAAGTTGGCCAATCATCCCTGACAGACACACTCACATCTGATTCATTAAGAATTCTTTATTTTATTATGTAATTTCATAGGCACTGAAAAATACTTTCCAAAGTAAAACTCCCAAATGATTAGCCTCTTTATTGTACACAAGAGAAGATCACACTAATTGGCTTTAAGGTTGGGACCTCTGGTCTAGATGCTTGCATACATTTAGTAGTGGATTATTTTCTTGCTTACTGACTGGATATGTGGCTGTACATTCATTTAGCCATCACCTTTTCCAGTGAGTATCAGCTAGAATGGAGAGGGGACAACAAAGGGAGAATTGGAGAACAATTTATCAGTGATGGGTTGAGCTTAAGTTGAAAGGAAAGTAGAACAGAGAGTATAGAATGGAAAAGAGCAGGGAACATGGTAAAGCAGAATAGTTAAGGAAAGAAGGGGTGGAGAACAGGCAGAATAGAAAGGAAAAGAAAAAAGCTGAGAGAAAAGCTGAGAGAAAAGGAGCAGAATGACAATGGAATAAAAGAGGTGGAGGAGAAGGGGAGAGAACTGCTAAATGCAATGGCAGAACATAAAAATATGTAATAGTTAGAACAGTAGAAAGTAAAATACACAATACAACAGAAGGTAAAAAGAGTATGTATATGTGTGAGGTGAGGGGGAGATGCTGTTAAATGTTGCCTGAATCTGGGTCATGAGCAAATACATTGCAAAACCCTGTGTCAGAAGGCATACCCCTCATGATTTATGGTTTCTCTTTTGTAACAGACCAACAGTGAATCGGAATCTGGCATTTTCTGTATGTCTTCATTTTCTGATGATGATGATTTAGGATGGTGCCATTCTTGGCCACAGACTGTTTGGCATTGTTTTCTGAAAGGTATTGTTACTTTATTAAATAATTTGTGATACTGCAAGTTATCTGCATTTTACATTTACATACTACTACTTCTTTGGCCCTGTTACCTTTCTTGTGATAGCTAAAATCAAGCACACTGCTGAAACATCTAGAATCTGTATGAAAGATGAGCCAACATGCATTGCACTCTTTATTAATATGGATTCAAACTAGTGTCCACTTTGTTTGCCACATACAAGTTGTATCACTCACAGTTAAAGATTTGCATAAGTAAAATATCTTGCATAAGTAAAGGAGCCTCATAAATTGTTTCTGATTACTTAAAACACTGACCTATTGCAAATTAGATACAATTAGCTTGCACTACAGAATCTGTTTCCCTGAATAACTGGGAATTACCTGATCCCACAGGTTACCCTTCCCTGCGCCTTCAAGGTGCCACCTTGACACATTAACCCATAAATGGAGAGACCATGTTTTTGTCCCATAGTCAAATTTATGTTATAGTGTCATTTACGTTAGCCTCACTGCAACTTATAGGGAACCAAATGTTCATCAGTTTAACTTAATTTGAAATATTTACACTACCTATGCTTTTGGTCAGGCTCAATCTTTAATCAGTTCATAGCTGACATATTGAAAATCTAGTTTTTTTGTTTTTTTTCATTTCAAGACCATTTGTGCTAAATAGATTGTATGATTATGCTTATTTAATTAATGTCCCAGCAGACGCCAACATTTTTTTAAGTACTATAATCTTTTATTAGAATTATGTTTAGAGTATGGGTAGGTAATTTTATTATTACTCAAAAACCTATTCTGTTTTAAATATGTGCAGTCGAAACATCTGTATAAAACGTATCCCATACTGGAGTGCTTAATTACTGTAGGTGCTCAAGAATGAATGACAACTTGGTTCTTAGCGTTTTTGAAGTCATGTTGTGTTCCATACCTTTGTTGTGCGTTCATAGTCAACAACAGCAGCAAGTTAATGTAGGGTCACCAGTGTGTTAATCCTGAGCTGGAGGTTTGGTTTGCATCCTAAACCAATGATGGGTGTAAATAGCTGCTTTGCATTTATAAGTGAACAATTTGAGGCTCACAATCCCACAAGGTATCGGCTATGGCACTAGGTTATAGCTACACTGGAAATCTTTTCTGATTGTATTCATTTGCATAAGTGATCAATAAGACAATCAGTATGTACATATTCTGCAATGAAGAATTATGATGTAGTAGACAATCAACTAATCACTGCATCTGACCTAGGCTACTGCCTGATTGCACAACCACTTCACTTACAGCGCTGTAAAAGATGCTAAATTTGGAAAATCAGCATGGGGTTGATGTTTAGACATTCTATAATATATGCATCAGAATCCCTTATTGTCTATGTGCATGCATATGTGTTGTTAAATGGCTTTTGTTTTAATTCCCTTTTTTAATAGGAACCCGTTTATGCTTCCATAAAGGGCGCAAAAAACAGTGGCAGGATGTTGAAGATTTTGCCAAAAGTACAAGATGGAGAAATGAGAGGGGCATTGACTCATACAAGGTATAACCAGTATTCACCACTGTCCTGAGATCTATTTTTAAAGGACATGTAAACTCCCACAAAAACATTTAATCCATCTACAGCCTTTTTGAAATCTGCCACTCTGGTTGTTAAAAGGTTTATAGTAAAGCTGCGACACCCTCTCTCATTTAGTTTTCCTTCTCCTCTTTTAACCGACTCTGCCCCTCCCTTGGGACTTTACTTTGGCTGATGGCTACTGAACATGCTCAGATTAATAAACACACCCTCCACTCTAACAGCCAATGAAGAGACAGCATTTGCTCTAGCGGTCTGCTCCTATTTTTTTTCCCTCATGAGCTCATCTTAACCATTTAAGTGCTCAATCCAAGCAGGACTTTTTATCAAAATAGGTTCTGCCTGTGTAAGCCTGCATTCTTGATTTCATAACCTTTACAGTGAATGTGTGTGGTTTGCAGATGTAAATGTCACTGATAACGTGAGGGAAAATAACTGCAAAGCTGCCATTTTTTTAGGGAAATGCGATGGCGCTGGCAAATGGGGGGGGGGAAATATACAGTACACATGATGTGGTTTTGGTGGGGGAGATGTGCCCAATGGACATGGTAGGAAAATGTTGAGGTTACATGTTCATTTATCAATATTCATCTTATTAACAATCTTTTTTGTATTCTGCGTTATGGAGTTTCCCTGCTTTTCCCAACTCTCCACCGTGCCTCTTTCTGTTTTGTATTATTAGACCTAGCTTCATTTTTCTTGCCACTAACCATGTGCTGGCTGGAGGTGCAGGTCTATTAAAGAGATTTTCTGTGCCATCCACTGGACAGAACATTTGGCAATCTTCACTGCTTCACTGTAGCCACCCAGTAGCATCCAGAATTATGTGCCAATAACTGCTCCTGTTTTTGCCTTTTTTAAAGTTTATACTGATAATCTTCAGTGCCTTTTAGCTCAAGGTGACAAACCATTTACAGGAAATAAATAGTGTCACTGGCATAAAAAAAAGTATGAAGATGATGAACTCAAAGTTCTTTATACCTAAAGCTATTTGGGATGTTCATAAAGAGACGGTAGCTAATGTGTTTTTAGGTGTCACAAGCTGTAGGTTTATACACGGTGGAGAGTATAGCTGGTCCTATGACTGTCCCACTGGTGCTCCGTCCTAGCACCAGATATAGTACTATAGCTTTACAAAGTTGAGAACAGAAGGACAATGCCGCAGATTTACTGCTGATGTGCAAATTTTTTGTCCACACAACATGTTTCGGGCAACATATGCCCATATGACAAAGGGCATATGTTGCCCGAAACATGTCGTGTGGACAATAAATTTGCACATCAGCAGTAAATCTGCGGCAGTGTCCTTCTGTTCTCAACTTTGTAAAGCTAATGTGTTTTTATGTGTATACTGTCCCTTTAAGCAACTGAAATTTGAGAAAAGTTTGAGAAAGATATTATGTTTTAATAACTATAATCTACATAAGATGTTTACCTTTTAGGATTATGGTTCCGATGGTCTTAAGTTGGTCTCTTACGAGGAGTGTGTATCGTATGGAGAATCCGTTGTGCAGCTTACTTTTGATCCTGGTACAACAGATGTAGGCTTGCTGACAGTGGAGTGCAAACTGGACCACCCGTATTATGTGAAAAATAAAGGTATGGTTTGTTTGCAAGGGTAATGTAGGTCTGTATTCATCATTTAATTGTACTTATTTTCCTAGTGATTTATTCATAGTACATAACTACACAATTTCCTAATACAAACGATTCATTGGAATTGTAGGTCAACATAACAAACATCCTTAGGTGCTGGTGCTATGTTTGTTCCAGCAATAGGCTGCACACTTATATTTGTGTCTTCTGTGCTCTGAGATATATATATATTGGAATACTACAGTTGCTTTTTAAAGTAAACATAAAAAGAATCAGGCTGCTTTCATAAGAGGAAAAACCCCAGATGTTTATCTTTTATTTAGTGAGAGATTGGATGGTTTACATTACATGCCCTACAGCAGTGATCCCCAACCAGTAGCTTGCGAGCGTCATGTTGCTCCCAGTGGCCTCAAAGCAGGTGCTTATTTTTGAATTCCAGGCTTGGAGGCAAGTTTTGGTTGTATAAAAATCAGATGCACTGCCAACCAGAACCTCCTGTAGGCTGCCAGTCCATATAGGAGCCTACCAAATAGTCAAACACAGCTCTTATTTGGCACCCCAAGAACTTTTTGCATGCTTCTGTTGCTCCCCAGCTCTTTTTATATTTGAATGTGGCTCACGGGTAGAAAAGGTTGGGGACCCCTGCCCTACAGAAAGGCAAGTGTTAAGGATTTTTCTGATTATTATTAATTTAACATTCACAGGTTGGTCATCTTTCTACCCAAGTCTAACTGTGGTTCAGCACGGTATTCCCTGTTGTGAAATTCATGTTGGAGATGTATGTCTACCTCCTGGTCACGCAGATGCCATAAACTTTGATGATTCTGGTGTTTTTGATACATTTAAAAGGTAATCATTAATTATATGCTCTTCAGGCCTGTGACAAAGGGTATTTTAACCACTGATGTATTCAGCCAGGAAACCTCAGCAATCAAACCCACCAATCTGCACGTCCCATAGAGATGTATGGGAAATGCTCTGCCTATGAAGGTGGACCACTACTTAGAGAGGCCGCAGCTCCCAAATTCTTTTGATATTCTGAAAAGAAGGAGGGGAAAAACATTTTTTTAAGATATAGAAATATGGTATATAGAATATAACAGTGTAATAAGATTACTATGGGGATGGGAGGATATCTCCACATGGTTTTCTAGGGAATAACGATTACATTCTTATCAGTGGCACGGTTTGTATATTTATTTCAGCTGATCTTATTGTTCCAGCTATGACTTTACCCCAATGGATTCTTCTGCTGTGTACGTGTTAAGTAGTATGGCACGTCAGCGCCGCGCTTCATCCAGTGGAAGAGCAAGCAGTCCAGATACAGAGAGATCTGAGTATTGCAAGGATTATGTATCTCCCAGATCTTCACAGAACTCCCACAGCTCATTATGTAATAAGACTGGCAGGAATCACACCTCAGGGACGGCAAACTCTGTGACTGTCACATCACCCAACAAGTGCAAAAGACCAATGAATGCTTTCATGCTTTTTGCCAAAAAGTACAGAGTTGAATATACTCAGATGTATCCAGGAAAAGATAACCGGTAATTAGATGAATTGTGTCAATAGAAATTAGGGATGCACCGAATCCAGGATTCGGTTCGGGATTCGGCCAGGATTCTGCCTTTTTCAGCAGGATTCGGATTCGGCCGAATCCTTCTGCCCGGCCGAACCGAATCCGAATCCTAATTTGCATATGCAAATTAGGGGCAGGGAGGGAAATTGCGTGACTTTTTGTCAGAAAACAAGGAAGTAAAAAATGTTTTCCCCTTCCCACCCCTAATTTGCATATGCAAATTAGGGTTCGGATTCGGTTCGGTATTCGGCCGAATCCTTCGTGAAGGATTCGGGGGTTCGGCCGAATCCAAAAAAGTGGATTCGGTGCATCCCTAATAGAAATCTGCTGTACAGAGTCACCAAACAAAGTAGATTAATGTTATTATTTTTATTCATGAGCAATGTATTCACATGTGTTCAGCTTGTTGCCAAAGGGCACAAAAACCTTTCACAGCCTTTCATCTTAGGTCCAGTCAACTACTAAGCAGTGATGGTTTGTCAATGTCATTGTGTCTAAGATGAAGCAGACCAGTAAGGGCTATTCCACACGGGGAGATAGCCACGCGTTTGCGGTCGCCGCGACAGTCACCGCGACCGGCGCAGGCGACAGTTTTGTATGGGCGCCTATGTAAAAACGCCTGTGCTAACCACACGAGGCGATGCGCTTTTCAACAGTCGCCTGAAAATGCCTCGCCAGGCTTTTTCAGGCGACTGTTGAAAAGCGCTTTGTCGCCGCGACCGCAAACGCGTGGCTATCTCCCCGTGTGGAATAGCCCTAAAATGGGGGAATAAAATGTATAATGTATAACTGTTTACTTTTCTGCACTGGAAGTTGGATCAAACAGGAGAAACCATAGTCTGCTGTGTTAACTGTTTGAGGTTTTCAACTTTACATCATCAATAGAATCTAAAATGATCAGGCATCAAATATATAGTGTTAATTGTACTGCCAACAATGTGCATCTTTACACAAAGCTTCCATACCAATAGGAAAAACTGCCATTGTTCAGATGACAATGTAACATCAGAATGTTTGCAGATAAGTAAAACTATACTATATGGAGGCTGCTCTGTGGTTTCTATATTGTTATTTCTTAATGAAGATGCAGATGAACAAGTGCCGTTATTACAGGCCAGTGGTTAGGGCTTCTGAAAGGCGTTGCAGTTATTTGCAAAATAATTGAAAAACGACAGAAAACGCTAGAGCCCCAAGAGTGGGATCTGGATGATGTGATATTTCTAACTGTCATTTTTTTAACACTTTGCAGAGCCATAAGTGTGATACTTGGTGACCGGTGGAAAAAGATGAAGAATGAGGAAAGGAGGATATACACTATAGAAGCCAAAGCTCTGGCTGAAGAACAAAAACGTTTAAATCCCGACTGTTGGAAGAGGAAAAGAACAAATTCAGTATGTTCCTATAAACATTAAACCCCTCAACACTACTGAACTGAGACTGTCCTCCCTATTCACTTGTTAGTCCCATCATGTGTCAGTGGAGAGACAAGTTAAAAACTATTTTCTATTAAAGAAGATTAGAGGTAAACTAGAGAGACATGGCTTGCCATGGCACATCAGGATCCATTTTAATTTCAAATAGTGTGATGATCTATTTAGTCAGCATTTGTAACTTATTAGCAAAATCACAAAACCAAAGGACATTGATTGAATGTACATGAACATATGTTCCCCTTTAACTCAGAACATACTGCTATGGCTCCACTGATATCTAGATGAGTGTTCACTAACTGGATGTTGTGGCTCACTAGAATCTCTCTGATGATTTAGGAGAGCCAGATTCTTCTTGGTGATATCTGAATATCTTTGACCATGAACTTTCATCTACTTAGACTCTCATTTGTAAGCCATGGGTATATATAGGCAATGACACACGGGATGTTTTGTTGTCAGCAATTAATGGTTCCTACTTTTCTTCCTATAGACATTTCACATTAATGCCAGCGGGGAGGAAACTAGGGATGTTTTGTCCCCGCTTTGTGGAGCAAATTTACCACTGGTGACAATGCGGCCCATGTTCCATTGTCCAACACTGCATTTGTTTACTAACTTGGGGCTTCAAATGTGCATCTATTGCAATGCATATATTGCATTTCTGTTTGTGTGCATTGCTGGAATTTCAATTGTCGTTTATTGTAATTTAAATGTAATGCATAAAAAAAAACCCAGTACAATATTGTACTAAATGCAGGTCTGCAGCAAAATGTGTGTGGCTTCCCCCATTATTATGGGGCAGAAGGAAATATATAAGTAACTTAGTACTTGTGACTTTAATGTATCAGTATTTAGTGCTGCCCAGTGTGATTGACTGTATTTTCTTTTCCAATCCAGGGTTCCCAACAGCATTAAACATGAACATTGCTGAATCCTGGTGGAAGTGATATACGGCTGCATCAATGCGACGAATAAAAAAAAAAAAACTCACATTCACAATATTTCTCGGTATTTGTGAGCAGAAGATGTTCTGTCATGTAAATGGATGGAATGAGTGATTTTTTTTTTAAAGAAAAAAAATATATAGCATTAAGTATGCAAAAAATATCAATATTTTAAACCAAATTGCCTTATTTTTGAAAATGTATGTTATCAGGTAACAGGCTTGAAAATTTGATATCCTGTGGTGCTAAATCAGCATATTGTTTGACTACAGATAAAAAGGGGAACTTATAGAACATATAACTGCTGTTTATTGACCCTACTGCTTATTAATATGTATTGCATAAATTATCTTAACGTTAGAATTTGTATTTTTCTGACGTGGTATTTTAATGCAAAGTGCATGAGCACTAACTGACTATCCAGCGCCACTGAGCTTCTTATACTATGGCAGGTGGATCATTCACTTCCTTGTGGGCAGAGAAGCCTGAAGTGAATTGAGACCTCGCCAGAGGCCAAGGTGTTTAAAGCTTATGGCTTAGTAATGTAGTTTGCTGAAGAATCTACAAAGATTATATTTTGTTAGAGAAAATGTCATGTATGATGTGGGGCCGACCTTGCACTTATCAATGGTGCAACACTTGCACTTTACTTTTCTTGCAACTGTCAGATTGAACGGCTGCATTTCTTTATTGTGTTGTAGCTGTAGGGCTATGACCTGCTGCAATCATGGCTATTTGTGTTACTATTCAAGAATCACAGCTGTAAAACAGTTTGTCTGGAACTTGTGGAAACATAATATTGCCCCTATAATTTTTGCACACTATATTCTTGTATATTTCAAATAAATTGGTTCAACTAGAGCTCTGGTTTCATACATTCATGTGCAATAAAATGTAAAGTTGTCTATGCATTTAGTATTGTCATAATGAAAGTTTATTATCAATCTTTTGCAAGTATTATTGTTCCAATGTTCACCACAATCTTCACCATAGTATTTGACTAGTTTGTTTACAATATTTTAACAGAAAGCGACAGAAAAGACCAATGTAAGACGACTAGCATGTAAAACAGGTTCCCCATGATCCTATCTACTGACTATGGATCCAGCTTCAGAGCATATGAACTCTCACACCAGGGCTGAGGAATGATTTTGGTACTCAGTGAGCAGAAATGCAGTGTTTGATGTTTATATTGCAAAATAAAGTACCAGTGTGATCCTGCCTTCAATAGACATTGGTCACTGAAGTTGAAATTGCCTTTAGCCCAGTGACAGAAACCTCTGCAATGTCCCCCTTGATTCATCTGTCAGTAGACAGGGGCATGGGTGGCCTTTGCGAGTAAGAGAATTGCAGTTGGTTCTTGTTGAACCTGTGGGTTAAAGAATAAGGTGTACAAAAAAAAGTAGCATTTGTCTTTCCCTGTAGGAACCAAATCAGCAATTTCATTTGATACAATCTCTGGCCATGGAACTGATTTGCTATATAATCAGTCCTTCCAACTGCATTCTACTGGAAAGACCAGAGAGATTAGAAAGAAAAGGTAGAAATAACTATTAAAAAGGCTACTGGAGGGAAGACATGGCTTTCTGAAGAACTTGAACCATTATGGGATAGACTGGTGCAAATTCCTTGCCATCTCTGGCTTTTACAGACTGCACGTAGGCTTCAAGGGCTCCTCTGAAAAAAATAAAAAATGAATATAAATATTAGTTACACAAAATCTCACCTGAACCACAAGTCAAAGTAGCAATGTGTTGAAATTATTAATACAAAGTTCACATATGAACCCATTCTGTTTTAGTACAGTCCCTCACTTTATACGCAGAGCAACACACTCAAAGTAGAGGTAATGTGACAGTTACTTCTAGTACTTCTAGTACTTATGCAGAGCTACTTATTATACGCATTGCTGTGCACTCAGTATTCTTTTCATTTATTGAAACTCTACAGAGTTGCATCAGTGCAGTAACCCATAGCAGCCAGCAATTAGCTCAGATCATTCTGCTGAAATAGATTTGCATGAAATGATAATTGGCTTCTGCGAGTTACACCACAAATACATTATTTACAGAACAAGTCATTCTACCAATGGATTGTGTTCTGGGGCCCCATATTTGTTATACCCCGGGCTTAAAGGGGTAGGTAACTTTTCCACATCCACTGCTTTTTCATAGTTCACAATACAAAATTCTGCTGCCACTTAAAGGGTTAAATGGCACCATAGAACCCTGCTTTGCACCCCCTAGCTCCCCAAACTTAATGGACAGAAAACTGTGTGTCTCTTCCTTTCCACCTTCAGTTCACACTCAGCAATATACTGAGAACTAGAAAACGTTGAATTTAACTTTTTTATCTTGAAGGGAAACCTACACTTTTACATGTTTGCAGCGCTGTCCTTTAACTGGCCAATGTATGTCACTGAAAGATAGGATTTTAAGTCTTGTCCAACCAATATCCATAGTACAGAGATATTGGTCAGGCTCAAATACCAAAATTCATTCAAAACCGCTGCATGAGATTTTATTGGTAGTTGTAAGTGCAGCCTGAGTGAGTGGGGTTAGGACTGCTGGGCTTCTGCAGCATCAACATAAAGAGAAGTTGAAAATATTGTCAGTATTCCCTTCAACTACACCCATAATGGCACCCAGCAACTATTCAAACATATTTTTCAAATCTATAACCACTGACTGCTGCCTGTGGATTTGCGAATTGGACTATATTTACAGTGAAAACCATTCCAACAAAATGACTGTGAATATCTAAGGGGAGGAATATCAGGGCAGAACTCCACGATGCGGCTCAAGACGACACGTCGCCATGTGGCAAAATGCATGCGACTTGTCTAATGTTCATCGTTTTCAGCCGACAGTCGGATTAATGTAGTTCTTACCTGCGAATTCTCCTTCACTTCCTGTATCTCCAGGACATCAGACATGTCGCATGCATTTTGTCGCATGGTGACGTGTCGGCTCAAGCTGCACCGTTGAGTCCCCACCCTTAAAGAGAAGGTTATTGCATATATAATAAGGAATGACATTACTTGATTAGAAGCAGCCGGTCTTTCTCCATTGGGTGATCATCCAGCCACTGGGAGTAACGGGCAATGGACCATTCTGCTCTCTGGGAAAGAAAAGAATCTTCAATAAGAAATTCTCAGACATTATTGCTTACGACTCTTGCAGCACTTAAAGAACATTGTTTTTTCTGTTTGGAGAAAACTTCACCATACTGTGGGACATAACTGCTTAAGCACTTTCCTTTCTCCCAGCTTACTGTGTGTATAGCTAATGCAATGATGTTTTAAAGGGAAGAAAATGGTTGAAAAGAAGCAGTGGCCTTAGGAAAAAGTTGTAGATCTATTTCACTGGGGGGGGGGGGGCAGACTTTAGCCACATAAAGGTGCCTTTTAGCAGAAAGAGATTTATTCTGTGGTCTGGCTCTTTAGTTCATCATGTCCTTTTAAAATATATACATCATCATTGTGTTATCTTGAAAAAAAACAAAAGTTTGTAAGAACCGACAGAGGGGATTTATTTTAGTGCAATTCAAGAACAGCCCTGCGCTCCCCACACATTAACTGGCAGGGTATCCTGCATCCTCCCTTTCTGCATGAAGTTGCATTTAATAATGTAGAAGGCAATGGGTGTTGCACATTTAAATGTCAAGCTATTTTTCATTTTGAGTTTTGGAGACGAGTTCCAAAGTTGGCATTTAGAGTCGCTGAATGGCAGCTGGTGTTGCAGGATGGTTAGGGGGTTCCGACACTAAACTTTACATGAGAAAACACTGCTCCCAACATCACAAGCCACGTGCATGATATGAGAAGTGAACAACTTCTAATAGAAAAAGAACATTTAAGAGGGGAAAATGAAGATGCAGATTTCATGGAATAAAAAGTTACCTGGTATGGGGACTTCAAGTCTGGGGGGGCCCTTGTGAAAAGGAACTGCAGAATGACACTGTATGGGATGAGGTCTCCCACAGAAGAGCTGCTTGCGATATGTTCACTGGTCTGGAACAGCAAAGGCCTGCAACAAGAAGTTTGCATATTTTACTCATAGAAGTCAATGCAAATGGTACGTGATTAAAGATGCAATTCTGTACATAAATGTCCTTATCTGTATCTAATGTAGGACAATCTCTATTGCTAGGAATGCTGTCCCCAGGGAGCAGCCCTGTAAATATGAGCGGATAACTCATACATATACATATTGTCCTAGTGAAGAGAATAGAGCACAACACAGCGTGTACATACTAAATGCTCATAAATGCTCACGGATGTTACAATCTGTTGCCAATTCAGCCCTAATATCTTGTCAGAAGATCAGAGAAATGTATCTGCACGGCGTGTGTCCTTGAACATCTCCAGCACATTCACAGAAATGTCTTTACTGGAAACTGCAGCTTTTTCCCATCAAGAGAACAAAGTGACAATAGAGCTGTAACACAACTCCCAGCATGCACAGCAGGATAAAGGGCTTCTCTTGGAGATGAACCAATGGCTGAACAGGGTTCCATCTCTAAAACACAGCATGTACCCTGAGATATATATATCTATACATATATTTATTTGGGGCACACAGGCTGATACTGAGGCAGAACTAGTCAGACACCTGTGGGCTGCAGAATGGATTTTATTTTGAGAGAGAATGAGATGTTCTGATGGGCAGCTAATTACATTACACCTACAGGGCCAGAGAAACAGAACTTAATTATGTCTTAATGTTTGTATCTGCCAACAACGGCATGTCAGATTCTTCTCCCAGTGACAATTCTATAATAGGAGGCAAAAGAACAAATATTCAATAAGGGCCAGATGCACAAATGATTTCACATGGCAAATCATGTCCAGTAACAGGCAGTTAGTTGCACAGAATGCTGTGTCTGTGGCAATATTTGGGCCCAAGCAAGATAATGATTTGCCAAATTAGTACAGGGTATGTGTATGCAAAAAAGAGCTTCTTTCCACTGCATCCAGGGCATTGCTACATTTGGCACCTCATGTTAGACTGGAAATCAAAGAATTCTGCTGTTGGGACATAGACAGGGAGTACAGGGGCCACCTATGTCTCCCCCCAGCTCTGTGTTCAGTAGAGACGTTACTATCATTGTGCTTCATTCTGCAAACGTTCTAAGTATGGGGACGGGGGGTGCAAAAGTCCAAAGTCTAAAAACACCAACTGGCACATGCTTTTTGCACTGCTCACCGCTCTACACAATTCCTTATATCTGCAATGTTATATTTAATCCAGTGCTGTGCAACATTCTACAGTTGGAGGGCCACATTGTGTTGGACTTGTATCTTGGAGGCAGAGTTGTATTTAGTTCTGGTGTTGCCCGAGGCACTGCACCTCAGCCCGACACTTTTTCCTGGCGACTGGTGCACGAGCCAATCACTGGAGAGGTCAGTAACCCCTTCCTCCCCCCTAACTCTGAAAGTATCCAGCTGTGGTGGGCTGGGGGAAATTTTCTATTTACCCACAGATGACTATATGGTACAAACAGTCTTGCTTGGAGGGACCACCTGAACAGGGAAGGTTTCTGCTGTTAGATCACAACTTTTAAAGGAAAACTATACCCCCCAAATGAATACTTAAGCAACAGATAGTTCATATCATATTAAGTGGCATATTAAAGAATCTTACCAAACTGGAATATATATTTAAGTAAATATTGGCCTGTTACATCTCTTGCCTTGAGTCACCATTTCGTGATGGTCTGTGTGCTGCTGTATGTTTGTGAGTACAGTGAATCCTACGATCCCAGGGGGTGGCCCTTATTTTTTAAAATGGCAATTTTCTATTTATGATTACCCAATGGCACATACTACTAGAAAAGTATATTATTATGAAAATGGTTTATTTACATGAAGCAGGATTTTACATATGAGCTGTTTTATGCAATATCTTTTTATAGAGACCTACATTGTTTGGTGGGTATAGTTTTCCTTTAAGTCACAACGACTTTAGGCCTTTCTGCACATTCTACTCTTCTACATTTCCCTTTCCTCAGCTCTGTCACTTCTCTTTGCGCCTCTTCCCATTCTCTATACTTGTCCCCTTGTCACCCCAGCTTCTCATTTCCATTCTCTTTTACCCTTTTGTTCACCACTTCCCTTTAGTCTCACCTTCAATTATCTTTCTATGTTCTTCCAAGTATTTCTATATGTATAAAATAGGGATGTGTTATGTGCAGGACACACAAATATAACTTTAAATGTACAACAGAACATATTTACTTAGGGCCGATACATCAGCTGGACATTCAAACTCCAAATCCACTCCCTGCCCAGCTGCCTCCTGTGAGGTGCAGGGGAATTCATATTCCCCTGGACCTGCATGGGAGGGTTGTTGGCAGTGCATTGGTTAATGTGGGACAGAAGATGAGCTGTCACATGTTAGTTACCACAGTAAATTACTGTTGCTGGGGTTATGATGTCAAAGGGCAAGGTTATCTCAGGGCATGATTGGATCCTGTAACCATGTGATCTTAAGAGCGGGAAGTTCGGGGGTATAAAAAGGGGTGCCAGAACAGATACCTCTTCTTCTTGTTCTGGCGGCTGGATAGCTTGTTCACTTGAATCCCCCACCCTCCCTTAATATGTTAAAATATGATTTTATCATAAAAAAATAAATAAATAAAAAAAATAAAAAATAAAATATATATATTGTCGCAGCATGGAGGAAAATTCGAGGTTTAAACAAAGGGCTCATGGCTAGGAGTTGGATAAGGCTGAGCCTTTTCACAAATGGTCAATCAATAGGCGGCCTGTTAAATGGACTGAGGCTGGCTAAGTGTCATTGCCATGCATACATTCAGATTCTGTTATGTGCTCATATTCATTTATTTGGCATTAATGAATCTGCTGTTAAAAGTTTATTGAGTTATAATAAATGCTGCGGCCTTTTCTCCACTCAAGCTATGGTGTCATGTCTCTTTATTGCATGTACAGCATACCTCTCCCATGTATAGGAGCGGTTACAATGAGCCGACAGTTACATGTGAGCAAGGGGAAGACGCTACATGGGATAAACACTGTTTTCTGAACATGTTAGAAAAGAAGTCTGTGGCACTTAAGTATATGTAAATAGTATGCAGTAGCAATAGGTGTAAAACACGGGTAAGATATGAGCCACAGATTGTTTCTAGAAGCGGCTGACCCTGCTGCAATAACAAATGCAATGCTAACATGTGACTGCTGATGTCTATTTAGGCAGAGAAATTGAATGGTGCTGATAAATCTACACTGCAAGCAACGATCAAAACTGTAAGGGAGCTGCTGGGTAGAAACATTACCATCAAGTGTAATAAATAATTCAGCAGGTTTTGACGCCTACTTAGTTACCATGGATTTCAAGAATAAAATATGCGCAGTGTTGAAACATTCCAAAGGACTATTTATTATTTGATTCTCTTACAACATTTCATTTTTAACCTCTCTCTTTGCCATGTGCAGCGTGCAAGGTTTATTTATAGTGGAGGATTCAAACAGATTTGACACTGTATATTAAACTCAAAACTACACAACACTATTTAATAAGCAGTAAATGACACTTTCTCTACAAGGCAATTGCTATTCTGTACAGAGCAGATCAGGCTCTATGAAAGTCAGTATGGGGCTGTTACTAACAGGCCATAAACAGCTCCCCCAGATACATGGAGCCCAGCTCCGTCCCCAGCAGAGGTCTAACTACAGAGGAAGCAGACCCCATTGCTGCAGAGTAAAGTACTGTATGTTAATCTCTGGACATTTTGAGGGTCTTAAAATAAATCTGTTGTGGAACCCAATAACATCTACTTATACTACTGGTCCCCAAGGCATTATAATGCTTTTTGATTTGGGCAAATATTAAATTGAATGTGACTCAACATTAGTATCAAATAATTATAAAAATACATAATTTGTGGCTGTCCAGCCAAACTGACTTGGATCTTTTTTTTCTTTTTGCATTTATTGGAGTTGCGCTGCATACTGTGGGGTGGGAAGTGGCCTGCACATTATATCCCCCTGGAACGCTCCATTTATACACAAGAGCTGGGGAGGCCAGGTAGGGTTCCCTTTGATAGTGATGCACATTGACTCTCTAATCCAGAGCAAGTTGCAACGTGTTTGTGGGTCACAATGCCCCCAGTGGAGGTGCAAAATCATGTTCTGGGCAGCAAGCGACCTGCATTTAGGGACAAGTTGTGACCAGAATGCATTGCAGCCATTGCTACCCAAACTGACATATAATTACATACAGCTACAAAACAAACTTCACACACAATGCATGGAATGTAACATTTGCTTTGTACAAAGTTTTAGAAAGATCTCTTAGAAAACTTACCTGAAAGAACGCAACAGCCGATACGATTTTCCAAGATCTGCAACTCTCCTGCATAAAGGAGCCACTGCCAGTTCCATCTGAAAAATAAAAACATGTTTTATTCCACAGACTTAATTCCTGTTTAGAGCCTGACTCTCCGGGAAAGGCCACAAAATAAACACTATTTTACTTGAAATGCTGTCATTATATTACTAAAATGAGAATTTATGAACTTGGCTCTAATTTCAGTGGCCTTCAACATTTTCACAGTCTGCCAAAAAAGATTAGATTCGAATGCCTGCACTAGCAACGTCCTTTTCTGTTTGAAAATGGATGGTTGCCCTGCAGAATGCAGTTGAGATGTGTAAAAAAAAAGCCTTAGAAAAGGTTAAAATGCTAAACAGTTAAGAAACGGCACAGTTTGTTGCCAGAAATATACAGCACAACCTCATTTAAAACGGACAGCTCTCTGGAGTAAAAGATTTTATAAGCATTTTAAATGTGTCAAACTCCAAATTAACACCGGGCAAATTGAATTAGTGCAAAGAGCTTCAGCAGTGCTAAGCCTGTGATATTATAACCCACAGTCCAACCCCACTTATATATTAGGTTCTTCCAGTTCAAAACCAGATGAGTAACTCATGTACACCAGCACCCTGCACTACTAGGTAACCACTACTACTACCAGAAAAAAAACCCTATGGTAAGTACAGACTGAAGAAACACTGTGCTCACTGGCTATTGAGAACTATAGCGCAAAAGATTGTGTTGAATAAAAGGAGTTGAATTCACCCAAATGAAGTAAGTGGTGTGCCAAAGAATTGTATGTTGATATTGCAGCATTCCCATTTCAATGTTTCTTAAATGAATGAGCTTTGATCTTGGATATGCCTGAATCTTGACTGGATTTCTTACAAGCATCCTTATCAGAGCAACACTGGTATCAAAGCTATAGTGAATCCTCTGAAACTTTAGATTAATATTTGCTATTATCAGATCAATTTTAGATACTTCATAAATTAGTAGGTATATGGAGGCTCAGGTTTGTTTGTTTGTCCTACACTTTACATACACCTATGCTGAAGCTGTTTAACTACTATTTTTTACAAATCGTAGGTTACCATACATTGTCAGTGTTCAAGATAGCGTATCTACTTTATTTATAAGGTAATTTCAAAGTTTAGAGACCAATTAAGTTTAGCTTTTACTTACCATCAGATTTCCTGTGAGTCAAAAGTTATATACACTTTGCTAGTATTTAGTGGCATTGGCTTTTAACTGCTTAAAGGACAAGGAAACTCGCTGATTATAATTCTGCTTAGTTGTTGGAAGCAATACCCCCGTGTGAACCGCAAAGTTTTTTTTTAAAGAAATGCTTACATTTATGTTAAACCGACTGTGGAGAAGAATGCCCCATAATCATCTTGTGGCCACCATATCTGGTCCTTAAAGGAAAACTATACCCTCCAAACAATGTAGGTCTCTATAAAAAGATATTGCATAAAACAGCTCATATGTAAAACCCTGCTTCATGTAAATAAACCATTTTCATAATAATATACTTTTCTAGTAGTATGTGCCATTGGGTAATCATAAATAGAAAATTGCCATTTTAAAAAATAAGGGCCGCCCCCTGAGATCGTAAGATTCACTGTGCACACATACAAACCACATGTAAGGTCACATGAGCCAATTAACAGACAGAGTTTTCTATCTTTTGCTTCCACACTTCTTCCTGTTACAGTTAAAGTTGTAGTATTTCTGGTCAGGTGATCTCTGAGGCAGCACAGAGACCATCACAAAATGGTGGCTCAAGGCAAGAGATGTAAAAGGGCAATATTTACTTAAATATATATTCCAGTTTGGTAAGATTCTTTAATATGCCACTTAATATGATATGAACTATCTGTTGCTTAAGTGTTCATTTTGGGAGTATAGTTTTCCTTTAAATGTCATTGTCAGTGTCACGATATTCTTCTGCGCATCCATGCCCATGCTCTGCTTGTCTTGGATTTTAACCAGCTCTTGTGTGCTGATGATTGGTACGCTGGAGGACATACATGAATGCGCGTAATTCAGACCATCATGTCTGCGCATGTGGGTGGTCTTCGTCTCGGGAATGTGGATTCAGCAGGTGTGAAGAGGACAAGCTGTAGAAAGCGGATCGTTTCATAGTAAGCTGCTGGGAATGCATGGACATGCCTAAGCTCTATTTTTATTATGCCTTTCAGGTGAAATGTATTCATTTTCAGAGTTTCCTTGTCCTTTAACTTGATTTAAACACGTAGGGAGTTGCCTTCACTATATTACTGGAATTTTTGCCCATTCCTGCTTACAGAACTATCAGTCTGGTTTGAGGGACATACATTTTTAGAGACATTCAGGTCTGGGCTTTATGTTGACCACTCCAATACTTTCGCTTTGTGGTCTTTTTTGTGACAATTTTGGAGGTATACTTTGGATCACTGTCATACTGGAAGAGAAAGTTTCGACCACATTTTCTGGTTGAAGTCTTGAGATGTTGCATCAGAATGTCTACATAACACTCTTTCCTCTTGATTTCATTTGTCTTCTGAATCATACCAGTTCTTTTTGCAGCAAAGCTCCAACACATCATGAAGTTGTCATACCCATGCTTCACATTTAGGATGGTATTCTTCAGCTTAAAAGTCTCACCCTTTTAACTCATACATAGTAATGATCATCAAGAGCAAATCTTTCTATTGTTTCATCTGAAGGAGCAGATGTCAGCCAGAATTCAGGCATTTTCAGGCCAACCTCCTCTTCCTGTGAATGCACGCAAGCAGAAGCAGTAGTTTTCAGTGCAATGTAGCTGGGGAAGGCAGCGAATCCACTGAACTCAGCCTGCAAAAATCGTTTTCTCTTGAACAATCCAATTATTGATCCTAACTGTAGTAACTGGCTCCCTATGTCACACTTCTCAACATTTCTGTATTACACTTTGCTGACAAAATCTGCCTCCTCTCATCCACCTCACATAAATAACAAATAACAATAGGACCCAGCACTTAAAAAACATCTTCAACATGTTACCTTATACCGGTGTTTTTCAGACTAACTTGGGTTCTCACTTTGCAGCCCAATATTTGATCAGAAACTCCCTTAATATCTTTTCATGGTTACAGATATTTAAAAATATTGTTGGAACAATTACACTGATAAAGTTCCAAGAATAGTAAAGCTAGGAAGTATTCGCCCTTTTTGGCCTTTATGCTGGGTCTTGTGTCCACTGCTTTGGTCCCCAATTAAAGGGCCAGACTCAATATTTGGAAACCTTTCCTGCTGCCCTGTCTGAAAATATTCAATTTAGATCATTTTCTTTGCGCTCTGCAATATATCCACTTCTGTATGTAGATGATACACACCATTTACTGTGCAGCACTGTGCAATATATTGGTGATTTCTAATATATATTAATCATCATATTTGACATACAGTATCACATCTATTTTTCAAAGTTCCAAGCAAATAAAACTAAACTTCCATTGAGTTAATACACTTAAATGTCATTTGCAATAGTTTCTCACCTGTGCAAAATCAGCTGCTAGTCTCATTTTTCCACCTTCCCCAAGGGGTCTTAGTAGACTTGCATTGCGGATAAAGACTTCAATGGCTCTTTGAGCAATTGCTTCTGTGTTGTCATAGACAAAGTCCAAACACTCAAAGTGTCGGAAGTAGTCACTCATAACTCGTGCTATAAACCCTTGCAATTCTTTCATATACAAAGAGCATGGCACGTCTGGCTTTCCTGTGTTCGACAGGTTGCTGAAAAACATGAAGGACATAATGGGTTGAAATCTAAAAACATTTTAACGTTATTGTAAAGTGCAATTCTAAAGAACTGTTATGGCTCCATTTCCTGACCAAAGCCAAGTTAAAGATCTATTATACAACCTAGTGTTTGGCAGAAAAGAAAGGGATATATAAAATGCATTAGTTGGAATATTTAAAAGATTAGTTAGAAATACACACACTGAATTCTTCACACACCACTCTTCCTCACAAATCTGGTCAAGCTAGTGTTTATTTTCTCTTTCATAATTCAATAAGAATGATATAAATTCATAATATAGGAGCATCCACCCAAAATGGTTTTCGGATAAGGAATTGAAATGTAATGAAGCAACTTAAAATGAACTTCCAATATAAATTGATTTAAGGCATTGAGTGATTTGTAAGTGTAATTGCTATTTAACGAAGTTTCTAACTGGCTCTGACTCCTGACAATGTAAAACAAGTCAGTTTCCTTGAGGTCTACTCAGCTGGCTGCTGATACACTCAAAAGAGCCAGAAGTAGAGAAATAAACATCAGATACTTCTTTTAATACATTTTACATTTAAAAATAATTTGAACATGCTTTTGCAGCCCAATTTGGTAACCTGAAAATCTCTACTAAAACCCAAACACATGAAGATAGGCGATGGGACCCAAATCCACAAAAGCTGGTCTCCGGGCTGTACAAGACACAGATATCCACCATTAATAGTCCATTTAACAAAGCAAAAACCAAGTGGTATGACCTTATTCCTGCTCTAGATGACGATATGTGGGAAGATGCAATAGGGGAACTGTACAGCTTTCTAATTTCTACAAAAGATAGGATGGTACAATTCCGTATCATACACTGTACATATATTACTCCAATCAGGCTTAAAGCCATGGGCAAAAGCCCCAATGGAAACTGTCCCAAATACCAGTACCCGGACACTGTTTTTTTTTTCATCTGCTCTGGTCATGCCCCCTGATACAAACATTCTGGGCCAAGGTAATAGCCTACCTGACTAATGAAATTCTTCTCCCTGGAGCACTAACACCAGAGGTGTGCCTACTGGGACTGGTGGATGAATTGGCACTTCTAAATAAAAACCCTTCTCTTCTATGCCAAGAAGCAGATTGCCATGACATGGGTGAGCCGTCAACCCCCCACAGTAAAGCAGTGGGTAAAACTGGTCAATAACAGGCTCCCAATTATAAAATTAACATACATAGCCAGACAATGCCCGCAAAAAAATTGAAAAAATCTGGGAACCCTGGTTAGAGGTCTGTCCTGAAGTTGACCCAGAGTCTCAATAAATGCAAATGTATGAGATAATATATGTAATATACCTATTTCTTTCTCAGTAGATTCAATCCTACATAAGCACGTTTAAATTCTGTGAGAACAGAAGTAACACATAATACGCACATTAACCTAATATGTAACATACTCTATGCTCCAAATGTATAACTGATTGATTTAATCGAATATGTTGTGGTCCTGCGTGACCAATTGCATCCTTCATCAACAATGCCTACATTGTCTGTTGTTAAGTATTTTGTTTGCTTCAAAAGCAAAATAAAAACATTAAAAAAAAAATCATTTGAAACCCATTAATAATTATGTATACTGCATAGTTGCTTAAAATTATTAGAAAAAAAAGTGTTTGGCTGGGAGACCCCTTTAAACTTACTTGAATAATGGCTTTATTTTGGTCTCCCTACAATACAAGTCTCATATCTGGAGCAACAATACTGTCATTTACACAGTTTACCCCCCGAAAACCCATTTTTGGAAGTATGGACTGAGAGCTTTGGTGTGTCATGCAGCTTCAATTTCTAAATTATTTTTGAAAGGGCTTTAAGGTATAGATCAAGTCAAATTATTTACATGACTTCTGGCTCCTTTTCAAGTTCCCTCTTTGCTTTGAAAACTACTAGATGGAAGAGTGAGTCTGCCTAGTCTGCTGATTTCTGTATACGGTTTTATTTAAATGAGTATAGGCCGACTGATTCACGGTGATATTTAACATGGGGAACATTTTAAGGGCCAGTAGGCAGGCTTAACCCTTTGATTGCTACATTCAGATCTTTGATCTATGCCGTGTGTTGCAATGTAAACAAATGTGCAGCAAACATTGAATAGGCAACTAGAAATGTAGAATTTATAGCACCAGTACTGTGGTATTTTTCTGAAAATGTTCTAGTTTGGATGCTCTAACAAGGTTAAGGGAAAATATTTATTTGAGGTTTATTTTGCAATAAAATTAAAAACATGGTTATTTGAATGTTTTCCATTTATTACTACAAGTGGAAGCTTCTATATATCAACCATAGACTCAATGAAATAGTGGTCCAGTGGTGATGTGTATGTGGATTATTGGCTTCACCAATCACTAACTTTGAGCCTAGTACCTCTAGGACATGTTGTTGTTTGCAAGAAACCCCACAAAAAAACATGTATTGTTTTAAAAATTCACAATAGTTTTGTAGTCTTTTAAATGCAATGACATGGGGGGAAGTTACAGAAACAATTTATTCATGTGTTTTATTGCTTGAAGAGGCACCAAGTTGCTTGCTAATGCTTGCTATAGCAATTCCCTATAATTGCACAAAATGCCACACTCAAAGCACAATTTTCACCCCTAGACTTGGAATTTAACTTCTCCTAATAAAAACTGTGCTTCAGGATCCCCAATGTAGTAAATGAATAAATATCAGGAAGAAGAGGTGGCCTGCCCTGGCTCCTGCTCCACAGTCTGGGCTGTAAAGCAATGTGTATGAAAATGAACTTACCCAGCAAAGTCTTCTTGGTGCATAGTTATAATGATTGCTTCTACAGAGTCTGCAACGGAATTCAGTAATGGCTGGACAGCATTTCCCATAAGGTTAAAAATTATCTGAAAGGTAACAGCCTGATGTGAGTTACATTCCAACACCCATTTTACTGCTGAACTAAATAAGGCATGTGTTCATGCACTCCTGAAGGCAAAAGTATTAATTTTTAAATAGCAATTTTCAAAACCTAATCTAGTTTTTCAAAAACTATCTTGACAGGATTTAGGTTACTTGATGGCAGGGAAAAGAGTGATCACAAATAAAAAATCATGATAGAGGTTTTGTTGCAATTCTCAGAAATTGTGGCAAAACCACTACTAGATTTGCCAATGAGAAAAAAGAGGCAGACTGGATATCTGCAAAAGATTTTACGTTAAAGGGACAGGAGATTCTTTAGAGATACATTCTTTATATAGCTACATGTGAATATATTGTAATTATTCTACACAATTATGTTTTTGCTTCCAAAGCCTTGACGCTCCACTGCAACAGCGGAGGCTGCAATGCAGGTTCCCTTAGGGCTGTAGGAAATACTTTGCATATTTAACATGTTTTAAAGTGGTCCTAATCAGCCATTCATGGCTCTGTATACAGACAGTATACCCAAATATGTAGCAGATGTTTGTCAGAATTACTCTTTAAAGTAACATTTATAGTTGTTTAAATCATAGAATATTAGACTTGCCCTGACGTGTAACAGCATATTTAAAAAAAAAAAACGACATCTGTTTAGGACCCAAAAGCAAACTGAAGATTTGTCGTGCTGTCCAACTGGCTGCCAGCGCCCCCCCCCCCCTTGTGTGTCCCCCCACATGAAATTCTACCTGCTGTGTCACTACCGAGATGAACTGACCCTGCATTGTTACACCTCAAATTCAGACATTAAACTCCTGCATTGTTCACACCTGTGACACTTCTATTGTTTACACCCTAAATCACTGTACTGTTCACACCTCAGACCCAGACTGAGACTGCCCACATTCATTTGTACACACCTCATACAAAGGGGCACCAGCACTGTGTCACTGTATGAAGCACATCTTAGAATGGTCCTGATAGGCTTCCCCGTCTTCTGCTCTATTCTGCCTTCACTATGCTCCCTGGGTGTACCATACTTTGCCTATGTGTGCCATACTCTACCTGCCCTATGCTCCTTGTGTGTGCCATACTTTGCCTGCCTGACTCGGCCTGTGTGTGCCATACTCTGTGTCCTATGCTCCCTGGGTGTGCCTTGCTATGCCTGTGGAACACAAGACTGGAAGGGGTTTGTTAGCATATGACAATTATTGTTGGGGGCCCCTAAGGTGTTTAATCATGTGCCCTGGGGTGCTGTGCTATCCACAGGGGAGGATGAGGCATATAGATTTAAGGGTCTGTCTTAATATGACTTCACTTAATTCACAAATGAGTGGTATCCCTGCAGTGAGCACCAACCCATTTGGTTTTTTGGTGTGCTACCACCATTAATGTGGACATGGACTTGTGGTAACATTGGTGTGGTTTAAATTGGGTGTGGTTTAAAAACAGGGAGTGGTGAACACTGGCTCCATTATCTGGCTCCAGCCCTCGATACCACAGAAGTTGGACAGCACTGACATAGGATAATGTGACACAAACTGTTCTGATCTAGGAAAACCCCATTCAACTACTTACCTTTAGGGCAGAAGAAATGATCTGTTCAGCAGAAGTTGCGAGTGAACTCTGACCGGATATAACCTTGTAGTAGGAGGAAAAAAAGTAAGACATTTTTTCTTAATCAATATAAATAAATATATAGACATATATACAAATTCAACTCAATGAATCAGATGCAAGTTGAGTTTAGGACTGGTCATACCGGGGATGACTGTGACGTAGCTTAAATATATTGTATGAAATTCAAACAATAAGAATATACCACCATTTACTAGAGTCACAAATTCTCCTTTTTCAAGGAAAAATGTTCATACAATATTGATATACCTATGGATAAGTGCTCCTACCCTTTGACATTATAAAGTTGCTTACAATTGCATTATCTCTCATTACATGGAGATCCCCTTTATTTGACCTTCTTGGAAATTCAGCTTTCTGTTTTCAAAGGATGTGGGAGATTTTTAAAAAGGTTCTATCATATGAAATGTCAACATAATGTGTTAAATAAACTATTTCATATGGCACCATGTGGTCAGTAATTGCTTTACATTTCACAACAGTGTAATTTACCATTTTCAAACTATGTGGGTTATAGAAATATACATTTATTTAGGTCTATTTATACTTGAAAAAATGTACTAATGAACATTTGAAATGGTGTTGAGGGTGTTTTACACAGTAGACTGGTAGAGGGAAAAAAATATTCTTGGTTACCTCTTTATCCTAAGTCTCTCATACTAATTGTTTATTAGTTTTGTCATTATGGTAATCATAATCAGTTAGTAGATATTTAAGAACTATATTGACTGGGGATAAACCTAGGGTAACTTTGGGCACAGCCACACCATCTTCATTTTATCTCACCCCATTTGGTCCTTCTTAGTGACAGCAGGAGTGTAAACATGAGTGATAAAATACTTATTTGTATATTGATATGAATTCTGTAATATTTCTAGATTAATTGTCCTCATTTTCTAGTATTTAATTTCCAGTATTGTAATCAAGCTCAGAAACCATAGTCAAGTTCAGTCGTCTTGGGTATGCCTACAGCCTTTTAGCTCCTTTGTGTTTAGAAAATTGTACTCATTAAATCCTCTTGAGGATGCAAGGTTTTAGGACTAGGATTTAGGTATAATTTCACCAAGAGCTGTAGTGAATTTTACCACAATGTAAAAAGTATTTATAAACAGTAATTAGATATGCATGCATGCTTCTATATCCTTTAAGATGCATTTCAGCTATTCCCCCTGGTATAACTACCTTATAATGGAACATTGCAAAAATGGTCTAAATCTAAAGTTCTTCAAAGAATCACCTTTTAAATGTAACACAATATCACATAAAAAATGCAGTATATGGTCAAAGTCAGTAACTGACAGCAGCAGCAAAAACTGGAATGTAAAATGATACACTGCAAAACTGATTTACTATGTTTACTGAATACTGTATATTTGCATTTAAAATGAAAATAATAATATATACTGCAGTCATTTTGGATTGTATTTTAAAATTAAATCTGCTGTATACTGATCTCATATACTGTATATAAATACATATATATCGTAACACTTATATTCTTTATTCTGAGAGGACAGATGGCAAAAGCATTGCATTATTAGTATTCAAGCAGGACTTACTAGGCAGAATCAAACCAAACTCAATTATTAAAATAAACTGAATTATTAAAACAAATGATGTTTACCAATAACTGTAATAAACACTGGGCTGTTATGTCTATATACGAGGGTCGCAGATGTTTCGCTTTTGATTATATTTATGCTGATGATAAAGCTTGGCTAAAAACTTTGTTGATTGTAAAACTGGTATGGCTAGAGTTTAGCGAGTTGCTTTTAATGACATGAGCAGCATAATTAGATTTTCCCCAGCAGAGCCTCAAGAAACAACTACTAAAAGCTGTGTAATTCAATTTCCATTCAATACAGCTGGAGGTCAAGGCCTTTCCATCCTGCAGTGCAGAGATTATAACTTATATTCAGATTTAGAGGCCCTCTTGGTATATCCTGCACTGTCAGATGCCTGCAGTACACTGCAATATAGAGATTCACTTCAGTTAATTTAATATCTTCCATTCAATATCCTAAAACAATTTACATTTACAGTTTAACAGTGACTGGTTCATGTGTGGAGGTAACAACCAATATGACCTATCAAACACAATTAATAAACAGAGACTAACAACCTCTATATGCTTGTGAATGAATGCTGAGGAAATTATTAATATGCATTTAGAAAAGCACAATATTTTCTGCAGCGCTGTCCACCAATTGGCTAAAATGTGCATTTCTTCACACGGTAAAACTTATTAGCATGTGGAACTGGATATAATGTTCATGTGATATATATTTTTTATCCTTAGACAACCTAGGGATCACAGCCTTTACTACATGGAATACCCGACTGCAGAAAAAAAAGAGGGTGAAAAAAATATACCTGACTTTTTCCCATATCCACACTTTTTTATTCTCGAGCACTAGCATATTAAAAGGGCAAGTCAACGCAAAATCAGTGAAGAGTGCCAATGTGATAGGCACAACCCCAATGAATATAATTGCTAACTTTAGACCCCAGGCAGGTGTTTCTGTTTGGTTTTATATGCCCCAGCCAGAGGTACTATCCCTTGAATACTGTGCCACCATCTCTGCTGATGCCAAACTGATCCAGGACAGCCAGTAGAGTAAAAATCCACATCTTTACTGTACTGCGAATGTGCGCTATTCATAGGTTGCCTAAGACTAAGTCCCTGTGAGGTATGAAATGCACACGGCAAATGCTTTTAACGGAAACAGTAAAGTTGAGTTTATTTTACCCCTTTGGACTCCTTCTGTGCAAAGCTGAAGCTTGGAGTCGCATCGACTATAGTACAGATAATGAGCCTCTTTAAGCAAATATAATGACTCTTGCATGAATTAGTAAAGTACATGGATGCATCAAATGTCAAACACAGCTATGCTTTACTTTACTCTATGCAGTAAGAACATCAATGCACAAACTGCTTTGCGGTTTAAGAAACCTTCTCTCCATTGATATTTTTTTACAATCTTATTCACGCATAGAAATAATATCACACATACGTAGAATATAAATGGTACCACAGGTGACAAAGTAAGTAACTATAAAAAAAAATGCATATTAAAATGTAATCTTTGCCTGCAATTTACAATTCACTAGATTATGATCTCCAGGGATTGATGAGCCTTCAGTCTCTGTGCCTTACCAACTCTGATTATTTCATCACTTTGTGATGACTGATGAATGCTCACATTATTTGTTAATTGGTAATACTGACTATTATACATTTCAGCAAGTTCATTTCTGTTTTGAAATATACCAGACATCCAAAATGTCACTGTCTAACAAATTTGAAAAGGAAACCCTACCCAGCCAAGGTGTCTGCATATATCTAATTCAGACAACATAAGAGATTTCATTTACTACTGGTTTGTTTATTTTAAAATTTTAAATAAACATCACATTAATGTCAAGATTAAAAAATAAGCCACATAAAATATTAAACTGCTGGGTTTTGCATTGTTGAGTTCATTACAAATATCAATAGAACTTAATCAACTAGCTGCTGCCTCAAGGAAGAATTAAATATGCATAACACTTTCAAAAACACTATTTTATTTTTACTCTAAAAATAAATGGAATCAGACGCCAGCCTCTGGCGGAGGTTTGGCTTTACCTAATCTCAGATTGTTCTATTTTGCTGCCCAAATAGTATACACCCATTGGTGGCTGGTTCCCTGAGTAAATAACCCGTCGGTGGTCCTTGAGGCTGCAGTAGGTTCCTTTGAAGCTTTTGCAAAACTTCCTTACAGTGGAGCCTCCTCTCATTATGATGCTACTCCTGCTATGAGAACGATCATACATGCCTTTTGCAAGTCTCAGAAGTTGGTCTGAGGCTCCTCTGATGCCTGGTCTCCCTGAACCATCAATAACAATCTTCCACAGCAAACAAACAAGGCAAAACCACTCCAAGCTCACCTTTTCATTGAACGCAGCTCCCAAAGCCAGGTGCTCAGTCCTGAGCGTCCCCACTATAACCATATACCAAATATAAGCAACTGGACACCTAACACCCAACTGGACACGTAACGCGTTTTGGGAATGACTCCCTTGATCATAGGCTATAGTCCTGAAACGCGTTAGGTGAATCTTATCCACAGTCTGCTGCAAAAAATCCTTTTTAACCAGAGTGCAGTCCAGTTGCTTATATTTGGTAAAACATCTCCCACACTTCCATTTCATATCAGATATTTCTAGATGGGCTCACATGGGAATTAAAACCCTAGGGGATATTACTTCTGGTGGAGAATGTAAAAGCTATGAAGCTTTAGAAGAGCTTCACCCTCCTCTAGAGAGGCTACGATATTTGCAGATACGACATGCCTTCTCTGTACAATTCCCTGCAAGGCCCATAAACCAATCGGAAACAACACTAGAGGTATATTTGCATAGATAAGACCTGACTAAACCCCTATCCTGGCTATACACTATACTGGCCACTTTGGGCCCGGCACCCATAGAAAAAACTAGGGTGAAATGGCAAAGGGATATCCCTGAGCTAGATGAGGAGATGTGGAAAGATGCTCTTAAGTTGGTCCCAGAGCTATTTATTTCTATAAAAAGATAAATATGTGCAAATAAAGTTTTTAAACAGGGAATATTTAACTCCCTACCGCTTAGCAAAAATCTATAAAAATGTGTCTGATCAATGTCTCAAATGTAGAATGGAAGTGGGCTCTTTATTTCATGTATTTTGGACATGTGCAATAATACAGAGATTCTGGAGCAATGTTCTCCAGTACATAAATGATAAACTTGCTCTCTCAAATATCAGCTCCCCAGAGCTCTGTCTTTTGGGTCTAACAGGGGACCTACAGCTCCGCTCTTATGCTAGACTGTGCTACTTACAATTGCTTTATTATGCAAAAAAGGCAATCCTAATGTGTAGGAAATTCCTTGACCCCTCTTTTCTGCAGCTATAGCGGAAACTAGCGAACTAATCCCTTCCATGCCAGAAACTCACTTTCTTGGCGAGAGGCTGCCCGAAGACATTTTAAGCTATATGAGGGACCTGGCTAAACCTGCAAAATATATGATTAAACTCAAGTACTATCTAGGCACAAAATAATTGGAACCCTTGCCTTGCTCTATCTTCTTTCTTCTCGCTTTCCTCTTGTTTCTTTTTCTTCTTTTTGTTGCTGTAATGGTTTGTTTTTATGTTTTAAGAATTGAAAAATAATCTTTTAAAAAAAATAACTAGAATAGGATATAAATCAGTACATCATGGGCAGGACCAGTGCTGTTGATACTTTTTAAATTTTTTTTTTACAAATGCACATATTTTGCAAAGTGTAGAAAACAAAAAACAGGCATGGAAACACTGCCTGCTCATATTTATTTTCTAAAAAAATCATATGGATTTGCACATCACGTTTAAATAAAATATTAATGGATAACAATACTACTTGACAATAAAAACTTCATACAGAGGGTCCGTCTAAGTGGTATTGCCTTGTATGCGAATGCAATTTAGCCCAATTATGCCCGCATCAACCCAATACACTTGGATCAGTTTAGGTCAAAAAGGAAATCCTGTTATCTGGAGCAGTTCTGTACCCCTCTGGCCCCATACATTGTTAAGGAGCAGCATGCCCACTTTTTGAACATGAGTTTAATGAATAGTGCTTGTGCTGAACATACATTTTGCCTATTGTTTTAATCATGAATAATCTATGTGCTTTGTTATTGCTTGAGTAGTGCACTAAAACTACTCCATGTTTGGTCCTTGCAAGGCAGATAACTAGATAACACATATACATCCCTCTTCCTTCATACTTTGCTGTGACTGTTTTCATAGCAGGAGACTATTATTCAGGGGGGTTATCTGTGCACTGAGAATTATCTACCAATGAAAGACCATACCATAGCACAAGTCCTATTCATTGAGCTCATGCTGAAAAATGGGTATATGCCTCAGCAAATGTGACATACACCTAAATATTAAAATTGGTCTTTCTATGAATAAGTAACTTTTTTCTAAGCACAGCTACTGTATGCAGATTGTGATGCTTACCTTTCGGATGGACTGGTGCAGCCTGTAGAGTGAATTCACTACTGCCACATTTCTTCGTTGCCCTTCAGTAAGAGGTCCAATCACCTGGCTTGCATCTCCTTGTGTGGATAACTAATTATGCAATTTAAAACAAACATTAATAATATTATGCTAAGTATGCACACATCCCTAAAATACACAAATGAGAGTTTAATAATAAAAATATAGCACCACATAATAATTAACCTTTGCATTTAAGGCCTTAAAAAGCTGCAATGTCCGTCTAATATGTTGGATCAGAGTAATTGGGGGTCATTTATAAGTTTGCGCAGCGCATATTTATTCACAAATGGTTGTATTGACCATGGTTTTTCCTGAACGCTATAATATTGCATTATTGTGTGAGTGTGCCTACTGTGTGAGAAAATATCGTTGATAATAACTTAAATTTGCAATTTGCAAAACTTTTTTGCAAATATTTTCTCCTCCACTAAGTAGGGGCGTAATTCAAATGCAGAGTGTGCATATTAATATTCACAATTTGCAATTATTGCCATATTTAAAAAGCTCTTAAAGACATTACCAGTACGAAAACAAATTCACAATTCTGTTTGCACACACTTATTCAGCTTTATAAATATAACCATGCGCAGGGCTAATATAATTATTGTGCGAAACAATCTGCCCTGCGGGTTTATAAGTTTATAAATGAGCCCCATGATATGCATGGCAAGTGCCTAACCCCATATGTAATAAAAGACACTATGTTTGCCCAGCAGCAATATCCACTAGCAACCAATAAGATTTTTGCTTTTGAACAGGTGTCCAATAAAAGCTACCTGCTAGTTGCTATGGCTTACGGCTCCTGGGCAAACAGTGTATTTTATTACATAAATCCATTAGTGTCTAACTGAGGCTGTAGTAATGGTATTTAAGCAAGTTGGGTCCTACCCAGAATAGTCACATGACCATTTATTTTTATACATGCAGTTCCCATGACATTTTGCATCATCTAGTGCAGTAAATGGATAGCATGTGTGTTACTGCAGTTGCTTCATACAATTAACAATGAAATAGAAACCAAGAAGGATGAAATACAGATTCACCAGTATGCATAGAGTAATTTTTTTCACTGATATTCTTTCCTGTCAAGTAAAATTGTCCTTAGTGTCAGGAAAGTGTTGTTATGAATTAACACTTTTATCAAAGCAGATGAATGCTTCAATTGATAAGAATGTGTTCGAAAGCTTTGAAAAGCTGCAAACCATTCTGTCCTATGGAGAATTAGTGGTGGAGCTGAAAACAATTTCTCTGAACCTTTCATAACTGATGCAAGTTATGAGGTAATGATTCAGACACACTCAATTCCAGGATGCAACAAATTGATCAGGACAAAAAGTTACCTTGGTAAATCTGAATGCAACCATTATTACATGAATATATTAAATGAAATACATTCACAAATATAAAAATATACATACACAGGCCTATACTAAACTATCTGTGGATCTTGTGTTCCATATAGCCTATACCTATACCACTATTATTAAGATAATGTCATAGGGAGACATTTATTTACCAAATGCATCAGTTAACAGTGTCCATCAAGCATAATTATGTACTGAAATCCACGAAACACAGTTTGCATTTCCGAGGTTAAATTCGCTGCTTGTGCCTGCTCCTAGTCTGACACAATGGTTCCAGGTACATGTATAGATGGAAGCAGATGCTAGCATAGGGGCTGATAAACCCTTGTATGGCATTAGCCTAGGCTGACCTGTAATCAGCCCCTACACTGACACCAGGCTATCACTGCACCTGCACCCAGAGCCTGGACATGGAAATGTGCAAGTGTGTATATTGCTGCTGAAGTTCACTTTGTATACCTATATCACTACGGAAAATGCAACCTGCCATGTTCCCAGCAAACAGCTCCACTTTTGCTGACAGACTGCAGAGGAATACTGTTCGGCACTTCCAATAACTCATTTCTGTGTCAAGTGAGTGTCCCCCATCATGTACGCAGTATAGTTGCTATATGAGACTCATGAATTCCTGAACCCATTAAGGAGTTAATTGTAAAGACACAACAATTCAATAGCAGTGAAGTCACAGTTAATTTGTTCCTTTCTTCGCTATGTTTAAATTCCTATTTCCCTACTTTATTAAAACAAAACCTTAAACTAAATCAATACTATTCCTTTTAAGAATCCAAAACTATCACATAAAAGAACATTGTTAACTATGCCACTGTATAAGGTAGTGGTTTGATAAAACACCGTGATACAAAAGGCAGGTGTCTCTATGGTGTTGTTGCATGCAAAGGTACAGACTCATTTCTATTAGTGTCTCCAGAGACTGATGCTTTCCTGTGTAGCCAAATAGGCAGCTTTACTCTCTGCTGCTTGTGTAATCCTCTTTAGCAACGCCAGATCAACTAAATCCTTTGTGAGAAGCCTGCATCAGATTTGAAACTTTTTAAGCCATGGTATAATGTACATGAGACTTTTTGAACTAGAGAATGTTTAATTCCTAGCATCTGGCAATAAAAGATACCCTCTATTCTACACACGGAAACATTGTCTCAGAGACAAATGTGATATACTTTAACTACATGCTGCTTTAATTTATAAAATTCCTAAATACAGTGCCTTGCAAATGTACGTAGGCCCTTCTTGTGATACTGAATAAAAATCCTACAATTTATGTTTTTCTTTTATGCATAATTCAAATTTTAATGCAGATTAAGTAAATATTATATTAATCAACACTTTCCTGTTCTCTCAGCACCTCTGGTTCTGACTTCTGAAACAATATATCTGAAGGCATCTGATTAATAGATCACAGCAAAAACATAATCTTCACTGGAAAAGAGTGATGCCTGCAAAAAGGGACCCACGGAAGGTGCTTTTAATAGCAAATACATTTACAAATGACTTTAAAAGAAGAGATATTTTTTAATAAATGCATATTGGAAAGCTGTTTAGAGGAACAGTAGCATCAAAAAATAAAAATTGTTTTAAAGTAATACCCTCTCCCTTGAGGAAGCAAACATGGTGTGGATAACTCCAGGTGAAAACCCCTTGTGTTTGAGCACTAAGGACTAATAGCCCATGCCCAGGAAAGGTACCTTTTGGACTTTGCAGTGTTGGTTGGTGTTGTCACAACCAAAGTCAAGTTCCTCCAAGTTTTGCTTAGGGATGACACCCGTAGAAGTATGGCTGCTGCCACAGCCATCACCACCTGGGTGCTGACCAAATGAAAGGACCATGAATTGGAAATGGTGAGGGAAGTAAACAAACTACAAGAATTTCTGATGGGGAGGGAAATGGGGATGTGAAGGTACATGTGGGCAATGACTGAATACAGAGACTCCATTTTGAAGTGGGCTGGCTGAAATAAGGTATTGAGTAGCTTGAGATAAATAAGTTTCAGAATCGAAAAACCAATGCAAAAGAGAAGGATGGAGGGATTTCAAATGGTAACATCTTGTGAACTAAAGAGTTGTGAGTGAGCTGTAGCCAAACCTCCTGAAATTGAAAGAGTCTGCCCCTGACAGGTCACTGCTGAGAGGCAAGACACTTATGGTTAGGCTGAGGCATATTTGTCTGATGACTTGGACTGAGAGTGTCTGTTTTGTCCTTCAGTCTAAAATTTGTCTTGGAACATGGCTTGGGTTCAGAGAAATGGGAAGTATGGTCCCTGGAGGTAGTGGTCCTGTGCACTTGTTCGGCTGAAGCTAGGAAGGCCCAGGAAGTGTTGACGCACCTTGTAGAGTGGGCCCTGATACTTTCATGAGAGGTCTTCCTTGAGCCACTTAAGCTTGGCAAATAGCTTCCCGTATCCATCTGAATACAGTAGTCTTAAAAGACTGAAGGGCCTTTGTGGGCTCTGGAATGCACAAGAAACAGGGTAGTGGAATTTCGAGTGCCTGGTAAGAGAGAGTAGGAAGTCCACTTCCCAAGAATGCACAAATCAGAGAAGGTAGTAAAGTGGAGGTTTTGTAGGATTAGTAGGTTTTTGAAGAAACTGTTATTCTGGCTGCGACTTGTACCAAAGTTTATTTTTCCTTTAAAGGGTTTGTTCACCTTCCCAACACTTTTTTCAGTTTAACTGTTTTCAGATTGTTCCCCATAAATAAAGACTTTTTCAATTACTTTCCATTGTATATTTTTACAGTTTTTTCAAAATCTAAAGTTTAATATCCCTGTCTCTGGTGTTTGAGTCTGGCAGCTCAGTAATTCAAGTGCAGACTCTAAACTGATTAAATTTTGCAACATTTAGTTGATACATTTCTCAGCAGCTTCTGTGGAGTATTAGCAACTATTGTATCAATTCTAACAGCTGCCTGTAACAAAGTTAAAAGATTCTGCTCAGCAGGGCCAAAGATAAGAAATGTATTAACTAAATCTATCAGTTTAAAACTATTTTACACTTTACACTTCAATATTAGAAAAACAGTCACATATAGAGAATAGAAAGTCATTGGAAAAAGTTATTTGTGGTGAACTATCTGAAAACAACTAGGTGTTTGAAGGTGAAAAACCCTTTAAAAGATTTCTTCAGAGTTTAAGCCACAGAAACTTGCAGGCTGCTACCAATGGTGCAGACATGTATATAATTAGTTTTAATTTGCCAATTGAACAGAGATACTGGCACACATTAAGCCTTCTGTGCATGTATCTTTGTTCCATTGTCTAATCCGAAGGTTGCCGTATCCTCCATTACCGAGCACCAGGCTGCTATATCAAAGGGTTGTTGGTGGTGTGTGTCTGATCTATCCTCTTCCAGTTTTAATTTGCAACACTGTGTTAAGAAGTTTTTGCCTGTGTGCTTGACAGCCATCAAAATTGGTGGTAGCCTGAAATGTCTCTTCAGGGTGATCCCATTTGGATAGTATTATGTCGGAGTGAAAAGAAATGATTGGTACCGTTTTTCTCTGATTTTCTCATTTAAACAAGGATTGTGAGGAATCTGATATTGTCTCAGACTCTTTGAGGTCCAAGCAATACAAAGCTTCCCAAACTGATTTTGCAAGTTCGTCTGCATCCTCCGGATGATAAAAATAAAGCTCTCCTTCTCTAAGGGAATGCTCCTCACCTAGTTGGGAGGTGAAAACGGGGTCACTGCTCTGCAGAAGAGGAGCTGGATGGTTTTGGTTCTAGGACTCAAGGACCCCTGAAGAGATGCTTAAGGCAATCACAATAGCAGACCATGATCTTGCCAGGTTTAGGATGGCAGACTTTGGGATGGTGAGTGGAACTCCCAGATTTGCACAATAAAGAGTTGCTTCTGGACCAGAGAACTGCCCAGCAATGTGGAGTACTGAGCAAAAGTGATGTCTGATGTAAGGTGCTAAGATGAACTAAGCAGAAGAATTGTAAATTTGATTGGAAATTGAGCATGTCCTATACGGTGTAAATTTGAATACATGGCACAAAGTAAAATTTTCAGCATGTTTAAAAAAGTAAAAAACTTAATAGAAGTGAACCGGTACATAAAGGGAATGGAAGGAGGCAGGTTGCTAGGGTGAATTTGTATGGAGCAACAGAAATATAAACCATACATCATACTAAAAGTAAAATCCCTTTAAATCATTGTGTGTGTTATATATGCATTATATGTTTGAATTGTTACTGCTGCAGTATAAAGTATTCAGTATTGCAATATATTATCATTGTGGAGCTGCTTTTATCGTTACATTCAGTTCAAAATTAAAAATAAGTCAATATGCCAATAAAAATATAGTGAAACAGGTGCAGTTGAGGTGCTCTCTCTAAAAAACATATTTACTTACAAGCTGTTCAGATTTAACACCATAAAGTTGAATTGTCTTTGCTATATTTTTAGAGACAGCAGAGGAAAGGCTTGGATCCACAACAGCCACATTCATTTCACTACAAGAAAGAAATCAGTTCTAGTCAGTATTAAAGTGTTAGACATTTTACTTTATACATTTTAATATAAAAATGCTGATTATGTAAATTATTTCATTTATCAGAGAAAAACAAGCTAAAGTGATAATTAAAAATGTGCTTAAAACTAGAAAGAAAATGATTATAGACTCAAAGATGTACTATTATGACAAGAAACAGACATGTACCATTAAACAATTCAAATGTATAGGTAGTTTTACACTGTGCATCACTAAGGGGCACATTTATCAAGGGTCAAATAGTGATTTCATATTTGAATTTTCAAGTGGCAAAATTCAATTTTAATTCTCCTAGAATTAGGGGACCATGGAAACAGTCCTAATTCGAATATTTGCCACCTAAAACTGTCCGAGTTCATGTACAAGTAAAATGGCAGTGGTCCGGTGAGCAATTTGGATATGTTAACAGCCTTACTGACATTCAAGTTTTTTTTGGAAAAAAACACGATTCGTAGGTATGGAATATGAATAGAATATGATTCGAATTTTCAGGTCTGAACCATTAGATATATTGGACATTCAAAATTTTTCTTTAATAACCTCCCATTCGAATTGTGGGTATATTCAAATTAAAAAAAATTCACATGAATTTTAAATTCATGATAAAGGGCCCGGGTGGCCCGAAACGTTGCCCTGTTTGGAATGATTTGATACAATAAATTTCACGTTTATTCAAATCTACGGTGTGCTGCTGATAACTGCTTTGAATGAATTTTAAATTCAACCTTTGGCCTCTAAGTGTTTACACAAACATGTGAGAGCTCAGAAGCCTAAATACAGTACATGAGCAAATTTCATAGGAAGGACAAGGTGTCCCATTTGTAATATACTATTATATTTGTAATATATTACATGAGACCCATAAAGCAGAGTTTAGTAAGGATCAAGGCATGGCTGTATATAGTTTTGCTGCATGGTATAGACAGATCAAACCTATAGCTTGAAATGTTCACATTTAAAACTGGGAATATTGTATGGTATGCTATTATAATAATGCAACTGACAAGAAACTCTGTAGGAAACAAGAATACAATAACAAATGTATGCATATCATTTGGTTTTAGTTACATTTCAGATAAAAAAAACAGCTAACTCAGCTACCACACCAATGTAACATCTATACATTGTCCAGGATATTCTTCAAAGCAAGATGGAAGCAAATAGGAAGGGTGCCTATGATCTATAACCAGAGGCTTACAGCTTAGAAGTAGCCATGAGTTATTCATGTATTCTCAGTTTATAAGTGTTAAATATACACACTTGTAAATATTGACTATACTTTAAATGTACAGGTCAGGAATTATTTACTTGTGTTTTTATGTACTGTATAATGCACAATGTAGGAGAGTATTTTTTGTTATTTTATTGCAATATTCATATTTATATTTTACTTTAATCTGATATAAACTGTTTAATTGCATATCAGTGAAAAATAGCTAAAATTACAAATAATAATACTGAAATTAAGATTCAGACATGTATGCTTCTGTTTGCCTGTACAACATTTTCTGTGTTCAATAAGTAGTATTTTTTAGTGTAGGACTTCAGCCGTTAAACGATAAAATGACATGAATAATTTTCTTGCCTCTAATTCACGTTTATGCAACAATTAGACTATTTATAGCATAGGAAAGTACAACATACTGTAATGTATCATAATGCACCACATGCACATTGCAGACAATTGATTGCTGTACATCAAGTACATGTCCTAATTTAATATCAGCCCACAGAATAGCAGTTGTGGAATGATAGAAGACATTACCAAGTCAGCAGATTTTTTTTTATTTGATTCAGCTTGAACTATTTTGGCTGACCTTCACAATCTGGTATCTAAAAGAAATGATTTTTTTTTTGTTTTTTATTATTCCTGCTTAAAACTGGACTGCTGTACATTTATTTTAACTGCAATCTTTAAATCATAGTATTCAGTAGTTATAAAGTAATGTACAATTAATAATGATTCAGTCTGGTCTGTAAATAAAAGACAGTTTCCACTATGTGCTTGTGTTCATTGAGAGGGGCCTAAATAAATAACATGTAACTAAATTTTCTGATGGCAGCCCTGCCTAAAACTCCTCTTCTGTATCATAGTTTACAGACTTCTTGCTCAACAGTTTGAGAAAATATGCCCTACACTATATTCTGGCAATAATATTGACCCTTTAAAGGCTTCAACAGAATGTTCTGGAGTGGCCCTCAAAGTCTCCTGACCTCCACTTCATTAAGCTAGTTTGGGGAGATTTTAAACACACAGTTCACACAGTTTATCGACATGGAAGCTTTTTTGTACCAAGAAGAACAGGCAGCTTTAGTGCATCACAAAATAAATCTCATTCACTACTATCACAAAAGACTGCAAGTCTTCATTAGACACTAGTGCCTTGTCAGGTGATTAGAGGATTTTGACTATAAGGTTACAAATAAACATGGTGCTTTGCCTGAAAGAAAGGGAGGGAAAGAGATGGAGGAAGAAAAAATGAGAGTTTGTGTGTACTCAGAAAGGAAGGGCATAAATTCATTCAATTTAGAAAGGTAAATGTCATAAAATCATTTGTATATCAAGAATTTATAATTCATCAATACTGAAAATATCAAATAAATAAATTAGTGCTAAAAATTGCCTCATTGTACCAAGCAATTAAATGAATTCAGTGTATTAAAAATTCTTGTACCAAATTCAAAAAAATAAAATAAAACACACCGAGATTGAATACAAAAGAAGATACCAGGGCAGAGTTCTCTCAATTACACTTTTGATTCAATTGATTATTTTCCCCCGGATATAAATTAATTAATATAGGCTAGTTTTCCTGTACAATCTTTTTGTTTTTTTAGAAAAGCTACCTAGCTTTCCTTTAATTAAAATTAGCATAGATCATTGTGAGATCACAGTCCTTCGATTCCGGTCACTTTTCCTCTTGGTGATATCTCTAGGGACTAGATAGTAATTAATTGAGCCAGAAGATTTTTTGGGATAAATCCACTCTGCTAAACATTTCTGTTTCCAATCTACTTGTTTATTGGTATTACATACGTGTAATTGGATTACGAGGCGTGAAAGAGGCGATTCATGTCAAGGTGGAGAAACCATCCCTGAACAGTGGCGGGGGCCTTCGACACCACCTGTCTGCTACATACAATGCTGTTCTAACATCTGTACCCCGGCAGTTTCAGAACACTTCATACATCCATTCATGCAACTCTCACAAGTACCACCTCTTTCTAGGAGTTGCATGACACATTGGATAAACCTATCTGAACTACACAGAATCAACACCTCTGTGAATTATTTCAGATGTCACCTCTTTGAAGAGTTACAATGGGCCATTGTGATTGAATTAGTGGAAGCGTTTATATGCCTAGAACTTCCCACACCAGTCAGTTGAACTGAAGAAGCTGCTCGAATGAGTAGTGAAACATCATTGATTACTCAGCAAGTCCAGTTGTTTTTAGATTTATCTATACTAGATATTAATTAATTAATTTGATTTAGTTGTGATATTATTTGAGGGTTTCTGTAAATTACTACTCCCCACTATTCCTATATATGAAATAGGACTAGACTGGTGCTAAAAAACTCTAATGTATGGCAATATCCAGGGTTGATCTGTAGATATTACATGGTGTGATTTGAAACTCATGAATTTGGAATAAAATCAAAATGATAACAGATTATTACAAAATACAAAAATTAACACACTATTCTTACAGAGAGTATTGGATATTAAGGGAAATGAGAACACATGAAACTGCTGTTAGCTTAAACAAGAATAATTAAAAAAAAAGTCTATTACCTTGCAATAGTTTTTATGATGCTGTCAAGCTCATCTGCTGAAGGGGGGTTACGACCACCAGGTGGAAAGACTAGATTAATTGGATCAAATAGACGGGATAATGATTTGGATAAGTAAGCAGCTTCATAAGGTTGAAGTGAGTCCTTCAGCATCTTTTCTGGACTGCAAAACATAATTATAAAAAAAAAATTCATCCTTTTCTTTCCTTGACCAATGTGTTTATATTAAGTAAAGAGAAACTGAAATAAAAATAAACTTTATGACAAGCCTAAGGATAGTCATTAAATGACAACACATAGGGGCAGATTGAGTCGAAGTGAAAATTTGAATTTTAGTTTTCAAGTTTTTTAAGTGGAATTTGACTAGGGAATACTTAAAATTTGATTTGAGTTTTTGAAAAAATTCAAACAAGATTATCAGTACATGTTACCTGGTGATTTGCTTCTCTGGGTTACTACACCTGGTGCAAAACTTCTGACTTTTACTGCATTACTCTATTAGTAAAACCATTTCCTGTTACTGACCCCTGAAGCCAGAACCTGTAACTCTACACTCCTACTACACATCATGATTCTCGCGATTGCTTTACATAAAAAAAAAATCTTCGAAAAAATTTTTTTGAAGTTAAAATAGACAAAAGTAAAATTCCTTTTCTTAATACAGGTATGGGATCAGTTATCTGGAAACCCATTATCCAGAAAGCTCCAAATATGGAAGGCTATCTCCCACAGACTCAATTTTAATTAAATAATTCATTCATCATAAAAATAATTTTTTTCTTTGTAATTAAAAAAAAAACACTTGCTCCTTGATCCTGTTATATAATCAATCCTTATTGGGCTTATTACATTTTTCAATGATTTTTAGTAGATATAATGTATAGAGATCCAAATTAAGGAAAGACCTCTTATCCGGAAAACTCTAGGTCCCGGGCATTCTGGATAACATATCTCATACCTGTACCATTTCTAACAATTATAGGATAGGTTGGCACAAAATACAATCATTACATAAACAGACACCTGTTGGCTCAAGTTTTTGCTGGACTCCTGAAGCATTAAAGTGAAGGAGCCATACATATTTTAAATACTGTATGAACTGTAAAACTACATACTCCACATCTTGCTTCTTTGTCATAAAGATATCCTGTGCATCATCTTCAGGTTGTTGCAGGTCTGGAATGAGATCCGAGTTCCCACTGTTTGAAAATGAGCCTTGTAAATTCTGACTGTACTGTTGAAGACGCTTCCACAAATCATTGTACAGTCTTAGCAATTTAGGGTATTCCCCTTCAAAGGCCTGTTTCAGGAACATCGAGACTATGGGATAAAACGGAGGCACTGTAGTATCAATAACATTTGATTTAACAGGCTGCAAGACATCTTAGGTTACAGTGTTTACAAGTTAAACTGCAATTATTAAAGTTATGTGGGTTATCTATGCTGTATGTTCCAAGCTGTTAAAGCATATCATTACTTGTCTATTATAAGTTGAATTTGTTAAAATGAAAATAGTTTATATCCAAGGTGTCTCATAAGAATACCTTACAAGCAAAAGAGTATTTTTTTTACAGACCATCAATAAAAGGGAGCATGCGTCCAAAAAACACATCTTAAAGAAACAGTAACATCAAAAAATCAAAGTGTTTTAAAGTAGTACAATATAATGCAGTATTTTACAGTTTCATTATTTGGCCTGCACTGGTAAAACTGCTGTGTTTGCTTCAGAAACACTATTTTTGTTTATATAAAAAAGCTGTGTAACAATAGGTGCCGCTATTCAAAATAGAAAGGCTTAGGTTACACAGAAGATAGCAGATAAGCTCTGTAGAACATAATGGTGTGATCTGTTATCCACTATTAAACCTGTGCCTTATATAGCATCAATTTCCGCCATTGCTACACAGCAGCTTGTTTATATTATGTGTTTCTGATCAAACAGATCAGTTTTACCAGTGCAGGGCAAAAGTACATGATATTTTAATTATAAAAAAGTTTTGTTGTTTTTTTTTGTATGAACTGAACACAACATATACCAAACATAACTTACAGTTTGTTGCTTTCTCAAACTGACAGCAAAGGATTTGAGTAACAGAACTCCAAAATTTATACAGGATATCTGAATGCCCATCCTGAAATACAACACATCAAATCAATTGTTTTGCACAATGTTTTTATTATTGTCAAAAAAGAGTAAAGGAGGAACAACCTCTTTAAAACAACAACACTAAAACTACCTATGTTACATTGTGGTAATATGTTACATTGTGCTAATAATGACAACAATTATGTCACTAATATATATATATGCTCTAACTTTTACCTTTCACTTGGCCTATTCTTTAGTAGGCCCATCCACATATATCTTGATATCTCCCTAAAAGCATTTTTCTTTTAATTGATACTTAATTTTCTCTTTAACAAAAGTAAGCAATATATTGAGGCATTTTATCTGCTTATATATGTTGATTCCTATGAGCAGCTCAAAGTAGTCAAAAATCTCATGCCTAGAATCCTTGGGAGAAATGGTAGAATGCCTCCTTCATTATAGAGAGCACTTGTGTTCTCAAGCAGTACTTACTTCTTTGATCAATTTTAAAGCAGCAGCCACCCAGCCTGATTTCCTATTTCGTTTTTGGTATTTGATGAGTGCATGGCTACTAGGTGCCACAGGGGTTATATTTTACATTTGAAATTGACAAAGGTAACACAACAAAAGGAGGATGCAGAATAAAATCCTTATATGGAAGAGGTAAGAGCAAGGGATAAGTAAACTTTTCCTACAAAACATCATCATAGCACAGTTTTATGAATGTTACATTCAAGTGCAGAGTGCCCCGGGCCAACTCTCCTTAATTTACACATAACAGAATATATGATACTGTATTAAAGGTCAGGATAATCCAAGCAAATCAAATCCACCTCAAAGTTTTACCTTTATACAAACTTTTTCTTTAGATTCAAGATTGCATAAAGCCATAGTAATTGAAAGTATATTTAATATATATTCAATAGAAAACTAAAACGCTACGACAACTTTTACTTAAAATTTCAGTTATTCAGTCATTTGGCACCATTGCTGGAAATTGTAATATTTGCATTTTAAAAATAGTGTTTTTTCTAAAAGCGCATATGGAGGATAGCATTCGGATAAACAAAATAAAGTAAGGGACAAAATAAAAAGTATTTGAAGTCACCTGATACATTTCCAATTCATAGTTATCGCAAATCTCACGTTATCAGGGCTTAGGGCGAGATGCCCGGAAATTAAAGGAACAGTAACATAAAAAAAGAAAAGTATTTTAAAGTAATGAAAATATAATGCAGTGTTGCCCTGCACTGGTAAAACTGCGGTGTTTGCTTAAGAAACACTACTATTGTTTATACAAATAAGCTGCTGTGTAGCAATGGGGGCAACCATTCAAAGGAGAAAAGGCTCAGGTTACACAGCAGATAGCAAATAAGCTCTGTCTGTCTAATGGTGTTATGTTTTATCCATTAGTTAACCTGTGCCATATAGCCATTTTTCAATTTCCGCCATTGCTCCACAGCCGTTTGTTTATATGAACTATAGTAGTGTTTCTGAAGCAAACAGATCAGTTTTACCAGTGCAGGGCAACAGTACATGATATTATCATTACTTTAAAACACTTATTTTTTTACGTTGCTGTTCCTTTAAGCTAAAACTGTAATGAAGTAGCATTAATCAGCATTAATCAGCATGGATGTCACTCTACCCTCAGATCTTTCTTTTGAATACTTTCATATATTGTTATTTTTGGCACACTGCATAGTTAAAACTTCTGTTCATGCTACTTGTACATGTACAGGGTAGATGAACATTAGTGGCATTGACTTTTAACGAGGGGTAGACGGAAGTCTCAGGTGCATTATGGAGACTCCATACTGCACAAGTTATTTAGAGCTCTTCTAAAACATCACAGCGGTTTTGCTCAATGCAAAAAAAAAAAGCACAATTAAAGCACTACAAACAAACGATTAACACTGGTTATAAATTAGATATAGGAATCACTGTTTAAAGTTTACTTTAAAAATACAAAGAAAAGGGAAATATGAGAAAAATAGGATCAGTAACTTTAATACCCCACAAAATTATGCCAACAGACTAAATCCTTATTATTTGCTACAGTTTTACATTTATAAAAATTACTTTTTTTAAACTGTACATAAATCTTACTTATTTATACTTGTGTTTGTGTGTGGGTATATGTTTAATTTATGCTTAGTTTAGGCTTACATTTTGCTACCTTTTTTAGCTAACATCATTAATAATCTGCTTTTTTCAATGCCCATTTGCTATGCAATGCAATACAATGCTATAAAGCAGGGGTTAAGGAATCTTTTTATGTATAATTACACTGTACTATAATGTTACAGACCTTACCATTATGGTATTATGACATTGTCCAAAAGACAGCCATCCTTAATAAAACAAAGTGTAACATATTATATTTGGGTACTGACCATTTGCAGTACCATGGGTCTTTATATTGTACATAAATGTTTAATCAGTTTTGAATACACTTAGCTTTGTTTCCATATTTTGAAGGTCATTTTTTATCATTTCTAATGAGGGCATATCTCTAGTTTGTGGTGGGGTCTAAGGCTTAGCAGAATCACTGGAAATACACAACTGTGAAAATCTAATCAAAGATTAGTACCATATGACATATTGCATGATATAATATTTCACAGTAAAGGGATCAGATGGAATTCTACTATATTTTCATCCTCTTTTTCACTGAGGAAAAAACATCAACAGTGACTGGATTTAAATTAAATTCACTAAAAAATAAACTAAATACAAACGAATAATATAGCATTTACAGATGAACCTGTTAACAATATATATATATATATATATATATAATGTATAACATTACGAATATATAATGTATAACATTACGAATAACATATCTTTGCTTCACACATAATGGATAAATGGATAAATGACCAGATAAGAAGAAAAACAGCTGCAAATAGGACACAAATAGCACACAAATAGCAGTGTGTTGGGTCCCCTACTAAAACACCCTGTGTTCTCAGTGCAGAGCCAGTTCTTTAGGTTTGGGATTTATAGCAAACAACCATAGAGAATGCTTTTCAATACCCCTGTTCTTTTACGCTTAACTGAAGTCTTTACTGTAAAGAATTAAAGCAGCTCCATGTTTCAACAAATATCTTCCACATTCCCTGTTATAAAACAAGAACATTTCAACTGCAAAGATCTAGCAAAACGAAATATGTTAAAATAAGCCACTGACTCTTCCATACACTAAAGAGTTGTGGTGTGATGGAATTAAAGCATGTAGTCATCTTAAAATACCAATTCTTTAACAATTAGCTCTCATAATATCTAGCCCACAGCCCTTCTGAATAAACATGAAGTGACAGGAAGTGCTAAATTGGTAAATAAAAAACGAAAGACATTACTTAACTAACAGAATAGGTAAAATATGTTAAGCACAAGCATTATTTATTGAGCTCATGTCATGTTAAAAAAAGATAATTTAAAGGGGATCTAAACACCAAAATATAAATAGTTGTTAACTTGTTCAGAGTGGTCTTCTGAGCACTTTTTACAATTTACATTCATTTTCTGTGATTACGGAGATAGTAGCAGTCTATACTGGTACGCAGGCTTGGTTCAACATCTCTCTTTGAAGGCCCAGAATATCAAGTGAGTTTAGGGACTCCTGTGGGGTTTTGGGGAAAATATAAATAATAAAATACCTCAGAAACTGTTAATAGAAATGAATGTAAATTGCAATTCATTTTTTGATCTTAGATATAATTTTAATTAACTTCTAGTATAGGGCAGACCGTTATAATCTCAGATAATCTGCAGTTGGTCATCACTTTTTTTTTTTTTTTTTTTGCTTTTCAATAATTTAGCTTTTGTTCTGTAGCTCTACAGTTTGGAATTTCAACAGAAATGCCATTGCTAGGGTCAGATTTACCCTAGCAACCAAACAGTACTTTGAAAAAGAGATTGGAAGACAAATAGGAGAGAGCCGGGAAAGAAGGATAAGTACTAAAAAGTAATAACAATAAAACTAACTACACAGAGTAGTAGTTGTTTTTGGGTATTGGGTTCAGTGTTTGAAAGCTATAAAGAGGCAGAAGGCAGCAAGTAATTCAAAAACTCAAACAAAAGAAAGATAAGCTGAAAAGTTGCTAAGAATAGGACATTCTCTAAACTACTAAAAGTTAACTTAAAGGTGTCCCCATTTCCAGAGGCACACCTGCCATATAGCAGAGCCGAGGGACCTCTGGGGTCTGCAAATGATGAGCAGGTGTGCAGTGGGTGGGACAATGCTACTGCCTATTTCTAGTTCAATGCTCACCTTTGCTATTTCATCAATGAAGCACACATGGGACACAGGGTCTCTCTTCTTTGTCAAGACTTTCTGAAGATGCTGAACCTAAAATAGAGGTTAACAGTTTAAATAAACTTCTATACCTTCTGAATATAAGCTGAATAATGATACACAGTTTCAGATGTACCTGGACACATGAAGCATAAATTTGGTCCATTAATTTTTCCATATTTGTCCAAAGAGCAGCTCTGAAAGCAGCAGTGTTTCCTGGTGAAGGCATAGCAGCTCGTCCTGGTGCTCCTACGAGACATAATGAGCCGAATTTAACAGTTTGTATTTAACGGGGAACTCCACACAAACATAACTTAAGCTTTTTTGAAAAGTGCCATAGAAAAAATGATTTCAATAACAAAAAATCAGACCACTCTACTATTATTTTCAGGCAAATATAAAACCTTGGTATTTTCAGAAATTGCATAAAAATATTAATCAAATTATATAGAAAAGCCAAATCATATTGAATGAGGATCAGGATGCGCCTTGCGCTGACTACTCCACCCCCACACCACGCTCCACCCCTACCTAGTACCAACCTGGTCAGGATACTGCTCTCTTCTGCATAAACCCAATATCCAGAAAGCTCTGAATTAAAGCAAGGCTATTTCCCATACAGTTTATTGAAAGCTACTACTTTTGTATTATTACTTCATCCTCAGTAATAATAAAACAATATCACGTACTTGCCTGTAACTAAGCTACCTAACACCACATTAGTCGCAAAATAATCCTATGTAACGTTTAAATGTCTTTGTATAAGACTTCAAGTATGGAGATCCAAATAACAGAAAAACCTTTTATCTGGAAACCCCCACCAAGTCCCAAACATTCTACATAACAGATCCTATAAATCTTGATACAATAATATTTAATCAAAAGTCATAAGCAAAACCAATACACTGTTGACTATTATAGTTTCAACACTGTTTAAATATGAGTACTAAACCCTAAACACAAATATGGGAAGAAGTGCCACATTTTAAACACTGAACTTAAAAGCCTAAAGTTGCGGAATCTCTATAAGAGTAATAATTCAAAGTTGTGAACAGGTTGCCTTGGAGTTATCTTTGATTTAGTTAGGAGTGTCAGTTACACTGCACATGCTCAGTGTGCTCCTGGCAGCTGTTGAGAAGTTAAGCATAGGGATTGTGGCAAATCATCAGCTAAAGAGCTGTGGCTACTTTGGGTTGGTACATAAGCTTAAAACATTTGCAACATTTCTAGCCTATTCTTTACTAAGCATTTTTATGCTTTTTGTTATGCTCTAGTAAAATCACTCAATGCTACACACAGTATGTTTCACTGCTGCATTTATGTGCAGCAAATGTATATTGCTCTATATGATGGGTTTATAGTGATTTATTGGACTTTTCTCTAACATTTTTTAAGGCGTAACATCCGACAAAAGCCAGCTGAGGAATGAAAGTTATGGGATCCGAGTGATGAGTGGTAAAGGACACTGATAAAATACTAATGTTAATGCTAGTAATTAAACTACAGCTTGAATTTCAGATTTAGTGCCCTAACATAATGATTCACTGATTTGATTTCATGTGTCCTTTTTATTTGTGGACTTTGACACAGATTACAATTACTCATTCCAGAATAAGTTTATGGAATGCACCATTTCATATCTTAATATTTCTAAGCCAGTATCAAGCTTTGCAAAACAATAGCTGAAAATTGCAAAAGACAAACAATAATATATTCTGTGTTTTAACATCTAAACATACTTAATGATTCACTGGAGAACCTCGAAACGCTCCAATGTAACCCATTTGTATTAATAAAACATCAATACAATATAAATAACTGCCAACTTTAAAGTTACATGACTGATATTCTAATATAGAATGAATTACAAAAACAATCTAGCTTCCAACAGCAATTCACAAAAGACTGGCTTTAAAAACAAAAGAATACAACTCATGCATTTACAGCCACCACAGCAGCATACTATTAAATATGTGCTCTTTTGCCCAGTTTAACACCTTACATTATAACCATCCAATCTCATTGATCTACATTCTAAGCAGGGGCTGACACCATGTGTATTTTGGAATTCATCAAACAGGAATACAGTTAACCAGCACAGTTCATCATGGTTCATGACTGCCAACGATAATGGAAGCACAGCATTTAGGTTTGCTAGCAAGTAAGCTGTTGAAGTAAAGCACAATGTATTGAAGAATACCTAGGCTATATAATTAGACAGTGCTGTTCAACAGTTAAGCACATGATGTGTGGGCAGATATTAATTTCATTTCTTTGGTTGGGAAGAAGCTGTTAAAGATTACAGAGTTCCACTCTTACATTTTGCAGATATCATGCCTATACAGAATCTGCAATAAATCCCAGCATGAAACACACTCAGCATAATTGTACATTTTCACTTGAAAAATTGCCAAAGAAAAATTGTTGAAAAGAAACCTTCTTTTATGGACGTTAGAAAACATAATTGAAAATTTACAGGTTACAATAACATAAAGTGAAATCTTCTCAGCAAATAAAGAAAATGGAATGCTATTCACTGAAAAAAGCGGAAAAGCTAAAATGCTCTTAACACATACACTGGATACATTTTACTAAATGTAGCTGAATCCTATAAGAAGTAAAGATACTGTATAAGAAACATGCCTGAATTCATTTACATGAATGGTCAAATACAACAAACTATTAATTCTATTAATTCTACTCCAAGTAGAATGTACCATTAACAACCACCCTTTTTACCCACTCTTGTAGCAGGCAAGAACACACCTTAGTTTAGAAAGCAGCAGTTTCTGGGACACTGTATTCTACTGCAACCCTACTGTCCAGCTTCTTACTAACCTTATCATAAAAAGCAAACAGGTTTGTCTGTGACCTATCATTCATGAAGACATGCTAATTACTGCTCATAATACAGTTTTCCAGAAGATAATTATGAATGTGATCCCTTAAACCTTCAAACTTGTCCACTACAGATGTCAAACTTACTGGCCTACAATTGCCAGGCTAAGATCATAATCCCTTTTTAAATATAGGAATTACATCAACTTTCCTCCAATCCTCAGATACCATACTAGATGAAAACAAGTCTGAGAAAATAAGAAATATAAGCTGGTTTAAAACTGAACTAAGCTCTCTCCGTAAGTGAGGGTACATTCCATCTGGCTCTGGTGCTTTTTCACATGTACCATGTCCTGATGATGTTAGATATGCGCTGAAAAATAACACACAGACATAGGTACAGCTTTAAAAGGACAAGGAAACCTTAAATCACTGTGGGGTGTTAGGAACAACTATCTTATGCCCTGCCAGTATACAGTACCTCCTTTTAAAAAAAAATACAAACTCGCCAGTGACTTGCCTGAGAAGTGCCACACATCTTTCTTGATTTCTCAAATACTCCTTGTGTGGGGCATCAGCTGTACACTAGAACTCACAGAACTGCTATATTGCACAACCATGAACCCATCCCTACTCCTGAATCATAATAGGAGTATATTAAGAGTCACTATTTAACAGTGTAAACAGGTGGAGTTTTTTCCTTAGTTATCTCACTGTAATTGAGTCAAAATAACATTTATGTATTATTATTAATACAATAAAATTAATATTAATATATAATTAATATTTTTTTTACTGGTTTTACTACCGCAATCCTTGGGGGCTCAGTAGGTTTTTATCTACTTGAATACAGGTGGATATAATGTTACAGCAATTGAGTCAGGACAAGAATACCGTAAACACTTGCACAGTAGAATGCCAACTACTTGGATATAGGAAATTGGCCATCTGGTGACAGGAATAGTGAAGTTGTAAGCTGCTCTATATAAAAGAGAGTATTAGGGATCCACTGAATCCAAGATATAGTTCAGGATTTTTGCAAGATATTAATTTGTCTGAATCCTGGGTGCCAAGCCAAAGCACATGAAAAACCTTTGAAGTCCTCTCAATTTAAAGCATTGGGGGAACTCAATACATAAGGAGTTTGCAATGCAATTTTTTGGATTTTGCTCAGATCTGAATATGCAAAAAATGAAATATACTGACAAACTGCTTAAAAAATAATTATTTTTACCGTTGATTACTGCAATACCACCTGTGTTAAAATACCATTGTAAGAACAATGATTAAATATGGTATGTAAACAGTTAAACAAAAGTGAAATATCATTAAGATCATTTAGCTCTGGTCATATATAGAAATATGGTTTTAAAGTAATATTAAAAGTTGCTTTCTACCTCTTTGTACTGCTTGTGATGTCTGGGTTAAAATCTTGATATCCAACGCATTGCTGATATTTTCATTTAAAGTTGTACAGTAGCCATCCACAACAGTAGTGATGATATCTTTCAGTGCCCCAAGATTGTAGAAAACTTGAAGTGCTGTTCCAACCTGTGTTGGATTCTAGAGAAAAAGGAAAGATATTTACTTAAGGTTTGTCACATTTACACCTCATCTATTGCTTTCCAAAGTGCGGCCTGTCATCCCACGGTCCTAGTTTAACATTCCTGATACTGATGGCAAGTTCATTTTATCTCACTAGCCCGAGTCGGTTTACCTACATTCTAATGTACATCCATCTCTGAGGAAGTGCGTAGCCACAGCTCCATGCTGTAGCTCCCACCCTTTCCAACTATAGTCAAGTGATTCCAGTGGTGGCCAATAAAAGGGCAACAAAGTTTGGGAGTTTTAACCAAGAAAGCATCAAGTAAGTTGCAGGTAAAACGTAGTCCCTATGTAAAATGTATAATGAAGTAATAGAATTGTTAATGAATCAGATGAAATTTGAGTGTAGGACTGGCCATTCCAGGGATGACTTTGATGTAGTTGGCCAGCTTCAAAATATTGCAATATATGGACAAACAATCCCTGTTTTGTTTAAAGGGTAAGGCATTTTTTAGTAGCTCAAGGCACAAAATGTCTCAATGTCCTAAATATATTGATAATGGGTTGAGCACAGTGGACCTCTTGTATTTCTCTCTCTCTCTCTGAAATATCTGACGAAATGTCGCCGATGCCCATTGAAGTCTATGGGCGGCTATAAATTTTTTGTCGTGCGGCGAAATTTTTTTAACGCGCGTCTTTTTATTTTGACGCATGACGCCATACAAGTCTATGGGCATCATTTTTTCGCCTAAACAAGGCGAAAGAATTCGCCCATCCCTAGGCACGAATATAGGGGTTGAAACGTTGATAAATTCACTTTTTGTAAGTTTTGAGAACAGTTACTATGGCCAGTCCTTTACAGTTAGTATGAACAACAGTTATACAGGAGCAGTGACCAGCTCCATGTTGTAGCTCCCACCCTTCCCAGCTATAGTCAGGTGATCCCACTGGTGTATAATAAAAGGGCAGCCAAGTTTGGGAGTTTTACTTTGAAAGCAGCAAGTAAGTTGCAGGTAAAACTTAGTCCCTTTGTAAAATGTATAATGAAGCAGTAGAATTCTTAATGAATCAGATGAAAATGAGCTTTGGACTGGCCATATATGGGATGACTTTGACGTAGTTGGCCAGTTTAAAGGGATACGGTCATGGGAAAAACATTTTTTTTTCAAAATGAATCAGTTAATAGTGCTGTTCCGGCAGATTTCTACACTGAAATCCATTTCTCAAAAGAGCAAACAGATTTTTTTATATTCAATTTTGAAATCTGAAATGGGGCTAGACATTTTGTCAATTTCCCAGCTGCCCCTGGTCATGTGACTTGTGCCTGCACTTTAGGAGAGAAATGCTTTCTGGCAGGCTGCTGTTTTTCCTTCTCAATGTAACTAAATGTGTCTCAGTGGGACATGGGTTTTTACTATTGAGTGGTGTTCTTAGCTCTACCAGGCAGCTGTTATTTTGTGTTAGGGAGCTGCTATCTGGTTACCTTCCCATTGTTCTTTTGTTTGGCTGCTGGAGGGGAAAAGGGAGGGGGATGATATCACTCCAACTTGAAGTACAGCAGTAAAGAGTGATTGAAGTTTATCAGAGCATAAGTCACATGACTTGGGGCAGCTGGGAAATTGACAATATGTCTAGCCCCATGTCAGATTTCAAAATTGAATATAAAAAAAATCTGTTTGCTCTTTTGAGAAATGGATTTCAGTGTAGAATTCTGCTGGAACAGCACTATTAACGGATTCATTTTGAAAAAAAATGTTTTTCCCATGACAGTATCCCTTTAAATATTTCGAAAAAGTAACCGCTCCCACAAGGTTTTTCTCAAAACTTACAAAAAGTAAATTTCAGTGTTTCGGCCCCTACATTCGAAAGACGGCATGAATATAGGGGTTGAAATGTTGATAAATTTGAGAACGGTTACTATTGGCCAGTCCTTTACAGTTAGTATGAACAAAATCTGTAAATACTTTAGCCATAATAAAACAAATCCTTTTTCTATGTTTGGTTTTGTCATAGCTTGAAATGCTAAAGAATCAATGCCTGAAGTAGAACAAAATGGTAATTAGCAATCATGTGCAAACTGAGTCATATCCAAACTGCTTTTTTATAATCTATATACACCTGCTCTCCATTTGTTTCTGTTAAACTTAATTACAATTAATTGTACCAATCAACTCAAAAAACACATACAGATTGCTGCTAACCACAGACAGATTTATCTTTTAATCTATGGTAAGGAAAAATAGCAGCTTTGCAGGTAGCTGTCTATTTATTTTATGAAATTACATGACCTTCAAACTGTTTTTGTTGTTTTTAATACAGTACAAGCAAACATTTTTCCATTATTTTTTAATTGTCTTGTTGTAATTTAATTAGATAATTTTGTCTATACAGGCTTATCTACAAATGTGCCAACATGCCAGTTGTTTTTTTTTTAAAATAGGGTGCACTATGTGAATTACAGGTAGCACTGGCAGAAGGAATCCCTGAAATCTACCTCAAAATTACACATACAACCGGATTGGATCTAATACAACAACATTTTCAGTTCTTTGCCAAATTGGTTTGGCATAATTAAATGTAATTTGCACAACCATAGGCAAATTCAGAATGCATAAATCATAATCTCACACATGGAATGCACTATTTCAAGAAGCCTGCGAGATATTACACTGGAATACTCTCAAAAATCATTGTATTGTGGGTAAAATACATTTTGATTTTCAAGCATTTTAGTGCTTTGGACTTTGCAAATAAAACAGCTATGGTGCTTTAAAATAATCTTCAATTACTAACTGAAAAAAACCCTAATTGCATAGTCATTTAACACTAGGGCAGCTGATATCCTGACCCTAAAATAAATGTGGCACATATCAAAATGAGAACTGACAACACAAATAATACCACTCCATAGCATTTACCATACATGGCACTGTCTTAATTTATCAACTGAAGAACTGCCCAACACAAAGTTAAATAGTGGTTCATCTTTAAGTTAACTTTTAGTATGTTATAGAATGGTTATGTCTAAGACATTTTTAATTGGCCTTGATTATTTTTTTTTTTTTTACTTTTTGAATAATTGCCTTCTTTTGGCTCTTTCTAGCTTTCAAATGGGGGTCAATGACCCCATCTAAAAACAAATGCTCTGTAAGGCTACACATTTATAGTTATTGCTACTTTTTATTAATCATCTTTCTATTCAGGCCCTCTCCTATTCATGTTCCAGTCTCTTATCCAAATCAGTATGTGTAAAATTAATCTTAAAGTAAACTGCCTCTTCAAAACTGATCAAAGCCATATGAAAACAAGCCCTGTTTGTAATGTGTACTTTTTAAGATCATGTGAGCAAAAATTTTTTTTAGAACCGACCCTATGTTTCCACGGGCGATATTAAAGGAAAACTAAACCCTAAAATGAATATTTTAGCAACAGATAGTTTATATCACATTGAGTGGCATATTAAAGAATCTTACCAAACTGGTACTATATTTAAGTAAATATTGACCTCTTACATCTCTTGCCTTGAACCACCATTTTGTGATGGTCTGTGTGCTGCCTCAGAGATCACCTAACCAGAAATACTAGAACTCTTACTGTAACAGCAAAAGACAGAACTCTGTCTGTTAATTGGCTTATGTGACCTAACAAGTATAGTTTGTATGGTATGTTTGTGTGCACAGTAAATCACAGGCGGATGGCCCTTATTTTTTAAAATGGAAATTTCCTATTCATGATAACCCAATGGTACATACAACTAAGAAAGTACAGTATTACTATTATGAAAATGATTTATTTACATGAAGCAGGGTTTAACATGAGCTGTTTTATGCAATATATTTTTATAGAGACCTACCGTATATACTCGAGTATAAGCCGAGTTTATCAGCATCCAAAATGTGCTGAAATTGTCTACCTCGGCTTATACTTGAGTCAGTGGGCAGTAGCTGAGATTGCAGTCACTTTTAATCATTCCCATACCAACAGTTCGCTTGGGGAGAGACTGCAATATCACACAGCACCCTCTGTTGGTTATATGAAAGAATAACAGTGACTGCAATATCACACAGCGCCATCTGTTGGTTATATGAAAGAATAACAGTGACTGCAATATCACACAGCACCCTCTGTTGGTTATATGAAAGAATAACATGTGCACCCTCTGTTGGTTATATGAAAGAATAACAGTGACTGCAATATCACACAGTGCCCTCTGTTGGTTATATGAAAGATTAACAGTGATAGCAATATCACACACCGCCCTCTGTTGATTATACAAAAGATTAACAGTGATGGCAATATCACACAGCACCCTCTGCACATGGTAGTGGGACAGTGGGACAATGCACACAGTAATCCGTTTGACAATTCTCTGTCACCATCAACTTTGCAAAGAAGTCCGGTTGATCACTTGGGGGGGTCGCTTTGGCGGACTGAGCGCTGCTGGGAGACAGGGCTGTAGTTGTGTCTAGGCTTATACTCGAGTCAATACGTTTTCCCAGTTTTCGTAGGTAAAATTAGCTACCTCGGCTTATACTTGGGTCGGCTTATACTCGAGTATATACGGTACATTGTTTGAGGGGTATAGTTTTCCTTTAAGTGTGATACCATCCATTCCCACGTGCTGAGATGAAGCACAGGCGTCATGTCGGATGCGTAAGGTTTGACACGACTGTCAGATGCAAACGCTGCATGTTGCGTCTGTCGGATGCACACATCGACAACATCCAGCATTCCTATTACTTACCATAGATTCGGCACATCCAACATGATGCCTGTGATTCATCTCAGCTTGTTAGAACGGATGGTATCACACTTAAAATCACCCATGGAGTTCTACCCTAACTGCAAGCCTGAAGCAGCTCAGTGCATTCGAAAATCAAGGTGAATGCATATGTACAGTATTTTACTGTTAAAGGTTACAGGTATTAACAGCATACCTCTGAGACAAATCACAGTGGACACAAATCATTAATCTATGTACAATTTATATTGCTCTCTTGAATAATCCTGCATCTTTAACATTGTCAAAAACAAGTGAAATATTAAAATATTTTTGTGACAGGGCAGATGAGGTTGCATGCCATCAAATGCATTCCTATTAGTGACAATGCGCCAAGTAATATAAAATGTCCAGAGGGCAAGTAGAAAATTATTCATTGACTGTTATACAGTGCTTTAGAAAAATATACATTACATATTACATTAAGGGGCCTATTCATCATGCTGTATTTAATTATTAAGGCTGAAAATATGTGTAAAAAGTGATGTAAAATAAATTGTGAATTTATAAAGCTGTGTACCCTGCCCAATCATCATATTTTATACTAATATATTTATGGTGTAACCTACCCAAGTTGATGGGAAAAATTTTGGCAACAAATTATCGTGGAGAAAACTGGATTTTTATCCCCCAGAGCATTTTCAAGCAGCAGCCGCTGCTTTTAATGCTGGAAATTTACATGGAAAATGATTGCACTGAAAAAATATACTCATCTTAATGTTTCTTCCTAGTTTTCCTCTTGAATTTATTTAGATTTTTTCTGTCATGACCAAATAAACTCTTTACTAGGTCCTTTGCTTGTTTCCTACAGTAGAAGGTGTTTGATGGCATAGCTTTTTCATCTCTATTTATTAATTCTTGTGTCATCCAACAGTAACAGTTTTAAATACCATTTTGAATTTCAATTTGGGGAAAGCAGTACAGAATGCAAAAAAGTTGGGTTACTTGTGATTAAACAATATCAGAATAAAGATAATTATTAGGAACACCACACTGTTACAAGAATTAATGCATTAGCAGTTTAAATTTGTGAGGCGACAAACAGGTACACTATATTTCATTCCACAATTAGGTTTCCTACAGCAGTGTCTCTGTGAAAGAGTTCATAGCTATTACGTTGTAGAGTACGTTGGAGAGTTGTCAGGATCTGTCCTTAGGGACATTAATATATGGATTTTAGATGTAATGCTTTTCATGTTTTTTAACTTTCCCAATCCATGTTTCTTACCATAGAGCCAAGTGGTAAGAACTACTGATTTAAAGATATACTTGAGGTCAATTTTATGAACCCAAGAATTTCAGAATTACCTATAAACTTTGCATTTTACCTAACTTTTAAGCAGAAATAATTAATTAACAATATCCGGTGTTTTATTAGTGTTCATTTTATTAATAATAAGCAGTAGCTGTTTGCAGAATTACATTAGTAAAGGGATCTTCAATTTCTCTTTGCTTCTTAGGGTCATAGTACAGGATTTGAGAATCCTCAGCTTGACATACGTATCTTTGAATTTTCCTTAAAGGGGATCTATTCAGAAAATGAAAATTTAATATAAGCTTCATCTGAAATAAGAAACTTTCTAAATATAATAATAATAATCAAGTTACTCTTCATCCCCCCCCTCCGAGCAAACTGTCTCTTTTTATTATGTCTTCATGCAGTAGATGGAGTCAATTTTTGATTGACGGTTAGATCTACAACATCATTGGGGGGAGGAGGGGTTAAACCCTAAACCTAGGTGCTCATTCTTTCAAAATAACCAGCTCTGATGGAAATCCTGTTTTTGTGCGTGCAGGGTGTTTGCCAGTCGGTTATTTTGTTATCTTTTGTTTGTGCTGGAGTTGGTTATTTGAGTTATTCTGCTCAGAAAGGGATCCCCCTAAAACATGTATTAGACCTACCTGTCAATCAAAATGTGACCCAGACCTTAGCATAAAGAGAGCATGAAAAGTGAAAGGCTGTGTAGAGTGAGATACTGAAGAGTAACTTGATTATTTCATAAATGGTACCGAATGTTTAATGGATTGTATTTAGAAAGTGTTATTTCCGTGAGATGAAGCATTATAATCTATGTTTTGCAAAAGATCCCTTTTAATCTTTAATTTCAGTTTTATTCCATTTGAAACTTCAAATGATAGCTGTTAATAGAAACATCTTTGTTATAGTGCCAAATAGAGGAACATGAAAATCAAAGAACATGATGCTTAAATATGTACCACTCTCCAAGTGCACATACACCTTATTTATCAAGAAAAAAGTAATAATCTCCACCCCAGTATGGGGCTGATAAGCAAACAGCAAGGATCAAGTGAAGGCTCAACTACTGCCCAAAGTTCTTTCAAAACTAATAGCTCCAGTGCCCTCATGACGTTAAATCAATGCTATAGGTTGATAATCACTGAAAGTTATCCAGAATACTTGGGACCTGGGGTTTTCCTGATAACAGATCTTTTGTAATTTGGATCTTTGTACCTTAAGTCTATTAGAAAATCATGTAAACATTAAATAACCCCAATAGGCTGGTTTTGCTTTCAATAATTAATTATAACTTAGCAGGGAACAAGTATAAGGTACTGTTTTATTATTACAGAGAAAAAAGGACATTTTTTGAAAATTTGGATTTTTTGGATAAAATGGAATCTATGGGAGATGGTCTTTCTGTAATTTGCAGCTTTCTGGATAATGGGTTTCCACATAATGGATCACACACCTACCATACTAGGTGTTGTGCTTACCATTCAGGGCCTATTTATCATGCTAGTAGTGTGAAGCATTATTGGTGATGTTGCCCAGAGCATTCAATCAGCAATTATATTTCAACAGTTAAAAAACAAAAGCAAAGATGTGTTTGGTTGCTATAAGCAACATCGCCGTTAATGTTTTACTCCACTTTTTAATACAGCATGATAAATAGACCCCTTACAGTAACAAAGCACAATGTTTTACAGAGAACTGAAATAATTACATTGCTCAGGCTTAAGTTAAAAAGAAAAAATATATATACCTTGCATAGTATATAGCATATATGTATGGTATATAAAATTAAAGGTACCATTAAGTATGATAAATTAACTTAAAGCAGTATATTATAGCCTTCTCTTGAAAATATTGTAGGAAAATATTATTTACAACTCCATTACCAGTATGAATAGCTGAATCAAAGACCTAAAATATTCCTTAATAGCAACTCAAAAAAACTCCCCTTATGTGTCTGTTTGCTTACCTGCTGCTGGGTAGGACAGTATGAATTTATTTTAACCAACAGAAGTATAATTAGATCAAACCTTTGGAACATGATTTGTTAATTACCAGAGAAGAGGTTTAACTCAGCTGTCACATGCAGATGCTGTCTATTAATGTTTGATATATATTATACAGCTCCCCTAAATAGATTATTAGAGAACCTGCTAACTATCAACCGACAGCAGTGAAACCTACAAATGGAATTATAATCTGACTTGGCACTAAATTCTGTTCTTAGCAAGAAAATATCTCTGCAATTGAAGGCAAATGTACACCCCATGTATTTCTCTCAATTTTAAACAAAACACAAATATTTTTCATTTACATTGAATAATACTTTATCATAATGATCTATTCTATGAATCATATCAGAATTTGATAACTGATAGGAAGCAAATACACTTAAATGGACACCAGTCTACATTAATAGGTCATTAGCATTCTATCCAGAGCAGACCGTATTGGCTACTACACTCGACTTTTTTATGCATAACAATTTACTGTTACACACAATATAAAAGTCACTGCATACACTCAGTATAGTAAAAGATGACCATTATTCACAACAATAAACAATCAATATATAGTTATCAGGGGCACAGGAGAAGCACCTGAAAAGGTGCTTAATATGTAAGGCACACCATTAGAGAGCAGTAAAGGGATTCGAAAAACATGTTGTGCTGCTCCAACAGACTTCTGCGCTGGAATCTGTTTTTCAAAAGTGCACATAGATTTTTTAATTTTATTTTGAAATCAGTCACTCTTTTCTGCTGCACTGCAAGTTGGATTGATGTCACCCACCGCCCTATACCCCCAGCAATCCATCAACAGAATAATGGGAATGTAAAAAGATAACAGCTCCCTAACACAAGATAACAGCTCCATAGTAGATATGAGAAAAACACTCAATAGTAAAAATCCAAGTACCGCTGCAGCTCCTTCAGTTACATTGAGTAGAAACAGTAGTTTATCTGAGAGCAGTTCCATTGTAAAGTTCTGACTTTTTCTCTTTCTGAAAGCACAGGATCAAACAAAATAAGAATGAATCTGAGCTATCTACACAAATATTACAACTAGAAAAAAATACACTTGTTGGTACAGGAATAAAATTTTCTATGTTAGAGAGCATTATTTGGAGTGTAAATAGTGTAATTTAGAAATAAAAACGAAACCATAAAAAGCATGACAAATTCCTTTAAGCAGTATTAAAATGTGCCTAAAAACAGTGCAGGGTGTCACATATGAGTTAAGACCACTTATAACTGAATCACACAAGAAAGTGAGATAATAGCATGCCACACTGACAACATTTTCAACATCTTTTCAAATAATGAGATACAGGTCAGTATAGGTCATTATAGCACAATACATGTAATTAACCAATACACCATGTGCACAAATGCAAGATTGAAAGTACCTTCTAATTTCTTATTTTCTAACTATGACAACAGAACATCCATATCTATAACATCTCCAATTATTTCAGTTGTGTTTCTCAGACAATGGACTGTTATGACAACATAATGGGAGATAAACATGGGTGTTCTGTGGATCACAAAGTTATCTATAAAACATGGTGTATTCATTCAGTATAACAAGCTCTTGATGGAGGCCTGCTTCATGACAGCAAGCATACTGTATATAAAAAATACACAAAATAAAGGTGCAAGGCATAGAGCCAACTTTCAAGGCCCCCTCTATGACAGAACCATGCAACACATTTCACCCCAACAGAGATTTCTCAAAAATGTAAAGCAAGTGGGAAGCCCCCCTGCCACACAATTACATATAGTACAGCAGGGTAGGACTGGGGGGTACGGGCCCACAGGGGCTCTGCCTCAGAGCCTCCCCCCTGCTGTGCATGTGCGCAAACTCTTTTTCATGACAAAGAGGGGAGGAAGATGCGCAGGGTGCAGATCTGGGCTACACCCTGCGCCTCTCAACGGGCCCACCGGGTTTTTTTCTGCCGGCCCATTCCGACCCGGTGCTACAGTTATTTGTGTGGATTCTGTATTGGTTCACAGTTACTAATTATGCTATCCTGATCTCATTATTTGAAACACTGCTGATATTTTTGCCCCATACTTAAATCACACTTTCGTGTGTAATTCAGCCTTAGGTAGTTTTAAGTAGTTTTAACATTACTTAATAAACTCTAATAAGCAGCTGCTATGCCTCTTATTTCTTAAAACTAAGGTTTCACTTTTAGGCCTTTGCACACATGAAAGCAAGGAACCATTATTTAGATGGTTAGCTATGGTTTTCTGCTTTTGCCACATTAAAATGCAGGGGAACAGAACACATATCAATGCTGCTCTGTTCATAATGTGTCAAGACTCATTGGGAAACATGAGATCAGTTAACAAATGCATTGTTGTGCAATAACCACACAGAACTACATGGAATGAAAAACACCATGAACACTGTGTGTATGAAGCCTTAAAAAATATTCAAAGAAAACATTTTTGCAAATAAACAGAAATTTACAACCACCAGCTTTCAATCCTTGTTGAAATGGAACTACAACTCCATTCATAACATGACAGGTTTCAGTGCACTCCTTTTTTTCAAGGATGTATTTTAATGCTGGATATATTATAATTTCTTACAATGGGAATAAATAGTGTTTTGGAAAACCTTGTATTTACAGTGTAAAAATGCAGTGAGAAAGAACAGGATTATGTCAGAATAAATAAAACCTGTAATGGCAACCTCCAAGCATGCTAAAATCCCTGAAAATCCTCTTATGTCCACAGAAAGTAAAAATAATACTCATATAATCCTACCGATTATTGTCCACAAAGAACCATTTCTGAGATGCAATTCCTAAAGGAATACAAATAAAGAACAAACAAAAAATGTCCTAATTTACATACTGGTCAGCCGCCATAAATTTTGACATAAGCATAACATAAATCAAGGCTTCTGGTGTTACTTACCTTCCTGTTTGTAATAGTGACTAGTCAACTACCAAAAAAAAAAAAAAAAAAAAAGAAAAGAAAGGAAAATGTAAAACCTGTACATAAAATCTTTTTTCCTCAAAATTTGAGACCATATGTCACAATATTGAGCTTGTGGGTGGCATAGCATCTAATAAAGCCAAGAATATATTCAAGAATATTCCACTTCTTTGCTTTAATAAATTCCTGGGTTGCTTTGGCTGTAAGTTTTGGGTCATTATGAAACGCCTTCCAATCAATTTGACTGCATTTAGCTGGCTTTAAACAGACAGTATTTCTCTAAACACCTCAGAATTCATCCGGTTGCTTCTGTCCTGTGTCACATCATCAATAAACACTAGTGTCCTAGTGCCACTGGCAGCCATGCACGCCCAAGCCAACACACTGCCTCCGCCATGTTTTATAGATGTTGTGGTATGCTTTGGATCATGAGCAGCTCCACACCTTCTCCATACTTATTTCTTGCCATCATTCTGGTAGAGGTTGATCTTGGTTTCATCTGTCCAAAGAATGTTTTTCCAGAACTGTGCTGACTTTTTTAGATGTTTTTTTTTTAGCAAAGTCCAATCTAGTCTTGATGCTCATGAGTGGCTTGCACCTTGCAGTGCACCCTCTCTATTTACTTTTATGCAGTCTTCCCTTTATGGTAGACTTGGATATGGATACGCCTACCGCCTGAAGATTGTTTTTCGCTTGTTTGGCTGTTGTGAAGGGGTTTATCTTCATCATGGAAATTATTCTGTGATCATCCACCACTGTCGTCTTCCGTGGACGTCTGTCAGGTTTGGATGTGGATGAATGGAGCCTATATGCTGTATAACCCAGGTGATACACATTTACTGCAGGTTTAACAGCAAAAGCCATGTTATGATAAAGGAGTTTTTAATGGAGATGAATGTAATATTAATAACAGTATGAACTGAAAGATACAACCTGGGTAAAGGCAAGCAAAGTCCAATAAACAGGCGGAGAAGGTCTGGGCCGGCGGCAGGCAAGCAAGGTCCAAAGAGAAGGCAAGGTCAAAGGCAGGCAGCGTTCAAGCAGGGTCGAGATAACAGGCCGAAGGTCAAACCAGGGAATCCACAGAGAAAGGAATCAGGAACCAGGTGGGAACAGGAATCCAGGCAGGGGACACAGGAACCAGGCAGGGGACACAGGAACCAGGCAGGGGACACAGGAGTCAGGAGTCAGAAGTCGCAAGTAAGGGTCTGGATCGGGCTCAGGAGCTCAGATAATCAAGCAAGGATCTTAGGGCAGGAACAGGCTTATAAAGGGTCATTAATTGGGAATGGAAGACACATGTGGATAATGAGGCAGGGAAGAAAGAATATATTTCAAGTCTGTCCAGAGCAGTGTCTAACATGAGGCCAGAGATCCTCCAGTGGCTCACCCTGGTAATGCAGAACCTCCCAACAACAGGGACCAGGGTTCGATTCCTGGCTGTTCCTGACATTACCCCCCCCTCAAGGATCGACCACCGGGCGATCCCAGGATCTGGTGGAACCTTCCTTTTAGCAGAGTTCTTGATTATAGTCCACATATTGTCCAACAGAAAATTATAGTCAAGATTAGCAGAGTACATAGTGAATAAGGCAAGGAAACATGAACATTGTGGCATGTGGATAAATTGAAATAAAGAAAAAGCACATATGAAAAAACTCAATCTTAGAACAAAACAGACAAAAAGAAAGAGTTGCTCCAAAAATAACCCAAGTGGAGGAAATGGCAAAACGTGTGGAACATCAAAATCAGGGGCCAGGACCGGTAGAATGGCAGAAACATGAGCCACTGCAGGACAGTTGCCAGGAACTTGAACCGCTACCAAGAAAAGGAACCAAAACAGATGGGCTGACAGGAACATGAGCCTGAGTGGCAGAGTTGCCAGGAACTGGTACCACAGCAACGGATGGACAGAGCCAGGAGACAGGATAAATAGATTACCAGAAATGGGAGCCAGAGCAGGAATATCAGCCAGGTTGGAAGCCAGATCAAGAGAGTCGCCAGGGTCGGAAGCCAGATCAGGAGAGTCGCCAGGGTCGGAAGCCAGATCAGGAGAGTCGCCAGGGTCGGAAGCCAGATCAGGAGAGTCGCCAGGGTCGGAAGCCAGATCAGGAGAGTCGCCAGGGTCGGAAGCCAGATCAGGAGAGTCGCCAGGGTCGGAAGCCAGATCAGGAGAGTCGCCAGGGTCGGAAGCCAAATCAGAAGAGTCGCCAGGGTCGGAAGCCAAATCAGGAGAGTCGCCAGGGTCGGAAGCCAAATCATGGAGAGTCGCCAGGGTCGGAAGCCAAATCAGAAGAGTCGCCAGGGTCGGAAGCCAAATCAGAAGAGTCGCCAGGGTCGGAAGCCAAATCAGAAGAGTCGCCAGGGTCGGAAGCCAAATCAGAAGAGTCGCCAGGGTCGGAAGCCAAATCAGAAGAGTCGCCAGGGTCGGAAGCCAAATCAGAAGAGTCGCCAGGGTCGGAAGCCAAATCAGAAGAGTCGCCAGGGTCGGAAGCCAAATCAGAAGAGTCGCCAAAGTCAGAAGCCAAATCAGAAGAGTCGCCAAAGTCAGCCAGCAGAGCAGAAGAATCAGCCAAGGCACCCATTACAGGTGGCGGACCAGCAGAGGCACCCATTACAGGTGGCGGACCAGCAGAGGCACCCATTACAGGTGGCGGACCAGCAGAGGCACCCATTACAGGTGGCAGACCAGCAGAGGCACCCATTACAGGTGGCGGACCAGCAGAGGCACCCATTACAGGTGGCGGACCAGCAGAGGCACCCATTACAGGTGGTGGCTTGCCCAGGACAACAGGAAGACCATCATGAACAGCAACAAGACTGGTAGACTCTGGAGCACCAGAACTATTAGATCTCGTAGTAGGTACGACAGGTCTAGAAGTGGATTTGTCCTTCGGCCCAGAGGCCACAGTACACAGGTCCTCACAGACTGAAGCCGGCAAGGCTGCTGGCTCGGAGGCTGGAAGCGGCAAGGCTGCTGGCTCGGAGGCTGGAAGCTGAAGTACTGGCACAGGAGCTGGAAGCTGAAGTACTGGCACAGGAGCTGGAAGCTGAAGTACTGGCACAGGAGCTGCAGACGGGACCACTGGCACAGGAGCTGCAGACGGGACCACTGGCACAGGAGCTGCAGACGGGACCACTGGCACAGGAGCTGCAGACGGGACTACTGGCACAGGAGCTGCAGACGGGACCACTGGCACAGGAGCTGCAGACGGGACCACTGGCACAGGATATGCAGGCTGGAAGGATGCTGGCACGGGAGGCAGCTTTCGGGGAACCGGCACGGGAGGCAGCTTTCGGGGGACTGGCTGGGAAGCCATCACTGGGACCGGCTGGGAAGCCATCGCTGGGACCGTCTGGGAAGCCGCTGCTGGAACCGGCTGGGCTGCTGGAACCGGCTGGGCTGCTGGCACAGAGCCTGGGATGGGAGAGAAGTTTGGCTGGGAAGCCGGCCATGGTATATTAGAAAAAGAAATAAACTGTGGTTCAGGCCTGAGACTCAGAGAGGCTGATACAGGATCGGTAACGAACATGGTAGCAGACTGAGGAGTAGGTAGAGAGTGGAAGACAGGCTGACACTGGGAGACTAATCGGCCCTTGAACCTAGTGGTAAATGCGGTAGGTATTTCATCCTCATCCGATTCCACATCTTCCCAATCTTCCACATCAGAAAAATCTGTACAGTCCTCTTCAATAGAGAAATTCTCCAAATCTTCCTCATCCGATATATTCCCCCAATCAACTTGGAAAGAATCGTCTACCTCTGAATCTTCATAGGAAAAGGTAGTAACAGGTTGATAGATATTTTTGAGGCCAACAAGTTGGGAATATCTTGGCACTGGAGGGGTAAGCTGGAAAGGCTTGGTTTGTTTAACAGAAGATTCCTTGGAAGAAAATAAATTGGAAGCAACTGGCCACAAATCTCCAGTGAATGTTGCCTTTAGAAAAGATAGAAAGGAACAGGGGTCCTCTAAAAAATGAGCTTCTTCATCAATACATGCCTCAGCCCACTCCAAGGCCTTACCTCCCAAAAGAAACAGAATAATTAACTTGCTTATCATATTATCAGGGGCTTCTTTAACAAACCATAAAAAACTTCTTGCACAAATCAAGTAGATCCTGACAGGAATCATCTTCGCCCTCATACCTTTTAATGGAGGAAAGCCATTCTGCAGATTGTTGTAGTTCAGACTGTACAGCAGAGGTGTCACCAGCAGGCTCCTGATTAAAGGGCTTGATTATACTGTCAGGTTTGGGTGCTGATGAATGGAGTCTATATCCTGGATAACCCAGGTGATACACATTTACTGCAGGTTTAACAGCAAAAGCCATGTTATGATAAAGGAGTTTTTAATGGAGATGAATGTAATATTAATAACAGTATGAACTGAAAGATACAACCTGGGTAAAGGCAAGCAAAGTCCAATAAACAGGCGGAGAAGGTCTGGGCAGGCGGCAGGCAAGCAAGGTCCAAAGAGAAGGCAAGGTCAAAGGCAGGCAGCGTTCAAGCAGGGTCGAGATAACAGGCCGAAGGTCAAACCAGGGAATCCACAGAGAAAGGAATCAGGAACCAGGTGGGAACAGGAATCAGGAGTCCAGGCAGGGGACACAGGAACCAGGCAGGGGACACAGGAACCAGGCAGGGGACACAGGAGTCAGGAGTCAGAAGTCGCAAGTAAGGGGCTGGATCGGGCTCAGGAGCTCAGATAAGCAAGCAAGGATCTTAGGGCAGGAACAGGCTTATAAAGGGTCATTAATTGGGAATGGAAGACACATGTGGATAATGAGGCAGGGAAGAAAAAATATATTTCAAGTCTGTCCAGAGCAGTGTCTAACATGAGGACAGAGATCCTCCAGTGGCTCACCCTGGTAATGCAGAACCTCCCAACAACAGGGACCAGGGTTCGATTCCTGGCTGTTCCTGACAGACGTCCAGGTCTTTTTGCGTTGTTGAGTTCACCAGTGCTTTCTTTCTTTCTCCGGATGTACCTAACTGTAGATTTTGCCACTTCAATGTAGCAATTTTTTTTTCTTTTTGCAGCTTAAGGATGGCTTTTTTCACCTGCATGGAGAGCTCATTTGACAGCATGCTGTCTGTTCACAGCAAAATCTTCCACATACAAAAATCTTGATAATGACATAACAAAGGAATTGCCCACACCTGCCCATGAAATAGCCTTTGAGTCAATTGTCCAATTGCTTTTGGTCCCCTGAAATGGAGTGTGTTAAAAAAAAGCTTTAGTTCCTCACATTTTTATGCAATCTTTTTGTTCAATCCACTGAATTAAAGCTGAAAGTCTACAGTTCAACTGCATCTGAGTTGTTTTATTTAAAATTCATACTATATTGTCCCTAAGCCAGGAAGGGAGTTTCGTCAACTTTGTTTTTATGAAAAACTGGGATTAAAGCATTGGGCTGGTACAAAAGGTCAAACCATAATGTGTAGCTTCTCAACACTACTTGTTTGCTGAGCTTTGGTTCTCTGTAGTCGCTACACAAATTCAGAATATGCTAACATATTGCTTCATTGAGTCTCACATTTAGTGTTTTGACTTGGCATTTGCCTCTATTGTGGATACCACAAATCTTGAGCCAGTGCTAAGGTATTCCTGTAGCATGAATGCCTTAACATAAAAAGGGTAAGCCTAAAAAGTGTAATGATGTCAGCTCACTCAAAGTGCATATTTAAGCATATTTTTCAAATTTACATTCATGTTATAATTTTAGTGATTTCTTACATATTACCAGATTCCGACAGTTTTAATACAATACTTTTTCCTCAACATCTGTCAGAAAGAACAACCCTGGGGTTTAATTGACTATACATAGAAAGACATCAGAGGGGTTGCTCGCCACTGATCAGGTGTTAACTATGTGGCTATTGAAGCCTTGGGCAAATTGTGGTGGCCATACAGGCCACAATAACCGTCTAAACCTAGATAAGATGCATGTGGTTATAATGTCATTTAGAGGCACTAAGCTGATAATAACAGGCATAATCATACATTATTCTCAGAAAAAAAGAGCTATCAGAGGAACTGGGGTCAGGATATTCCAAACATTACTGTTGGTAAAGCTTTTAAGGTAAAATACAGTTGTGTGTACTTAAAATCCTTGAGGAAGGAAAAAGATTAATCTTTATTCTTCTTTTTTTATAGTTATGTTTCAACCATGAGTCATGGTCATGGTAACAGATGGTAAGCAAAAAATAAGAAAATGAAATACTGGAAGCAATAGGAAACAGAAGCTGTTTTTAAGTCACAGATAAAATAAAGACAATGTATAAGCATATGTGCAGTAAGTTTGGAATGCAAAAACCCAGAGAACAAAATAAATCTGTTTAAGTCACCAGTTCTGTATTATGTTATCCAGAGCTAGACGATAGAAATGGTCATTAGCTTATATGTGTTCTAAAACTTAAATCATGGACCTATCCAGTTATTTCAAATTATAGAGATTGCATATATAGATAGGAGATATTGTAGGAGCACAATTCATAGCAAAACTTTTTTTTTAAAGCTACATTTGCTACAACAGATATCAAGCACCGGCAGAGAATATTGAAGATTTAGAGTGGCTTTGCCACTTCCCCCAAAAAGAGTTCAGTTGCTATATATTCATATATAATGTTATGTTCTGTGATGAAAAATTCTCTATTGTAACCTACTCAAAAGAAATTCACCCTATTGCCTGATGTCTATTCCAAATCTTGATTGACATTCAACAAAACCACTTGACAAATTAATATGAAGTGTTTCCTCCATTTGCTGCTGTAACAACTTTTACTCTTTTGGGAAGGCTTCCTACTAGATGTTGATGCTTCTATTCAGCTACAACAGCAAAATTGATGAAGCAGTTAAGTTATTCTTTCTCAGCAAGCCCATTCAATAAGAAAATTCAATAAGGGTATTATTTTCCTAAAACAATTAAGACTCTTCTACTTTGTTCATTTTAAGACATGCATACACATTACACATTCAATTAGAGAATTTCGTGTTAGCACAGAAAGTGCCTCTGTGGCCACATAGGATTATTTTTAATGTGTAAACAATATATAACCCCAAAAGAGATTACAGAGAACACTGATCCCACACAAACTGTTGTCACAAAGTAAAAAAAAAACAGAATTGTCAATATTATAATTGTACTCTGTAGCATTAAAGTTTTACTTCACTAGAAGCATGAAAAAGTCTCCTCAAACAAACTGTGCAATATCCATTCAGCATGCAAATGGGTAGTATTCCCTTGCCATCTGCCAAACTTCTAGATGGTAAAGCATGTTTCAGCACTGTAGAAAAACACATTCACTGCTTCAGGGTCCAATAGCAGCAACTTTTACAGAACTAGGGTTTTAGGTGTGGTTGCTTGCTCATTAGGAATCCACACAAAACTGTTATTTGTGTTTCTATGGATGGTTCAAAATTTGGAATTTGGAAGTGATTTTATCCAAATGCAGATCTTTTTTTTTTTTTTTTACAGGTCATGGAACTCATTTTACAACATGGGGTATATAGTTTATTATAATACACACGTTCAGTGAGTAATGTGACTGAGCTTCAATTATAACTAAGCTTTGATTATAAGGATATCTATGGCTTTTGTGTATTATTTATAGACAGAGAGATGATAGATAGATAGATAGATAGATAGATAGATAGATAGATAGATAGATAGATAGATAGATAGATAGATAGATAGATAGGTTTTGGGTTTAAAGCTGGGCAAGGCCTCTTAAATCTATGAAAATACAAACTTAGCAAAATACTCAAAGCTGGCAAAGAAAAAAAATATGTCGGCCAGGTTACAAAATAATGCTCTATAATGTTGAAGTAAATCAGGCAATTTTCAGACAGATGGCACTATCTTTAAAATTGGTACTACGTTGCTAGGCAATAAGAAACTTGTAAGCAAGAGACAGCAAATGAAAAAAAATGATGATTCTGTGTGCAATCTAGAGGTAAATATCATTTACTGTCAAATACATTTATTTAGTACTTTAACAATAAATAAGAAGATTTAAACACAATCCCTTTGAATGTAGCAAATAATCAGAGTGATCTTATATAGCAAATACATTTTAGCTTAAAAAAATCAGCTGCATATAAAACTGGAATTATTCACCACTACATTTATTGAAAATCTATTTCACTGGGGGTCCTTTATTAACAGTAGGAAGATTTGCTTCTGGGCTATAAACCATGGCAAACAATCAGATGATGGTTTTCAGTGAATAACCTGCAGTAGGCTGAAAAAAACTATGGGTTGCTATGGGTTACTGCTCAGGAGCACATGTGCCCATTGTTTATAAAGGAGCCCCATTGAAAGCAACCCTCTGCAAACATTAACTGAATAAGGCATGCTACTCCTTCCACCAAGTTCAATAGAGTGTCAATTTCAAGATTAACTGGTGATGTGGGGAGGGACTGCTGGGTGGCAGACAAGGTTTCTCCTTTAAAGCAAGTTAAGCTTCAAGTATTCAAAGCATATGAGTACAAGAGTCTGTTTTTCCCTGTGGCCACCAGCAATCTAATATTCATACAAAGTCAACTAATTAGAGGTTTTCTGCTCACCCCTGCTCAGCTATGCATACACTTCTTTTACAGAAGTAAGATTTAAGGTTTAAATGATTATTTATTACAAGTTATGCAGCACTTTATATTCATTTGTATCAACAAAGTTTGCAACAAACTGTTGGAATGCAAGCTAAGTTCCTCATGTGTTCCTGCTGTATTACCTTAGATGCCTTTAGAATGCAAAAACCAGAAACTGTTCCATAACAAAAAAAAAAATTACAAACACAACAATAGCACATGGTTTGTGAAAGCTGAAACGTGACTTACTGAATGGGGTAAAGCCCAGGTACCATTTTACACAAAAGCTACTTAGTTATGTCAACCTATATATTCCAGAGAAAATAAATAAAAACATGCAGTATTAACATTAATTTGAAATGCGAGTGAAATAGTTTAGTGGAAGAGGGACAGAAGTTGCCAGGTATACAATAAAATTAGGGTTTTGCACGTTAAAGGAACTGTTCAGTGTAAAAATTAAACTCTGTAAATATAGTTAAGTAGCCAAAATTTTAATATATAAAGAATGGAATGAATGGGTGTCTAACATAATAGCCAGAACACTACTTCCTGCTTTGCAGTTGTCTAACTTGTTATCAGCGATTTGAAAGGTGGACATATGGGACATAACTGTTCAGTTAGTTTGCTTTTGAATCAGACCTGTATTATAATTATCCAAAACAAACAAACTGAACAGTTATGTCCATTTTGGCCCCACTTCAAGTTGCTGACTAAGAGGTTCGAGAGCTGCAAAGGAGGAAGCAGACTTCTGGTTATTATGTTACACATCTGCTCACTCCAGTCTCATTTTTACATTGAACTGTTCCTTTAAGGCATTCTGCTATCTGGCCACTGGATTACTGAAATTATCAGAAGAAGAAATTTGTGTGAGATCTGAAGCAGCAAGAAGAGGATAGTTATGACAAATGGAGAATGCACAATTGTTTTGCTTAAGCTTATGTGCCTTGAAAATGCTTCTACTTGTATTGCAAATCACAAGAGATATCAGTAGCATACAGCTATCTTGCATTGATAAGGTTAAATTGTAGGCGCTCTACTATTTGGTCATTCTACTGTAAATATGGCCATATAACTGTTACTTTACCTATCCCTGTTGGCAGGATGTTTATTTTCATGCCTGCATGGATATCAGTAGCAGATTTATCTAGATGGCATTTAATTATTCATACTATTTGCACTTTAGATAAATGTGTATTCAGTGCCTTGGGGTTTTCTGTTAATGCCCATATGCTTTTACAAAGAGTGGTGTGTAGGGTTCTGTACCTAAAATACCTGTCAGAAATAAAACATTTTCGTCATATCGGAAGTAACGTACCAATAAAATCCTAACGATTCGATTCTAAAAATAGATTTGTAAGCACAAAAAGGTCACTTGATTCAACATCAACAAAAACACATTTAAAGATTTGAAGCCCTCCTGGATAACAGCAGTTAAGAAACCCTGGTGCAAGATTAACTAAATAACAAGAACTCTTTAGGATGAGCCTAATAAGCTATCTTGGAAATTAATGTAAGCATAATGCTCAGCTTTTGTGCCGTGTGTTCATTGAATAGTGCTTATGCTGAAAACCCCATTTGTCTATTGTTTTAATCACCATTAACATATGTTTTTGTTATTTCCTGAACTAAACAGGAAAACTGAAGCTACTTCAGGTTTTGTTCTTGCAAGGTAGATAATTAGATTATCAGTATACAATCCTGTACCTTCCGCTTCCCCTTTGTTGTAACTGTTTTGTTAGCAAGAGTCCATTATGCAGGGGGATAATCTGTGCACTGAATGAGGAATATGATCTTGGCATTGCTGAAACACGGCTTAAAGAGGCACATAACTGAACAATAAATGTATAGCGCTTTTTGGAAAGACAAAGGAAATACAAACATATGAGGGGTATATGTATGTGTGTCAAGCATGATTTGAACTCCAGTATAAAGGAAGAGGTTGTACAGTAGAATGACAGGGTTGAGGCCGTATGGGTTAAACTTTTCACAGATTGTAAGACAAAAAGCAAGCTAATTGTATGCACAGGATACAGATCCCCTAATGTAAACAGAGAGGAAGAGCTTAGCTACTGTTGCAAATGGAAACGTCTGCAAAAGTTTGGTGCAAGCCTTCATTATGGATGGTGTTCTTTGTCCAGATATTGACTGGAGCAATAATACTGCCAGAACTGATAACAGAAACAGGTTAATCATTGTGTTACATGACAGTTTTATGTCACAGATTGTTGAGTACCTGAACACAAATGATGCTATACAACAGGGCTTTCCAACTGGCGGCCCGTGACCCCCTTGTGTGGCCCCCCACATTAAAGTCTGTCTGCTTACCATGTGTAAGATTTAAAAGGTATCACTACTAACTGGCCCCTGTATTGTTTAAACCTCAAATTTAGACTGTAATCCCCTGTATTGTTGACACATGTAATCTCCCCTGCATTGTTCATACCCGAGACCCAGACAAACTGCCCACATTGTTCACACTCATACAAATTGCTGGAGGGGCACCGGCACTGTGTCACTGTATGTAGCTCTGTCTCCTGCTCTGTTCTGCCTTCCCT